>JAMZRA010000005.1:7521471-8121471 GCA_024499935.1 Tyrophagus putrescentiae
TCATCACTTTTATAACTCTTAAACGATACTTTCCGAGCCAAAAACAAAACTAAGGAATTGTGCCTCGAGAAGAGAGAAACTCCGACTTTTGTATAAAAGGAGACCGGTTTTTGCTCAGAGAAACACTCAAAAACTAACCTTTTCACCCGTCTAAAATCTTCACGCCACGCGCTGATCCCAACTTACTATCTACCACCATCTTATCTGACTTAGAAGGAAAACTTACCAGTTGCCTTTCTGTTTAGTTAGAGTTGGCAAGTCAGACTTACTTTACTTAACTATTGTGAACACGGTGCTCAGCACCTTTTTACCTTTGTGAACCCGTCCCGAGTTGTGAGGTTTTAGGCCCCCTCCCACTCATCTTTGTATTTTGTTTTGATTAATTAAAATGTGTTATTATAGTACTTTTGCAAGTAAGATTAATGCCATTCTTTGCCCTGACTTTAAGAGCCCACTCGACCTTTTTGTGCCCTACCTGCGCTCCCGAAAAAAGAGCCCAGGCAATCGTTAGAAGTGATTAGAGCTACTAAATGAACAAGTTTAACTAGTTAGTGTTTGTGTAGCACCAGTCTACAATTTTACACGAGTTTTCACTTCCATTATTGCCGCTAGATTGACTCTACATTTATAAATTCCTCATCCGAGTCTTCAGGCAAGTCTTGTTTTTTGTCAGTGGCTGTATGTAGTGATGATGTGGAAGTGCAAGCAGTGGCAGCGATGCTGTTTATCACTGCACTGTGTTCCTGTTGGTTGGGTTGCAGTTCCGGTCCGGTGAGAATGCTCTCCTGGCAAATAGCAGACTTGTTGATTGCTTTGAGGGCGCCATGTTGCTGCTCTAGGTGTCCCACCATCCAGTGCTCGTACAAAAACTGCAAGGCATTCTCCTGCTTATGCTCAATTTTCTTTAGGCAACAGCCTATCACTGGACACACCAACACTTGGCCAGTCTGGGGATTGGGGTATTCGCTGGAGTGGGCGGATTTAAAGTGCTTCAGAAACTCACTTGCTGGCTTTCCGGCAACTGAGATTTGGTTACAATAACGGCAAACGCCTGTTAAAGTCTGTTCTCGGCGTCTCGCCCCCCAGTCGCTTTCGTCCTCCTCAGTGGACCATCTTCACCAACCGCGGCGTGCTGCCGGACCGCTTTCAAGCTCACTTCCAGCGGAAGCTCACCGACGCCTTCGACGCCTTCGCCCGCCTGGTGACGATCTATGCCGAGGCGGCCGATGGCTGCCGAGCTGCTGCTCTGCTTTGACCGGCGGAAGACCGCAAGCTGGACGAGCTGCTCGCCTCGTTTCGAGCCTACCTTCAGTGGCTGGAGGGCGACTTCGAGCTCTTCCTGCTCATGGGCCTCTGGCCGATGAGCTTCTACGGCGGCGACATCGAGCCGAATCGTCACCCGCAGTACTTCAGCCTCACCCGGGACCAGCTCTGCTACCTGGGCGATCACACCACTGCCGGCGAAGAGTACACTCAGTGGGAGCACCACCACCGGATCCGCTGGCTGAAGGCGCAGCTGGTGGACCTCACTCGAAGGCTCTTCGGAGGGCTGCGAGAGCAGGCACATCAACAGGTGCTGCGAAAGCAGGCGCTCCAAAGAATGGCGGTCCTCAGCGGAAGCGGAAGAGGCTCGGAAATCGGCACCTACCGCCGCCAGCTGCCGCTGACTCCTCGAAAAGGGCCCTCCGTAGAGACGATTACCTTTCGAAAGGAGTTCGCCCTGCTGGCCGCCGGCACGGACTTTTTGCAGGCGGTACGGGGGCTGAACAGTACGGCGTACTACGGAATGGTGGCGCTACTCAGGGCCAATCACCAGCCGGCGTAAATTCCCGGTCGTAGCGACTACTTGTACGCTGGTCGATAACAACAACAGCAAAAACAAGAATTGAACAAGAACAACAGCGAACCAAAAACCAACAGAAGACAACAGAAGATACAACAGAAGACAACAATGAACGAAAAAAACCAAGAGAAGACTAGAATACAACAACTGCAAACCAAAAACCACAAACCACTTAAAGATTACCCCACTTTACTAATTTACTGTATTATGATTATGATTAATTACAAATAACAAGGACTCAGTTACGCTCGCTTCGCTCGCCACTAACCATTTTACTGTTTATCATTTTTTAAAATAAAAAAAGCTCAGTAGCTCGCTTTGCTCACTACTAACTTTTCTCAAACATTGTTGTGTTAATTTAAGTAAAAAATACAAAAAATACATACAATTACTGGCAAAAAAGCAGGAAAAACACGGAGAAGTCTGGCAGGCCAGAATTCCAGCGAGCCTTTTGGCGGGCGGCCCCCCAAAGCAGGAACCCGCTTATTTTTATTGCACTTCTAGGACTTTGTGGATTTCAGTCGTGCAACTCTAGGACTTTTAAATTATTTTGCCGCAGATTTCTTGAGTAACTTGACCACTATTAACTTCTGTTTCCTCGGGACTTGCTCGTTTAGCTCGCAGGCCCATCGTCAACAAAAGTTAACAGAAGTCACAACAAACCTCGCGGATTTTATCTGTGCATCGATAAGAACTCGCAATTACTTTAGTGTCAACTGAAATTAACGGGCCAAAATCTCAAAACAATAATCTTGCAGCAAAAATCTCGCGTCAAAAATCTTGAAAACAAAAACCTTGAAAATCTTTTCGAACCCTTTTTGTTTTGCTCGCAGGTCCCTCGTCGACCGAAGTTAACAGTGGTCATGTCACGTCAAACCTCGCAAATGTAGGCGTGCACAGCTAACAAATGTTAATCACTCTTAAGTGTAGGCGAACTCTTTCGGGATCAGCTCAATATTCTGCTCTTGCGGGCTAGTGACAGGCTGGATGAAACGCTTCCAGTTTGAGTTGTTCTCGTTTTTTTGGTTCAGCAGCACCGCCTTCGAAATGAAAATGTGCAGGTAGTTCTTGGCGCTGTAGGCGATCTGCGACAAAAAGTACAGCTCATTCTTAAAAGAGGTAATGACACCCTCAATTGGTCCAGTTTGCGTCTTTGAGGGAATGGACTTGCGGGAGAAAACGGCCAGGCAGAGAGCGCCGCCGCCGCCGTCAGCAAGGCTCTCTTCTAGGTAGAGGTAATTGACGGGTAGCAAGATCCAGGCGCGAGTGAACACCGTTGCTGATGACGTTGTTTACGGGCAGCTGCAGTCAATTTTCCTGCAACACTTTTTCCTGGACCACCGGCACAAATAAGCCCACAATGTGCTCGCTCTCCCTCTCCTGGCTGCTGTTGAGATTGGTAAGGAAACATTTAGTGTCCTTAGAGGTAAACAGGCCGCCGCAGTAACCACCACTGCTGACGTCGTTGACGATAAAGTTTGCTTGATGAGAAGTTTGGTAGAAGTGATGCATTTGGGAATGCTCCTAGAGCATTGGCAAAGCTTTATTGACAGTTGAAAACTGTTCACTCGGACGACTGAGAACAGAGTTACTGCTTGGCTTTTGTTGACTATGATGCTGTTGCAGTTGCAGCTGGCCATATTAGCTGAAAGCGGAGTACGCAAAAGACAGTGATATTTGCTGCTGACTCCTGGAGTTGGCTGGTATGTTTGGATTGAGCGAAAAAAAGGAGAAGGTGGTAGTGGTGGTAGTCAAACCGACCATACCGTCGGTTTCGGCCACGTCAGAGAAGTTGTTGTGAGCGGCGGTGGAAGTGGAGGTTACCATAACCACTGCCAGCATTTGTCTGTTGAATGGTAATCACCAGGTGTGAGTTATAAGAACAGCCGACGTTTTTGATGAAACCGGCGATGGCGTTGATGGATTTCTCGTTAAAGAGAGCAGCGGCCGTTGTTGTTGCACCAGCAACACTTTCTAACACTGGCAATCTTGGACCACCAGCATAAGAAACCGCCTCTCTATTCGAAGTGCTGGACAACTCCACAGAGGAGGCCTCGAGGAGACCAACTTAGGTCCTGAAGTGCCATCGCCGACCAGCAGACTACGACTGTCAAAATAAGAAAACTGCTTCTCACCAACGGCGAGAAAAAGTAAAAGCTTAAAAACTGATAGTGCTAAAATTGCTGTTGCTACTGTTATTGTTGAGCAGTCGGACTGGCTAGTGTCAGATGCTGCTGAGTAACTGCAAAGGTCAATGTTGTCGTTGTTGCTGGGGATGACTGAAGGTGTAAAGCAACAGAACTATTGTTGTTGCTGCTTCTGTTGTCATTGTTGACGGCAGAATCGATGTCAAAGGTCGATTTGGCGGCGTACTTTTGAGTAAGAAAGTGTTTGTAGGTCTAATGATTAATTAGAGTGGTTTACAGGCTTGCTTTGCTTGCGAAACTTGAGGCAGCGGAAGTTTAAAGTGGCCAAGAGGTGCCAGACTTCGCCGCCTTGTGCCGTGCACAGCTTGGCAATTCGCCCGACTCGGCTTGGCCATAACTCGCAGGTTTTAGCCGTGCACTGCTAGAATCATGTTAACACTTAACCGTCAATCTCTAACGTGGCTTGACCACTGTCAACGCCCGTCACCTCGGGCCCTGCTCGCTGCGCTCGCAGGACCCTCGTCGACGGACGTTGGCAGTGGTCAAGCCACGTTAGACCTCGCGGTATTTAGCCGTGCACTGCTAGTATACATCGATCAATTTACCGGCGGCTCACCCGACATCGCTTGGCCACTGTAAACTTCCGCCGCCTCGGGCCCTGCTCGCTGCGCTCGCAGGACCCTCGTCGACGGACGTTGACAGTGGCCAAACCACGTTAGACCTCGCGGTATTTAGCCGTGCACCGCTAGGGTCTAGCGATTAACTTACTGGAGTCTTGCTGTGAAAGAACACAGCTCAGAATATGAGTTTCAGATGGTAAAACAGAAACACACTCTATGCGCATGCGTGATACAACAATGCGAGCGTAAGAGCAGAACTTAGCGGCTGCTGAAATGATATCAGTGATATCGAGCCAGCACACGTAAGCACAGTCAAGAGCAAAAGCAGCGGCAGCTGCTTTGCCGCTGTGACAGTCATACAGTCAAGGGCAAAACTGTGGCTGCGTTTGGCGCGCGCCGCTGCCAATGCAAAGTACAATGTTCCAGATTTTTTGGAATTTCTGGTAAACTATAAGGTTTAGGAGCAAACCAACATAGACTTAGACTAATTGAGGGGCCAGGAACCTAATGGTGTAATCAGAAATGAGATCGAAGCTTGTTTTGTATTTAAAAAAGCTAATTTTAAAAGTGATGAAACTCCAATAAAGTACTTCCGAATACTTTATCAAAATTCTGAGATAGCCACATTGAGGCGGCTATTTATCTGATCATTCAATCCAAACCCCCATTCTTTTAAACCTAGTTGTTCTATTTAAAAGTCATTTTCGAAAACTTCCGGAAACAGATAATCCGCTATTTTAAATACTTCTGGTTATCTAATCTACTCGAATTTAGTATCATTAGAAAGATGCCATTTATCTCGTTGTACTGGTAAAAACCGCATCTCGATATCTTAAACGGTGTAATTTGTAGAGTCAAAAATGTCAGTGCAGAGAAACAGAAGGAGAAAATCATTTTTTTAGGGATAGGAGGATAAATCGATTTTAAAATCTCTTTTTCTCTCTCACTATTTTTGGACTTTTACCAAGTACCTCACTGCAGTTCTACCTTTGCAGGTGTTTTAATTGCCTGCTCCAATAGTGGACAGTGTGTGATTAGCCAACCAGTCTGTGCTGCTGCTGCTGAGTTCGCTGTCGTCGAACACATCTCAGCCAAAGTGCAGTCAATTTTTCGCCAGGTACAATTTGAATGTGCACATGTTGATAGAGATGAGCCATAAACCTGCTAATGATGTGCAAACCATGATGTGCAACAGTGCAACTGTGTTCACTGTAGGCTGTAGAAATGAGAGAGAAGAAGAAGAGGAAGGCGGGCATTGGGAAAGGTAAAAAAGTGCTGTCTACTACCACCACCACCACCACTACTACTTTGAGGCAAACTGATGCATTCCTGGAGGTGGCTGCTGCTGTTGCAGCAACTGTTCCATTGCTGCTGCTGATGCTTCTACCTGTGCAGTCTCGGCAGTTGCGCACAGTCTGCCATCTCGGGCCCCAGCTTCGGGCACTGGCGCCGCCGCAGCTCCCTCTGCCTCGGCCGAACCAAAGCCACCCTCACAAGTGGCCTCCAAGGAGGAAGCAAAGCAGCCACCGCCCACTTCTGCCTCCAAATCCAAACTGGGCTTCTCCATGAGCTCCAAAGTGGGCTCCAAAACGGGCGACTTTTCAGTGCTCTCCAGTGCCAGCGGCTCCAAAGTCGGTGGGCAGAGCACCCTTTCAGCGGCCAGCGGCACCGGCGGCAGCAGTTGCGCACAGTCTGCCATCTCGGGCCCTAGTTTCGGGCACTGGCGCTGCCGCAACTCCCTCTGCCTCGGCCGAGCCAAAGCCACCCTCAAAAGTGGCCTCCAAGGAGGAAGCGAAGCAGCCACCGCCCACTTCTGCCGTGGCTGATGCTCCAGTTTCGGGCACTGGCGCCGCCGCAACTCTCTCTGCCTCGGCCGAGCCAAAGTTGCCCTCAAAATTGGTTGAAGAAAAGCCACCCTCAAAAGTTTTTCATTTTTTAAAATTAAAATGAAAAACGGGCTTTGCCCATCATTTCGCCACTCCCAAGCCAAGTCAGCACAATGGGCTGCGGTGGCTCCAAGGACGACTTGGAGGATCAGGAAGGCGCTCTGACGCAAACTAGCGAAAAATCGAGTGGTGGTGGTGGCGACGATGAAGGAGCTGATGCGGTTGCCTCTGCCGTTCCCTCAGAACGCCCGCCTTCTGCCGTGGCTGATGCTCCAGCTTCGGGCACTGGCGCCGCCGCAACTCTCTCTGCCTCGGCCTAGCCGAAGGTGCCCTCAAAAGTGGCCAAAGAGAAACCACGTTCAAAAGTGGCCTCCAAGGAGGAAGCAAAGCAGCCACCGCCGACTTCTGCCTCCAAAAGCCCCGAAATAAAAAAGTAGTTAGCGTTACAAGCCACCCTTCGAGTCAAAAATTTTATCATGTATTTTTCCCATAGAGATTTTGTTTTTTGACTTTGAAAAGCTGTAGCTTTGCCAAATTTGAATCTCTTGCTAAACGGAAAGTTTCATGCAAAACTACAACTCGTCAGCTATCTCTATGCCAAGTTTGGTAAAGTTTTGTCATAGTAGGTGTCGAGAAATAAGCCTGACAAAAAGACATCTAACTTTTTTTCGACCCGAACCTAGGCTTCCACTCACAACACACTGCCGCCAGATGTCGCGAAGTGTGTTTTTACAATCTATTTTTGAAATGCTGACTTTTTCAGGCCAAATCGTGTAAACTTTGTGTTTTATTTTTTAAAAATTAATGTCTTTAACCACCATTTTTCCCCACTAAAAAATGCTGCCACTAGCGCCATTCAGTGACTAACCCTGTCTTTGCTGGCACACGCTTGTCACTGAATGTAGTCTCATCGTTTGCACCCTCTCTTCTTCAGATTGCTTATCTGATGCTGATGATGATGACCGGTGAGTGTCATTTCCCAGCAGACAAACTGCATATAAAGGCAGCAGTTCACCAATAGCCACAGTCAGTCGGAGCTGAGCTCTCATCGCGTTCACATCACTCACTCATCCATTTCTCACTAGCTCGCATTTTTGTTGACAAATCTTGGCTCCTTCATTGCCATCTAAACATGCCAGACTGCAACTCTTTCGTTGACCGCCGCCAGCCTAATCGCTCTCAAGGCAGCGTTCCCTACGCCCGAGTCACTGACGCCCAAAACTCTGCCTCAACAGCACAACTGCCCAGGATGGTCGTCCGTTTGGCTGGCGAAGAAGTCATCAGCAAACACGGGCTGACCGATCTGCAGGCGATGCCGAACAGCCCCGAACAGCCGTGGGTTTCACTGGATCAGCTCACCGGCCGCATCTGCCCGGTCTGTCAGCTGTCGACGCCTCCGCTGACCACCGAGAAGATCTTCGCCGTGACCGAATGTGCCCACATGTTGTGCTACGAGTGTGCACTGCGACTGCACTTCACCTCATCGAAGCCGTCCGCCGAGGGCATCGACTGTCCCACCTGTGGTCAGCCCTCCAGTCAGGTCATCCTCACGAGAGAACAGTTCGTCAACGTCGACCAAGTGAAGGCATTTGCCCAGCGTTGGTTGACCGCCCTGAACACCACTGGTCCCACTGGCCAATGTCCTACTCCTATGGTCAACTTTGACAACCTGGTGCTTTTCGATCCGACCTTCAGCGACGACTTTTTGCCCCTCCTCGACGCTCTGATGACCATTGAAGAACGACTGCGTACCTTTGAAAGAAAAGTTCTGAGGAAAATTTTTGGACCGGTCTTTAATGGAACAAAAAACAGATGGGAAAAGAGGTCCAAAAAAGAGCTGTACCAACGTTTTGCCAAACCAGACGTCGTGCAGGTGATGAAAAAAAGAGACTTCAATGGCTAGGACATGTATTGCGGGCTGAGGGCTCCTTGATAAAAAAAGCCTTTGAGGAATGCCCGGCAGGAAGACGACCAGTAGGGAGGCCAAGGACAAGATGAAAAGATGTTGTCGTGAAAAACATGAAAGAAGCCGATGCGAGCGCAACCTTTGTGGACGCCACTAACAGAGATAGATGGACCCAAATTTGTGATTTTTACTTGCGTTGTTATTAATTATGTTTCTGCCATGAACCTAAATGGCTATACAAGTGCAATAAATGATGACTGGAATCGAAAAAAAGAAACAGTTGTTCTTACTTTTTACTCGTTTCAGCATGTCAAAGGAAATTAACATTCTACTCTTTGGGCAGACGGGCGCCGGCAAGTCGACGACACTGAATGCGCTGGCCAACTACTTTCGTTGTAGCACCTTCAATGAGGCGCTCGAGACGATTGAGCAGCTGAACGAGATGATCCCCTTTCAGTTCACCCAGCCGCACCCTGAGACAGGCGAGGCGGTGACCATCAAGTCAAACTGCGTTAACGCAAATGCCAATGAAAATGAGTGCAGCGAGGTGGGCGCCTCGGCGACCATCCACCTCAACGGGTACCTCTTTCCATTTGGCGGAAACGTCCTGCGCATCATCGACACGCTCGGCATCGGCGACACCGCCGGCACTGAGCAGGACCGCCGCAACTTTGAGGGCATCCTCACCTACCTGCAGATGCTCAAGTCACTGCACGGCATCATCTTCATCGTCAGCGGCACTGACAAGCGCAAGACCACCTTCTTCCAGTACTGCATCACTCAGCTGATGACCTACCTGCACGAGAGTGTCGTGCAGAACATTGTCTTCTGTTTATCCTGCAGTCAGATCTTCGAGGCACCTTTGGCCCGGGGACGGTTTTGACGTGTTGAAGGCCTTTTTTGAGAAGGAGATCTCCGAAGTGGGCATCCGCCTGGAGAAAGGTCAAAACGTCTTTTTCATTGAGAGTGACGCCTACCGCCTGTTGGCGGCAAAAAAGCAAGGCTACGAGTGGAAGCCGATTCAGGAGATGCTCTGCGAAGAAAGCTGGAACTACTCGGTAAAGCAGTGCGTTGCCATGTTCACCACCATTCAGACGTTCACGCCGCACGACCTTAATGACACCATCTTGCTGAACAACACAAAAAGGTCATCTCAGAGCTGGTGGAGCCCATCATCCGCCTGACGCAGAACATTGAGAAGAACATTGCCGAAATTGAAAAAAACAAAAAAAGCTGAATCGAGCCAACACCACCCGAGAGGATCTGAAGGAGTTTGTAGAGATGGAGGTGGAAGATCTAGAGAAACAGTTCACCGACACTCCGAAGATGGTGTGCACTAACTCCAGTTGTCCCCAAAATGTTTTTTGTGGTCACAAGAAAGCCAGCTACAGTACGGTGTGCTGCCAACCGTGCAACTGCTATCACTTTACGGACACCATTCTTGGTGGGTGTTAATAGAAGTTTTTTTACCAAAACTCGTTTTTGTGACCAATTTTTTGTATTTAATTTTAGATGAAATTTCGAAAGCTTTTTGTTCTGCCATAGCGTTTAAGCTTTCTGAGTTTTCTTTTGTTTGTCAACGATGCACCTGCAAAACCTCTGATCATGAGGCAATTTCTTATGAGTACGTGAAAATTAGACGCAAAGTAGTGAATGAAAACGTCAAAAAGCTGCTCAGTGAGACAAACGACATGATTGAACAAAAAGAGCGTTTGCCTAAAAACTTTAACGATGAAGTGCAAAATATGAAACGGGAACTTGAAACAATTAAGGACATTGAAGCTCAATTTGATTATTTTTTGGCCACAAACTCTTTGTTTATTAGTTAATAATATTGATTGTTAAATCAATTTACCAATAATGATTTGTTTTGTAAAAAACTTTTAGAGTGAAAAGAACTATTTTCAGAACTGTGTGACAAAACTTATTAGCTAAGAAACACTAAAAGAAAACTATGCAAACATTAACAGTTTTTTTCTTTTGGGAGAAAAACACAATGAGAAAGTAAACAAATTAAAAACTAAAATTTCAAATGGACAAAAAAGACCAATCACAGCCAGTGATATTTTATCAGCACAGAAAAAACTGTTGACTTTAAATCTTAATGGTACTTTTTTTGGTAAAGTTTTAAAAACAAATGAAAAAATGCAGGATCAGTACAAACAGCGAGAAAAACGTGTAAATATTGCACCAATTTCCAAAAACGTTTTTGTTCAATTGTTTTTAAAAATAATTTTTCATTCTGCTAAAAATGCTTTATCATGGAAATAGATGTAAACTCATATTATGATGTTGTAGTGTAAAATTTGATGTAATTTTTGAACAATTAAATAAACATAAAAACTGTTTGAATTAAATTTTAAATAAAAAGTGACGACAAATTCGCCCCAAAATTTTAACCTAAACCCATTAAGTGTTACCAACTGCAAGCAGACACACTGGACGTTTTCAATGGTAGCCACACTTGTTTGCCGCGCACTGTCCTGGCTGCATCGACCACTGTCATTACCACCAGGACAGTAGAGTTGTGTCCGACCATGACTTCGACTAGTAACCACTTCCGCCCATCAATGCTTATATTTTGATTTTTTCTCACCAATTTTGAAATCCATCGATGATTAGGACTGTTCTCTGCTGATTCAGTCATCGACTACTTGAGCATTGACACCTGCCAGCTTGAAGACAACTGCACATTCAGACTGCACTCTTTGCACTCCACCCGCTCATTTGCACTAGTAGTGCACGAGCCACTACACACTGTTTATTTATTTTGTTTTTTCTCCCTGTACCCTTCTTTTGTATCACTTTCTAATAAAAAACATTTAAAAATTTGACATTAAAAATTTAGAAAAGCCGTTTGATAGTGTTTAGGTTTTTGAATTCTCGCACCAGTCTCCTCACAAAGACTCGTGCACCTTAAACGACTGCCTTTTTTAAGGCCAAACTCAATTTACTGAAAATGGGCTTTCTTGAGCAGTTTACAAAACATGTGTTTTATTAAGTATCAATGGGGCTTGCTTACGGTTTTCAGGTATTATTATCTTAAAAACTACTAAGCAGATTATGTTGATGTAAAGAACAAAAATAAAGTTAAAAACTTAATCTAAACTTCTGTAGTTAAATATTTGGATAAAATGTAGTAAAAATAATTGCAACAGTTGTTAGATGTTTATTTCGACATTTAAATTTTCTAATTTTATCAAACTCAAAAATTTGTTTACAAAAATTTTAATTAAGTTTTTAATTTTTAATTTTGTTTTTACATCAACATAATCTGTTTAGTAATTTTTGAGATAAATGTATCTGAAAATCGTAAACAAGCTTCATTGAAACTCAATGAAACAGTTGTTTTTAGATGGCGCAGAAAAGCCAACTTTTTAGTAAATCAAGTTTAGCCTTATTACTAGATATTATAATAAAACCTTTATCAAGTTACTTAATCAATCCTTTTTGTGTGTGAAAAACGATTCAATTTGCAATGTTAACTCCTCGATTGGGTTTAATGTCATTTTTATTGATGTAATTAAATTTTTAAAACATTTGAAAATACAAACGCATTCTGCAAGTACAAGAAAATGGATGGCACACTTAAAAACAAGTACTATCCATTTTAAGGGAAAATTACTGGAAAAGTGGGCACTTTTCCGGCCAACAGCTCTTCAGTAGAGCCAAAAAGTTTCACCTGCTGATGAGTGACATTCTGGGGAGGCAGTCCGGTGGTGGAAACCAAAATGCTAAGCAAATCTCGCAGACAGCTGGTCACTTTGACAACTTTATCCCTACTGTACAAATCACGTATCGAGTGAATCCGCTTCATCATTACACTGCACTTGCTGCAGTAGTACAAGCCCAAGCTGGCGGCTTTCACATGCGGAAAGAGGCGGCCAAGGCTGAGCCAGCAAAGCTGATCGTGCGACTCAAGGTGGGAGAAGTCGAGGTCCAGCGCCTGAAGGGAGGTGATTGGCCGGAGGCCGATGGGCAGCGGACTGGCCAGCACACGTTCCACCGCCTCATTCTGCCGGTTGCAGTGGCTTCCGGTAAAGGAAATGGTGAGGGCCAGATGGCAAAGCCGGGGAAGGTTTTCCGCAATGGAGGCGAATAGCTGGGGAAGCTGCCAGGCGGGAGCCAGCAACGCCACTGAGACCAGGTTCGGAAAGGTGCCGTCGACCAGGCTGCGGTAGACTTCGGGGTGCTGGACGACGTTCAGCGGAAGGTGGTTCAGGCGGACGATGCTGCGGCGCAGAGTTTTGTCTAGCTGGCGAAGAAGCGACAGAGTGTGCGACCAGCCGTTTGGAAGGTTCACTCGAAGGACGGAGGGGCAGCCCTCGGCATTGCCGACGGTTTCGGCTTTGGCGTACTGCCGAAGTGAGCCAATGAAGGACTGGCAGCACTCCTCGCTGAGCAGGACGAGGTTCAGTTTTTCCAGTCGACCAAAGATGGGCAGGTGGGCCTCCTGTTTAGGGAGCGTGACGCCACTTAGATCAAGACTTCGTAGAGCAGGCAGGCTGTTCAAGGCCCGGTAGAAAGCCTCTCCTGGAAAGAGGTCTCGTGGCCCTGCACTGATCACCCGAAGGGAGGTCAGCTGTCTTTTCCAGCTCCTTCCTCCCCTCCTCTCACTGGTCAGCATTGTGACTAGGCGAGAGTATGCGGTAGTTTTTGCGCCGAGGGCAGTAGTGTGACTAGCTAAGATGCAAAAGGTAAGCTCGGTGGTGGCGGGAAAAGCGGCCACTATCTGCTGGGCGGTGTCCTCCGTCAGCTGTTCAAATGTAAAGCTCAAGCTGTTTCCGGGCGTGAAACGGAGCGCCGGAGGAAAGAACAAAAGTGAGCTGTCTTCTTGACCGTCAGTTTCATTCTCCAAACCAGAGCTGAGCAGTTTGACACTGGGCTCATTGGCAAGCGTAGACATGTTGAAGTAGCGATCAAGGTACTGATGAATGGGCGAACTTGCGCCTGGAGAGACGATCAACCACTGGCCGATGGCCTTGTTCACCTCCTGAACCTGGTGCTGCCAGTGAGGACAGACCTGGTGAGCGGCCAGTCGATCATTGGCGCTCATTTGGCTGAAGATCGCCTGAAGAGATCGATTGAGTTGGTCGCTGTTGAGCTTTGAAAGGGCATTCATTCTAGAAATAACGAGGAAATGGTGATCAGTATTTCTGTTTGGAGGCAGTTGACAACAATTTTGACCGTACCTGATGAGGTGATGAAAAAGATAAATTTTAAACGACGTTTAGAAAAGCGCAGAGGAAGCACAAACACAAACGGAAGAGTGACTTGTTTACAGCGACACGCTCTTTTCTGTTGTGTGCAACAGCGGCTGGTTGTGCACGCCGCCAGAGACTGCTAGGGTCGAAAAAGACTCTTCACAATGTGGACTCTAGAGGTCTCAACTGACCGGCCAAGGCTGAGGCCGCTGGTCAGCTTTCAACTGCGCAGCACTGTTATCTCAGACCTGTTTTATAACTCATCACCTGTCACCACATGTTTTATCATTTTCAAGTTTTTTCTCTTGTTTTTCTTGTTGTTCAGGCACATTAGGCCCTGTTTGCCCTGGCTGTAAAACAGATAACCAAAGTGGCGTTAGTCAGTTTTAGTACTTTGGTAAACCAGACGGGTCTGTATTTAACTAATTAATAGGAATTAAACTATTTTTTATCTGAGCTAGTGTATAATCCAAAAAAACTTTTAATGCACGTTTCAAAACAATAAACATTTTTTTGCTTGCTCACTTAACTGACAGGGCAAAATTACCGCTAACATTTGGAATTGTGCAAAGTAGCGGCCACCAGGCTGCTGGTGACGTGGCTTTGCTCACGCAAAGTTCGAAACCTTTGTAAATGCTTTATAAGCAGCTCCCTCTACCATTAAAAGTCAGTCTGGACTACGTCATGCTTGTAAATCTTTTCGCGCGCCGCGTTACCAACCGCTTCTGCAACTAATTACATTTTTATATTTGATAATATTTGGAAATCTAAAATATTTTTCACAATTATGTAATGAAGTTTTATTCAAAAAATAATAAATAAAACAGAATTATTTTGTAAATGTATTTAAATTTTAAACATTACAAATGTTTAACTGTCAAACATGTTGAATATAATATATCAAAATTTACAAAATTACTTTGAAACTTCTTAATTTGCTTAAAATTTGTTTTTAAAAAAATAATTTGTTTCAAAAATTAATGTTGCAAAGTCATTTGACACCATTTTTTAAAATTTAACGCATTTATAAGTACTAAAGTATTTATAAATACAACAAACATTTATTGTATTAATGATAAGTTAATAATGGTTTTTAAGTGTAAAACATAAATTTTTTTAATGGTAAGTTTAAATTATAGTTAAAAAACTTACTTAAATATACATTTTTACTATTTAAGTTTAATTATACTCAAAACATTTGATTTTTCAAAATTGTAATAAAACTTGTTTGCAATGTTTTTAAAAATTATTCGTTATCATCTAAACAATTTGATGTTTTACCTTAATCCATTAGTTGTAAAGCCTTATTTGAACTTAAATCCTTCTCGATTGAATGTACATTATATTTTCCCAGTTGTAGTAATGCTTATTGCATACCTTTACGGAACAATTCTTTTTGTTTTGCCAAATAAAATAAATTTGATCACATTTAAAAATCATCCAAGAGTTTTCACTCATCAAGCATTTCCTAAAGAAGTATGGTTTCAACTTGATTTAGCTTACTGCATTGTGGCAATTACATCAATCAGTTTAATGGGAACTATTTCTGTCAAACCTTTTACTATTGATCGGTACAAAATTAAAAAACTGTTTAATAGTAAAAAAATCGTTGTGTCGATTTTGGAAAAAGGTTAAAATAAAAAATATTTGAATTAAAATGTTTAAAAAATTATTAATTTTTTGGTTTTGTAGAACTACCTGTTTCCGTTTCTGGTTTAATTTTATCTGTTTATAAAAAATATTTTAAATTAACTGTTTTTTATGAATTTTTGTTTTTTATATTTGCAATTATTTTTTGTTACATTCATTTATTATTTGTTAACGCTGTTTACATAGTATCTTTTCAAGATGCTTTTTTCTGGTTGATTATTTTTCCTTTACAGGTTTTTTATCTTCTTTTTGGTAAAGTTTGTTGTTTTTATAATTACACGCTATAACTGACTTAAAACACTTTTAGGAATTTTTGGCATTGTCTTTTTTGCTATATTGTTAAGCAAATTTATACATCTTCGTCAAAAAAATTTACTTAAACGTTTGACAACATTGAAAAAAAAATTGTTAAAAAAAGGTTCAAATATTACTTCTGATGAACTTACATTAACTTGGCAAAAGTTTCTTGTTATTAATCAAAATATCATTTATTTGTCTTCTGATATTAAACAATACACTTGCTACTGGACAATGCCATTAACAATTTTCTTTTTTGATTTTTTTGCTGTTCAAAGTTACATATTTTATATTTTGGTTTTTACTCCGTTTTCTTTATTTGCAAGAATGTTCTTTTTTGCTGGACTTACTAACAATGTTTTGTTCTTGTACTTTCTTTTATACCAGTTTTCCAGAGTGGCCAAATGCAATGTGCATTTAGAAAACGCAAATTTTAAGTTTTTTATGTGTTATTTTAGCCAAAAAGGTTTTCAGTTTAACTATACTAGACGAATTTTGAAGGTATGAATCGTATAAAATTATATATTTTTTAAGCTATTTTTATATAATTTTTAATAGGCTGAATTTTTTCAAAAAACACATCGCCTAAAACCATATTGTTGGCATTTGTTAGACAATTATCGAATCACTTCAAAAACTTTTTACGTGGTAATAAAAACACTATTTTTTGGTTTTTTAATGTGCTAACATGTTTTTGTTTCAGGTTATATCAAATTTAGTTGGCATATTTTTTTTAATTTTTTAGTTTTATTCATTTCCGATCATCAACGTTTTTAAAAAATTATTGTTAAATTAAACAAAGCAATTTTTTAAGTTAACTTTAATAAAAAAACAGGAAATCCTAAAAAAGTTTTAATTAATACTACACTCAAAAGTATATTAAACAATTGTTAGAATTTCCCTTTTTTCTTGAAAATGTTGCAACATTGTTTAATAAAAACAATTTTTAAATTAAAAAATTAGTTTAGTTAAAAGTATAAAAAAAAGTTGCAAACATTAAAAATTTAGTTTTTATTAACAAAATTTTAAAACTTTTTTCATTTTAATTAAGTATTAATTGAAAATTACTATCATAACTAAAATTGATCAAAATATTTGTAGAAGATCAGTGGAAGCTACTGTCCTGTAGAATTATGATTAGGCGCAAAGTCTCAAGTTTCGATCTGTAGAATTGTAGACTGGTGCTACACAAACACGAACTAGTTAAACTTGTTCCCTTAGTAGCACTAATCACTTCTATCAATTGCCTGGGCTCTTTTCTAGGGAGCGCAGGTAGGGCACGATATGGTCGAGTGGGCTTTAAAAGACAGGGCAAAGAATGGCATCAATCTTACTCGCGAAAGTACTATAATAACACACTTTAATAAATCAAGACAAAGTACAAAGATGAGTGGGAGGGGGCCTAGGACCTCACAACTCGGGACGGGTTCACAAAAGTAAAAGGGTGCTATGCACCGTGTTCACAATAGTTAAGTAAGGTAAGTCTGACTTGCAAACTCTAACTAAACAGAAAGGCAACTGGTCAGTTTTCTTCTAAGTCAGATAAGATGGTCGTAGATAGTAAGTTGGGATCAGCGCGTGGCGTGAAGATTTTAGACGGGTGAAAAGGTTGGTTTTGGAGTGTTTTTTCTGAGCGAGAAACGGTCGCCTTTTATACAAAAGTCGGAGTTTCTCTCTTCTCGAGGCATGATTCCCTTGTTTTGTTTTTTGCTCTGGAAGTATAGTTTAAGGGTCGTAAAAGTGAGGATTTTATCCTTTTTCTTTCCTTTTAATTGGTCAAACGGTCGTGGTAGCTACTGGTCTTCACTGCTACTCCTTCAACTCATTAGTTGACTGTTTTCTCGGCTCCTTTGGTAGTAGTTCAGCGTAATACGGTGGTTGTGGTAGTTTGCTCACCAATTCAGCAGGTCTTCTCTCCTGATCATCCTTGACATCGTTCTGCTTTCCAGTGTCTCACCTGAAGTGAGAGTCTACACTGTGTACTGACAAGTGAGTAGTGAGTTGCCAATGGCTACAATGTAACCAATTGTGCTCAGGTGTTGATGAGCCTCTACAGGTGGCGACAGCTCCTTAGCAGAAGGTAATTTCTTAGCTAGTCTAGGATACTGGCCAGGCACAGGAATACTGCGCTGTAAGGGCAACTACAGTGGTGTCATGGCACTGCAAGTACGCACACGAAATGATGCAAATGACGCGCTATGATCTAATGCGCTAACTCAAATTTTCAATTCAACATATTTTTCAAAACAGACTTGTATTCTGTTACATTTTTTTAGTCGGAGTTATTAGTCGGAGTTATGATTTTAATTTTGTTTACACCAGTCGTTATTTGCGAAAATTTTGTTCAATGGAATCACAATTTTAAGCAAAATAATGTTCCAATTTTTGCCATTATTTTCTGTATTGCTGTATTTTGAATTTTTGTACCAGTTGGAATTCTAAATGCAATGTACGCTAGACAATTGTATAACAAACTTAAATTTTATAAACATTTTGAAAAAATGTCATTAGTAGTCTAATTTTTTTTATTTCTTACTCACTACCACCCCTCAAAGTTACCTTTGCTACCCTGTATACAGGGGAGGTGGCCTTGGTTGAGCCCCGGTTTACAGACCAGATTTGGTCCCCAGAACAGGCTGGGGGGGCTTGGGGATAGATCATCGGGAACACCCGAAGGTGCTGGAGGCCTGACCAATGGGCCTGTCCCGGGAGGCAAGCCTCCCCCTACTCCTCCTCGCTTGGTGGGGAAACCGGAGAGCCCGGAGGAAACCACCGCACACGAGTCCATCAGCTCAGAGAGCCTCCGGCACACTGTCGCAGTTAATCGCTAGGTGTGTGCCACTATCCGCCAGGTATAGCAGCAACTCGAGTGCCCGCTCACCACAAGGTGAGTCGGTTTAGCTCAGTGAGATTGCTTGCGCAAAGACGCCGTAGGCCGGGCGCCATCTACCACCCAGAGACTACCACCCTGTCCAAGACAGAGAAGTCGCCCACTAGGATTCGAACTCACGAGCCACCTAGAGAGAGGACAGCGACAAAGCCGCTCGGCCATACCCCCTCTCCTTAGTAGTCTAATAAAACATTAAAAATGCTTCAATTCAGCTAAAATTACTTTTTGTAATGAGTTGAAGGGTGCAAGAGGGATACAGACAGACGGAAAGCTAGCTAACATTTGCTAAGACTAGCTAAGAGTTGCAAAGAGTAACCTAAAGTCACGTCAAACCTCTGTTTATATGCAGGAAGTAAGGGTTCGATATGTTCTAAAACACGTCATTCGAACAATACCACCACATTTTAAAATATAAAAGTGTTTTAATTTTTATTTTTTTTAACTTAACATGGCAATTTAACAAACTGAAAAATGATTACCAAAAATAATTGACAAAAAGTCCAACTGATTTCCAGTGATTAGATTCAACAACATATTTGTTATTTAGGTTATTTGGATCGATTAAAGACAGTTTGCACCAGTAGTTTAATTTGCGATCCGCCTTTTCTTGAACAACAATGCTAAAAGTTGGAAATTTTTGTTCTGTTCCGTCATGCGTTGAAACTTTTTCATGATTGTTTGATTTAAATGTCACATGTTTGTTTGCTAATTTAATTAAACATAATTAAAATTTAATTTTAAAAAGTAAATTTAGCGCTTACTATCAATTTTGTATTCTGCGAGTAGTCCATCTTGACTGTTAAAAAAATCCACTTGATTGTAAAAATCTGACGTTTTAAATGTGGCCACCAGTGAACAAGTAAGTGCAAAAGGTTTGTTCACTTGAATTTGACTTACATTACTGCTTATAGTGGGAGCAGGAGGTAATTGCACTGTTGATACTGCCACAACATTAGAATGATTAGACAGCTGCAAGTTCCAATAAGCTTGACAGTAGAATTGCGCATTGTACAACTTTTTTGTGGTAGATATGCTAATTTCAAAAACATTTTTATTTGAAGTGGTTTTGGGGTGTACTGAAAGAATGTACAATTTGTCAGCATCGCTGAGAAATGAGTCAAACACTTTTTCATTGAGGTCAGCAGTTGTAGCTAAAAATAAAATTAAAAAAATATTAGATTTTTATTGATGTTAAATAAAAATTTACCTGGAATAGTAAATCGAGCTATGTCTTCGTGTAAAATATTTTGAATATTGACAAAAAAATCCATGTAAAAACTATTTTCTTTCCCCATATCAAAATTTGACGGCATTTCACATTTCATTATAAAAGTGTTTCCCATAAAAACTTTGTTTTCACTAACTGAGGCAGTTGGTTTTGGTGGTTGTTCATTTTGTGCAAAGATAATCTGAATTAAAACAAAAAACAACAAAACTGCTAACAAAGTTAAATGAATATTTTTAAAAATCATTTTCGTAAAAATAATTTAATAATAGGTAACATAAAATTATAAAAAAATTTATAAAAATGACAAAAAAACTTATTTATAATAATCATTTTAGTATAAAGGTTTTTATATTGTTTAAACCTAACCTTAAAACTATTGCAACAAATTTAATTTTTTATTTAAAATAATCTTAATTATTTAGTTATAAACATTGTTGTTTAATTAATTATCATAATTATTAATTACAAAAATAAAGTTTTTTAGTTTTTGACAATTTTTAAGTGTTTTTTATATTAGACAACATTTTATCTTTTTTATCAATTTTTAATTTTTATTAAGTTTTAACCATTGCAATGATGCAGTATTTTTTATTAATAACATTGAGCAATAGGTTTTTAAGATACTTTTGTTGTTGTAGATTGAGAGGGAATGATGACACTTTGTAGTCTAGCCTATACACATAGACCAGAAGAAGAAAAGAAATCCGTAACCCAGCGTAAAAACATAAAATTTTTGTAAGACACATTGAACAACAGCATAGTCGTTGTATTTACACTAGTTTGCAAAAGGGCATTTGTGGCCAATGGACAGACCAAAAAAACAGTTGTGCTGGTAGTCGGCTAGACTTGTTATGAAAATGTTAAGTTAGTCAGATAAATGCCAAAAAAGCTTTATATTAAAAACAAAACTTTAAAATGGGCAAAAGCGTTTACGTTTAATTTTAAAAAACATTTTTAAGTTTTTGTATTAAAATAATTACAAAATTTTTATAAAATAAAAAAATCAAGTTTTAACATAAAAAACTATGTTTAAAGCGCTTCTAAATTTGATTTTATTTGTTTTGCGTTTTTTTGATCAGGTTCAGTTAAACTTAAAACGCACCACCAATAGTGATTGGCAATATTTAAACCCGATTCAAGTGTGCCAACAATATCAAAGTGCGGATACTCAACACTGAGGCCATGAACAATAAAAGTCCAATGAGAAACAGTTTCAATGACAAATTCAGTAACTTTATCAGCTAAAAATAATTCAAAATTACTAGGTATATAATAAAAAATAAAAAAATTCAGTTACTTACGTTTAACCCAAAAAGAACACAACAGAGTTGTATTTTCAGTTTTTGATCCTAAATCACTATAAAACATTATCTGGAACTCTCTGTGGCTAACATTAGTAAACTGCTCTACAAAACAACTTCCTTTATGTTTTCCATCGGCGACGCTAGCGGAAAAAGTAACAAACGGTCCAACAGGTTTCCAGTGAACTGATTCAATGCCAACTTCTTTTTGGGCAATTAAATCTACTGCAATTAGTTTACACCAGTAATTAAGCCTAGGATCACCGTTTTCTTGAATTTTTAAGTCATAACTTGGAAAAACTGTTTTTGATCCTTGATGAGTTGAAACATTGGTATGTTTTACAGAAACAAAAAGCATTTTGCCAAATGCTTAAAAACAAAAAATTGTTAACTATTAACATACAATTGTATAATCATACCATTGACTTCATAGTAAGCCAGCACGCCATCACGACCATTGTAAAAAGCAATGTTGTAGTTTTTGTTGTTTGAACTGAATGAACTTGGTAGTGAACAAGTAAGTGTAAAAGGCTGGTTAAGTTCAATATGAGTCACACTACTGGACAAAGTGGGTGGAAACAGAAAGGTAACTGTTACGGGAACGTGGTTGGAATCCTCCGATGAAAGACTATTGTACCAAACTTTGCAGTAAAATTGGACATTAAAAACTTTCACTGCAGTGGTGATGAGTATTGCAAAAGCTGTACTGTTATTAATTGTATTAACTGGAAGTATAGAAGCAAAGTATTGCAAATCTTTTTTGTTTAAAATGTACGTTTCAAATGATTTACTTCTAGAACTAGCAGCAGTTGACGCTGCTGGATGTGCGTGAGTATGAAAATTAAAATAAGTCACATAAACCAATTATTAATAAATCTATTACTTATTTGTTTTATTTTATTTACCTGCAACTGAGTATTTAGCAATCAGTCCGTTAATATCTGAAACAAACCATATTTCGTATTCTTTATTTCCAAACATGTAATTAGTTGGCATTTCACAGCGCAGTGTCAATGCAGTGCCCACTGACACTGTGCTAGCATTAGAAAAAACAATTGGAAGTGGAGGTCGTTCATCTTCTGCAAGCAATGGGTAGTGGGCAATGATTTGAACAAAAAGAATAATAACCAAAGTCAGCCATTTGGCAATTTGAACAAACATTTTCAATTAACAAGTTAAAATAGATGTACACAAACAATAAGGGTCAATAAATATGAAAATAGTAAAATTTAACAACAAAATTTTAATAGTGTGTAAATTGAAACTAAACATTTCAATAAAAAAGTGTTAATAAAAGTTAATTAAAAATATTGTTAGTAAAAATAATTTAAAAAATGTTGATAACTAGCAAAATCATTTTTCCATTTATTTTTACACTGATAAGTGTTATTAAAATTTAAAAACGCAATTTTTAACAATTGTTTTTAATTTTAAAAAATAGTTTTTAATGTTTTTAGTTTGTTACCTTTTAGATTTTACATTTTTAAACTATAAACAAAGATTAAAACAGCAAAAAACTTTTAAATAAACGGAGATTAAAAACAATGACAATAATGAGAACATGTTTGTTATTATTGATCAACTATTAAATATTACGGTTAGCATTTTTAGCAAAAATCACTTCAAACAAAACACAAGCAAAAGAAAAACATAGCCCAAAAAATAAAAAGTAAAAAATTGACTGCAAACTGTTTAGAGAAAATGGTCTCACTTGGCCTCTCTGCTTCTCCAAATCAGTTGTCATTGGATTACCGTAAAAAATGTCCCCTTTAGAGGAGAACAGCTGACCGATGGCGTGCAGTCGATTCGGCGACACCACCTCTTTATGCAACAGCAACAGCTGCATCAGTGCCGTCGAGAACCAGTGTGCAAAAAAACCACCCTCTCGCAGAGGAACTATTCTGGTAAAAACAAAAATAGATAAAAACATATTTTCATTTAAATATAAAAAGATACTTACAGACTGTTGAAAGGCGCAATAAGCGGCGAGCCCTTCTGCGCAATCAGCCCCAACGTGTCGGTCTGAAAGCCGTGCACTGCAATGTGCAAGGGCAGGCGAGTCCGAAAGAAGCGCTCAGTAAAGAGCCAGATTCGGCTCTCAATGAAGGCGTAGCGGCGATCCTCCTCCACCGCCTCAATCAGCCGCTCAAAGGGCGAGAAGATGCGCCTGGTGCGCTGTACGTGCAGCCCCAGTGGGCGGAAGGCGTTGCTCGGGTCGGCTGAGATGTTGAAGTGGCGGTCCTTGTGGGCACTCTGCTCAGAACCAATGCCGACAGTAGGCCGGTCGCGTGGACTACTTTCCAGCTTGAAAGGTGGTGGTCAGTGTTGATAACACAGTTTGGTTGCTGATAATTCTCTGGTGGTCAGATCTATTGGTGGATGTTTCTAAAATATAACAATTTTTTTAATAATAATCGTTTTTACTAAAACACATTTTATTTAATTATTTTGAGCAGTCAGTGCAGTGTTTTGGCACAGCAAAACGGATAACCGATTTTTAGTTAAGTTACACGCCATACATATTTAACTCAAAAAATGTTTCCATTGCTGAATTTGGTATCGTTGGAAAGGTAAAATTGAGCTGAGTAAAATGATATAAGTCGTTTATTTTTCCTTGATCCGGCGTTTCCGGTTCCGGTCAAAAAGAGTTTAACCGTTCAAACAATTATAAAATTTTTTTTAATAAGTTTTGAATCAAATTTTTTTGGTAAAATTAATTGGTATAATTAAACTTTTTATCAATTGCAAGAACTTTTTTTGCAATTGTTATCAAATTTGAGCAAATTTATTTTTATTAAATAGAAACACCTTTTTAATTAATTTTACCAAAATAATTTGAGTCAAAACTTATTAAAAAAATTTTTATGATTGTTTGAACGGTTAAACTCCTTTTGACCGGAACCGGAAACGCCGGATCAAGGAAAAATAAGCGACCTATACCATTTTACTCAGCTTAATTTTACCTTTATAACGATACCAAATTCGGCGATGGAAACATTTTTTGAGTCAAATATGTATGGCGTGTTACCTAATGGTTTTGAAAGCCACATTTGTTAATTTAAAAGTTCAAAAAATGATTTTTTAGAATCGGTAACGCCTTTAGTTGTACGCAAAGGAAAACTGCTGCCGGTAGACAGCACGCAGAAACGGTAAAATTGAACGGTTCAAAAACAAGCCAAACTTTTGATTTTGCTTTTGGGTTATGAGAAATGATGGCAATCTCGTAGAACATGGTGAAAGTCGTGTAGTTGACCACTTGTGCGCGTTCTCTTATCCATGTCAAGAAACACCTTCCAATGTGAGTTTGTCAAATATAAAAACAAAAAAAATTGAAAAATGTTTGTTAAAAAACTTTATTATTCTTTTTATAACACGTCCCACACTGCCATTCCAAGTTCCGTTTCCTAAATTTAAACCCCAATTGTTGTGTTACTTAAAAAAATAATTTGTAAAATTAAAACTTTTTAAAACTGTTTTGAATTTTTAAAGTTAAATCCAGGTTTGGAACGCGAGCCAGCGTGAGCCAGTTTTCCAGCTGTTTTTTTGTTTTTGTTACTGTTCACCTGAACAACCCCCTGTTTTTAGCAAATGATTGTTTTTTTAAAACAATAAGTTTTGCTTTACAATCACAGTTTAATTAAATAAAAACATTTGTTTTTAAATTTTTTGAAAAATTCAAGGACGAGCAAATGGACACTAGCGAAATTAATGAAACTGTTCATAATTAAAACAGTGACTGTCAGGACAAAACCATGACAGTTTGATACATCACTGCATACAACCATATGCAGTTTGGCAATGTGAGAAACGATGATTTTAAAGTATGCAAAAAATTTAAAACATTTGTTTATTTAAAACAGTTGTTTTTCTTTTTAAGGTAAAATTTAACATTGTACAACACAAAAAAAGTTAATTTTAGAGTTTAAACAAAATTAAAAAACAAAAAAATGACGTTGATGAGTAAATATCTAAAAACAGATAATTTACAAATTCAAAAAATTATGTAAAACATAACAATAGAGCTGTGCAGATGATAACTGACAATGAAAACTTAAAAAAATTTGATTGTTTGCAATTAGTTCAATTAATAAAAAATACCAACAACTACACGTTGACAGTTAAAAAACATGTTTTTTAAACTGATTAGATAAAAGGATAATTAAACATTTGTTTGTCGCAAAGATTTATTACCCAAGGTTTTTATAAATAAAAATTTTAACACTGTTCATAATTTTAGTTTTTGACACAAATTAAGTCGATATTTTTAAAAAGTTTTTTTGCATTTTAAATTAAAAATGTTTTTAAAATTTGTGAACCGATTCAAAAAACAAAATAAAGAGTCAAACACTGTTTTAGTAATTTGTAATAATTATCCGACATATGATATTTGTTACATATTTTCTTCTTTTGCGGTTTTTAAAAACAATTATTTTTTTGAAATTGAATTATTGGGCATTTTTGGAATAACAGTTGGTTGGACAACCCGAATGTCTGATTTTCCTCACTGTGGACTACATGACAATGATCAGACGCTTATTCTAGAACAAAATTATTCGCAACCTGGTGACGTCATTGGTTGTTTTGTTGATGTTGAGGCACAAACCGCAATATTTTACTACAATGGAAAATTAACAAAACAAATAAAAAATGAAAGTTTTTTTGAATTTACCCCAATTTATGCTGTTGCACAAGTTCCACATAAGCAAAAAATTATCGCAAACTTTGGTCAAACATCATTCAAATATTTACCTAGAAAAAACTACAAAGATTTTTTTCTGAAACAAAACATTTTGATTTTAAAAAAGGTATTTACTCAAAATGGTTTTGCAAAAACAAAGAAACTGGCAATTTAGAAATTAATTTTTATGATTTTCCTCAAATTAATCAACTTAAAATGCCTGTTTGTTTTAGAGATTTGAAACAACAACATTTTGACCAAATTGTTTTAACTGCAGAAAAAATGGTTAATGAAAATGTTGATTTTAAAATTATCACTAAATACATTAATAATGAATTTAAAAAAGAAAAATCAATTCACATTGTGAGTCGGTTTGTTCAATCATTAATTGAAGTTGCAGGTTTGCAAAAAAATAAAAACAATAGTTTAAACATATTTTTTTACTATATATTTCAATCTTTTCAATTAAAATTGTTTAATCAAAGCAATTATCATGCAATTTTAGTACATTACTTAGATTGTTTACAAACAAATGATAGTTCAATATCTGAACAGTTTAAAATTAATAATTTGTGTAATTTTTTAGTTTATGTTAAAAATCCTTTTTGCACATTGCATAAATATTGTTGTTGCTACAATGCAAATTATGCGTGTGATATTTTAGAAGATAAATGCATTTCTTTTTTGTGTAAAGTTTTTCTTTATTCTACTGATAATTACTGGAACCAATTGTGCTCATATATTGTGCTCAAAAATATTTGCAACAAAAACAACGTTGCTTATCTACTTAAATCTTACAATGTTGATTTATTTAGTAAACAAATTCAAAAATTTGTAAATTGGAACAAAAATTTTTTAAATGAAACTGAAATGAAAAAAAATATGATGAATAAAAAAAATTCTGTTTTACTTCAATTATTTTTGTGTATATGTGAAGATTTTTATAGTTTTAATTTTAATAACAAAAAATGTTTTCAAATAAGTTTTTATTATCAAAATAAAGATGAAGAGTTGTGTAATTTAATGATTCGAAATGATTTTAGAAACATAAGGACATTTCGCTCAAAATTTTTAATAAACTCTAAAAAATTTTATTTTGAAGTAACTATTTTAACTGATGGGTTAATGAGAATTGGTTTTGCAGCAAAACAAATGCAAATTGAAGATGTAATTGGAGGTAATGCTTTATCCATTGGCATTGATGGTTTTAACCAGTGTTTATGGATAAACAGAAAAAAATACTTGTTTAAAAATTGTTGTTTTCGATGGAAAACTGGAGATGTCATAGGAGTATACTTTGATTCTGATGCAAAAACCATTGTGTTTGGAATCAACGATCAAATAATTGAACTAAAAAATAATCCATTTGATAAATTTAAAAATGAATGCGAATTTCAATATCAAACAGTTTTAAGTGATTTAAATCTTAATGATCCATTTATCTTTTTTTCACTGCCACTTCATGCTGCTATCAGTTTAGGACAGTATCAACAATGTTATTTTAATTTTAACTGTACAACTATTCCTCCAGTTTTTTTAAACATAACTCAAATACTTGGCCATACTATAAAAATTAAAAACTCGTTTGTTAATTTTCATGGTGTTGCTAAAATGAAAAATTTTACTGTTTCTGGTAATACTATTGTACTTGATTTTACATATTTTTTAATTTAAAAAAATAATTTTTTTTAAAAGAAAATATTTACAATCATCAATTTTTTAACGGTAATTACTTTTCATAAAAATAGTTGTCTATCTATTAAATAAAAAAACCTAAAAATTTTGTAGATAAAATGATAAATCCATCAGTTATACAAAATAATATTTCAAACAAATTTTTGAATGATTATTTAAAAATAACAAAAGAAATTGACATGGTTTATTGTAAAATTTTATTTGGGTTTCATATAGATGATTCATTTATTAGTTCAACAACATATAAGCAATGGATGAACAAAATAGAATTATTTTTAAATGAAGTAGAAAATCCTGTATCATTTTCAGAAAATTTTTCTAAAAAGTTAAATGTTATTCAACAATGGATACAACTAAAAAGCCCACATCATTTAAACGCAATTCAACCTTTGGCATTAATAAATCCTCCTTTTTTAACTTTACAAATTAAAATGATATACTTAGAAAAAAACAATTTTGAACTTTGGTTAAAATGCTTAAAAATAAAACTTCTTGTCAATGATGCAGAAAATGCTATTGAATCTCCATTAGATAGTAATGATCCTCAAAACCTAATAGCTAAAGGTCACATTCTTAAATCAATTTCACCCGAACTACAATTACAAGTTCAATCAATGAATGTAGCTTTTGATATTTTAAAAACAATTAAAAAAGAATATTTAAAGTAAATAAACTAGATTAAAACAGTAAAAACAATAAAATTTAATTTAAAAACTGGTAGAAGATACGATAGTGATTGTAAAACTTTACTGCAAATAAATGTTGTATAACTTGGTGAAACTTAGTTTATGTAAAAGTTTTTATTACTTTTTATTTAAACATTTGTTAAAACATTTACTCAAAATAAAACACTGTTTAACAATCACTTTTCAACACCATTTATCAAAAACACCAGTTTAAACATGGAGAATTTTGTTTGAAGTAAACTGCCCATTGACTGCTCCCTGCTTTTGATCATGATCGGTCAGCTTTAGCTGGCACTGGTAGTAGAACATTCGACTGCCAGTCGCCTTGACGAGAAACTCAAAGTCGGGAAAGGTGACGGCGGCTTGGCCGTGGCTACCATGGCTGACCACCTTGATGCCGTGCACGTAACCGGCGCTGGGAACAAACTCCTCTTCGGAAGAGGTCGACGACTTCCGATAGGTGCCCAGGACGGCCGGTTTCTCAAAGCCGACCAGCAGCAGCAACTGAACAGTGTGCGGTCGGTGAGCGATTCCCTTGTAATTGTCCACCCTACATCGGGCAATGTACTGGTGGGCGGAACTGGGAGAACTAGCGTCCGCAAAGATGCTCAACGTCAGTTGCGGCAGGTACGGCTACAGGTTTGAGGCGAGGTGCAACGAGGAGCTGGTCAGGTCGTTTAGCTCGCACCAAAAGTTTTCCTCCTGTCTGGTGCTGACGGAGGTTGGCGAGACGACAACGTCAAAGGTGGGTTAGACAAAACGAGGGCCCGAGTGGACCTCCATGTCGTGTTGCCGAACAAAGTTAAAGACGTGTCGTTGTTGGCCGGAGATGGGGGCTAAAATATGAAGTGAAATATGACAAAAAAACTGTTATTGAGGTTATTTAACAAAAGTCACAAGGTGTGTTTTTACCAAAAATTTCATGACCTCCTATCAGCGTTTTTCTACTGCCTACTTCGCCTCGGTAGTAGTTGACGGTGTAGTGGCTGGTGGAAGCCTTTTCAAAGTTGACAATCTGACAGGTGCCCAGAAAAGAGTGACTATTCTTTAGCCTGGTCGCATTTGCAGTGAAAGTAATTGCTGTGTTTGCGGCAACTGTTGTCGTCGTTAAACAGGCAAAAGCAAACAACAGGGCAAACACAGCAACAATAAATTGAAAATTATTTTTAAACTGATTCATTATTAAAATTCAGTTTTTTAGTTTGAGATATTTTTACTAGTTTTTTTGGTGATTTATATACACAGAGAATCTTGTTTTTTATTATTTGCGTTTATCTCATTTTAGTTTTGTCAAGTTTAAAAATTGCAATAAAAATTTTTTTTATAAATTGAAATTAGACAAAAACACAAATTGATTACAATAAATTTGATTTGGTATTTTGAAATCAATTTTGCATTTTGATAACAATCATTGATGCAAAAATATGATAAATAATTTTAATTAAGTTGTTTTTAAAATACTGTTGCAAAAACTGTAAATAACAATTGATATCTAATTTTACACTTAAAACTGATTATAAAAAGTCATGTGATGTTTCATAAACATAAACTTGATATTTGAATAAACTTTATAATATTGTTTTCAAGTGCAAAATTATTAAAATTTTTTTATAATATTTTTAATATTATATCATTTTATTTTTTATTAAAGCAAATAAACGTTTGTTTATTTAAAAAAATGCAAGTTAAATTGTTTTAACATTATAAAATATAACGACGTTAAAAATTCAAACTTACAAGTTCTAAAACGCTAAAACATTATTTTCTAAATGCAAGTACAGGCAAAACTCACAGTACGGACAAAATCTGTACCGCAGCTTCATCCGTACTTGCGGGCGCCAGCGTCTATGTTTACACAAAACGCTCTTTTTGTCTCAACAGACGCTAATGTTTTTGCATAGAAAAATTGAATAAACTACTTTACTAAACGAGATGGCGTTGTCAGCGTCCGTACTCGCTGGCGCGTCCGTACTGTGAGTTCTGCCTGTAGACTAATATTATAAGGTACAAATTGGCAATCACATTTTCTGCTGTACACAATTTAGTGATTGGAAAAAAAGACGCATAACTAAAAGCCATTTTGTTGTTGCAACTGCCCAAAAAAGCTACCATAGAATCCACTTTTAAAGCAAAATTAATGCTGTTCATTTTAAAAAATAAAATTTCATTATTTTTAAACGTTTTGTCATCTGACGACATGTTTTTTGCTGCGTTGTTATGAACATTTAACTTTTTGCTTGATGTTTCGTTTAAAGTTAAAAAAGTCAAAGTTTTTCGATAGTACAGTTTGTACAGTTTTAAGTTTTGGGTAGGAAAATGAGCCAGGTAGAGCATTGAAACGTTTAGTCCTAAGTAAGGAACAAGAATTGCAATGACGTGTAACACTTTTTGCGTAACATAAGATGATTGTGAATTAGCAAGTTTAAACTTTATTGTTTCAGTTGATTGAGAAAGGAAAATAGCAAAAACAACGGCACTGGCCAATTTCACCGATGCATCCATGTACAGGTAAAATGTGGAGGTAAATACATTAAACTGCTGCAGTTCACGATGCAAATCTAAGTATTTGCAGGCAAATTGTTGGACACGTTTTTTTGTCCGCCCAGTGAAAAAAGGCGTTATTTTTAATTGAGTACTGGCTTTTTGTAGCCGGTACTTAAATATCCTGACAATGAAAAAAAGGTCAATGAAAAAAAATGTTAAAGGAAAGCGTAGTGACGCCCAGATGACAGCCGACCAACGTAAAAAAATTGTACAAAAGCACTTCCAAAGTTGAAATCAATTTTTCCTGATAAAAAAGAGCTGAATAAAAAGCAATCCATGGGTAAAGCAAGCAAAACAGACACAACTGAACTGACTTTCGGTACATCAGTCCAGTTAAGTAGATGTTTGAGTACCAAGCGATAAGCGTTTTAGCTTGTAACCGGTCAACGGTCAGATGAAGGGAACTAGAAAATTCTTTTATCAGTTTTAATGGTGGGTACATTCCAGTAGTGAAAAGTTTCTTTGAAGCATACAGCGTTAAGATTTCCAAAAAACAGTTGGTAAAAGCGCCCACTCCGCTGGCTTTGTCGCTGTACTGGCGAATGCCGATGGCTTTGTCAAGCATTTCATTGTAGAAAAAAGCCTCAGGGCAAAAATAATTGATTAGTTGAAAAGCAATCGTAGACCAAATGACAGTTTTTCGCAATATTGTAAACAGAATTCTGATTAGGTTTTTTGGACTTTTAATGGTAAAAACTGTGTTAGAGTTTTCTGTAGCAAAAAAATAGTCTAAAAATTTAAATGGGTACATAAAATGATTTGGGTTTAATTGAAAAAGCAGTGTTATGAAGTTTCTTGTTTGAATTTTTGTAATATGTTGTAGATTAATTATTTTAGGTTTTGAAAATATTTTAGAAAACATTTTAAAAATTATTTTAATTTGTATTAAATATAGTATAATTAAACTGTTTTTAAATGCAATATTAAAAAATAGATAATTATTTTAAAAAAGTACATTATGTGTTTGTTTTATTTGCCATGTTTTTAAACTTTGCAAACAACTGCAAAAGTTAAAAACAAAAATTTTAATTTACAAAATTGTTTTTTATTTTTAATTTTGTTTGGTTTGAAATGTAAAATGTCACACAATGACACAGAATGTTAAAAAAATTTCAAAGTATTTGCAAACAAAATTTTTTGTTAAATAAATTTAAAAAACAGTTATCTTATTTGCATAATTTTGACTTTAACCAGCAGTCCAATTTAAAAAACATTTAACTAAAATAAATGGAAATCTACTCAAATTGGGCACCGTTAGAAAGGTTTTTTAAAATGAAAAAAATAAATTGGTATTTTTTAAATAACTTTGTGATTCTCGATAATCCGGAACTTGAAATTAACGTTTTTATTTACATGTTTCTCTATGAGGGAAGTGCAAATACAATCGATAGTGAAAAACAATCAAAACAAAAAACAGTAACGGTGCAAACAAAAATGTCAACTTTGAAACCCATTTTTTTGAAAACCATTAAGTTATGCACAAAACGCAAAAACACGTATATTTTTATTTTTAAAAACCTTTCTAACAATAACTATGTTAAGTAAATCTGCGTTTATTTTAGTTTATTGTTTTTTTGTAAAATTCCCTGTCTGATGCTTTTTTGAGCTTAAGATGAGAGTGAGTCGAATTTTTTATTTTATTGGCTCTCGTATTATTTCTATAAAGATTGTCATTTTTTTGTTTATTCCTTGATTTCAGCTCGTGGAACAGCTAAAACACCGGGCGTCAGCCCGGTGCAAAGTTACTGTTACCTGCGAGATTTTTGGCATAGATACTCAGGAAAATTAATGTGATTTTTTGAACTAAGTATCAGATTTTTGTGGTGGGACTGGCATCTGATAATTTAAAAAAGTCATTTTGTCAAAATGGACTTATCACCAAAACTCATTTTCAGATGACTAAGTTTATTTTATTTTTCGGTAAACTGTCTTTTCGTAGAAATGTCTTATCAGCACAAAAATTTAATGTAAAACTATTTTTTTTTTAAAATTACTTTTAATTAAGTGGTCCCACCACAAAAATCTGATACTTGGTCCAAAAAATCACATTAATTTTCCTGAGTATCTATGCCAAAAATCTCGCAGGTAACAGTAACTTTGCACCGGGCTGACGCCCGGTGAAATTGCAGTTTTTGTTTTAAAATATAGTTAAAAAGCTTAGCAAGGACTGAATGTGAGCTTTTAAAAAAATTTGGTATACTTTTATTTTTACAAACAAATGAACTTAAAAAATGCAAAATTTTATGTTTTAGCAACTTTAATCGTTTGTAAAAATAAAAATACAGGCAAAATTCACACTGTTGAAGCAACTGTTAACGCCGACAGCGCCACCATGCACAACAATGAGCATTTTTGCGGCACGTTTGCATCTGTTGAAAAACACCGCAAGACAATTTTTTATATTTTTAATGTGCTATAACTTGAGCTACTTGCGCCAATTTTTTGGTTTTGTCAAAACTAAATGTCTGATAGAGAAACATTTTAATAATTCATTGGCGGAGAAAATAGAAAAATATTTTATTTTTTAATATAAAAATACAAAATTTATAACATTTTTACAATAATTTTTGCCAAATTAACCACATAGCTTTGACATTATCAAACTGAATTAGCATAAAGTAATAAATAGTTGTGAGATTTCTAATTCTTTTTTGATAGTCAACAATAAAATAAAAAAATGTTCGTTTTTCGTTAATGTGCAGCCATCACTGGAGCGGCTCCTTTGGGCGCCTTCTTGCCGTACCGAGTGCGGAGAATGGTGAGCAGCATAAAGAAAATAACAATGGCTGGCAGACCGGTGAGGATGATCATGATGAGCTTGTAGTACTCCTCGGGCTGCTCAATCGTCCGGACAAGGTGTTTTCGGGCCACTGACGCAACAGTGCTGCTCACTTGGCTGAGTGTGCTCTGAGATGTAGGAGAGGTGGAATTGGGTGAAATCGTAGTAGTAGTGATGGTGGTGGTAATGTTTGCAGCAATGGTAGTGCTGCTTAAATTAAAGTCAGCCGAGTGGGAACCGTGGCCAGGCTTGAACAGTTCGAGGCCCTCAATGAGAACGCCATTGAAACCTTTGTCAAAGAAGGACTGTTTTTGAACAAAGCAAAAAAACATTTGTTAGCATTAAAAAGAAACATCTAAAACCCATTTAAATTTTACCATTGCAGCAAAAACAAACGCATTCGACTTGCTGTTGCTGCCCACTAGATCATTGTTGATGGACAGACTTGAGATCAGGAGGAAGGTGCCGGCCATGCCGAGCAGGCCGGCGACGATGTACACTTGGTACTCCTTGTAGGGGTCACTGTCATTGCCGATCCATATCCAGACGCAGGAGACGAGGGCGATGACGGCGCCAATTACCATGGAGAAACGAGAGCCCCAGCGCTTGGAGGTGAAGATGGTCACAAAGGAGAAGAAGAAACTGGAGAGGTAAGTGGTGAGGGGGATGATGGCGACGGTGTGCTGAAGAAAAAATTGGCAAAATTAGAAACGGTTTTTTGAAGGAAAAGTTTGGGGAAGGGAGAAATTGAGTACCTTGGCAAGAAGAAGGTAGTGCTGGAGATAGAGCGGCACGTAGACTTGGCTGACGTTGATGAACATTCGGGCGGCGGTGTAGATGATGGTCAGTTTCCAGAAGCTGAGCGAGGTGAACCACTGTCGCCAGCCCTTCTCGTGCGTCCGAATCAGCGACTCAGTGTCCTGGACGCGGCTCGACGTGGACAGCGTCTCCTGACTGCCCGCCTTGAAGTTGTTCCTGCCGATGGTGCTGCTTCCGGTGCTGCCGACGCTGCCGATGCTGCTCACCGTCAGGTCCGGGTCCTCGAGGTGGCGAGCCAGCGTCAGAGTGCACAGTTTTGCCTCCTTCTGGCAGTGGAACGCCTCGGCGTTCTTCAGGTTCACACTGGTGAACACTGCTGGCAGAGGAGATGCTCCGGTGTTTTTGTGTCTTTTCGCGCCAACTGCACTGTTGTCCACTGTTGAGATTACTGTTGAGTGCTTCGGCGGAACGGCGGGCTCCTCGACGAACCAGTAGAAGAAGAGCGTCACCACGACGCCGATGGCGCAGACGATGTACGACAGGTACTAATGGGAAATCGGAATAACAAAAATGGGCAATATTAAGTATTGGAAAGAGAGTTTTTAAACTTGAACTTGATTTAAGGTGTATGTAATAATTACCGTAAAGACAAACAAGTCCTCAGGTTGAAGGGACTTCTGTTCACTTCCGGCGACCATCTTCAGAAGAAAGAAGCTGATCATGAACATGACAATGTTGGAAATCATCGTCGCCGCCTGGCGGTAGGAGTTCAGCGATATCCGCTCCGACTGATGCGGCGTCAGATCGTTGACTAGTGCCACATGTGTTACCTACAATATTTTGCCAGTTTTAAAAATTAGCATTTTTTGTTTCTGAGTTAGTTAGTAGAGCAGAACTATCTCCTACCTGAGTGGCAGCCCACGCCGTCTGGAAGATGACCACCAGAACGCCGTAGTAGACAAACTGCACCCACTCTGGCTGGCCGTCGCCCAGTGGACAGCGGTTGTAGGTGAGCGGCACGCTGATGGTGGAGAAGAAGGTGCCAATGATGTGCCAGGTCTTCCGGCGACCGTACCGGTTGAAGGGCCATCGCCGGGCGAACTTGTCCGAGGCGAAACCGATAAAGGGGGAGGCCACGGCGTCAGCTGCCTGCCCCAGCAGCAACAGTGTTCCCGCCAGGGCGCCCAGTCGGTGCTCAAAAAAGAGCAGTGTGTAGCTGAACCAGATGGACACCTGGTAAAAGGAAAGAAATAAGTTTTGAAAAACATGTCTAACTAACAAATAAAAAACGAAAACCAAAAGCACAAAAACGAACCGTCATATCATTGTAGACATGGCCGAAAGCGTAGAAAAACTTGGTCTTAAAAGACATTCGGCTCTTTGCGGGTGGTGGAATCATTTTGTTGGACTTAAAGTTGTTGTTGTCGTTGCCGGTGTTGTTGTTGGAATCTAAGTCACTGCTGCAGGCACTAATGTTCACCTGTCCATTTGCTTCAAGTTCTTTCAGCTCTTCTCGGCTGAGGTGCTCCACTGAGGTTTGCTTCTCGCAAGGCATGGTGCTTTTAAAATCTTCGATGATGAATTATAATCAGCTCAAAGCAGTTGATGCAGCAGCAGTAGTTCTAAATAAAAGAAGAAAGAAAGAGAAAGGAGAGAGAGAAGACCAAGTGCAATCAGTTAACTGTCAAATGTCACACTCTGCTCAACAGGCTGGCGTGCGTCAGTGCAACTGCTCTTTGACTCTTCTTGCAAGCTTTTTCTTTCTCTCTCTCTTTTTTCACTCTTTCTCCGCTACTGGACAGTCAGAAAGAAAAATCGAGCAGTTATATAGTCGGTCAGTCCTTTTGCGGTGATTATTATTAGCAGTAAGTAGCAAGGCAATTGCAATCGTAACGGGTTATAATTAGAGTCTTCTGTATCGGTATACACTGCCATCGTGCCACCGGTGATAAGGCACCGCCATCATCATCATCATCATCATCCGCTGTTGCTGTTGCTTCGGTCCAGTTTAATCCGAATAGCTATTGCTACTACTAATTGCCGCAACGGCTAAAGCAGCCGTTTTTTATTAGTTTATTGCGCACATTTGTGAAGTAGAAGAAGTGCGGTGTTTTCTGTTGATTGATTAGGGACGACAACAGGTGAAAACTGATTCTGAGCAAAGATTATCAATTGCCTCTTTTTTGTCAATTCAAAACTTTGACACTTGATCAAGCAATTTTAAAAATTGTTCAATTCAAGACTTGCAAACAAGGAAGAACTAGTGTTTAACCTAATTAAATATTGTCTAATAAAAAACTTTTTTAAATATCAATTGGAGAAATCCCTCTCCTAAAACGGTGTGTCCGAGTGACAATTGCTGAGCAAATTGACTAGGGCAAACTGGCTTAATGTACCCTGTAAACTCGACATCTACAAAGCACACTGTGTCAAACAAGCACTAAGTTCATTCAAATATCTTGTTCATTTTGTTCATTCAAAACAAACAAGCTTTGACAACTTTGTTTGACAGTTTTTACGACCTCAAGAAAAAATATTATTCTTTCAATTGTATTGGCATTGTCGTTGGTTTGTGCGGTCTGGTCAGCGAAACTGCTGTCGTGCCTACTACTATGGCACTACATGTTATGGCATTTTCTAATCTCAAACCGCTTTCAACTCGATCTACCTGACTACGTTGACGGTAAAAAGCGGTGTTTGGGTGATAGCTAGCAACCGGCAGAGACATTTGCATGATTCACAGTAGACTAGCTGTCTGCCGCCATTAGAAGTGTGTGACGATAGAAGACGCCGAGAAGGTCCCCGAGTGCTGCCAGCCTTCTAGTCTAACCCTTATTTGGGCAACACGCGCACGCAAGATGAGGTGTGCTACTCAAAAAGTGCTATCCAAGGCCGGCGAGGATACTACTGGGAAAGGTTCGTTTGCAGACGTTGGGCTGCTTTGGGCTTCACAGTGCTACCATAAAAAGGTGATCTTATTTTTCTGCTTTTTTATTGCAGCATTAAAACCGATGTAACCGTGAGTGATTATTCTTACTGACATTGACTTTCGTTTCTATAATTGGTAGATTTAAAAACGAATGGATTATTTGCTGATTGTGCCAGTGTTGTTTTTTTGCCTCCGTTGACGCAAAAAGGTTCAATCAGTTCAGAGTTTGAGTAATAAAAGGTAGATTAATCTGAAGCTTATTTTGCTTCAGTGACGTTGACCAGTTTTGACACTGTCAACAATAAAAAGCTTATATCGGTAGTACCTTACTAGATAAAACAGTTTGATCGCTATGTTTTTAAAATAAATGTTACTAATAATAACACACAAGATAAGCACTTGTATCATTTTATTTTTAGTTTACAAAAAAGTTCGCATTGTTTTTTCTAATAAAATATTACAAAAAACAATTAATACTATAAAATACCTTTTAAAATAAATAACAGTTATAAAGTAGTTGAAAAAACATTTTTAAATCTAGATGACACAATAACACATAACACAATATTATTAAAAAAGTCGCATGTTTCAAGCTGAACTATTCAAAAACGCATATGTTTCTGTTTTTACTGACTTTTACATTTTGTATAAATTAGCTGTGACTCAAAAACTAACACTTGATTTGATTCGCAGCTTACCCGATTGCCTACCTAATTGATTTTTACTTTACATATGCAACAGTTGCTAAACTTTATAATTTTGTTTGCGTCAGTGGTTGAATTCTGCAAAACAATTTACCAAATTCACAATTTTAAACTTATCATGTGACAAATGTCGTGCAATAAAGTTTGATAAGGCAAAACTCAAATCCGTATTCAGTGCAAAATAAGCATTTCAATTGCAATTGACATTATCATTGCAATAACTAATTGATAAAAACATTTTTTAGTGCCATCCGGTCTTGGTTAAAAACATTGTCTAAATAATATAAGTAGTATCCTAGTTTTTGGTGCGGCATTATAAATTTTAAACATGTTTCATTGTTTTACCTTTCGCAAGTTAATAAAAACAGATAACATTGTTTATACCAGGATCTTCTAATTGCATCAGTGTCTAAATTTTAAAACACACTGTGTAGACCTACCTCACAATAAACTAGTAGCATTGACAAAGAAAAATAAAAAGATAATGTTTCACTAGGTTTAAACTACAATAATACTTTAGCAAAAAATACAATGTATAAAAAATTTATGTGATAAAGTTTGTAATTGAAATGCAAAACATAACTAAAAAATTTAAATTTAAATGAAAACATTAATTAATTTAACATTGCAAACAAACGATTGTTGACAGTTTTGTCAGACAGCGTGGTTCAAACGACAAAATTAGCTTAAAGCAGTTTTTTCGTGTTAGTGTGCAACTTAAAACCGGCCAGCGTCAGTTGTGACTGGTCAAAGAGCGGATTTTTAAAAATGTAGTTCAAAGTTGATTGCATTTGGACAGTGTGTAATGAGGGACAACGCATATCTAGCCGGCCGTCAATTTGGTGCAGCACTTCCGACATGAGTGTTGCAAAAACAAAATGAAAAAACCATACATCATTTTATAATAACATTTGATTTTTTTTCAATTGCTTAAAGTAATCAAAATTAAGTATACAGGGTGGGCCAAAAGTTCTGTCATCACTTTTTCCGAGACCGATTTTTCTGAAAAAATTAAAGTGTTTTTAAAAACAAAAAATACTGTCAGTTAGAGTTACTATTTTACTTGATTTACAACTTTAAATCATTTAATTCTGACTTGTGGTTCCAAAGATATCATCAAAAGTTTGGAACGTTCCAGAACTCTGTCTATGGGAAAACCATGCATTCCTATGGGGGCGGTCAAAATGCATGCATGTCAATGGCGCACTGCATTCCTTATGGTGCATTGACAAAACATTGTCTATCACAACAACTTCTGCGTGCAAAGCAAATCTAATCTCAAAAACTTAACAAAATTAAGTTTTGAAAATTCCAGAAATATTCTAATTTTTTTAATGATGTTTTTAAAAAAACTCAAAAAATTACCTACATCAATGTATTTTTTCCCATCAAGTTAGCGAAAGTTATTAAAAAAATTTGGAGTTTAAGTTTAACATTTTGACTTGTTGAATAGAATGTTTTTGACTAAACTTTTGATTTTTGTTTGTTTTAATTTTCAAAGCATAATGATATTACAAAGTTAAATAGCAAATTTTGTGTTAAATCGATGTTACCAGAAATCGGTAGCATATCAAACTTAGGGCAATCTTTTTGAGTTTTTTCTAAAAAGAACATCATTTAAAAAATTAGAATAATTTTGGAACTTTCAAAACTTAATTTTGTTAAGTTTTTGAGATTAGATTTGCTTTGCACGCAGAAGTTGTTGTGATAGACAATGTTTTGTCAATGCACCATAAGGAATGCAGTGCGCCATTGACTTGCATGCATTATGACCGCCCCCATAGGAATGCATGGTTTTCCCATAGACCGAGTTCTGGAACGTTCCAAACTTTTGATGATATCTTTGGAACCACAAGTCAGAATTAAGTGATTTAAAATTGTAAATCAAGTAGAATAGTAATTCTAACTGACAGTATTTTTTGTTTTAAAAAACACTTTAATTTTTTCAGAAAAATCGGTCTCGGAAAAAGTGATGACAGAACTTTTGGCCCACCCTGTATAAACTTTTCAGATGCAGTTTTGTTTAATTTAATTTTAACTGGCGTTTATTGTTAAAGGTTTTATAAAACATTTACATTTAAAATTAAATATCAAAAAGCATTGTTTTATTTTTTTTGTTTTTTTGCAAATTTTAAAATTTTTAATAAAAAAATTTTAAAATTATATTGATTTTTTTGTAAAAAACCCTGAACAAACAAAAAACAAATGCGTCCTTCAGTAAAAAAATCGACTGCAATACTCAGGAATATTAATTTGTTTAGCAGTAATAGATTAGCAAAACATTGTCAATGACACTTTTTAGCGCCGTTACTGTTTGTCAGCACTCGTTCACCGGTGCTCATCACCGCCTTTTTTATCAGAATGCGTGTACGACACAGCACCGCGCACTGCTGCTAACAACAACAATCTGCTTTACTCAAAACTGCGCTTCTATTTAGCACGTTGCAGTTTTTTCCGTTTTATCTTTTGCTCATGTTTTTATCTTTATTGCAAAAATCAGCACTGCCTCATTCACATTTCTACTAAACTGCACACATTGCTCAGTGACGGTTTTTGCAAAAATTATTCTAAACGTTGTGTTTTACCATTCTAGTTTGTCGCTTTCTTCGTCAATTTTTATTTTTAAACTGATTGTTTTCTAGTGTTTGTTACTGTTTCAAAATGTATTGTTTGTGTTTTAAAACTCTTTGAAGTGAAATAACTTATCATTTTGCTAAATGAATCAAAATGTTGTTGTTTTTATTGCAAATCAATCAGTGTAATTAATTTTTGCATAAACTTTATCTTACAATAACAAACACTAAATTTGAGTGATTAACAATCTATTGATAAAGTTTGCAGTATACTGTTTGCCAACTATAACAACTTTTTATTGTTTACATTAAACATATCAAATTGACGACACCTATTCTACCTTAACAATACTTTTCAAATTTATAAACTGAACAAAAACACAATTTTCAGAACTAAAAACATTTGAGTACATTTGTCAGCATTTTTATTTGGTGAAAACGCATGCTGACATCGATTTTTTTCTAACTTTTTATATGCTTTTTTAAACGCCTTGGCAACGGTGGCCTACGATAACAACAATACAACAAAAATTAGAAATTAGATAAAATTCAATTTTGTTTTAAGGTAATATTATCTTATGTGAAGTTTAAATTACCTAATTTTTAATGTTGTTCTGTTTTTAATAGATTGTTTGACTATTTTTCAACGTTTTATGAAAACATCTGCTACAACATTTTGTTTTTAAACTGTTTCACAAAAAAACTGTTTAATAATGCCGTCATCTAAAAGTTCCAGTAAATCTCGTTCAGCAACGCCAGAAGAGCAGTGGAGCCATGACTTTACCAGTTCTTACTACAACAGCAACAAATCAAAGCATTTGCCACCTAAAAGACTTAACTACCACAATGACAATGATTTAAATCGCAAAAAGTTCAATCACAAGCGAGACCTTTACATGCGCAAGTACGGTGACAACTTTGATGAGAGCAAACTTCCCTATTACCTTCGCACCTTTGAAGCATACATTAAAGGTCGGGAGGATTATTTGCGCAACAATTACAGTCAACAGCAACAACATCAACATGCCAACAACAACAACAACAACTACCGAAAGGACTTTTGGAAACTACGCCGGAACTCCTATTCACAGCAGGTATTAAAAATTAAAAGTCAGCATTTTTAATGGCTTCAATTTGGCACTAACTGGTGGTTGTTTGTTTGTTTGCTTTCCAGAAAATGGGCACCGGCAAAAACGACGATGAACAAGTGCCGCCTAACCGCCCTCTTATTACACTGCCTCGTCGTGTAGGCCTCTACACTCGCAACTACGCTAATCAGCAGAAGGCGAACCGCGCCCGTGATCATCAAGAGTTAAGCCCTAGCAGATCTCGCAGTCGGTCTCCCTCTCGGCACGTGGTCGTCACTCTGAATCACGATCCGTTCTCGCTCTCGTACGCCTCATCCTCCTCCCCCTCGCCTCAGCAAGTCACCCTCACAGTCACCCCCACCGCCTGACGACCATGACCATCACCATCACCACTCCCACCACCACCATCGTCATCACTCCCGAGACTTGTCCAATTTCTCCCGGTCGCCCTCTTCTTCAACAAAGAGCTCCCAGAAACTGTCTCTGACGCCGAACCCGGTGTCGAGCCGTTACCGAGCCCAGCCGCCGACCGGGCTACGCTCCCCAAGTCGCTCCTGGTCACGTTCTCCTCCGCCACATCGCCCTCTGCAGAAGATATCCTTTCGCAAGCGTCGATACAGCGGCGACTCGCAACAATCAAACGATGATGATGGCGACAATGAAGGTGGCTCGGTCAAAAGCGACAACACTGCTAGCAACAATAAGGACAACAACAATGGCGGCCAGCGAAGCCCTTCCAAATCGCCGTTTCCACCAGCGAAGACGCTCAAATCAACGGTGGTACTCAGCTCCACTTTGGAGCGTGACTCACCGTACAACTGTCGGCGCAGCAAGCAGCAAACTTCGGAAACTGGCTTTTCATCAACTAATCAGGTACGACTGTCTCGCGGCCCTTCAGGCTCAGGCGGTTCAAGCTTCCGCTCTCAGACTGATGACCACCACCGAGCACAGCCTTTGCACAGCAGCCCTAGCTCTCCACCACGCAGTTATCGTTCCTCGCACGAGCGCACTTATGAGCATGAAAAGGAGGCAACGCTGACGCCACCGATTGCTAAAACTAAGCCAAACTATTCACTGTCCCTTATGCACAGTAGTAGCCGCGGCAAGCCTGAGACACAACAGCCTGCATCGCGGTTTACTGCCAATGGCAGTGCTTTAGACACTTCCAAAGGTTTGCACAAATCAACTTCACTGCAACAGCCGAACCAAAGCAAAGTTCTTTTAAATACGTCGATCATTCAGCGAACCATCACCATAGCTAAATCATCAGAAATTTCCAGTAGCTCAACAGCTGCCCTGCAAGTAACTTCTAAAGATTCCGACACTGAGTTTAGCAACTCACCAAGCCCTGACTTGCATCAAGCCAGTTTGAATAGCAGTTTTAGCGATCACACTGAAGGCGCTGCCCCCGTCTTGCCCGGTGCCGTGCCTTTAGATGAGAACGGCCATGACGAAGATGCCGCCAGTGGTGGTGGCTCACTGGTGGCCGACTTTCACAGTCACTCCAGTCGACCGTACTTTGTGAAGGGGGAGAACATCATCTTCTTCACGCCCTGCCTGGAGACATTCTACGAGAACATCACCACCGCCATGAAGGGCCTGAAGTACCCGCCGGCCTTCTTCGAGACCATCACCAGCTACTCGGAGGAGCGGCGGCAGGCGCTGACGCGCATTCTCGAGGCTACGGTGGTGCTGGCGATGGGGCAGAGCCTCGCCCTCGCCTACAACAACACCGCCCCCAGCAAGGTGGAATTTGCCGAGCTGACCATCGCCGAGTTGCCCGTCCTGCGAGCCCTGCGACTGATCGCCTCGCAGTACGGCAGCGTCAAGTGCCAGCAGACAGGCAGCTACCTCCGCCCGATTGACCACACCGGCGACGTCCGCGCGGTCGTTCGCATGGCTGCCTCGCTGCTGCCCGAAGCCGTTGAGGTGGACAAGAGTGACGGCAAGCAGAAGAAGCAGCTGGTGGTGCTCTGTGATGCAGAGGGCCGCAATGTGGCCACCCGCAGCTGGCTGCCCACCTACGCCAATGATAAGCGGTTCTTCTGGATCTTTGCCCTTAAGGTGAAGGAGTTTATGAAAGGCAAATTGGGCATTTTTTCAGCGCCTGCTGACCTGGTCGACGCCCTTTCGTCGCTGAAGAAGGAAACGCCTCGGTGGTGGACCATTTTTCGCGACCAGCTGCCACGCGAAGCTAATGGTCGTTTTGACTTTCTCTGGCAAAATTGGAATGAAGAGACGTTTTATCAAAATCTAGGGGCACATCCAGCAGCTCCAATTGCGCTTAACGCCATTGGTTTAAAGTGGCCAGAGCCTAGTCAAAGTCATCTTTGCTTTGACATTTCTCTAAAAAATGAAATAATTCGAGTGTATAAGTACAGTTTTGATAACCTCAAACTTTATGCTGCAAATTTTAACTTAATGACTTGTGTGGAACTGAATTCTGATCATCAAGGTTCTTGGAATCAATTGGCGTCTGTAATTAACTTTATGGGATGGAACGTTTTTAAAAATTGCCGTGAAACAAACAAAGCATCACAAAACTTAGCTCTCCGTTTTCCGCCAAAAATTTTTAACGACATAAATAATAATTAAAATCAAAATTAATAATATAAAGTTGGTGAACTTTAAATACGTTTTGTTAAAACTTAAAATAATTTTATATTTGGTTTATATTATTTTGGTGTTTATTACTTTTTACATTTTTTACAAATCGACAACAAAATTATATATATTTTATATTTTAAATGCACATTTATTATATTTTTAGATTATTTTGCATGATTAATTAAACATTTTTAAAACAAAAAAATATTTATTATATAATAATTATAAAAATTTTATTTTTAGCAACGTCAACATTATAAACAAAACAATTTTTTTAAAACTACTAAAAATTGTTGTTTTGCAAAGTAAGTAAATGATTAATAAATTTTAAAAATTTTCTTTTTAGTTTTGCAAAAATTAAACATGCCAAATAAAAAATAAAGTTTAGTTATGTTTAAAAATTAATGTTTGGTTATTTATTTATTGACAAAAAACTTAAATATAAAAAAATTTAAAAAAATTATATAACGTTATATGAAATCAAACAAATAATTGAATAATTTTGACTAGCAAGTTTTGATGGTAATTTATAAAAATTTAAACTTGCAATTTATTTTTATAATTTTATTGTACAAATTTTAAAACAATTTTTTATTTTTAACAGATCAAATTTAAAGAAAATTACTTTTAGCAATGTTTCTCAAAAGGTTTGTTCGGATGTTACAAAATCAACTATATCTTTAACTAAAAAACCATTAGAAAAAATATCTTTTCTTAATAATTCCATAACTTTATCTAATAATAACCAACCTGCTAACACATTTAATGTTTATTCCACACCATTCAATTCAAATTATACCAACATTAATTGTTTGTACAAATACCCAAAAGATTATCCCTTTTTAGCTAAAACGTCAACAAATAATAAAAATTAATAATTCATTTGTGCAAGTTCTAGTTTTAATTCAGTAACTTTATTACTAACAATTTAGAAGTTGTTTTATTTGCTACAAAACTCAAACGGGTTGATGTTGTTAACAAGTAATTTTCCAATTTCAACGAACAACTGACCAGTTGACAGAAACAGTGCATGTCAACAATGTTAACCGCAACAACCTTGTTGAGTGGGGTCCTTTCCACTGCGTTTTGTAACGGTGAGAGTAGTGAACAACTGAAAAACAATTGTACAAAAAATGAGTTAGAATCAAGTGATCAAGAAATGAAAGCAATAAAAATACTCACTTCAGCATTGGTTGGGTGGATGCCAATGAGCGCATCCAAATCAGCTTTGGTTGCCTTCAACTTCAGTGGAATGCCAACAAACTGCGTGACTTCACCTGCATTAGGGCCGACGTAGTGAAAACCCAGTAGACGCTCTTCTTTCGGCTAAAACAAAAAAAAAGAAAATTAGTTTCAGCATTTTTTGCTTTTGCTTTTCCAAACCAAGCTAAACTTACATTTCCGCTTTTGGAGCGCGTCACAATGACCTTGACGTAGCAGACGTTGAGCGGCTTCCGCGGTCGGTCGTAGTAGTTGAGACGCCACTCGGTGGGCGCAAAAAACTGATGGTAGACGTCGATGTTCTCCTCGCCAAACTCCGCCGTGGCGGCCTCCTCGGTGTAGCCGCAGCAGCCGTACTCCAGTGGCGTAAAGACGGTCGTGGGCACGTTGAGGTAGTCGCACTGCACATCGGCGCCCTTCTGGTACAGCCGCCGGGCGAGGAGGACGCCCGCCTCGATGGCCACCGGCGTCAGCTGCGGTTTCCCCGCCAGAATGTCCCCCACGGCGTAGATGTTGGGCACGTTCGTCTGCTCGTTGACCACCGGAATGTAGCCGGACTTGTCCTTGACGACGCCGGCCGCCTCCAGGCCGATCTGGTCAGTGCAGGGGCTGCGGCCGATGGCGAAGAGGACGGTGTTGAACTCCTCCGTTTTCTCCTCGCCGCTGGCCACGTTGGCGTAGGTCACCGCCAGTTTGCCCGGCTTCGGCTGATCAACACCGTCCAGGCGGACTATCTTCTTTGGTACTGAGGTGTCAATGAAGCGAACCTGAGGTGGGTAAAATCAAGAAGGTAAAAGGGGAATTTACTTTAAAATTGTAAAGTTTTGTCTGCTCACTTTCTCAACGTCTTCTAGGTATGAGCGCACCAGCTCTGAGCACTGTCGATCAAAACCACGCAGGACGATGGAGCGCACCATGACGGTGACGTCATTGCCGATGCCCTTCAGAAAACCGGCGCACTCGAGGGCGACGTAGGAGGCGCCAATGACCAGCGTCTTGCCGGGATTGTACGGCAGCGAGAAGATGTCATCAGAGGTGATGGCGTTCTCCAGCGCACCTTCAACACCTTCCGGGTACTTCGGGCGCTCTCCGGTGGCAATCAAAAAGTGGTTCGAGGTCATCGTTTCCTCTTTGCCGTTTTTGTGTTTCAGCTGAAAAAAAGTGTGAAACGAACATGTTTAGAGTTTAGTGTTTGAAAAAAGAGTAAAACTTTGGTAACATCAGTCACTTACCTTAATCGTATGCGCATCGACCAGCGATCCCAAGGCGTTGACGTACTTGACCTTGTTATCGCGCAGCGCATTGCGGTAGCCAAAGTTGCTGCTTTTAATGTTATTCTGAACGTAATTGACCAGCGTAGTCCAGTCGTGTTTCATGTTACTGCTCAGCGGTTGGCCATCCTTAGTTTGCCAGCCAAAGAACTGCGCGTCCTCAATGTCCTGACCAATGAGCGAGGCGTGGTGCATTAGCTTCTTGGGAATGCAGCCGACATTGACACAAGTTCCGCCAAGACCTATTTAGATAAAAAGTTGTTTTAAGTTTAAATCAAATTACATTATTTCCTGCTTCATTACTTAGAGAATTCCTCTTTATCGTCACTTCCTTTTTAAGAAGGAAGCAACACAACAAAAATTGATTGCGCTATTATTAACAACAACAATAAAAACATGGCTTTTTAAATGCCACAAATTCTTACCCCATGTAGTTCCCTGAGGAGTGGGAGCGACAAAATCTAGCAAAGCTACTTTCTTGCCATGAGCCGCGGCTTCCTGAAAAAAATGAGAATAAATTAGAAACATTTAAAATGCTTTTAAATAGTTTTCCAGCACAAGTCAACTGTACCTTTGAAGCGGCCAGCCCACCCGAACCGCCGCCAATTACCACCAGATCGTACTCATAGCTGTGTCCTCTGATCAACGGCATCAAAGAACCCTCCTCATGTTTGGCCAACGTGTCATCGCATCCACCGATGTGCTGCCCACCGACGAAAACCTGCGGCACCGAGGTGCGGTTTACCTTGGCGGTCAGCTGCTCGTAGATGGCCATGCCGTTGCTTTCCGGGTCGATGACTACCTCGCGGTACGCCACATTGTGCTCGTCGAGGAAGGCCTTCGCCTTGGTGCAGTACTTGCACGGGTCCATTGTGAAGATGACCACGTGAGAGGAGGCAATCAGCTCGTCCACGTTCTCAGTCGCCGGCAAAGTGGTGATGGGCGGCATTGTGCTGGGGGATGAAGTGCTGTGAAGACTGCTATTATGCTTTGAAGATGCTGAAATGATGTTAAAGATCAAATTAGTTCAAATTCATTATTGAAAAAGTGTAGAACAAGCAAATACACAAACTAGCATCAACTATCGTTTGAATTGTTCATTTTGTAGCTTCTAATGCTTTTGCTAAGAGTAAAATACTATTACTAAGACTAAAGCAAAACTACTTTCTAATGTTTAGAACACTTTTTATAAACACTAAAACCCTGTTAAGTGCAACACTTACAGTTGGTACCCCGAGAAAGCAATCGGCGCTCGTGAGTACTTTTGCCAAGTATTGAAATACTGAAAAGAGTGTCAGTGTGCAAGTGGGCAACTGTTGGTGTTGACCAGGCGCAGGAAGAGTAGGTTAAAGAGAAAGAAGATGACAACTTGTTTGTTGAAAACGCTGCTGCTGTTGAGGATGATCTCAAAGTGGAAGATAGACGTCTGACAGCACTCAAAGTGGACAGTGGTCGTGAAATGATGCACTGCAACATAGACGATGGCTGCTTAGTGGCACTGAAAGTAGTGTGATAACGCGGTAAGAAGAGCAACAAAAAGAGGTTAATTACTGGCAGTTAAAATTGCAAATGCGTTAAGTGGACATCTTTATGTTTGGTTTACAAAATGTGTAATACTAACTACTAAACTGACTACAATCAAATTATACAACGCTGATTTACCAAAAATGAAATAACTTAACACTGTTTTCGATCAACAACATAGTATGAATGAATGGAATGTCAATGCACTGCTGCCTGTGTTAACTTGATCTACAGTGACATTTGTTCACTAAACAGTGACAATGGTGGCAAACAATAATTGTAAAAGATGAAGCCGTTAAAAATCACAACGTGCACGAGACCAGTTTAGTGAAAGTTAAATAAAAGAAAATTGACATTCTTATGTTTGTTTTCAAGGAGAAATGCAAGGACTACTAGACTATGCCTGACATAAGTAGAATTTGTAAATATGACAAGAAGGCTGAAGTTTAAATAAATTTTCTGTTTTAAAAAGGTAAAAAATAACAATACTTACATTGTTTCTAAAATTATCAAACAGCTAAAAAATGACAACAGCAAAAGTTCAGTGCCAAAGGTGAAAAGTGCCAAAAATGTTGTTGAGAGAAACAGGCAAGTAGACTTTATAAAAAGGGAAAATTAGCCGGTCGGTGCACAAACTTGGTATACCCGGTACAGCACACAAAGTGCAAGTCAAAAGTGCAGTACGGCAGCAGCAGTGGAGTGGGTGAAAGTGGGTGATAGAGCTGTGTGTGTGTGTGTGTGTGTACAGACGCAGCAAAATGTAGTGAACAAAAAGTAGAAAACGGTGGCTATCAGTATGGGCACTGGCACCAGCACGTTGTCTGTACTGTGCTGTAGGCAGTTGCAGTAGTGGCAGTGGCGGCACTAAAACCACCGGCGGCGGCAGTTGCTGTTGCTGTTACTGTGCAGCTCGTGGCAGCAGTTCGGTGCTGCAGTGCTTTGTCACGTTGTTGCCGCCAAGCGAAAAAAAGTGACGATTGCAATGGCAGAGAAATGTTGGGCACTTGACGACCACTGCTGCTGCTGCCACCACCGCTGTCTTTGCCGGCACTGCGGCAAGTGAGAGAGACAATGCAAGGATTAGGTGACAGAGAGCACTGTAGTTGCAGTTGGGCACAATGCTGTTGCTGTTGGTGCTGCCACAGCCACAGCCACGGCTGCCAATGTGCCAATGCGCCAATGTGCGGCAGGCTCTCTTTCTGGCAAAGTGACAAGTGTTTAGTTCTGATTAGCCAGTGTTGATTAAGCTCACTAATTAGGTTTAGGAGTTTGTGAACACACATTTCAAAAGCCAGTGTAGGTTGAAAAAATTGTTTGGCAATTGCAGATGATGCTGGTGAAATGGAAAGGGGAAATGAACTACTGCTTTGAGGCGGTGTGCAATTTAGATATGTTATTGTTTTGCTATACAGTGTGGCGTTTACGGTGTGACTGGCCATTGGCTGCTAATTGATCAAAGCTTTGATGATGACACTGATAAAATGGCATCAGATAGTTCATGTCAACTTTTCTATGCATATGCAACAAGATTTCTGTTCATTTAGTGATAGTATTGGAGTTTTTTTAAATCAAACAATAGCAGTAAAATAATGTTTTTTGTTAAAATCAAAACAACGATCTTATCTGCAAGTAAATCATCTGTTTCAACTCATCAAACATGCAATTGCTTTTTGCTTGCTTTCTAGTAGCAAAATGCAAATCGTTGCTAAACATTAGTTAATTGTGGTAATAAAACTTTAATCTGATCATTAATGGTATTTTGTGGAATATTTTGATGAAAAACAACTATTTTTGAGGTATTTAACCGTTTGCTCTAAATTACTTTTTATTTGTTTGTTTTTAAACAAAAACGCATTTAAGTTTTATTAAATAACTAAAAGTATTTATTGGTTCAAAATATATTGTGAACAATGAGTCATTTTTGACAAACGAAACCACCAAATAGTTAAATCAAATTTAAAATTAAATTTAGTTTTAAAAATGTAGCAATTGACAATTTTATTTTAGTTTTTTTAAACTAAAATAAATTTAAAATAATAAACGCTACTAAAAACACTGCAAAAATATGTAATTACACAAAAAATTAATATATTTTTAGCGCCAAGTTGTGAAAGTGGTACTTGGTGGGCAGGAGCACCCACAAGCATTGTCGCTATTGACTCAATGCAAACCGCTGTTACTGTGCGTCATGTCAATAGATTGCTGCAATCGCTTGACTGACTCACCGAGTTTCTGCATCTGTTGTAAACCTCATTTACTGCTACTGGCTTGTGGCAAAACTGAAACTCATTTTTACCCTGTGTTGTAAAAGTCGATTTTTCTTTGTTTATGTTGTATTGATTTATTTTCAACAAGTTAAGTTACACACAACAACATGAGCTGGTTTGGCAAAAAAGAAACTTCAGGTATGGAAATTGTGTGCCTTTAATGTTTGTTTATTTGTTTGTTATTCTAACTTGAAAAACATTTGTAGCTGAAGCTGCCCGCAAACAGCAACGAGAAATTACAAGAGCTCAACGCACAGTTCAACGAAGTACTGTTGATTTGGAAAAGGAAGAAAAGAAACTCGAAACTGAGATTAAAAAACTGGCTAAACAGGGACAAACAAAAGCTTGTCAGACGCTGGCTAAACAGTTAATTCAAATTCGCAATCAAAAAACACGAGCAACTGCAGCCAACTATCGCATCGGAGCAGTGGGAGCACAAGCAAAGGTACTATTCAGTTGTTTTCCTGTTCAGGACAATATTTAATGACTTATCGAAAATAATAATAGATGATGGGTGCTAACAATGTCGTGGCCGCTGCTATGGGCAGCGCCTCAAATGCCATGAAGGTGACCAATGAACAAATGAATCCGGAAAAAATATCAGGCATACTGAAACAATTTGAGGAAGAAAACATGAAGATGGACATGAAAGATGAAATGAGTATGTGCATTCTACTTTGTTCGAAAAAAATTTAAGCTAAATAACAAAATATTTTTATATTTACAACAGTTGAAGAAAGTCTGAATGGCATTTTGGACAATTCAGATGATGAAAGCGAACAAGACTTAGTTGTCAATAAAATACTAGATGAAATTGGAATTGAAGTTAATCAAAAGGTATTTATTTGATTTTGTTTGATAAACAACCCTAATCACAATAATGATTTCTTGTAGTTATCAAAGGTGTCTGCACCTAAAGGCGATTTAAGCATGAATGACATTGAAGCTTTGATCTCTGGCCCAAGTACAAGTAGCCGACAAGCTCTAAAACAGTAATTAACACATTCTGTTTTCCTTTATTGTTTGTAAAACAATATTTGTTCTATAAACAAACTGTTTTTTATTTGATAGCGTATAATTTGTTTTATAACAAATTAGTAAAAGTTATCATAATCACTGTTATTTTTTAATATTTTCAAATAAAATACATGTGTAAAATAAATAACTTATAAAACAATTTACTTTAACTATGACTTAAAATTGTATTTTATTAAAATGTAAATTTAAAACTATTTTGTAATTTAGCAATCAAGTTTGCTCTGATAAACAAAAACAAAAATATGTTTTGAAACTAAACTTTTTTATCTCAATACTTGGAAAAAATTTTAACAATTGTGATTTTGCTATTGACAATAGAAACCAATACTAGTGAACGTAGACTTGCTGCTGGGAAACCAAAACACGTAGATACGCTGTTTGCGGATTTTTTTTGACTGAAGTGAGCAGAGAAACAAACGCTCACTAGTAGTCAGTGTGTGTGTATATATTCACCGACTCAGCTCTCCGGTAAGTTGTGATTAGTGTGAGTTGTCGTCAAAGTGTGACCGTTTCTAAATATTTTTTCAGCTGGTCGGTAATGCGACCTGAAGATGAAGCTGGAAGAACTGTTCAACTCGCTGAAGGTGCAGTCTGAAAACCGCCCGACTGCTATTTTTGGTCAAAATGGACCACCGCAAGGGTTGCCCTTACAGCCGGCACCTCAACCACAACCTCAAATGCAAAACTTAAACCAAAACTTTTTGGGAAATGATGAGTACCTTCTCTCAAACCAAAATCATCCCCGTAATATGTTGGATCCACCACCTGGTCTCTTCTCGGGACTACCCCAAACCAATGTTCCCCCTGGCGATGCCACCTCTACGGGACCGCCGGCTATGTTGTTGGGAAATCAGTCTCCTGCAGTTTTACCCCCTTCATTTGTTTCCGCTTCCCAGCCGTTTCCGCTTCCTCCTCCTCTGAATGGACACCATTTTGTTCCGTTTCCGGCACCCATTGTACGTCCACCACCGTTTGGCCCCTTCTCCGAGCCTCATCCCAACTTTATGGCTCCTCAATTCAATCCTCAGCCTTTGCCCATGCCAGTGCCTTTTCAAATGGTTTCTCCTTTTCCGCCTCAGTTCTCAGCTTTGCCATTGCCGCAACAATTTCAACAGCAGCAACAACAGCAGATGCAATTTCAGCAACAGCAAATGGCGTACAAGCAAGGTCTGGAATTCTTCAACAACAACATGATCAAGTCCACTGAGGATCAGAGCAGTTTGCTTGTTCCTACAAGCAATAAACCAGTTCCAATGCCAGCTCAAGTGCCTGTTGAAGAAGGAGAATCGATGAATAATTTAAAAATGCTGTTTCAAAGATCGACTGTTCAAAAAGAAAAAACTGACCCTATTCCTGAACAAAATGCAATGAAGAAAGAGGATTTAATCGATAAAACTGCGGTTTTGCCTGTGAACAATGTGTCTAAAAAATCAATTCGAGTTAACGTCAACGACCTGTTTTCGTTGAGTAAAGTATACTCTGAAAACAACAATAGCATTGACGCCAACAAAATGCTGTTTGACATTCTTCAAAAACAAGAAGTAGAGAACCAAGTCAAATCAGCAAATTTGTTCCAGAAAATCAATGATATTTCAGACAAAATGTCCTCAACTGTATCAAATGATATCTATCAAGAGCTGACTAATTTAAATGAAAATTATTGTTCGGAAATACTTAAGCAGCTTCGCAAAGAGCTGCAAACAACTTCAGACTCAATTGATGACATTATGAGTGAACATGAAGATTTACGTGAACGCAACTACATTTTCACTATGATAATACAGTACTTTCAACATATTTCCCAACGATTGCAAACCCAAAACGTTACATATTTAAACTTAATTGACTCATTTCAGTACAATTATGATGACTTCGCAGTATACGGTCCTAGATTTCGCGACTTTATTCAAAATTCAAAAATGTTTAGCTCTACTAGCATTAAAGAATATTTGTCATTGCTGAAAAATTATGAACAATTTTATCCAATTGAAATCATGAGACTTCGAAAAGTGCTGCTCAAAATGAAACTAACATACAGCAAGCGTTTAGAAAAAGTACGCTTAGCTCAAACTAAAATTGAAATTGATAAACTTTTAAAAGAAAAAACTCCAGCAAATGAGCAACAAACTCAGTCAGGAAATGAAAACAATATGCTTAGCAGCACATCACCAATTCCTGTTAGTTATGACATGATAACATTTCAAAAAATTGATTCAAGGTAAGTTGTTGTTATCAGTCATTCAAATATTTAATTTGGTTATACCTTACAGGAACCTTCACAGTTCAATATCGGCATTGCGAACAACTAAAGAACAAATCAAGCACTTTCTTGAAAAGACTAGTTTATCTCCTGAAGGAGAACAAAATCGAATTGACTTTCTTGATTGTTTAGATAGAGCACTGAAAAACAGCGAATTTGTGCATTTTTGTCCAACACTTCACAAGTTTGGCTCCCTTTCTAACGGCATGGGCACCTATGACTCAGACATTGACATTGTTATCAAATTTGAAAATCTCAAAATCGACGTCCTGGACTACGGTACTTTGATGTTGGCTCTGGAAGTCATTGAGTGCATTCTTCAGGAACAACTTGGTATTCAGTCAAAGGATAACATAGTGCCTAGCAAACGATGTCCTATCATTAAACTCAACTTTAGCTCGTGTTTTCCCCAAATTAGAAAAAGACCTGAAACTGATTTCAACAAGTGTGACATTAGCCTGATTTCCTCTTACGGCGTGTACAACAGCAAGCTTCTGCACTTTCTGACCAAATACGACTACCGTTTTCGAGAGTTGACGCTTATACTAAAGTACTGGGCAAAACGAAATGAACTCATCGACACAACAACCTTTTCATCGTATGGTTTTACAATGTTGATAATCTTTTTTCTGCAAAACACCAATCCACCGGTGTTGCCAACTGTTTCGCGGTTGCAAGATCTTGCCAAACAGCAAAAGGGCAATGAGGCCCTTATGGTTAACAAGTTCAACTTTCAGTTTTGCAATGACATTACTATTGTTGGAAAGAGTAAGAATACCCAAAGCGTTCCTGAACTGCTACTAGATTTTTTTCGGTAAACTACACAATTGATTTTATTTATGATCTAACTAATTTTTATTTACATTTTTTAGATTTTACGTCAAATTCGACTTTTACAACAATGCCGTCTCCCCTCGACTTGGCACTGCAGTTAAAAAGATTAACATGCGCAAAGAAAAACTTGAGAACAACTTTGATAACTTCAACATGGCCTCGTATGTTTGTATTGAAGATCCTTTTGTTCTGGAGCACAACGTTGGCTTCATTTTCCGAGCTCGAAATGTGCAGCGATTTAACACACTTCTCCGCTCGATGATCTACAAGCTGACTCCCAACAACTGCCTCAAAGTGCTGGTTGACCCAAAGAACTTCATGAACTGCAAGTACTCCAACAGTTCATGCGTCTTCATACCGTTCAACCTCTTCTGCTATGAAGTGATCATCACTGAGCACTTTCTCTCCTACCCCATTCAGCCCAAATCTATCTTCCTCCTGCCCACCGCTCACCAGGTGCCACTGGAGCAGTCCTTTGAAAGCATGCAAAAGCTCTTCTTCATCATCGTGCGACACCTGCTGGTGAACTACTTTGCCCTGGCCAACGTCGAGGAGGCCCTTCAGCTGCAGTTCAACGCTGACAGGTCCATTCTCTGCTCCGTGGACTTCGCCTACCTGAACCACATCAGCAGCAAACTGGACATTCGCAAGAACCACAAGTACGACTCGCTCTTTCAGAGCGGCCGGAAACGGTCGGCGGACGCGCTGAAACGCTTCAGTCTGCTGAAGATGCTCCGAGATGACATTCGCCGACTAGGAATGACTAGTTTAGGTGAAGCTGAAAAGAAGCAAGTGGTTCCAGGCAGTGGCAAAGTGGCAACAGCAGAGAACTGGTTCAAACTGGAGCTGCCCAGTCACCCGCCGGTGCACCAGCTGCAGCTGTCTCCCGCTTCTCATCAGGCGCTGTTGGACGCCAATCAGCAAACCATTCTGCCGTACTTTAACTTCCGCATGTTGGTGCCCTCCACGTCGAAGCACTTCAACTTGGCGGCGCGCTACGGTGAACTGCTGCAGGAAATTCTGCAAAAGTTCTGCTTCTCCATTGACCGCGTCAACGCCGTCGCCACCTTTGCCTCACAAGTAGAGGAGTTCTTTGAGGGCTAGGGTTTGCAAAAAGGCTATATAGAGTACAATTTGTACAGGAGAGAAATATATGTTCGCTAATTTCTTCTTCTTCTTTTTCGTTTTTGTCTGTCCGTCCTTTCTTCTGTGTGACTTTTCGTTTCATTTTAAAAAGTAATCCTCTTATTTGCACTTTAGTTTTAATTGTGAATCTTGAAGAAACTTACCAAAACACAATATCATGTATTTTAAAAACTTGGAAAATATTAATCAATGTTTAGTGTTTTGAATTTTAACCTTAGTGACTGAACAATAACTAATAAACTAAAATTTATATATTTTTAAAACTTTTGAGTTTTAACAATTAAAAGTTTAAAAATTAAAAAAATGAGTAACAAAAAAGAGTTGTCACTACTGTTCACATTTTCCAATGTGTTTGTCAATCTGCTTGGCCAGCGCCCTTTTTCAGTTTGACAAAAAAATGTCTTTGGTTCTTCTGTGCTTCTGAATTTCTACGCCACTCAAATATTGACTCGCCTAGCACTGCACCTCAGTGCTAGGCGTTGGAACTGCTGCTGCTGATGGCTACGTGTACCCTACGCACTTTTTCCCCACTGTCACACAATGCACACTGCTATAGCGCATGCTGCAAAATTGTGCGCCCGATCCAGAAACGGTGGTTCCGATTAGTGCGCTATATAGTGTAATCGACGGTTAAGTGTAGTAGTAGTGCCTTTGCCAAATTGTATCTTCCAACATTTTTGTCCCACTTGGTTACTGAGCGTTGGAATCACAGAAGCACACTTTTCTTTTAGCACCCCTCCATTGATCTCTCTCCTTCTCAGCACAGCACCACTACTGCTCCAATGGATCGTTCCAATGGGGTCGCAATAGGGGCTGCACTTTACTCGGTTATCGCTATATATAAAAATCAGTTTGTTTGAAATATTGTGTTATTGAAAAGACTGTTCGTCTAGTTCTGTTCACTTTTGTCGATCCCTTGTTTTTGGCTTGCTCTTTGATCTACACCCGCTTCCTTCGCTCGCTTTTTCCTTGTAATCGAAACCTTTTTATTGTTTTTTTAAAATGCAATCACAATTTGAGTGCCACTGAACAGAGTGTCCCCTTACTACAGTCACCTTGTTAATTGTTAAAACGTCAAACGTCAGAGCAACAACTTTTGTTTGATTAATTGTCAAACTTTTTTCCTCGTTTTTCAACCTAATATAAAAACATGGCAACAAAGACACCTCAAATCCGGACTATCAAAGTAGTGGCTGCGGGCAGCATTCCACCCGGAGCCGTGCCCACATCACTGACGGCCACCGCCATCGGCACACTGACGGGGGCAGGAGGAGGAGGTGGTGGTGGCACTGCCCTCCAGACGATGACCATTCCGGTGATTGGCCATAACTTCACCACCGGCAAATCCTCCTCCTCCACCACAATTCGCCCCCTCCGCCCGATGACCACCACCTCCACCACCACCCAGTTGACCATTCGACCAGTCGGTGCAGCAGGCGCCGGAATCCCTCCGGGCACTGTGATTCGCACCACCGGCCCTGCCGGCCAGCAGCTGACCCAGCTGACGCTGCCCAACAACGCCAAAATCATACCCGGAACAGGGGGGCAGCCTCCGCGGATCACCTTCACTCCCATCGACCCGGCCAACATCAGCCAGGTCAGCCAGACGGGCAATCGCATTGTGGTGCTGGTGCCGGTTTCCGCCGGTTCTCGCCGCCGCCGCTGCCGCCAGACAGGGCGGAAAGGCGCAACCCACCTATTCCATCAGTACGAGCGCCTTTGGAGCAAATGTGGCCAACAGCGGAAGTGCAGCCGGCAACGGCGGCACAATCACCTATAACCGGAACCGGAAGTGGCGCAGGTCAGCAGACGCTGATGAAGCAGTCGGTGATGGTGCCCTTTATTTCAAAGCTGCCTGCGGGGGCTTCAATCACCTCCACTTCGAGTGGTCAACCGGCAGTGAGGACGGTGACCATCGGATCAGGTAGCGCCAGCGCCTTCTCTCAAATGGTCGTCTCAAGGGCCATCCTCACCAACACCAGCACCGGTAGCATTGTCGCGCAGGCGAAGGGCACTTTCACTCCCACCTCATCTTCCTCCTCCTCTTCGTCGTCGTCGTCGATGTCCACCGCCACGCCCATCCTCACCAATGGCACCACCTTGGTGATTACCTCTGGAGCGCCTCAAGGCCACAGCCTTTCAGGCCCGATCAGGTTGACTGCCACCACTAGCCAGCCGCCGGTTTTAACCTCATCTTCTACCACTTCTACTAAAACACCGCAAAACATCAAACCCGATCCGTTTGCACACGTTTTCAGGCCAGTTGAAAGGCCGATTCAAATTCCCAAAACGCTGATAACTGGAATTCCCATTAAGCCAGACCCCATTTTTCTTACCTCAGAGCAAGCTAAAGCCCTTATTAATTCAGTAGTGCAAAAGCTCCCGGATCATCAGCTCCGGTAATCTTAGCCAAACCTATCCCAGTGTCAAGTGTCCCTATCTCAACGCCCCTAACCTGCATCACCTCATTACCAAAGAGTGTCCCGGTTCCTGGTAGTACTAGTACAACTACTGTAGTACGAAAAACCTCCATCTCAAAAATAGTGATCCCACAAGAAATGGCACCACAGTTAGTCTTCAAGCAGGCAAATACTGGCGAAATGTCGTCTGCCTTTAAGCAAATTCTCGCTTCAACTAAACTCGGTCAAACCTTCACCATTCCGGTGGCTATGGCTCCACAGGCCATTGTGGCGCAGCTGACAAACAAAGTGGGCAAAAAGATAACCATCAACAGTGTGGTCAATGTGGCCAGTGCTCTCAGCACTGCTACCACAACTAACATAACAACAACAGCTACCGCAACCGTCCCAATAAAAGCAAACAACAACAGTAACAACAATAGCAACAACAACAAAACTAGACAGAAAAAGACGCCAACAGTAACAGTGGTGCCTAATCCGGTGCCGACATTTCGACCGATTGTTCCCGCAATCAAACAGGAAGTTCCTGATGCAGCAAGTATTACCCGGAAGATTGCACCTTTACCAAAAGCTGGCTCTAGAGCCAAAAATGCCACTAAGAAAGCTCCACCTCAAGCCAAGAAGAAGGCGACCCCTGCGAAAAAGGCTCCCAATAAAAAGGCTGCACCAAGTGGACTTCCTGTGCCAGCTTGCACCACTTCTGTCCCAACTGCAATTGTTTCTACAACTACCACTGCACTTATTGCATCGACGACTTCCGTTATTTTGCCAACGCCAATAACGCTTTTCAGTCCAGCTCCACAATGCATTTCGTCCACTCCAATAACCCCTTTTAGCCCCCTTCCACAGTGCATTTTGCCAACTCTGACAGTCACAAAGGCGACAGAATCTGCAGTAACTTCACTCTCCAATAACTTTGTCTCCCCACAAGCCGAGTCCATTTCGACGCCTATTTCAGTTTGCGTCAAAACGCTAGTTACGTCAAATAATCAAGCTACAACAAAGTTTGAAGAAGATAACAGTAATATTAATAAAGAAACGCCTGATTCTTTATCCAGGTTAGAACCGGCCATTTTAGGCAGTTGTAACCCTTTGAACCCAAGTTATATAGTAGGTCGGTCAAACAATGTTGCAAATTCATCTACCGAAATAGTTTCAAACTATTCTTCACTACCAACAGTGAACACAGGGCTGCCGGTTTTTCAGCAAAATTACATTCCAATAAATTCATCTTTGTTCGGTAGTTCTTTGCGTGTTCCACCACGTACACATATTTTCCCTGAAGGTTCACTTCTTAAGCAAACTTCCCCTTATGATAACTACTGCTATTCGCCACCTTTTACTACCGCATCCTCAACTGTCCCCTATGCTTACTCTTCAGAAGATGTTTCCCCTCAGACGTGTACCTCCTATTGCCCCAGTCCCCCAAAAAGGATCAAACACGATGACGCTTCTACTGAAGTTACCATTTTAAAGCTACCGAAAGAGAGCAATTTGTCTCGTGCAATCAAATATTACATGAAAGAAGTTTATGATAAAAACATAGTTTTTTAAAATACTTTTTGTAATATAAATCTAAAGCTAAAAACCAGTTGTTATAAATAAAAATTGAAATGATTTTTAATGATGTGTACAATCAATTAACTTTTATAAAAAAATTTTGAAAAGTTGTTTTGTATTTAATAACTTTTTACCAGTTTTATCTTTGAGGCAGCTTTTATTACATTTCCTAAACTAGAAAAACTGCTTTTTTTCCTCGTGCTAAATATTCCCACTTGCAAGTATATAGCATTTTTTTCTGTGAAACCCCTTTTATTAATAGATAGAATGACTGCACTGGAAAGTAAAGTGAAAGGAAAGCACAACAAAATTGTCGCAGTCGCATCAATTGCCTCTGCAGTGGACATCGAACATAGAACCTAGCAATACAGTAGGCAGTAGTAGTAAGCACTAGTAGGCAAGCAAGGAAGAACTTCAGTGTGCCCTGCAGTCGTTCAGCGGTATGTACAGTGCGACAAAAGGCTTCTCTTGGCTGGCAGCAGGAGCTACTGCTCTCGTTGCATCACGGCGCTGACTGCTTCACTTTCAACGGTGGCCACTGTGTTGTGAATACACTGTGAGCAGTAGAATTCCAGTGGGCAAGTGAATCGAGGCAACTTCACCGCCATCCCTTCATCCATCCATCCATCCATCCATCCATCTACCCGTCCATCCATCTTACCCTGCATTAGTGCTTGCATCCTTCCCAGAATCCCTCCACGCTACTATCCATCCATCCATCCATCCATCCATTTGCTGCTGCTGCACTTTCACTGACCAGCAGTGGCAGTGCACCCACCGAGTGTGCCTGTGTAGTGCCTGTCTGCTGGTGCAGCCATTGGCAAAGTTGAGGCACAAACACTCACTCGCTCACTCGCTCACTCACTCACTCACTCACTCACTTGCTCATTGGCGCTGTGCACTGCCTGCACCGACCGACCAACCGAGCGAGCGTTCCACTCATCGGCAGTTCACAATTCACTGGAGCTTTCTCTCTCTCTCTCTCTCTCCTTCTTCTGTGCATGTCTTCACTCGTATGTGCACCCTCAGTAGTGTTTCACTGCTGCCCATTGAGCCCTCTACAGTAGTAAAGGCGCGCACACAAACTGTGAGAAACTGCGCGAAAGTGAGCGCCTGAAAGAGAGAGAAAAAGTGTAAAGACTGATGAGTAGAGCACTGTCTACACACACACACTCACTGCACTGATCAGAAGTGAATCTACCCGATTGGCATCACCAGCAGCAGCAGCATCGTTTTTAACTTTTCGAACCTATCATCATCATCACCAACAACAACAGCAGCGCACACTGGTCAACTCATCACCAATTCTGGTTGATCCTTCTTCTCGATTTCGGTTTTTTACCTTTTTTGCCGATGTGCAATGATCTAACCGACCGGCCACCGGCCAGCGGTTAGCGGTGTCCTCTTCAATGCATGACGGAGAGTAGTAGAATGCACTTAGAAGACACGGAGGCGGCCAATTTGCTGCTGCTTATGCAACGGGGCCTCTTTGCAGCACCCACCGAGTCAACGGCAGCGACCACCACCGCGACCGCAATTACTGTGACCACCACCACCGCCGCCACCGCCACCACTTCGACTGTCAACAGCACTACTAGTGTCAACGCAACAACGGCACCAGCACCAGCACCACCACCAGTGTCCCACACTTTGCCTGTCATTCCCCACCTGAACATCGCCAGCAGCAGCACCAGCATTCAGATAGTCCACCTTGAGTCACACTTTTTCCGCCATGCGGGTAATTCGCACAATTTCAGTGGCAATGCTCAAGTTGCGGCCAATGAAGAGCAGCTCAAAGAGGAACTGAAGGTAACACAGTGTGTTCAAGTTTATTTAGTTATTATGCTAAATTTGATATTGAATGTTACTGTTTTTATTTTTCAACTGTAGAATGGTTTCTATCAATTTGGAGAGTACTTAAAACTTTGCACATCATTTTCTAAGCATCACACTGAAAGTACCAGTCAAATTCTGCCAAATATTATTCCAAGCACATCACGATCTCATACGGTAAATACTTTGTTGCAATTTTGTTTTTTGTTTATAGATGTTTATACATTTTTTGGTAATTACACAGGACAACACTCCAATTGTAAATATCCAGATGGTTAGCACAGCAGCACAACTTGGCCATAAGATTGCAACTGAACCAAATTACGGCAACTTGCCTTTAAGCACAAACCTGCAGTCTACTCAAAAAGGTTTGTGTTTGCATTTTTTATTTTTGTTATTCTAAATGTGTTACATGCTTTTATTTGACACAACCGTGATTGTGTTGCATACTAGAAGTAATTCCACTACTAATTTACTAAATTGACTAGATTTTTCCACTATTGGATTTTAATATATGTTTATTTAAACTACTTAAAAACAGATTCTTTGAACTAATGCATTTGGATTTCATCTGTTTTCTTCACTGTGCACAACAAACATTGTTTCATTTTGCCGCACAGCGTTTCAGTTTTACCAATTTTCAACAAACCGAGAATGGACGATTCTTCCTTCTTAATTTCTCAGCCCAGCATAGCTGATGAGCTTGCCGCCGCTATTACTTCATTGTCAGATCATATCGCTTCTCAAGGTGAAGGATCTCCAGTGCAATCTCAAGACACGCCATATTCTTACAATTTGTTTAATGAAAACACACCAGAAGATGTTCAACCAGAGGACTGTGAGCAGAATTTGCAGTCGGTCAATGTAGAAGAGGCAACTGAGCAAACGGAAGCAACAACAGAAATTGGCTTACCTTCTACCCCCGATCAGCAACAGCAATCACTGGCAGCTCAATTAGGCAGTGCAAATCAGCAAGTAAAAGCATCATTGCCCACTAGTGCCAATGACAGTTTTCAGTGTTTGTCCAAGTCAACACAAATGGACATTTCATCTGCCGCCGATAATGAGGAGCCAACAGAAGTGTTCACTACTGAGGCCGCCAGTCACCATTTGCTTAAACTGAACATGTCGACACCGTCAATGCCAACCATATTTGAGCCAAGTGAGCCTCTGCAAACAGCAGTGCCAATGAAAACAAACACTAGTTCAGTTCACACACATGTAAATAAAAGCATCTCTTCTGTAAGTTAACCCAAAATGTTTGCCTGTTTTTACTGCCTAGTATAGTAGATAATAACAGTAATCATGTTGATGATGATGTTGCTATGCTTTTTATGCAATAGGACGCTTTGCATACGGATTCTGCCATAATATGCATCGAAGATGATGATTTCACAGTCGATTCACTTGTGAATGAGTTAGTCGACAAAACGGTTTTGCAAATTGATTCAGATGCCATCAAAGAATTGTTAAATGATGTTTTAATCACCGATGTTTGTAATAACAGTGAACTTATTATTGAAAACAACTCGATTCCAACAACGTTGTTTCAAAACGACACTGCTTCCCAGCAAACGGCTTCACACAAACTAAATCGTTTAAATGCTAATAATAATAATAATAAACTTAAAACCCAGTTAATTAAACTAAAAGCAATGGTTCGAGTGTTGAAAACAGAAAAAAACGAGTTGCAAAGTAAATGCCAAGAGCGACTTAATTTTGTTTCATGTGCCAAAGTAACTAAAAGTGTTCAAACTGATGAATTTAATATATCAAAGCAAAATGTGGCTTTACATCAAAATGAATCATCTAACAATTTTGAAAATGATCTCCTTAAAGTAAGTTAAAAATTATTAAAATCAATCTTTTTAAAATTATTTTGTTTTTGTTAATACAGTTAATTGAAAACCATAATGCTACCATATCAAAAATAAATGATTGCATTAAAAAAGAAAACTATTCTGAACTGTCAAGTTTTATAGTGAGCGTATGTTTGTTTTTTGCTATTTTTAATACCTTACTAAATATTTTTTGTTTAGTCAATAACTAATTTCAAGAAAAATGCAACCGAAAAAGAGCATAATAAAGTACAGTATTTAGTAAAAGCAAACCAAACTAAAAAACTAGAAGCAAATTTGAAGAATCTCACTACAGCCAGCGAGATTACTGATGAATCTCAGGAAACAACTGAAAACCAGTCAGTTCAATCTCATTTATCAAATGTTAGCAGTACAATACAGTTAACAGCAAAACCCAGTGCTCAAACCGAAAGCTTTGTGTCGTCTCCTTCACTGGCTCGATCTCTTGAGAACAGTATTCCACTTCCCATGACCGGATCTCCAAAAACAGTTATTGGTACCAAGTCAAACACACTCATTGCTAGCAGCTCACCAATGACACTGCCAAGCAGTCCTTTAGCGGTGGCTCGCAAGTCAGCGCCAACCACAATGAATGCCCGGACGCCTTCTCAGTCACTTTCTGTGGCAACTCTCAGTCAACGTCCTTCAGTTTCTCAGACACAAACATCCGAAACTCCAAAAATTTCCACTTTGCCTGCTCCAAATGAAAACTTAAGCGACAAAAATAAGGAAACTACCCAATTTCAGGACATTCTCGCCATTGCAGCTCAGTCAGCGGACATTTACGAGACAATATCGTCAGCTCCAACTGCGGCAGATGAAGTGGCCAAGCAAACTAGTACTGCTAACTTTCTGGACAAAGGGGTTCTGTCCAATGGATTGCCAATCAACCCAACAAACACTTTTTCATTGATGCCAAGTAGCGTCAATCTGTCTACTTTAAACTCCAATCACCATATCTCCACCACTGGTCAATTGGAAGGAAATCAAGCTCAATCCAACTTCATTGATGGAGTAGTTTCCTATGAAACACGCAATGCTTCTCAAATAGGCACACAAATTCCCTTTTGTCCTAGTTCACAGTTAGCAGCGCCGACTTTGCAGTTCAATCCATCAGCACTGGGCAACGCTCAACAGTGTTCACTCTCTTCAAACCTCAACTTGGTTCAGCCATTTAATTATTTGACACCTGCTAACAACAACAGTAACAACAGCAACAGCATTCAGCATTCCTTTGGAAGCACACTAAACAGCCATTCTTTGGGGCACTTTTCCGCCGCCGCCGCCGCCGCCCCTGTCAACACCTCCGGGCCATTGCCACCAATAGCGCAAATTTTTGCCCACACTAAATCTCGATCAACTGCTCCACTTGGAAACTTTTACACCAGTTCATTGCAGCTGAACAGTGTTAGCAACATCAGCAACATCATCAACAACAACATTATCAACAACAGCAACAACAACAGCAGTACCACTACTAATTCCTATGCTCTGGGACCAACATACTCGCTTTCATTAGCATCAGCGGCAACTCAAGCGCCTCCGCAACCAGTCTCAATTAGCCAACTGGCAAACATTGCACCGTCACAGTTGACGGTCAGTCCAAACTCGGTGGCAACTAGCCAGCCAGCAACAGCAGCAGCATTGAGCATTGCCTCGCCACCTCAACAAGGTCTCCCCTCGTTGAACCAGCGCCCAACCAAGTGAGCCCAGTACTGCAAGGCATCAGCGTTCCTCTCGTAAACCAAGGTACACAACAGCAGGCGCAGAAGATAAACTTTCTCTACCAGATGAACAACAGCAGTGGCAGCTTTGTGCTGCTGTCGCCGCCGCCATCAGCCTCCGGGGCGCCGCAAAGCAACCGGGTGATTCTCGTTCAGGTGAAAAACACCCTCAATAAAATGGCGCCCCCAATCGGTGATCAGCCACAGAGCAGCAACCTCCAGACCGCCTATCCACTGCAACAACAACCTTCCACAACACTCACTAACCAACTGTCTAGTTTGGCTGGTTTGCCATTTCAGCCTACATCTGAGCAAAAACAAGCAAGCGTTCAAAACAGCGAGTCATTACTGAGTGTCATTAAGCAATCGACAGTTGGCACAGAGGAAATAAAAACATCATTAGAGGAAACCATTGCAACCAAAACACCTTCTTCAAAAGCAAATGAACCAAAAGCATTTTGCACAAACGCTGCAGAAAGTGTTCCTGAACCTGAATCGTTGCAAAAATCAAAAACGTTTTCATTTTCAAACACCGACTTTTTAAAATATGGTTCAGTTGAAAGCACGTCAAAAATTGAATTAAATTGTGCAAAAATTTGCTTGCAAACAGATAACTCAGAGCTTGGTAAATCAACTTTTCAAACGCAAGAAAAAATTAGCGAGATTGATAAACAGTCAAACTTGTTTTCAACTCATCAATTAAACACCAGTGTTTCGCTTTTAAGTGCTCAAAACAACAATTCTCAAAAGTCATCAGTGTTTTCAGATTTGCAAATTAACAGCTTAAAAGAAGATAAACTATCGAGTTCTGTTTCATTAATTGAAAAATCAACCGCTGAACATCATTTAGCTTTGTCTTCTTCACTGTTAACACCGAAATTTACTGATCAGTATTTAAACAACTTTCAAAATGAAACCAGTTCAAATTGCAACAATTTTGAGAAAACATTTGCTTCAAATGATTTTTCTCAGAAAGAAAAAAATTTAGAAAATTATACATTAACAGATTCAACAATGGTTTTTAGTAATTTAAATCAAGTTTCAAACATAATGCAACATAACAATGCTGGAAATTCAACATTGTCAAGCACACCTTATTCAATAACGGAAGAAACAAAAACTAAAAATGCGCAAAATGAAGTTGCCAACTACTTAAATGTCAAAAATTCAACTTTATCTGAAAACATTTTTGAAACAAAAACAAGCACTGTTACAACTTATAAACCAGAAAAAATGTTTTTTGAAAACAACGTTGAGTTACAATTAAACAATTTAAATGAAAAACATTTGTTTGAAAAAAACAATGCAAAAATTGAAAACAATGATAACGAAAAAATAATGTTTAATCACCAAACAAACTTTATAAGTTCAACTAATGATAATACTGAGCTTCAAGTTATAGAAAATGTTCAAATAGAGAAAAAATTAGATTGTTTAACAAACACTGATCAAGTTTGCACAAACTTGAATAATCAAGAGTTTTTAAAAATAAAGCAAGAACAACATTTAATAACCCAAACAACAACCGTTTCTTCAACAAAAAACAATATTTTTAAAACGAAAAAAGATGTAAGTATATATGTTTGTTTTTGCTACATATATTTAATTTTTTAAATTTTCAGGATTGGGGAATTGAAAATTCAGCAGATGGCATGAAAATAAAGATATTTATAAAATCTTCTGAAAAACAATTTCTGTCTGTACAACCAGAATATAAGAAAGAAACTCAAGTTTGCTCAAAACTAAAACGAAAACGTACAACTTCAGATAAACTTGCTGCAAATGAAGCAGTTGAAAAACAGTTGGTAAAAAGTGAAGAGGATTGTTTTGCAAACACAGAAACAAAACGAAAAACTCGCTATTCAGTGGCAAATGACCAATTTTTAAAAGACGCGTCAGTAAAAACTAGTTCCACTGTTATTTTTGAAAAGGAAAAATCTGATTTACCTGTTCAACTTTTAAATAAAAAATCAAATCAAAATCATTTATCAGAAACTGCTTTTCAACAAAACGTAAGTAAAACAACTACGTTTACTATTTTTAACTTTTTTATTTGTAGGTTTTATTAAACGCTACTCCAAATAAAAGAGGCCGAGGTCGTCCAAGAAAATTTCCTCTAGTAAATCCAGTGCCGATTCAGGTTAGAATAATTTTTGTAATAATTATTTGCGTTTTGTAACAAATTATTTTTTACAGTTAATTTCAACCGAAAATATAATTAAAAGAAAGCGAGGTCGCCCAAAAAAGATCAAAACTGAATAATATTTTAAATATGTAATTTGTTGTATTTTGTTTGTTTATAAAACTATCTAAAAAGTTTTACAACCAAAAATCCTATGTCATTTGTATTAGTCTTTATTATAAAAACTTCTTTTAATTTATGCAATTATTTAAATTTTTACATTAAAAATTGTCAAAACAACTTTAATATTTTTATTTTTGTCTATTTTAACGATCACTCAAATATCAAATGTTTTAATTTTTTATTTTTTTCAATTTCAATTTTTATTTGTTTTCATTTTAAGGTCAAACGATCTCAAATATTATAATTTTTTATGTTTTTTTTGCATTTTTTTAAACATATTTTAAATTGCATTTTATACCTGTTTTTAAAATTTTCTAATAAACTGAATTATAGTTTTGGAACATTTGTTTTTATGCTGTTTGAATTGTTGAAAAATTTATGCAAAAACAAAAACAACACTCATTTTGGTTGTTTTAAATGTGTTTTTGTTATTTTTATACCTGGTAAAATTACGATTAACAATTCTTTAAAAACAGCATTCAGTTTGTTTTAAAAATTGTTTTTTCTATTTGCAATAAAATTGGTTATAAAACAACAACGATTTTTAACGTTAGGTTAAGTGGAAAGATAACGCATCATATCAGATTTTTGGCATATCTTTTTGATAATTACACTTATAAATGTATTTTCGTTAAACAAACTGTCAATATAAATGATGTTTAAATGGTTTTAAAAGATTCAGTTTCAACTGAAACTTGTGTTGCAACATGTATAAACTATTTTGTATTGCTGTTGCCGCATTAGTTCTGAGTGACCCTACTAGTGCCTGGTTGCGAAAAGGCTATCCATCAACTAGTAGTGCAAATGCTTTTCTAGACAATGACTACTTTGCCAATGTCGCCTCGCCTTTGCCCAGTCCGCTTTTTCTTACACCATACATTGAAGCCGGTAAACTTGATGAAGGACGCAAGTTAAGTGCTGTCAAAGGTCTGCCCGGTGGTGCGCCTACCATTGCCAGTTACTCAGGATTCTTAACCGTCAATAAAACGTACAATTCCAATTTGTTTTTCTGGTTTTTTCCTCCTCTGGTAAGTACTTTTTTTTTGCTAAAAAACATTTATTTAAAAGCATTTTTCTCTTGATGCAGACTGGCAAAGTTGACCACAACACTCCAGTGTTGCTATGGCTGCAGGGTGGACCAGGAGCAACTAGTCTGTATGGGCTTTTTACCGAAAACGGCCCACTGGTGGTGACCAAAGAAAACACAGTTCATCTGCGCAACGAAACATGGAATTCAGAGTTTGCCATTGTTTTCATTGACCAGCCTGTCGGTACTGGCTTCAGTTTTACTGGTAGCAACAGTGGCTATGCTCGCAATGAAAATGATGTTGCGCGTGATTTGTATGAAGCTTTGAAGCAGTTTTTCACCCTCTACCAAGATTATCGGGGCAACCCATTTTTCGTTACCGGCGAATCATATGCCGGCAAATACATTCCTGCCATTGCACACAAAATTCATCAAATGGAGAAGAGGCAAAAAAAGCTGGCATTAACTTGCAAGGCTTGTCAATTGGTGATGGCTGGTCAGATCCACAAAATATGGTTTGTGCTATTTGTTTTTAGTGTTAATTATTCATTTTACTAAAAAGTTTTATTTATTACAGTTTGATTATGGGGATTATTTGTACCAAGTGGGTTTAATTGATGAACCTCAGCGCGATCACTTCATTGTTGAGCAAAACAAATTTAAAAAGGCTGTTGCTGAGAAAGAATTTATTAAGGCTTTCAACATCATGGATGCACTTATGGATGGTGACCTAACTCCAGGCGGTCTTTCGTACTACAAAAATGTGACTGGAATGAGCAATTACTTCAACATTTTGTTTGACAACTCACCAGAAAACCAAGGTTACTTTAACAAGTATTTAGCTTTACCTGAGACACGTTCTGCTATTCACGTTGGCAATCTTACCTTTAACGACGGCAATACAGTAGAGGAGTATTTGCGCAAAGATGTTGTGGACACTGTCAAACCTTGGGTGGAGGAAATCCTTAATGCCAACTATCGCACACTCATGTACAGTGGACAATTGGATGTTATTGTCGCTGCTCCATTAACTGAAAATTTTTTGCGTAATTTAAACTGGTCAAAATCGCGACAATATCAACAGTCTAAAAGGAAAATTTACAAAGTCAAACCCGAAGACAAGGCAGTAGCAGGTTACGTGCGTCAAGCTGATAATTTCATTTACGTTTTAATTCGAAACAGTGGCCACATGGTTCCTTATGATCAACCTCGAGTTGCCAAAGACATGATTACACGTTTTGTTAAAAAACAAAATTTTTAATTTTAAATTTTTTAATAGATTTTAATGAAAAATGCTGTAACAATTAATAAAATTTTTTAAAGAAGCGCTGAGTGAAAGTGAACACAAGCATACGTAGTCCAGACTGACTTTAATGGCAAAGAGTAGCTGCTTATATACACAAACAGGCGACGTAACTTCGAACTCTCAAAGCCACGTCGCTAGCGGCCTATGGGCCGCTACTTTAATAATTTTAACACAATCTTTGTTCAAAAATCGTTCTATGTGCTTCAAAAACACCAAATGACATTATTAACTTAAGTTTGCGTGTTTGGTAATTGATAAAGAGATGTAGTTTTCTAAAACTTAGATTAGAAACAAACTTAACGTGTATGAAAAAAAGTTAGTTATAAAAGTAAACAACAGATTCAATAACACAATTGCTAGGAGCTTGTTTGATTTTTCATTAAAAACGTTCTATGTCAAAAGCAAATTTAAACATTTACTTCAAGTTGTGTTAAAGAATTCAAGTAATATTTTCTAAAATAATTGTTTAAACGTTACATTATAAATTTTAAAAATTTTTATTTAACAATGTACTAAGTTTTGTTTCTAAACGCAATTTTTAATGTCATTGTGTAAAAACCAATGTTTCTAAAACGAGTATTATATTTAAAAATTTATTAACAGTAATTTTAGAAAAGCTTTTTAAATATAGTGTGCAGAAGTTGTCTTAATCTTAAAAAGTTACAATACCAAGAGTTTTTAACGGACCATTATTAAAAAACATTATTTTGAACTTGCTGATCGCCCATTTTTTCCTGAACTTCTCGATTATATGCAAATGGGTCCTGTAGTTCCTATGGTTTTGGGAAGGTCATAATATTGTTAGAATTAGTCGTGCAATGTTAGGGGAAACTAATCCAATTGATTCTAAACCCGGAACAATTCGTGGAGACTATGCAATACAAACTGGAAGGTACGTTTTTAAACTTTACATTGCATATAAATTTTTAATTTTTTTATTTAGAAATGTTATTCATGGAAGTGATTCCGTTTCATCTGCTCTAAAAGAAATCTCTTTGTGGTTTTGTTCCGAAAATTTTGCTGCTTAAAAAACCAACAAATTTATCATAATAACATCATATTATCAAAATTTTTAAAAACAAATGTTTAATTTTTACTCAAATAGTCAATCTATTTGTGAAAATTTGTTAAAAATATGTTTGTTTTTTAACGTTTTGATCTATATTGATAATCTTAATTGTAAAAACAGATTTTTTATTTAACAAGTAAAAGGTATTAGTTTTTTGTTAAAACTATTTGTGCATTAGCCAATTTATTTGATTTTTATCATTAATTATTTTATTAGATACGAAAATTTTTTTTATTAAAACCATATCGTGTAGTCAAGACAATTTTAAATGATTTCATGTACAAAACTTTGTTTTACAACTTTTAACATTTGTAAAAGGATTAATAGTTGTTGCACTTTGTGTTTGAGTTTTATTTGTACTAGAAATCAATGTAAGGATTAACATTGATTTGTTGATAAAAGTTGACAAAATTACATAAATTTATATGGATATTTGTTTTAATTTACTATTATGCTTGGTTGAAAAATATTACAAAAAATTATATTAAATAAATTTGATCACAATTAATTCAATAAATGTTTTCAATTTTTTTTTAAATTTAAATTAAATTAAGTTGGTACAAGGATTTTTGGGATGTACCTGATAAAGTGTGAGTGTATCCCAAAGTTGGGCAATGCTGTTAGCACTTAATCAATTAGGAACACTATCGGAAACTACATGCCCAACTGAATGTGATTACCACCAGTTAGTAATGGCGCCAAATAAAGTACACCAAAATGCATTAGCTAATTACACATTGTTTTTAAGTAGAGGGCAAGGTAGAGGAGAAGACAATCCATTTGAATGAATCAACAGTGCCAATATATATATTTTAGTTGAGAAAACAACTAATTAAGCATTAGTTAATGGTTAGAGTGTTGGAGCATTGATGTCTGCCGGCGATAGGGACCGTTGGTGACTGTGCGCTGTTGCACATAGTGACTAGTAGGTGTATTTGGCACACTTTGAACTCAACCGTCTTGGTACCAGGATTTCAACTGTTGATAGCTAAAACGTTGAGTAACACATTTTGCTAAACGCATTGCTGACAAACCACAGTTAAGCTGATACTTGCAGTAGGTTGGACTCAGGGAAGTCTTCTTCAGCAGTCCACTGCCTACCTGCAATAGCTGGTGCTACAAAACTACAAAGCTACAAAGCAAGTTGTGCTTCACCATCACTTGACATTGATGCTAATTTGATCAAGTGGTCACTTTTTAGCTAAAATATTGTTGACAACTGTGACACTTTTTGCATTGTTAAATTGAAAAATGAACAAAATAATCCCAGGTGGAACAGGCGTCCTTGGCCTGTTACTAGCCATTGCAGGCGCTGTTCTCTTGTGGGCTATAATGCCAGGCATTATTCGAAATAAAGTTGCTGATGTAAGTTTTACAATAAAAAACGTGTTAGTGCACAATGATTTACAAATTTTATAGGAAGTTTATATATCAATCAACAACAATAGTGAAGCGTATAAACGTTTTGAAAAACTCCCAGTCCCGTTAAAATTTAAAGTCTATTTCTTCAATATTTCAAATTATGAAAATTGGAAAAAAGATTACAAATCATTAAAATTTACAGAAATTGGTCCCTATGTTTGGGATGAATTCCGTCATAAAGAGGAAATTACGTTTAATGAAAGTGACAAAGTCACTTACCTTGAAAAGAAAACATACACTTTTAATTCAAAAGAATCAACACAAAACGGAAAACAATTAAAAGAAAATGATCAGATTACAATTGTTAATCCTATAACAGTATGTTTTAATTTGTAATTTAAAAAGCAAACTAGTTATTATTGTTTTTTAGGGATTGATTGAACAACTTGTTGGCATTTTTGATATAAACTCAATTGCGCATACTGACGAAGCCGCAAAAATTGCCTTTAATGGAATGTCTGGTCTTGGTCAAAGTTTATTCAAAGTAAGAATGCATATAAAACAGCGTTTTTCTAATTTGTTTAAAATAGTGTGATCAATGCGAAAAAGCTGTACATGAAGTTAACACTGGAAAAAATAAAATTCAAAACCTAAATCAATTGTTAAAATATGAAGGCTCAAAGTAAGTACAAAAAATGTTTTTTAAATAAACAAATATTTTTTTGTAGTAAACTTTCGGTGTGGAATGCAACTGGCACTTGCAATGATGTTCATGGCACCGATGGCACTCAGTTTCATCCGGATGTGAAAAAAGAAGATACGTTATATGTTTTTGAACCGATGCTTTGTCGAACTATAAAATTTAAAAATGGTCTTACAAATCAAGAAATTAAAGGCATTTCCACATTGAGATTTTACGCTGTTGATGATAATTTTGAAAGAACTAAAGAAAATGAATGTTATTGTCACGAACCAGACCACAATGATTGCCCGGCCGGTACACTTAATTTAAGAAAATGTTCGCCAGCAAAAGAAGCTAATATTGATATAATTTCAACCCAACCCTATTTTAAAAACAATCGTGATATTTTAAATCAAACTGGGTTAAAGCCACCTAAAGAGTTAACTCAAGAAAATTATGGAACTGTTCTAGATATTGAGCCTGTAAGTTTGTTTTTTAAAACAAAGCAAAAATTTGAAATTAATTTTTATGCATGCGATTCTCAGTATACAGGACTTGCATTGACAGCTCGAAAAAGACTTCAATTAAATCTTCTTTTAAAAAACAATTCACATAAGTATGTCAAAACACATTTTTTTAAAAATTAACGTTTTTGTCACAGATTTTTGACCAATCTGGAACATAAATTTCTCTACATGCCTGTAGCCTGGATTGAAGAATCCGGAGATCTAGATGACCACAATGCAAACGAACTTAAAGAAAAAATCTTTAAACAAAAAAATATTTTTCAAGGAATACTAATTGGCTTAATGGCTGCTGGTGTTTTACTGGTAGCCATTGCTGGCGGATGTGCTTATTTTGGAAGATAATTTATATTAAGCATAATGCTAAATCTTTATTTTGTATAAATAAATAAATCTTAAAAATGCAGTTTTAATTTTTTACAAATTAAACAAAAAGTTTTGTGTTTTAACTTAATCAATAAATAAACAACATTTAAAAAACTAGTTAATTTTTTGTAATTATTTTTTATATTTTAATAGTCATAAAAACATAATTTTGTTAAAACTATACAGTTTCATTGTTACATAAATAAACATTTTTGTATTTTTAACTAACTTTAAACGTTAAAATCAATACGTTTTGCTTATATTCACTGGTTATTAAGTTTTGTGAATAATTAAAATTAATAAAAATATATTGTTAATTGTTATGCATGTGTATCTAAAATATATTTTAGTGTTTTTTTTCTTTTTTCAAAAGTAATAGAAAAATTATTTTTTAAAACATACTTAATAAATTATTAAACTAAATAATCACGCTAAATAACAATTCAAGTTCAAGTTTAGTCAAACAGTTTGAAAAAATAATTTTTTAGTAAAGAATTTATTTTTAATTTGCTTATTTGTGAAAGGATTGTGTTTAAATTATAATAAACTTGTTTTTAGCTATTTAAACTAGTTGTTAAAAATTGTGTTTAAAAACTACCTAATAGTAACACATATATTTTTTATTTTAATTTTAAAATGAATTATAAACAAAAATTGTCATTTTTTGGTATTCTTATTGGATTATTTTTTGCTATGTGCGGATCGATATTTCATTTTATTGCGTTAAAACCAATATTGTTAAGCAAAATGTCAAAAGTAAGTCAATTTTGCTAAAAGTTTAAATTTTTGTTTTTGTTTTACTGATTACAGGAATTGATTATTGGAAACAACAGTTTATCGTTTGCAAACTTTAAAATTAACCCTATTACAATGCAATTTAGCGTTTATTTTTTCAACATTACAAATGTTGACTTAATATCAACCAAACGTTTTACAAATGTTAAACAACTAAAATTTCAACAAGTGGGACCTTTTGTTTTTGATGAAAATCGTGAAAAAATTGATATTTCTTTTGATGAAAATGAAAATACAGTTGCTTATAAACACAAAAAAGTATACCATTTTAATCAAAATTTGTCTGGAAATAATATGCTTAATGATCAAATTAACGTTTTAAATATCTTTTTGGTCAGTATACATAAACTTTTTCATGTATTTATTTAAATTCAAATTAAAATTTTAAATTAATTTACAGAGTTCGTCTGTAACAAAAAATGCCGAGAACAATTTAATTTTGAGTGATACAGTTGAAAACTTTATTTTTAATAAATCTGAACAACTTTATGGAAATTCTTTTTTTAAGGTAACATGGTAATTAATAAAGCAACTTATTAACAGAACATTGTTACAGAATCCTTATATTAGCGAGAAAATAAAAATTTTAACTGGAAAAAATGATGTCAATCAAATAAAACAAACGCTAATGTACAACAACAATTTAAGGTTAGTGTAAACAGTATAGTAATGCCTAATAACTATTTATAATTTAAAATTAGAATAACAGCTTGGAAAGCAAACAGTACATGTGCTAAACTGCAAGGCACTGATGGAACAGAATTCAAACCGTTTATAACCAATAGTGATGAAGTATACGTGTTTGAACCAAGTTCGTGTTTAAGCTTAAAAATGATTAGCAATGAAAACATATTAGAAAATGAAAATATAAAAAAAATTTCAACTCAACGCTTCTTCCCAGCACCGTTCAATCAAGAATGTTATTGCCAGGAAATAAATAAGTCTCAGTGTCAAACTGATTTAGTTAACATAAAATCTTGCGTTGAAAGTTTTAAACTGATTGATCTAAATATGTTCATTAGTTCTCCGTACTATTTTAATAATCTAGATTTACTTAAATTAACGGGAATAAAACCTCCAATAAATTTTACAATGAAAAACTTTGGAACATATCTTGATGTTGAAAAGGTAAAAATGTTTTTAATTTTTATTGTTAGCATCACATTTTTGTTTTTAGACTACAGGAATGGTAATTCAAGCTTTTAGTCGTTTTCAACTTAGTGTGGAGCTAGAAAAGTCATTTGAAAAGTAAGTCATTTTTAAAAAACAAGTTTTTAACTTTTATTATTAATTAAAATTTTGCTAGTTTAAGCATTCTCAGTCATTTTAATACTTCTAAAACTTATGTTCCGATACTTTGGTTTGAAGAAACTGGAATAATTGACGATGAAAACGCAAATATTTTACGTTCATCATTAATGGCAATCAGTTATGCTAACTTTACTGTAATTGGAGCGATTGGTGCTGGTGTTATCATTGCTACAACTTGTTTTTTGTGTTTTTTAAATATTTCAACTAAACCGAAAATTGGCACTAAAGATTTTTAACATACCCGTACCATTTTTAAATTTAAAATGTTCACAACACTGACAAACAAAAAATAAAATACATACTTTAAAATAATAAATGAACTGATTTTTTAGCAATCAACTTAAAACGATTTGAACACTCAAAACACTTTTTAAAACATACAGCTAAAAAATTGCTCAAAACGATATGTTACATAGTCAATTGGCAATTTAGTTTGAAAATTAACTTAAGTTTTGGTTCAAAATTAGTTTCTTTGGCCCTCATTTGTATTTTTTTGTGCCCTGACAAAAAACTATGATTTTGATTTGTCGATAGTCAACTATCAGTTTAAAAAGACTAACAATAGTTTATGCAACTTTATAAAACACAAAAACTTTTAATCAAACAATTTTCTCACCGTTAACATTTTTTTAACATAATAGTCGGTTAGTCAAATATAGTTTGAGGAAAACCAATTAAACCCCAAACTTATCACTTACCATCAGCAACTTTAATGAGCAAACGGATTTGTTTCATGTACTGGTTATCATTAACTGTAGTTTTAAGTTTAGCCAGTTCAGAAAAACTTTATTGTTGACTATGTGTCACACAATGGCACCATGGAACATTCCTTTGCAACCAATACTTACATATAAAGTTGTTTATCACAGACTGGTAAGTGATCAAAACAAACATTTTTTATATAAAACTCATACAAACTTGTAAATTGTACCTTCATTTTGCGATTTATTTTTGAATTTAGTTATAAAAAATGAATAAGTTTATATACATCTCAGTTGGTGTCGTCGGCGCTATTTTGCTTGTTCTTGGAGCCATCCTTCATTGGGCCGTCATTCCCAAAATTATTCACAACAAAGTCATTGACCAAATGCAACTACGCAATGGTACTGAAGCATTTGAAAGATTCAGCAAACTGCCAGTTCCGTTACAATGGAAAATGACCTTTTTTGAAATTTCTAACCCTGAAGAATTTGACAAAAACAAAGATGTTATGAAGTTAAAGTTTAACGAAAAAGGTCCCTATGTGTATGATGAACACAGAGAAAAGTATGAAATCGAGTTTAGCAAAGATGGATTCAATGTTTCGTACAAAGAAAAACGAGATTATGTGTTTAATGCAAAATTGTCAGGAAAGGGTTTATCGCCTGACGATTCTTTAAAACTTGTTTCGCCAGTTTTTGTAAGTTTTCAAATGTCATTTCAAATTACAATTTTGTAATTTTTTTTTAAATTTTAGGGTGTTGTCAGCCAACTTTTATCTGCATATACTGATCCGGCCGTAATGGATGGAAGTATTAAAAAACGCATTCAATCAATTGCAACAGATGTTGTTGTTAAAGAAATTGCTTTTGGAAAAATTGATTATCTATTTTATAAAAGTTTTTTTAATGTACGTAGTTTGACAAAAAAAGTTTGTAAAAAAAGTTGACATCGAATATTTATACAGGATTCAAGTACTCCACCTGCCGTTCAAGTTGTTGACACTGGCAAAAAAGACATTTCTCAACTTTTTCATTTTCTTCAATATGGTGATTCGGAAAATGGGTAATCAATTTGTTTAAAAAAATTACTACAAATATTAAAAATTTAAAATATTTAAGTAAACAAAAGGTTTGGAACACTGTTGGTCCATGCAATGACATTAAAGGCACAGATGCTGTTCAGTTTAAACCATTTTTAACTGAACAAGATCATTTATATGCTTTGAACCAATGATTTGCAAATCATTTAAACTGGTACATGATCCAAAAGTTATGCAATCAACTTCCATTAAAGGAATCGACACAATTCGATACTATGCAACTGATGACAATTTTGCCAGAATTCCTGAAAATCAATGCCACTGCACTGAAAAGAACTTTGATTTGTGCCCTGCAGATTTGCTAAATCTAAACAATTGTGGTGTTGCAAAAGGAATGATGGACATGCTTGTTAGCTCACCTTACTTTCAACCATTTCCAGAAAATCTTAGGAACACAACAATTCATGCACCACTACCTATGACTTATGAAAATTACGGCACTTATGTTGATGTTGAACCGGTACTTGTTACATTTAAAAATTAATTTATAAATTAATCATTTTTATTTATTTTGCTGTTTATTTAGCTTACAGGAGTGGTTTTAAATGCCAGAAAACGTCTACAATTGTATGTTCAGCTTAAAAGAGGTTCTATTAAGTAAGTTTAGCTGATTTGCAAAAATTTTTTATAATTAAATTTTTTGGTTTAGAACTAAATTTTTAGATGATTTGAAAGGCGATCGAGAAAAAGTGTTTGTGCCAATAGTAATGATTGAAGAAGGTGGCGAGGTTGATGAGAAAAACGCTCAAAAGTTAAAAGATCAAGCCATCACTCCAAAGAAGACAGCAACAATTGCCATGATTGTGATGATGACACTAGGTGCCCTCTTGATGGTCATCGCCGGCGGTTGTGCAGTGTTTTTCCGAAACAAAACAAAAAGCACATATGAATCGCGAGGTGGTCATAAAGTGTATAATTAAACAAGTTTAATTTATTTTTTGTTTTTATTTATTACATATTTGATTTTATTGTACATTTTACAAAAATTACAACATTTTTAAAACTTTAGTTTTTGTCTTATAACATTTTTAAAGTTAGTTTAGTTAACAGCATAAATTGTCAAATATTTAAGTAGCCAATATTATCATTTAACTAGTTTTTTTGTCGTTAAACAAGTACAGCAAACTTGTATATTAGTAGCAAGTTTAAAACATAAATGATATTTTTGCGTGACGATTTGGCATTGTTTCAATAAATACTTTTTGCAACCTCTAAAACCGTTATGTTTACACTATTGATTATATTATTTATGCATTCACCTGTGGTATTGTGTTGATTGCAATAGTTATCGTCTGAAGCGATAAACAACACAAAAGCCTAAAACAATTTTTAAAAACACATAAAAATGACAAACTATTAGTAACGAAAATTTCTGTTAAAAGAAATTTGTTTTATTTTGTTAATCAACATTTTAAAATACTTTTTGTTAATTTTTTAATTGTTTTACAATGAACAAAATTATAATTATTTTAACCGCTGTTTTAGGAGTCATATTACTAGTTGCTGGAGCAGTTCTCCATTGGCTTGTTGTTTCAAATGTGATTCACAACAGAGTTAAAGATGAAATGCAATTGCGCAATGGCACTGATGAGTTTGATTTGTTTAAAAAACTACCTGTTCCTCTTCAATGGAAAATGACGTATTTTCGCATTAACAATGCCAAAGAGTTTGATACATCTAAAGACGTTATGAAACTTAATTATTCCGAAATTGGGCCATTTGTTTATGATGAATATAGAGAAAAATATGACATTGAGTTTAGTAAAGATGGATCAAGTGTAACATACAGAGAGAAACGCAATTTTATCTTTAACCAAAAACTTTCAGGAAAAAATCATTTTAATGACACAATTATGATGGTTTCTCCTCTTTTTGTATGTTTTTTGTTGTTTAAACCATTACAAACAAAACTAATTTTTAAATTTTAAAGGGAGTTGTTGGAAGTTTCTTAAAAGCTTTATCTGCTAAAGGCCCTGAACATTTTCCAGGAGTTAAAGATCATTTAAAATCAATCGCAACACCAATCGGTGCTTACGAATTGCATTTGGAAAATTACCCTGGATGATGATAAAAACTTTTTTAACGTAAAACAAATTATAAAAATCAATACATTTAAGTTTTAAAAGTTTTTTTTGGACACCGAAGCAAAGATCCTATTCAAGTTGTGGACACTGGCAAACATGATATTTCTAAACTTTATCAGTACATTAATTATGATAAATCAATTAACGGGTAAATACTATTTTTTAAAAGCCTGGTTTATTTTGACACATTTTTATTAGTACTCAAGACGTTTGGAATAAAAGTGGTAGTTGTAACGACATTAAGGGCACTGATGCAGTTCAATTTAAACCGTTTCTCACTGAAAACGATGTCATCTATGCATTTGAACCAATGCTATGCAGATCAATTAAGTTTGCTCATGATCCAAAAGTGATGAAATCAGTTTCAGTAAAAGGAATAGATACAATTCGGTATTACGCGACAGATGACAATTTTGCACGAACTGTAGAGAACATGTGTTATTGCACTGAAAAAGATCTTGACATGTGCCCAGCTGATTTGGTAAATTTAAATAATTGTGGCGCATCAGCAGGAATAATGGACATGCTCGTCAGCACACCGTACTTTTATCCATTCACTGAAAATTTAAAAAACACTACAATGCTGCCACCATTGCCGATGAGCTATGAAAACTACGGCACTTACCTTGACATTGAGCCGCTCACAGGCGTCGTGTTAAATGCCAAAAACGACTCCAGCTTTACATTCAACTAAAATTTTTTAAAAAAAATGATTCAAAAACCCATTTTTTAAAGGGGGCGGTGGGGAAAAGACATCCTTTTGAATGAATCAACAGTGCCAAAAATTATATTTAGTGGACAAACAACAAATTTTAAAGATAGTTAATGGTTAGAGTGTGGAGCATTGATGTTGCCGGCGATAGGGACGTTGGTGACTGTGCGCTGTTGACATAGTGACTAGTAGGTGTATTTGGCAACTTTGAACTCAACCGTCTTGGTACAGGATTTCAACTGTTGATAGCTAAAACGTTGAGTAACACATTTTGCTAAACGCATTGCTGACAAACCACAGTTAAGCTGATACTTGCAGTGGGTTGGACTCAGGGAAGTCTTCTTCAGCAGTCCACTGCCTACCTGCAATAGCTGTGCTTACAAAACTACAAAGCTACAAAGCAAGTTGTGCTTCAACCATCACTTGACATTAGATGCTAATTTGATCAAGTGGTCACTTTTTAGCTAAAATATGTTGACAACTGTGACACTTTTTGCATTGTTAAATTGAAAAATGAACAAAATAATCCAGGTGGAACAGGCGTCCTTGGCCTGTTACTAGCATTGCAGGCGCTGTTCTCTTGTGGGCTATAATGCAGCATTATTCGAAATAAAGTTGCTGATGTAAGTTTTACAATAAAAAACGTGTTAGTGCAAATGATTTACAATTTTATAGGAAGTTTTATATCAATCAACAACAATAGTGAAGCGTATAAACGTTTTGAAAAACTCCAGTCCCGTTAAAATTTAAAGTCATTTCTTCAATATTTCAAATTATGAAAATTGGAAAAAGATTACAAATCATTAAAATTTACAGAAATTGTCCCTATGTTTGGAGAATTCCGTCATAAAGAGGAAATTACGTTTAATGAAAGTGACAAAGTCACTTACCTTGAAAAAAAACATACACTTTTAATTCAAAAGAATCAACACAAAACGGAAAACAATTAAAAGAAAATGATCAGATTACAATTGTTATCCTATAACAGTATGTTTTAATTTGTAATTTAAAAAGCAAACTAGTTATTATTGTTTTTTAGGGATTGATTGAACAACTTGTTGGCATTTTTGATATAAACTCAATTGCGCATACTGACGAAGCCGCAAAAATTGCCTTTAATGGAATGTCTGGTCTTGGTCAAAGTTTATTCAAAGTAAGAATGCATATAAAAACAGCGTTTTTCTAATTTGTTTAAAATAGTGTGATCAATGCGAAAAAGCTGTACATGAAGTTACACTGGAAAAAATAAAATTCAAAACCTAATCAATTGTTAAAATATGAAGGCTCAAAGTAAGTACAAAAAATGTTTTTTAAATAAACAAATATTTTTTTGTAGTAAACTTTCGGTGTGGAATGCAACTGGCACTTGCAATGATGTTCATGGCACCGATGGCACTCAGTTTCATCCGGATGTGAAAAAAGAAGATACGTTATATGTTTTTGAACCGATGCTTTGTCGAACTATAAAATTTAAAAATGGTCTTACAAATCAAGAAATTAAAGGCATTTCCACATTGAGATTTTACGCTGTTGATGATAATTTTGAAAGAACTAAAGAAAATGAATGTTATTGTCACGAACCAGACCACAATGATTGCCCGGCCGGTACACTTAATTTAAGAAAATGTTCGCCAGCAAAAGAAGCTAATATTGATATAATTTCAACCCAACCCTATTTTAAAAACAATCGTGATATTTTAAATCAAACTGGGTTAAAGCCACCTAAAGAGTTAACTCAAGAAAATTATGGAACTGTTCTAGATATTGAGCCTGTAAGTTTGTTTTTTAAAACAAAGCAAAAATTTGAAATTAATTTTTATGCATGCGATTCTCAGTATACAGGACTTGCATTGACAGCTCGAAAAAGACTTCAATTAAATCTTCTTTTAAAAAACAATTCACATAAGTATGTCAAAACACATTTTTTTAAAAATTAACGTTTTTGTCACAGATTTTTGACCAATCTGGAACATAAATTTCTCTACATGCCTGTAGCCTGGATTGAAGAATCCGGAGATCTAGATGACCACAATGCAAACGAACTTAAAGAAAAAATCTTTAAACAAAAAAATATTTTTCAAGGAATACTAATTGGCTTAATGGCTGCTGGTGTTTTACTGGTAGCCATTGCTGGCGGATGTGCTTATTTTGGAAGATAATTTATATTAAGCATAATGCTAAATCTTTATTTTGTATAAATAAATAAATCTTAAAAATGCAGTTTTAATTTTTTACAAATTAAACAAAAAGTTTTGTGTTTTAACTTAATCAATAAATAAACAACATTTAAAAAACTAGTTAATTTTTTGTAATTATTTTTTATATTTTAATAGTCATAAAACATAATTTTGTTAAAACTATACAGTTTCATTGTTTACATAAATAAACATTTTTGTATTTTTAACTAACTTTAAACGTTAAAATCAATACGTTTTGCTTATATTCACTGGTTATTAAGTTTTGTGAATAATTAAAATTAATAAAAATATATTGTTAATTGTTATGCATGTGTATCTAAAATATATTTTAGTGTTTTTTTTCTTTTTTCAAAAGTAATAGAAAAATTTTTTTAAAACATACTTAATAAATTATTAAACTAAATAATCACGCTAAATAACAATTCAAGTTCAAGTTTAGTCAAACAGTTTGAAAAAATAATTTTTTAGTAAAGAATTTATTTTTAATTTGCTTATTTTGAAAGGATTGTGTTTAAATTATAATAAACTTGTTTTTAGCTATTTAAACTAGTTGTTAAAAATTGTGTTTAAAAACTACCTAATAGTAACACATATATTTTTTATTTTAATTTTAAAATGAATTATAAACAAAAATTGTCATTTTTTGGTATTCTTATTGGATTATTTTTTGCTATGTGCGGATCGATATTTCATTTTATTGCGTTAAAACCAATATTGTTAAGCAAAATGTCAAAAGTAAGTCAATTTTGCTAAAAGTTTAAATTTTGTTTTTTGTTTTACTGATTACAGGAATTGATTATTGGAAACAACAGTTTATCGTTTGCAAACTTTAAAATTAACCCTATTACAATGCAATTTAGCGTTTATTTTTTCAACATTACAAATGTTGACTTAATATCAACCAAACGTTTTACAAATGTTAAACAACTAAAATTTCAACAAGTGGGACCTTTTGTTTTTGATGAAAATCGTGAAAAAATTGATATTTCTTTTGATGAAAATGAAAATACAGTTGCTTATAAACACAAAAAAGTATACCATTTTAATCAAAATTTGTCTGGAAATAATATGCTTAATGATCAAATTAACGTTTAAATATCTTTTTGGTCAGTATACATAAACTTTTCATGTATTTATTTAAATTCAAATTAAAATTTTAAATTAATTTACAGAGTTCGTCTGTAACAAAAAATGCCGAGAACAATTTAATTTTGAGTGATACAGTTGAAAACTTTATTTTTAATAAATCTGAACAACTTTATGGAAATTCTTTTTTTAAGGTAACATGGTAATTAATAAAGCAACTTATTAACAGAACATTGTTACAGAATCCTTATATTAGCGAGAAAATAAAAATTTTAACTGGAAAAAATGATGTCAATCAAATAAACAAACGCTAATGTACAACAACAATTTAAGGTTAGTGTAAACAGTATAGTAATGCCTAATAACTATTTATAATTTAAAATTAGAATAACAGCTTGGAAAGCAAACAGTACATGTGCTAAACTGCAAGGCACTGATGGAACAGAATTCAAACCGTTTATAACCAATAGTGATGAAGTATACGTGTTTGAACCAAGTTCGTGTTTAAGCTTAAAAATGATTAGCAATGAAAACATATTAGAAAATGAAAATATAAAAAAAATTTCAACTCAACGCTTCTTCCCAGCACCGTTCAATCAAGAATGTTATTGCCAGGAAATAAATAAGTCTCAGTGTCAAACTGATTTAGTTAACATAAAATCTTGCGTTGAAAGTTTTAAACTGATTGATCTAAATATGTTCATTAGTTCTCCGTACTATTTTAATAATCTAGATTTACTTAAATTAACGGGAATAAAACCTCCAATAAATTTACAATGAAAACTTTGGAACATATCTTGATGTTGAAAAGGTAAAAATGTTTTTAATTTTTATTGTTAGCATCACATTTTTTTTTTAGACTACAGGAATGGTAATTCAAGCTTTTAGTCGTTTTCAACTTAGTGTGGAGCTAGAAAAGTCATTTGAAAAGTAAGTCATTTTTAAAAAACAAGTTTTTAACTTTTATTATTAATTAAAATTTTGCTAGTTTAAGCATTCTCAGTCATTTTAATACTTCTAAAACTTATGTTCCGATACTTTGGTTTGAAGAAACTGGAATAATTGACGATGAAAACGCAAATATTTTACGTTCATCATTAATGGCAATCAGTTATGCTAACTTTACTGTAATTGGAGCGATTGGTGCTGGTGTTATCATTGCTACAACTTGTTTTTTGTGTTTTTTAAATATTTCAACTAAACCGAAAATTGGCACTAAAGATTTTTAACATACCCGTACCATTTTTAAATTTAAAATGTTCACAACACTGACAAACAAAAAATAAAATACATACTTTAAAATAATAAATGAACTGATTTTTTAGCAATCAACTTAAACGATTTGAACACTCAAAACACTTTTTAAAACATACAGCTAAAAAATTGCTCAAAACGATATGTTACATAGTCAATTGGCAATTTAGTTTGAAAATTAACTTAAGTTTTGGTTCAAAATTAGTTTCTTTGGCCCTCATTTGTATTTTTTTGTGCCCTGACAAAAAACTATGATTTTGATTTGTCGATAGTCAACTATCAGTTTAAAAAGTCTAACAATAGTTTATGCAACTTTATAAAACACAAAAACTTTTAATCAAACAATTTTCTCACCGTTAACATTTTTTTAACATAATAGTCGGTTAGTCAAATATAGTTTGAGGAAAACCAATTAAACCCCAAACTTATCACTTACCATCAGCAACTTTAATGAGCAAACGGATTTGTTTCATGTACTGGTTATCATTAACTGTAGTTTTAAGTTTAGCCAGTTCAGAAAAACTTTATTGTTGACTATGTGTCACACAATGGCACCATGGAACATTCCTTTGCAACCAATACTTACATATAAAGTTGTTTATCACAGACTGGTAAGTGATCAAAACAAACATTTTTTATATAAAACTCATACAAACTTGTAAATTGTACCTTCATTTTGCGATTTATTTTTGAATTTAGTTATAAAAAATGAATAAGTTTATATACATCTCAGTTGGTGTCGTCGGCGCTATTTTGCTTGTTCTTGGAGCCATCCTTCATTGGGCCGTCATTCCCAAAATTATTCACAACAAAGTCATTGACCAAATGCAGCTACGAAATGGTACAGAAGCATTTGAAAGATTCAGCAAACTGCCAGTTCCGTTACAATGGAAAATGACCTTTTTTGAAATTTCTAACCCTGAAGAATTTGACAAAAACAAAGATGTTATGAAGTTAAAGTTCAACGAAAAAGGCCCATATGTGTTTGATGAGCGCAGAGAAAAGTATGAAATCGAGTTTAGCAAAGATGGATTCAATGTTTCGTACAAGGAAAAACGAGATTATGTGTTTAATACAAAATTGTCAGGAAAGGGTTTATCACCAGACGATTCTTTAAAACTTGTTTCTCCTGTTTTTGTAAGTTGTTAAAAAATTACAATAACAATTTGTTAAATTTTGTTTTTAAAACTTTAGGGTATTGTTAGTCAACTTTTATCAGCTTATACTGATCCTAGATATATGGCTGAAAATGTTAAAAGTCGCATTCAATCAATTGCAACAGATGTTGTTGTTAAAGAAATTGCTTTTGGAAAAATTGATTATCTATTTTATAAAAGTTTTTTTAATGTACGTAGTTTGACAAAAAAAGTTTGTAAAAAAAAGTTGACATCGAATATTTATACAGGATTCAAGTACTCCACCTGCCGTTCAAGTTGTTGACACTGGCAAAAAAGACATTTCTCAACTTTTTCATTTTCTTCAATATGGTGATTCGGAAAATGGGTAATCAATTTGTTTAAAAAAAATTACTACAAATATTAAAAATTTAAAATATTTAAGTAAACAAAAGGTTTGGAACACTGTTGGTCCATGCAATGACATTAAAGGCACAGATGCTGTTCAGTTTAAACCATTTTTAACTGAACAAGATCATTTATATGCTTTTGAACCAATGATTTGCAAATCATTTAAACTGGTACATGATCCAAAAGTTATGCAATCAACTTCCATTAAAGGAATCGACACAATTCGATACTATGCAACTGATGACAATTTTGCCAGAATTCCTGAAAATCAATGCCACTGCACTGAAAAGAACTTTGATTTGTGCCCTGCAGATTTGCTAAATCTAAACAATTGTGGTGTTGCAAAAGGAATGATGGACATGCTTGTTAGCTCACCTTACTTTCAACCATTTCCAGAAAATCTTAGGAACACAACAATTCATGCACCACTACCTATGACTTATGAAAATTACGGCACTTATGTTGATGTTGAACCGGTACTTGTTACATTTAAAAATTAATTTATAAATTAATCATTTTTATTTATTTTGCTGTTTATTTAGCTTACAGGAGTGGTTTTAAATGCCAGAAAACGTCTACAATTGTATGTTCAGCTTAAAAGAGGTTCTATTAAGTAAGTTTAGCTGATTTGAATAAACTTATTAAAACTAAATTTTTTGGTTTAGAACTGGATTTTTAGATGATTTGAAAGGCGATCGAGAAAAAGTGTTTGTGCCAATAGTAATGATTGAAGAAGGTGGCGAGGTTGATGAGAAAAACGCTCAAAAGTTGAAAGATCAAGCCATCACTCCAAAGAAAGCAGCAACAATTGCCATGATTGTGATGATGACACTAGGTGCCCTCTTGATGGTCATCGCCGGCGGTTGTGCAGTGTTTTTCCGAAACAAAGCAAAAAGCACATATGAATCGCGAGGTGGTCATAAAGTGTATAATTAAACAAGTTTAATTTATTTTCTGTTTTTATTTATTACCTATTTGATTTTATTGTACATTTTACAAAAATTACAACATTTTTAAAACTCTAGTTTTTGTTTTTAAAAATTTTTTAAAGTTAGTTTAGTTAACAGCATAAATAGTCATATATTTAAGTAGCCAATATTATCATTTAACTAGTTTTTTTGTCGTTAAACAAGTACAGCACACTTGTATATTAGTAGCAAGTTTAAAACATAAATGATATTTTTGCGTGACGATTTGGCATTGTTTCAATAAATACTTTTTGCAACCTCTAAAACCGTTATGTTTACACTATTGATTATATTATTTATGCATTCACCTGTGGTATTGTGTTGATTGCAATAGTTATTGTCTGAAGCGATAAACAACACAAGAGCCTAAAACAATTTTTAAAAACACATAAAAATGACAAACAATTAGTAACAAAAATTTCTGTTAAAAAAATTTGTTTTATTTTGTTAATCAACAACATTTTGAAATACTTTTTGTTAATTTTTTAATTGTTTTACAATGAACAAAATTATAATTATTTTAACCGCTGTTTTAGGAGTCATATTACTAGTTGCTGGAGCAGTTCTCCATTGGCTTGTTGTTCCAAATGTGATTCACAACAGAGTTAAAGATGAAATGCAATTGCGCAATGGCACTGATGAGTTTGATTTTTTTAAAAAACTACCTGTTCCTCTTCAATGGAAAATGACGTATTTTCGCATTAACAATGCCAAAGAGTTTGATACATCTAAAGACGTTATGAAACTTAATTATTCTGAAATTGGGCCATTTGTTTATGATGAATATAGAGAAAAATATGACATTGAGTTTAGTAAAGATGGATCAAGTGTAACATACAGAGAGAAACGCAATTTTATCTTTAACCAAAAACTTTCAGGAAAAAATCATTTTAATGACACAATTATGATGGTTTCTCCTCTTTTTGTATGTTTTTTGTTGTTTAAACCATTACAAACAAAACTAATTTTTAAATTTTAAAGGGAGTTGTTGGAAGTTTCTTAAAAGCTTTATCTGCTAAAGGCCCTGAACATTTTCCAGGAGTTAAAGATCATTTAAAATCAATCGCAACACCAATCGGTGCTTACGATATTGCATTTGGAAAATTACCCTGGATGATGAATAAAAACTTTTTTAACGTAAAACAAATTATAAAAAATCAATACATTTAAGTTTTAAAAGTTTTTTTTGGACACCGAAGCAAAAGATCCTATTCAAGTTGTGGACACTGGCAAACATGATATTTCTAAACTTTATCAGTACATTAATTATGATAAATCAATTAACGGGTAAATACTATTTTTTAAAAGCCTGGTTTATTTTGACACATTTTTTATTAGTACTCAAGACGTTTGGAATAAAAGTGGTAGTTGTAACGACATTAAGGGCACTGATGCAGTTCAATTTAAACCGTTTCTCACTGAAAACGATGTCATCTATGCATTTGAACCAATGCTATGCAGATCAATTAAGTTTGCTCATGATCCAAAAGTGATGAAATCAGTTTCAGTAAAAGGAATAGATACAATTCGGTATTACGCGACAGATGACAATTTTGCACGAACTGTAGAGAACATGTGTTATTGCACTGAAAAAGATCTTGACATGTGCCCAGCTGATTTGGTAAATTTAAATAATTGTGGCGCATCAGCAGGAATAATGGACATGCTCGTCAGCACACCGTACTTTTATCCATTCACTGAAAATTTAAAAAACACTACAATGCTGCCACCATTGCCGATGAGCTATGAAAACTACGGCACTTACCTTGACATTGAGCCGCTCACAGGCGTCGTGTTAAATGCCAAAAAACGACTCCAGCTTTACATTCAACTAAAAAATAACAGTGTTGGGTATGTTAGTATAAAATGTTTAAATCGTTTTAACTAAAATATTTTTGGTTTTTTACTTTGCAAAGTACCGGTTTTCTGGACGGACTAAAAAGTACTTATGGAAAAGCATTTGTTCCTCTAATGATAATTGAAGAAAGTGGTCAAATTGACAATGAAAATGCTCAAAAGTTAAAAGATAAAGTTTTAACACCGAAAAAAGTAGCAACTATTAGCTTGATTGCTACAATGTCTTTAGGTGGACTTTTGTTGCTTATTGCTGGGGGTTGCGCTTTTTTTAATCGTTGAACTATTTAAAAACAAATTAAAAGTTGAAATAATTGTTTTTTAACTTTTTTGTTGTAACTTTAAAAAAACATCAAATTTTTGTTTTTTTGTAAACTAAATGCAAATAACTTAACATCAGTGTTTCGAAAACAAATATAAAGTTTGCGTCGTCTAACAAAACATGTGCACTAAAGTTGATTTAAAGCTAATACTGCTGATTTTACTAAAATTTATTTAAATTATATTTAACTTTTTTCAAAAAGACTTTTTTATTTTATGTATTTAATTTGCACTAATAACTTAATACCAAACATAATTGATTTTTGTAATTTTATTTAAAAATTTAGTGGTGGTGTTGTTATGGTGTTATTGTGAGTACTTAATTGTAAATAAGTCAACCTATTTTTATTCAAATAAAAACTTTGTCATTTTAATTAGTTTTTTGTAGCAACATTTGTGCAAATTGAAAATTTGTTTTTTAAAATTGTTTTTGATTTAAACATTTTTAAAAAGTGTTTAAACCAAAACAGAATATTTTTTATCAGTTTAAATTGATAAAATGATTTTTGTTGAACTTAGTAGCTTAATTAAAAACGCAAAACTTTTTGAAATTAATTACAAATACAGATTTTGCCTTTTTTACAATTACGCGTTCAATACAACTTTTTTAATTTTGTGCTGATGCAACTTTCTTTATTTATCAAGATTTAAATTGTTGCTATTTTGCACTTTAAGTGCATATGTAGATTTCTGTGGTCGGCGGGTTCCTTTGTCCTATTAACCTGTTGTTTTCGAGCCGGGAGTCCAGAGGTTCAGCTAATCCAATTGCACCTTCCAGGTCCCAAACTCCGGGAACTTGTTCGCGGTCTGCTGTTCAAGGCTTTGAATTTCTTCACTAATTACTCTCTTCACCAGTTTAATGCTTGGCCGGGCAATAAATGGTGGTACAGGGGACAGTCGAATTCAATTGCTTTTATTTCACAGAATAATTAATGATTAGACAAAGGAGAAATGATCAGTCTCTCCAGCAAGCGAAGAGTTTAAAGGTGAGGAGATTTCCCAATCTCCTCAAAGTGTTGGTTTCAGGTAGTTGGTGGTTGCAGTGTTGTCAACGGGTTTCGGTCTGTTGATGTCCGTCTGTGTGTCTGTCCTCCTCTCTGCTGAAGTGTTCAGTCCTTTTATACTAAATTAATGAGGGGAAGGTGATTGTTTAAGTGAAGGTTGGTTGTTTGCTGAAGGTGACCTATCAGGAGTCCAAGGGTTGGTTTCCCACGGCTTCTCGGCTACTTCGGTTGATAATCATCCGACTTCTGTTTCTCGTATGATCTCAGCCTTCGGGTACAAGTGGTCGTGAAAAGTACGCTAGTGTCATACGATGCTTGATTGTCTTCGATAGATAATTTCTCAGTGCAGCTAAAATTGTTACATAACAACAACTCCTTTTGTTTGTTCAGCTATCATGTACCCTTCACAGTGTTCGTTACCACTTTTAGGTTGATTAGTACCTTCTGATTAGGTTTAGTGCATAGCGGATAAGGGATTCAATGTCACCTCAGTCAAGTTTCTGCCATGATGCAAGAATTGCCTCATGTTACTAAATCAGCGATCCATTTTTTTCCAACATCCCCTTTTTCAAAATGAGACACAGCGCCTTCAAGTCGGTGTCGTCTCTCGAATCGGTCCATCCTCTTCGATGATGATAAGCTTTCCTCAGCTTGTCAGCAGTTTCTTTGTTCAAACTCCTTCTGTGATCGGCTTCAACTGCTCGGTCAAACTTTGATTCAGCTCAAGGTTTGCTTCTCAGATTCTGTTTCCTCTTCTTCTCTGCTTTACTGGTCTCCTTGTCTGTGTTGCTTCTGTTTACTTGCGGTTTCTGATGGCTCTTACCATCCACAATCTCAGCGTCTCCTCCTTTGAGGCTAAGTGAGAAAATGTCAGCTTCATAAAGTCTGTCAATAGAGAGAGATGTTTCATCATCATCCTCTTCATAGTCATCGTAGTCAAGTTGGGCGTTAACCATGTAGGCGTTCCTCTTCTGCGTAGAACGGCGAGTTTCTTTTCGGCGGTATCACTTTCATTAGAGTACCGGTAGCCGTCTTCCAGTAGTCATCCTCCGGGTAGTCTTTCTCTGAGTAGTCATCCTCTTGACTATAGTAGTCGTCGTTACGGTTGAGTTTCCGGTCACGGCTATCTTCTTGGTAGTCGGGTTCATCATTTCGATCAAACTCCGGTTTCGGTCATCATCAGAGTGATCTTCCTCCGGGTAGTGGTCATCGTAATCCAGTTTCCGTTGGTAGTAGTCCTTTTCTCCATTGTCGGATTTGTCAAGTTCCGTGTCAAGGCAAATCAGCTCATTGTGGCGATCTCCACACCATCTACAAAACAAGTTGTATTGGCAATCGCTGCGGCGATGTCCTTCCTCTAGGCACATGTGGCAAAGTTGATGCTTTTCAACTATTTCTAGTCGTTCTGTTGGGGTCAAGAAAGGGCAAAATTGCAAAGTGTGACGCTTCGATTTGCAGTCATAGCAGGGAAAAGACAGTTCGTGCTGGTCTTCATCAAGTGGTTCTTTTTCCTTCCAATCGGTTGATTTGTCAGTCGGTTCGTTCATCGATTTGTTTGGGAGTGTGTCCTTCGCATCAGTCCATCCTTTTGAAGTGCTAGGCAGAGAATTGTTCAGCAAATTCTTTTCTGTGCCTTCAGATCGGTAAGTTGTTTTACTTGCTGTTTGCTCAAAAGTACGACTCTCGTTGAGCACTCCGGGTAGTAAACGGGTTGAGATGTTTTCTGCTTTATCAGCTTCTTCATGATTACCAGAAAATCGGTCAAAGAGGGCAGTTCATTATCTAAAGTTTTGACATACTTGTCAACCATTGACTTTGGAAGTTTCGATGAAAATTCTCGAAAGATTGAAAATTCGAAAACACTTTCAATTTTGTGTTCTTTGATTAAGTTGCTCACTGATTGCAAACGGTTGATTGCGCTTTGAGTTTCTCGCACAGGTTGTTTTTCAGTGGCTGTTGGCAAGTTCTGGACGTAGTCTCTAATTGTCAACATTATTTTAGCCGGTGAGGTGAATTCATCATTTAGAAGCTTCAGCGCCTCCTCGTAGTCCATTGAAGAATAATTGTGAATCATCTTCTCTGACTTTTCATCTAGCTTTTCTCGCAAGTAGGCTAATTTGAAGATTTCATCTAAGTCAGTGTCTCCTACGGCTTTTTTGTATTGTTTGTACCATCCAGTCCAGTCTAGTGGGTCTCCAGAAAAGTTTGGCAGCTGTTTGTAGAGATGGCGATTGTACTGTTTAGGCGGGTCAACTAGTACCATCATTACGTCACCGATGAGTTCAACTTCATCGTCTGCAGGCAGGTCATTGCAAATTGGAAAGTTTCTGTAGCATCTTTTCAATTTAGCAAGAGGCAGGCAGTGTTCAGCGACTGCTTTGTCATTAGCGGTGGTCCAAAAGTCAGCATCTGTCCAGACTTCAGCGGTTGTCCAGTCATCTAACAAGCGTCGTCTAACAAAACATGTGCACTAAAGTTGATTTAAAGCTAATACTGCTGATTTTACTAAAATTTATTTAAATTATATTTAACTTTTTTCAAAAAGACTTTTTTATTTTATGTATTTAATTTGCACTAATAACTTAATACCAAACATAATTGATTTTTGTAATTTTATTTAAAAATTTAGTGGTGGTGTTGTTATGGTGTTATTGTGAGTACTTAATTGTAAATAAGTCAACCTATTTTTATTCAAATAAAAACTTTTGTCATTTTTTAAAATTAGTTTTTTGTAGCAAACATTTGTGCAAAATTGAAAATTTTGTTTTTTAAAATTGTTTTTGATTAAACATTTTTTAAAAAGTGTTTAAACAAAACAGAATATTTTTTATCAGTTTAAATTGATAAAATGATTTTTGTTGAACTTAGTAGCTTAATTAAAAACGCAAAACTTTTTGAAATTAATTACAAATACAAGTATTTTGCCTTTTTTACAATTACGCGTTCAATACAACTTTTTTAATTTTGTGCTGATGCAACTTTCTTTATTTATCAAGATTTAAATTGTTGCTATTTTGCACTTTAAGTGCATATATCTTAAAAGTGTTTATAAATACTGTCATAGCTTTTTTGAGTAAAAAGACAAATTTACAAAAAACGTATTAGTTGCGTGTGTTAAATTATTTTTTAGTTATTTTGCAACTTTTTTAAATTTTGTTTAAAGCATTTTATTTTGTTGTTTTTGTTTGTTTTTATTTAAAACTTTTATGCTTTTATTTTGTGTACAATTATTTGTTTTTGTTTGCCGATTATTTTGATTCCATTTTTACCATCCAATTTTTTTGTATGTAAATTTTTTTGTGCAATTGAAATTTTTGTTGTTTTAAAAAGTTTATTTAATTACATTTGAGTTTAATGTTTTTTCTATGTATTTTCACCTTTTTAAAAATTTAAAAAATCAACTTAATTAATTTAGTTTTGGTGTGTCTTTCCATGATAACTATTTCATTGCATTAAGTTTTTTATCTCATCAAAACTATACAATTCACCGTTTGCCCTTCATTCTGTCATTTAGTATTTTGTTTATCAGCGATGATGACCAAACTTATGGTTTGATGCACATTTGTATTGCCGTGAACACTGATGATGGCAGCACTGCGCCAATGAAACGGCTCACAGACACACACGCTCTTGACTTGCATTTCTTCTGCTCATTGCTTGTTGACATTTTTGTTCTGTTGATTGCCTAGCTCTTCTTTCTGTTTCTTTTTCCAATACTTTTTATTGCTCTCTTGCATGCAGAAATACTATTATATTTTAGCTTTCTGCTAACTTTATCGTCTTTTCCTTGTTAGGTAACTTTAGTGTGTAATATATTGAATTGCAACATATACCGGTTATTCATAACAGGTTTTTATTCAAGTCAACAATATTGGTTTAGTGCATGTTTGCATTTTTTGAAACTTAGGATGACAAAAACTTACTTTGTTTCTACAAATTACTGTGTCAAGTTTTTGCCTAAAACCGTTTTGCTTTTATTTACAGATTCTCAACTGCATTTGATCAGAAATTCTCTGATAAACTGCCTATACTTAACTAGCACCAAGTCAAGCCAGCGATTTGCAAACAATGGGTCTACTAACAGTTGGAGAACCACTCAGCTGGACCGAAACTAAAGCACTAGCTGAGTTTGTGCGTGAACATGGCATTGAGCAGTTCCTCAACATTTTTCACGCCCGTCGTCACAAAGGCGACGACACACTGAAATGGGGCGATGAGGTGATAACGTGAATAATAGACAACAGTATTTACATTTAATAACAATGTTTGCCTATTCCAACTTTCAGGTGGAGTACATTGTCCTTGAGTTTGATCATCAGAACCGAAAAGTCCGCCTAGCGCTGCGCGCCTCAACCGAGCTCCTGACGACACTTCAGAAACCTGAAGAGGCAGGCGAGACTGACTTGTCCTCACTGTGGCGACCGGAGTTTGCGGCGTACATGATCGAGGGAACGCCCGGCGTGCCGTACGGCATTTCGCCGACTCCCCTGGAGCATGCACTGAAGCACAAGTGCAGTCTGGAACGCATTGATCAGCTGATCGACGAGATTGCCCTGGACGGCGGACTGGAGACTGCAGCAGCTGGCAGTGGAACGTCCACTCCCACGCCAAAGCTGGACAACTGTGCTGATGATGATGATGAGGAAAATAGGCAGAGCAAGAGAGGCGAAAGCTCGCCACTGCACATGTTTGCCTTCTTTAAGGACATTGAGGAGAATATGCGCCTTCGTCGACGGGAGGTGATGTCGCTGTTGAGACCAAACGAGGCCATTCTCTCCATCAGCTCATTTCCTCGATCTGGCACTCTGGACAGCTGCTCGCCGCCGACTTTTGTCGGCACTGTGGATGGCACCTCCAAGTCGCTCTTCTTTCCTGATGAAGGTACGTTAATGAGTAAAATGATGACAAGTGGTAACATGCTCAATTTTCTCTAACCCAGCCATCAATCCGGGCCACCCTCGCTTTGGCACCCTCTCGAAGCACATCTGCGAGCGACGCGGCGGCCCGGCCAACATTCAGGTGCCCATCTTCAGGGACGTGAACACTGCCAGCCCCTTTGTGGAGGACTTCTTTGCGCAGATGAACATCGATCGGGCCGCCCTTTCGCCGGAGCAGTTGACGGCCTTTGAGGTGGAGGCGCGGGCGCGGGAGAGGCGGTACCGCCAGGCGGACCACATTTTCCTCGACTCGATGGGCTTCGGCATGGGCTGCTGCTGTCTGCAGGTCACTTTTGGCGCCTCGAATGTCTGCGAAGCTCGCCTCCTCTACGACCAGCTCACCCCGCTGACGCCCATTCTCATGGCGATGAGCGCCGCCTCGCCCGCCCACCGCGGCTACCTCACTGACCGTGACTGTCGCTGGGCAATCATCGCCGGCTCGGTGGACGACCGAACCGAGGCCGAGATCACGGGCACTGATCCGGCCACCGGCGATGCGATCACCACCGTTCGGCGCATTCCCAAGTCGCGCTACGACTCTGTCGACCTGTACATCTACCCCACCAACAAGATCTACAATGACATTGAGATAGTGCGCAATGAGAAGGCCTACAGCCGGCTGATTGAGTCAGGTGTGGATGAACTGCTCGCCGAACACATCTCTCACCTCTTTATTCGCGACCCGCTGGTGCTGTTCAAGGAAAAACTTGACATTGACGACAAGACAGAGTCGGATCATTTTGAGGTGAGTTTTCGGTTTTGAGATAATCTGCAATTTTTGACACTGATTTAAATTTGAACTTTAAGAACATTCAATCTACCAATTGGCAAAGTATGCGCTTTAAACCGCCACCACCTGGTGCTAAGGAAATTGGATGGCGTGTGGAGTTTCGTCCGATGGAAGTTCAGCTGACTGATGAAGAGAATGCTGCTTTTGTCGTTTTCATCGTTTTGATGACCCGTCTAATTCTTTCTTTCAACCTTGACATGTTGATTCCAATCTCTCGCGTATGTTAGCTTTTTTATTGCATTTTAGTGTGTGTACCATTAACTTTACCTTCTTAATAGGTTGAAGAGAACATGAAAGAAGGCCAAAAACGCAATGCCGTTTTGGACGGATTGTTTTGGTTTCGCAAGGACCTCTCATTGCCGCAATGTGTTCTTACGCATTTTGCAGCAAATGAATGCGAAGCGGCGGCTCGTATTCAAGAGCAAGTTACTCCGTGTTTAAAACGGAATGACGTTACAAAGGAAACAATGTACACAAAATCGGTCAAAATGAGCGTCGATGAAATAATTAATGGATCGCATAAGAAGAAGTTCCCCGGGTTACTGCCACTGCTGCATGCATATTTGGATTCAATGAAAATTGAAGCACTGACACGGTGCAGCATCAACAAGTATCTGCAAATTATTGCCAATCGTGCAAACGGCACCAACCCAACTCCAGCTAATGTTATTCGCAGTTTTATTTATAATCATCCGGACTACAAACAGGACTCCATTGTCAACGACTCTGTGAACTATGATTTGATGAAACAGATTTGGAGTCTTCAAAAAGATGAAATTACTCTTAAAGATTTGGTTAATGAAATCGATAATATGAAAAACACAAAAAGAAACAATTAAACACGTTAAATAAATTTAAACAATTTTAAATTTATGTTTTTAGTATTTAAAGTTATTTACCATTTAACAAACAATTATTCCATTTATTAATTTTACTTGTTTTACAAAAATTTAATGTATTCATTTAATGAATCTTATAAAATTGTTGACTAAAATATCATAAAAATTTTTTTTTAAATTTTTTGTTTTGTACCACAACGATAACTAAACCGCTTGCCGCTATTTTTCTCAAATCATCATAAAAATTGATAAACAAAGTGTTAATATTTTTATTCAGTCAAATGTCTAGCAAATAATTGATTTTATTGTTTTTGTCATTTTAAACAAATTAAGTTTATTTTATCTAATACAGTTTATCTACTACAATATTGATTTTTACAAAAAAATATATTTTTTATTTAAAAAATAGAAAAAAATTTTATTTTTAAATTTTTGTTTTTTATTTAAAGTCGTTTTACGTTTAGCATAATAAATTTCAATTATTGAGCTAGTTTTGAAACATTGACAAATTTTCATTTTAAAAGACACAAAATTAAACCAGATAAATTTATGCTAAGTTCAATTATTTTTATCAGAATGCTCAAAACACGGAACTAAAAGTGAATTGCAATTTGGGTGTGGTGCTTTATTTTAATCCACAACGCGTTTCAGAAAAAAGTGAAAATCTGTTTGTAGTGGCATAGTCAGATGACTGTTTGCTATCATAAGGAAGACAAGCTAGCATGTGTCTGCCTGACGCGTCACTGAAGTGTCACTTTGGCGCCTAACCGAGCCCTAGTCATTGATTGCTGTTTGACTCAGCAAACTCACTAGACATGAAGTCACTTTTTTCAATTTTCTCTGGAAAAACACAGAACTGGTGCAATTGTTTGTTTTCGGGCTAAAAGCTTAACCTAAAAACATTTTAACAAACTAAAATGAAACAAAACTTGTTGTAATTAACCAAAGTAAATACTACGTTTGTAAAAAGCATATTTGCTTAATCTAATAATTAAATATTAACAATCTTTTTTGTTGCATTTTTTTCAATTTAATTAAATTTTAAAACAGTTAGACAGTTGTCCTTAAACGTGAAAAAACAAAAAATAGTTAAATTAATAATTACTTTTAAAATATAACAAAGTCATTTACAATTTGCAATTAATTTTTTTGTATTTTAACCTGAAAACCTACATTTTGGTTTTAAAGGCAATTAAAGAATTGCTACAACATTATTTAACAATTGAGCAATTGCCATCAATTAGTGAAAGAGAGACTTACTCAAAAGGTATGACTATTCTCATCCTATTACTTTGGTCCAGTTTTTCATGGCGTTTAGTTAATTTGTAGTAGTGATTGCTCGCTGAAAAAGGCAACAACCTTAACGGCTGAGGTGGGGTCTCTTGAAACAGGCTCGTCACACACACACACACATACACACAAATCATCTTCAGACAGGGGTGAAAAGAAGAGCAGGGCATTGTGAAGTCAATTGCAGTGGCTTACCTCTAACCTGGAACCATTGCACCAGTAAAAGTAAAAGTGTTCAATTTGGAAACTACGCCTTAGAGCGCCAGTGTGCCACACTAAATTGAACCAGGCTGAGGAAGAAAAGAGACAAAAAGAAAAAAAGTAAAAACGCAAAAACTCATTTACGCACCTACCATCATGTTGAAGCAGATAAAAAGCAAGCAAGTGTTGACAAAATTAGATACACTCAAGTGGGCAAAGCAAGAACATGGTCATTTTAGCTGTTTTACTTTATTTTTTGACAACTTTTTGTAATCAATTTATACTTCATTTATCTACTATTAACTAAATTTTAGTTCCTTGATAAATAAAATATTCATTTGAATAATTTCTTTTATTTATTTATTATTATTGTGCCTGCAAAATGGCTTTTAAACTGTTCAAACACAAAAAACTAAAGTTTCGTTTTATAAATGTATCAAATCTTTTAATGGTCATTTATTTTTATAAACTTTTTTATACATTTACACTTTTTGCTTTTGTACTACTTCAAGTGACCACAGCAAATAAGCAGCAATCTGCTTATGCAACAAATGTTGTGCAGGCCAAAACGGGAACCGACAAGCCAGTGGTCACTTCAACTAACTCCACTTTACTGTACACCTACTCCTCAACGGCAATGTACCGCAACTGGACCAGCGACTGTCCCTGTCGTCTCTGCGGAACATCCTCCGTGACAGGACTGCGCCAGATCATCTGCGACACTGGACCGATGCACCACCTGCCCATCTACAAAATTCCACCTCATATTGAGTTTATTGAAATTCGAGGAACAAAGGAACGTCAGAACAACCTAACACTGGGACCGCTCTTCTATCGGTTCCCTGAACTGAAAGTACTTCGCGTTCTGCACAGCAATGTTCCCGCTATTGGCCAAGCGACGTTTCAATATAGAACTAGTCTGACCGAACTTGACCTTAGCTACAATGTCATTGAAAATCTCATCGACGCCAGTTTTAAAGGATTGAGAAAGCTGGAGGCTTTAAATTTGAGTAGCAATTTTTTAACTGGTAAGTGAATTTCACTTTGCTTTTTGTTATTGAAAAACCCAGTTTTTAAACATTAGTACATAAAACGATTTTATTGAATTGTTGTCACTTTGATGTTTACATGTTGCTCACTACCCTTTCAGACTTAACCTCGGCACCTTTTCAGCATCTGATCAGTCTTCGTCATCTTAACCTATCGCACAATCGCATTCGAACAATCACCACTCGTCTTTTCTACAACCTAACCATTCTCGAGTCACTGGACCTAAGTGACAATCCCATTTCGGAGATCACTCCTCAGAACACCATCGACTTGCGGCCACTTCGCCGCCTGCACATGTCTAACTGTCGTCTTAGCGAGCTTCACTCTCTCTTCTACCGCAATGTGCCCAATCTGGAGCTGCTTGACTTGCGCAACAATCACATTGAGTCGCTGCACAAGCAGGAGTATCGCTATCTGCCCAACCTGACTGAGCTGTACCTGGATGGCAACCAGCTGGTCGTCCTTCCCTCGATGCTCTTCTTCGGCAACCACCTAGCCCGTCTGGGTCTGTCCGCCAATGCTCTCGTGCAGATGCATTCTGAAACCTTTCTCAACTCCACTGTCACTGAGCTGAATCTGTCAAACAACAACTTTACAGCCTTTGACGGGAACACCTTCACTCCGTTGGCCTCTGCCTGAAAAGTGCTTGACCTGTCCAACATTCGCTCACTGAAGGAGCCATCAACTGCCGTCGCCAAGTTGATTGCTCCGCTGAGTGTTCTCGAAAAGGTGTCCCTCTCAAACTTGAGCCTCGACTCGGCACTGCTTCCAGTGAACCTCTTTTCCAACCATCGAAAGTACCTAAAGTCGGTCAACTTTTCGCACAACTCCTTAATCAACTGGACGCAAAGCTGATTGAAGAGATGAACTCACTGGAGGTGATTGACGTATCGCATAATAGCCTGTTTGAGCTGGACGCCGATTTTCTCTTTACCCTTTCAAATCTGGTCAACCTAACTTTTGCCTATTTTGACCACAACCCTTGGTCCTGTTTTCGGTGTCACCTGCTGGTCTTCCGCAATTTGGTCAGCTCAACTGGCGACCGCCCTTTGACCGCCTACCAAAATGCCTGTCAGCAGCAGAACCGATGCGCAGAGTGCACTTTTCCGCCGCAACTGGAAGGTTATCAGTTGCATACGCTAGAGGAATGGCAATTGGTATTAACGACACCTTTTTGTTTCTTCATAAACAATTGTTTTATAACTTTTACACCCTACTCAGGAATGGTGCACCGACCCGACGGTTCAACTGCGCGTCTCCACCACCGAACCCAACGTCGGCCTGGTCCTCGCCCTGCTGATCATCATCATCCTGATGATTGTCATCATCTGCGTGATCATCTACTACCGAAACCGCGGCGCCATCTACTTCACCAATGAGGAGCTGCTCTACTCCGGCCGGTCGCCCTCCACGGCAGGAGGAGGAGGAGGAGGAGTGGGCCACTGGGCGGTGCAAAGTCCCCCGGGGTCGAATGAGACGGAGGCGGACAAATCCACCAGCAGCACGGTCTTCAATGTCTCCAGTCGGATCAGGCAGTTTGTCAATGCGACGGCCTCGCCGCCTGACTCAGGAGGCCACAGCATTCGCTCCAGCAGTTTGGAGTCGCTCAATCGGGGCCCAGCGCCACTAACATCTGCCAACAGGGTCAATGGTTACGCTAATGGGCATGAACCGATTCTCAAAAAGTAGGTTCATTTGCTTTTTCTTCATGTTGCATTGTTTTTAACTCACACATTTTTATACCTTGTGTATTCCTTTTTGTTTTAGCGTCACCCATCGAGACTCCACCAACACCAACGTCTCTAATGGCTACTCCAAGCCGACGGCCACCATTCTACGACGCCCCAAGAAGCAGTCCTCCAGTGTGAGCACAACGTCCAGCAAAGAGCACGGTGCTAGAGGGGTCTCCTACGAGGAAGACCTGATGATGGACACTGGCAGCAACAGTGGCAGCCACTACGAGCGGCCACCAAGCTCCAAGTACCGAATTCTGAAGCCTAAAAACTCCAGCTCCCGATCGGACAATGAGGGAGAGGAGGCAAGGGCCGGCGGTAAGGAGAAAAAGAAGTCGTCCATAAAGAGACCAGTTCCGCCGCCGTTGCCGCCAATGGCGCCCCGAGGTGCCAAGCCAACGACGGCGCCCACAAAAAAGGTCTTCCTCGCGACGAACACCACCGCCTCCTCAAAACGGTCGCCCTCCAACGCCACCATCTCCTACACTGACTCCTCCAGTGAGGAGGAAGAGGACTCCACCAAGTCGACTGAATCAGTGGCCAGCGGAAAGGCGACTCTCACTCAGTCAGACTCAGATTCGGAAACGCATGAACACCAACGTGAATCATCGCGGCCAAGCTCGTTGCCTTCTACGCTGCAGCCACATGACGACCACTCCGCCGAGGCTGAGAACATCGAGGGTGATGAGGGTGATGATAATGGTGGTGGAGGTGATGATGATGATGATGATGATGATGATGATGAGCGGGATAACATTTCCGGTCGTACATCATCTCCGCCCACTGCACAGCAGGTAGTACGTCGACTACCGCTGGAGGGACAACTTTCCGGTGATGAGGAATCATCGCCTGACTCTTCAACGCAAGCACTAGCTGAAGGAGGCTCTACCTCGCCTAGCTCGACACGTAGTTCAGACTTTACCACTAAATCTCCCGTTAATGAGTAGAGCTTACACTTTTTCATGTTTCCATTTTTTTCGTCACAAGATGTTTTTTACTTTTGGTATTTGTTTTGTACATTTTTTATACATTTACAATGTGAATAGTTTAAAATGTTAGTTTGTGTAACGAATCACAAAACGTTTTAGAATAAACTTCCAACTAGTAAAAAATTGTGTAGAAACGTGTGTAAATATCAATACAGGAAAATAAAATCAAAAGTAGTCATAAAAATATCACACACACAAATTTTTAATAAGTGTACATAATGTATCAAAAAATAGTTGTGTTAAGCTTCATTTGTAAATGTTCTGTTTTAAAGCGCTAGTACTTTAATTGGCTGACACTGTGTGGCGCAATGTTACATGTAAAGCGATTTGTTTGTAAGTTGTTTAGTTCTCTTTTTGTGTTCGAACACTATGTGCTGGACTGCAATGGCAACGAAAGTCAGTCCAGTGATGCCGCAGAAAATGGCCATAACTGCAATCCAAAACGCTTCTGCAATAAAATAAATACACAAATCATTGTAAGTTTTAAAACTTATTGAAATTAAAAACTTACTTCTAGGACCAATTCTATCAGTGCACGAGTTATTGTTTACTTGAATGAACTTGATGGCAATGTAAGGGGGAGATTTAGGAGTTGTGCGGCCAACTTCAATGAAACCATGAAGAAGTACGTTGAGCGATTTTCGTTTTACAACGCCCATTAATGACAGGTCAAACTGAAAATTGATTACATTCCAGCCTTGATCAAAAAAGGTAAACCGACGTTCAGGCAAAGTTTCCAGTCCAAGTATGGAGTTGCTCAATGTAACATTAGCATCACAAACTGCACCTGTGCCAGGGTCGTTTACGCAGTTGTCCGATGACAGGGTGGCATATTGAATGCACAAGGTGTCAGAGACTCCCAGTTCATAGCGACTAATTCCATTGAGGCGGTACTTGGCCGGTGCTGAGCTGTTGCCATCCAGGTACAGCACATCGAAGATGTCCACGACGTTAGAGAGCACATTGGGCAGTGTCTTGGTGCTGTGAATAGTCCAGTTGTGGGCACCGGCAATGTTAGTGCCGCACTTTGTTGGCTCCTTAGGGTTAAAGTCATTGCACTGAAACAGAAGATTGCACTGAGCAACGGTAAAAACACAGAGAAGGACAGTTAGAGCAACTATTTTGTTGTTCATTTTGAGTAAAAACTTTTGTAAATTGTCAACAACAATTTTGGCGATTTTTAACAGTTCAGTCAGCAAAACTGCACAAACAAGACTCATCAAACATGTGCTGAAGCTTTTCAATGGCGATTGTGTTACCAAGGCTAGTATACGCTCGATAAACTTGGTAAACACTACTCTGTGCAAAAGATTGTGAACAGCAACTACACAAACAGTGGACAAATTTTTCATTAAACTTTGAACACTAGTTAAAAAGGCTGGCACTGAACCGAAACAAACAGCGATGTAATCGACCAGTTGAGTTAGTTGACAAAGTAATATGCAAAGCAGTTGTAGACAAAAGTGAACGTGGAAGAGAAGTAAAAAAGAAAAATAGACATAATGAAAGCTATTTAACTAGTATGAATGATATGTGCAAGCACACTTGAAAGAAAGTGTTTCACTCTCAATCGGTCACCGATTTAGAAAAGCATAAGCATCAGTACACACTTCACTGTCACAAATAAAAACTCATGTGAGCACACATTGAAAATTGAAATTGTTGCAGCATTGAGCGATTTAGCATTAGCTGATGATTAGTGTTGTGGCAGTGGTTGCTGACATTCACCACAACTTGCTCATCACCTAATTAGTGCCATTAACAAAACACAAACGGCAATGACACTTTTCGGTTTCTCACAGTTAATTATTGTATATGGAAAATTGAATTAGTTTTTTTGCAATCAAAAATTTTCAGCATTTATTACAATAAATCAAACCCACAAAAACAAATTTTAACTTTTTGTTGGCTAACAAAACAATCTCACTTTGTTATCTAGTTGCGCATATATCAATAAATTTTTTTTGAAAAGTGGCGTTAACCGGCATATTGTTAAAATGAAAGCAAATTTATTTAAAAAAACAAAAAATATTAATTTGTAAACTCTAACATTAAAAATATTTTTTATTTGATTAAAAACAAAATTTTAGTTTTTTGTTTAAAACCATTTTGTTTAACAACTTTAGTAAAAAACAAGTAAATCTAGTAATAAAGAATGTTCCCAAGTGAAAAGTAACATTGTAGATGTCAGTTGCACAGATGTCTGTCTGTCTGCGTTTGTCTGCGTTTCAAGTTCAATAACTGCTTAATTAGTCTATCACTGACACATCAAAGATGACTAACTGCTCAATGTCGCACACACTGCCATTACCAAAGTGTTATCACTGTTTTTGCAACGCAACAAATGAATTTTTATACCAAACATTAAACCCGTACCAAATGTTTTTATTCATTTATCCTAGTTTAATATTATAAACAGTGTATTTTTATAACACTAGTTTTATTTGCAATAAATTTAAATTAGTTTAAAACTGTAAACTGGCCTTGTTATCATCAATGCCATGTTTTGCATTTTAAAACTATCTTATTTGAATTCTGTGTTTTGCTGTTTTCAGCTGTGTTTTTTGCGAAACATGTTCTACTGCTGAATTCATCATCACCAATTTAGCGCTTTTAAGTTGAACGGCACACTTCAATTCTTTGTTTCAATTTCCTCTGCTTCTTTTGTCCAGTTTGCCTCGCAGCTCTCTTTCTCCCTTATGTCGGCATTAATGTTAATCCAATTTAAAGCAAACACACACACACACATGCACATGCCGAGCAAGACCTGGCAGGACCTCATCTTTGCTCTTTCTCTCGCTTTTTCTTCACTTCATCTCCTCGATCGTCTTTTCCTTCCTTCCTCTTTCTCCACTTTTTTGTCAGTTAACTTTGGTACGTGAAGCACCGCCAGTGCCCTCTCACTTCCCACCCAATTTGGGTTCACTTTTAGCCTAGTGACTAGAGCCCAATGTCAGTGTGTGTGAGCACTACTTTGCTGACTGTCTGCATTCGACCGCACTTTCACTGCACTTGCTGCTGAGACCTGAAAAACCCCTCTACTACAGAAAAGGACTAAAGAAACACAGACTCTTTCACCCAGTTGGTTAGTTAGTTTTTCACTGCATACACAACCACACACACACACTTGGCTGGGCACGTTCCAGAAGTGTACCCAGAAAGAAGAGGCAACTTGAGCAAGTGGAAAAAACAGAGAAAGCGAGAGAGAGAGAGAGAGAGAGAAGAGAGAAGAGAGAGAGAGAGAGAGAGAGAGAGACAAGTCGCATCACAGTGCGGCGGCATCCTCATTGCCCTGGTCTTCACTGCCTGCATTTTCATTCCTTTGCTTTTTCAATCCTCATCTGATCCGCCTTCTGGGCGGCTTTCCCTTGCCGCCTTCCACCAAGCATATGTTTTCCGGCGTGCGAGCCCACTTGAACTGCCAACTGAAGGCCACCAAAAGTTTACTCTTGCTTAAGCTTGCTGAGGTAGTAGGGTAGAGTAGTAGGGTACCCTCGGCCTTCTCTCTTCCCTTGAACGCACATTTACCATTGTCAGTGTGTGAATGAATGAATGAATGAAAGCAGTGGAAGGTTGGTGGCAATGATCAAAGTCCCGCCTAATTCAAATCATTTGCCGATCAAGGCCCACTTTTGACAATTTGCCGCTTCTTGCCCGCTTTTTCTGAAGTCAGTCGAGCAGAGTGTTTCACTGAGAGTGAACCGATGCGACAACACACACAAATGTGCTCTTCACTGTTGAATAATGTCCTTTAATCACTGGCAATTCTTCCGTCGTCTACCTTTTTGATTCACTAAAATCTGATTGTCAGCAGTCTACTAATGCAAGAGCCACTCATTAACACTATACTGTTTTCCAACAATGTGTATTTCAACACTTTAATTTGTTTAGTGCATAATTGTAGATAACTAAGCATTTAACGTTTTTTTGTCACAAGTTTTTGTCGCATAATCAACAGATGATCATCATTAATTTGCTTTTTGTTTAAATTAACTTTTACATTCACTATCACCTCTTCAAAGTTCCCAAACTTTCAATAACCGTTTTTAAAATGGGCAAAAGAAAAACCCTAAACAACATTTGCCAGTATCAATTTATCTCACAATAGATTAAAAACTACAAAAATAATTCAAAAACCATCTTTTTAACGAATTCTAGTCAATTTTTTGCAAACACGTTTGTAAAGTCAGCAACGATGATCATGAACATATCGAACAACGGCAGCGGTGTGGATCACCATCGAGGAAACGTTGGCGCCCTTAACCACCACCACCACCACAATCATCACTTTCACCATCATCCGCATCACCCTCACTCGAATGGTCAGTCAGCTGTTCATGGCTCGTACCTCGGCGATTTTCTGCCCGGGGAACTTCTGGGCGACACTGATCACTTCCGATCAAGGCTGACCATGCAACTGCAGGACGAGAATGCACTGGGCAACTACCGATCGGCTTCCCTCAGCTCCTATTACCCGCCTCTACAGCAGCATGGACCGCAACAGCATTTTTCACCCGGCAATCACGGAAACTCCTTAAGTCAATCGATTGTGCCCGCTGTTGAGGAGCTCATCTCATCGCCCCAATTCGTTGGCAAAGGTAGTCAATGTAGTGGTGGTGGTTTGGTTGCCGGTCAGTCGTACTACGATCACCACCTTCATCACCCCAATCACCCCAATCACCATCATTCAAATGAGCAGCAGCAACTGCTGACCGGTGACACTTCACCTTTGCCTGCAACCAGTGCCACCTCAGCTCTGGCCACCTCTTGCGCATCATCACCACCACCGCCCACCTCGGCGCTGCCTTCCGCATCACCACCCAAACGTTCAAACTTTCTAGCAAGTGCTACCGAATACAATTCTTTGGAGTCAGCTTTTCAGCAACAGCAACAGCAACAGCAGCATCATCACCAACAACAACATCATCATCATCATCATCAAAATGAAGCCCATGGAGCAAGTGAGCTTGGCAGCTCACTGAAAGGCAGCAATAGTATGACAAGTACAGCCGCCAGCACAGTTAGTTCACTAAAAGCTGCCAAAAGGACAACAACAGCAACCTCTTCAACTACAGTCGTACTGAGCAAAACTCCGATGCAAGATCACAACAGTCAATCAAATTTTAGTGAAAACGTAAGTGACACTCTTTTTTCACAAACTTGTGTTTAACACTAAAACTCTTAGCCAAAAATAAATGCATTTTAAAAGTTAAATTCACGTATATTTGTAGCAACCTTCTTTTAAAATTTATTGAGAGGACACAGTTTGACTTGCTTGCACGTGTGCATAATTTAGCACGCTTATTCCCCAAACACTAATTCTCACTGGTGTCCGCACACACAAAAAAAAGTACATCGTGCTCAGTGTGTTGCAATTATTTCAATAGAAAGGTGGCATCAGGCACTTAATTTGACAGCGCCGAACACTCTCTGAGGAATACAAAAGTTTGTGGTAGGTCTTTTTTGGTTTATTTACTGTGATCCAATTTTAAGCACACATTTGAACTGTATTTAGCAGTTGGCCAGTTTGTGGCAAATGCAACTTAGTGAACTGTCTCTGTTCATCAAATTTGGAAAATCTCACTTAAACCGATATAATTTGATTAGTCACTTTAGTGCACATTTCTTCTTGCTCTTTAGTGCAATTTACATTTGAGTATTGCACAAAATTGAATGAAATAGTTCTAGATAGCATAAAAACTAACTTGAAACAATACTCAAATACGACGGACACTTATGTGCATCATGTCACTTTAGTTAAAATTTTTCTTTTTCATTCAGCCATGTTCAAAACAAATAAGTGACAAATTTTCTCATCGAAAAGAACGCTCAATTGAACCACCACCACAGTGTGGGTCTTTGCATGCGGTCTCAGCCGCATAATAGACCCAACAAGTGAGAAAGTGAAAGAGCGAAAGGAAAGGAAAGCAATTGATTGCTTTGCCATATTCATAATCTATTAGGTGGAAACCGCAACAATGAGCGAGCCCTGCCACTGCGACAACACATTGAAGTGTCACTTTGGAAGGCTGAAAAATGGCAAACTGCTGCTGCTGCTGCTCGTGGAAAAGACTGGCCGAGCTTTCTCTGTCTGCCGCCGTTTCTTGTGTCGGGTACTTTACCGACAACAGCCCGTATAACCGTTTCCTGGGGCACCGTTGAAACATACAGTCGAATGCAAAGTACGTGCCACTTTGTGTTGCAGTTGCTCCTATTGATACTTGCCCATGAGTTGTAAGTCAATAAAAGTGTTTCATGTCGACGATGCAGCGGCGGCGGCGGTGACGGCAGCCGCAGACAATAGAACAGACTAGGACAAGGTCTACACACTAAAGCGTCATTGTACTTGAAACCAAGTGTGTGTGTGTGTGTGTGTGCATGTATGTCTGCTGAGCGTGTCTATTAATAATGTGGACCGTCACAAAAAAAACAATAGATAAAGCGAGATTTTGCATTGTCAGTGATTTGCTTGGTGGTATTTTAACAAATTGGTAAATGATGTTTAACTGTTTTCAATTAAAAAGTGTTTGAAAAAATCTAGTTTAAACTTATACGTAGAAATTAGTGTAGACTATCAGTTTTATCTACTTTATCAGAAAACTTAACTTTGTTGACAGTTTACGCTGATGTCTATTGATGTCAGCAACACTCAAACGGGTGTTGCATTGTAAATGAAGCAAACTGGAAAGTTGACGATTACATTGTGTCAATCACAATGTTGTTCAAGCTTTTTGTTTGACCGGTGTGGCGGTGTCAACTGGTAGCACCTCGAAAATTGACATTTAGTGAAAAGAGAAATGTGCACCCTGCTACTTCAACAAATGGCTCTCACTGCAGCACTCACAGCACAAAAATCCATTCAACAATCATAATCTAAAAGTTGATTATTGAAATAATTTAGAGCAAATGCACTCAACATGGCTGAAAAAAGTCAGGTTGACACGTGAGCTACATTTTTGTGGCTAAATAAAAAAATGCATACAGTTTGCAAAAAATAAAAATATTTATATTTTGTTAAACAAAAAGTTAAAAACTGATGTTTTTTAGTAATTCATTTGTTAGAATTAAAACTTTAAATTAAAAAACAATCTGTAGTTTTTTCATAAATAAACTTAATTAGCAAACTTAAAGTACTGCACCTTTTTTAAAAACCTTAAAATTTTTTGCTAAAATTACCAAATTAAATTACACAAAAAAGAACAAAAAGTGATAGCACTAAAGTTTTATTAGCTCACTAGCTAAAACAGTAGAAAGAGAAAGAGAGAGAGAGAAAGATAAAAAAGAAAAAGTTTCAACTGCAACCACAAAAAGAAAGAAAAGAAAACGGCAAGCAGAAAAAGAAGACGCATCAAAAGTTGCAGTTTAAATTAAGTTAGCATTTAAATTTAATTATCACTCAGATTTGCGCCGCCTGACTAGTCAGCCAGCCAGCCTGCTGTGTGGAACACAGTGGCAAATGTGCGTCCGTTTCATCGCACGATTCGTCGCGCTCGTGGGCGCTTTGGACTGCCTTCTGCCCTGCTGATACACACACACACACACTTCTCACTTGGTCTTACCTCTGTCCCGTCGCCACACTTACAGCTTTGAAATGAAACCCATTGAGTGACTGAAACGCCTGTTTTTCAGTGATACTTTTTTTGCTCCTGGTGCGGTGATTCCCGAGTTGCAAATTTGCCGCAACCGCAGAAAGTGACTGCCACTGAGTGGAGTGAGTGGAGTGAGTGAGTGAGTGAGTGAGTGAGTGAGTGAGTGCAGTGTGCGCGGCAATTGAGTCACTGTGGCCATTGTCTGCCTGACACTTACACGCACTTCGGACAAAGAGACAATTGGTCGTGCAAGTGGTGGTGGTGCTGGTGGTGCTGATGCTCATGCTGCTGGGGACCGGTGTTGATGCTCGCTAGACGAGGATGGCACTACCAGTGAAGTTGTGTGTGTGCGTCTGCCTGAGTGTGTTGCCAAAACGCCGACACGGTCCTACTCTGGCCCTCTTCCCAAAACAATGTCACTGCTGCCGATTATAAAGTGTGGCCTTTTGTGATTGTGTGTGCCTTTTTTCTGCTGCTCTCTCTCTCTCCTCTCTCTCTCTCTCTCTCTCTCTCTCTCTCTCTCCTCGTGTTGTTTCCCTCAAGTTGCAAAACAGCAATCCCTACCTGTGTTGTGGTAACTTTACAACTTACTGTCTGCTGATCTTTCTTTTGTCTGTGTGGTTCACTGTAACAGTGTGTATTACCGGCGTTTTGGCACCAGAGAGAGAGAGAGAGAGAGAGAAGAGAGAGAGAGAAGAAGAGAGAAGAGAGAGAGAGAGAGAGAGAAAAGGAGATACAAAGTCAAAGTACTTGCACTTACATGGCAGATTTTAAATAACGATAAAACGATAGATAAAATGCAAAAGTGAGAAAGAACAAAGAGAAAAACCGGGGGAAAGAGAGAGAGAGAAAAGACCCCAGCTTGTTTAGAGTTTGTCAATAGCTTCCCGTGTTGACTGCCGCCGTTCAGCAGCAACCCTGAACATGAGTACTCCTCTTGCTATATGAGATTTATGACTTTCTGACTGTTTTTTGCTGTTTTCCCCTTTGTTCTTTGATCACACACACACACACGCACACACACACTTCATCCTCATTGAATGGAAATCTTTATTGCTTTTATGAGAGCACAATATTCAATATGTAGTGAATAATATCACCTCTCCCGTCGTTCTACTCTTTTTCTTGCTTCTACGCTCTTTTGCCTGCCCAGTCTAGACTGACGTAGGCCTAGCAAAAAAGAAGAAGAACACGACGACAAAAAAGTGAGTAGCAGACGACAGCTCTCTCTCTCTCTCTCTCTCTCTCTCTCTCTTTCTCTCTCTCTCTATTTGACGGAGGTTGCCGTTGACGGTGTCAACTAAAAAAGTGGACAAATAAACAATTGGTTCTAGTCTTAGCCGCCGGTAACATGGGCACCGGTAATAAACAGTCATAAAAAATTGTTAATTTAAGTGTACGCTTTTTCTTGTAATTTTAGTTTACTGCAGTGTTTTTGGCAAGGCTTTTTTAGTAGGGTTTAGTTTGTCAAAAGTTTTTTTGTGTATTTTGATTGTGTTTGCGATGTTGATGACAAACATTGTTGAACAATAAATTTCTTTTTGTGTAAGCACTATACATTTTTTGTTTTTGTTTTATACTTGATCAATTATTCTTGTGATTTTTATCACATTATGGTTAATTTCACTTTGTTGTCCGTTTCAGTTGTAACCAATTAGCAGTTTTAAAGTTTATCAGTGTTTGCGTATTAAGTTTTTGTTAGCTAAACAATGACATTTGTTTTTTTTGACATAAATTAATCGTCAATCACTGTTTACTAACTAGTTCATTCATCAATTTGCTCATTCATTCAGTTTTTAAATTACTAACAAACCTACCAGTCTATAAAAGTTACTAAAATGCATTAGTTAAAACTATCCAAAAGAATTTTATAAACAAAATATTTAGAACAGTATCAACAACTTAGTAGTAAAATGAAACAATTTGATTGATTCATTAATGATTTTGTATAATGAGCACTTTCATTTTCCCACTGTGCAGTTAACCTTTTTAAAAAAATGTTTACAATATTTAGTTCCCACACAAAAAGTTTAGCTTGTAATGACAGAATCAGTCACTTTAGTGCAATGCCCTTTGATCATTAAATTAACCTTTAGTGCTAACATTGAGTCGACTTGTGATAAAATAAACTTGGCAATGTTTGTCATCAACAAAAAATAACATGGCAGTTCAATAACCAATGACAAATTGTCACTAAGGTTTTAAAACTAAAACAATTTGTGAATGACACTAAATTTGTACATCTATCAGATGATAAATTTGTTATTTACTGCATAAATGCAACTTTTAGCAGCTTTTTGCCTAAATTGTGTTTTAATTTCTACTTTTATTTAGCAGCTAGACACTTTTGTTTTTAGTGTAAGTCTCCTGGTGTCTGCTGGGACAAAAAAAATGCCAAGAAAACGTGCAGAACAAAGGTGGCACGTTTGGCATGTTTCAGTCGTGGGCGCAGTTGGTCAACTTGGTGTATCTAAATTGTCCGTCCGCCTGTCTGCAGCAGTCAGACTAACTACGTGCAGACGACCGGACTTGAGCACACTGACTGACCAGTGTCCACTCGTCCACTTGCCCTTTCAACTACCACTGTCCACCCGCACTGTTGGTCACGTTTTGCCGCCAACAACAGCTAACAACAATTGACAAATTTGCAGGGCCCTCCCGAGCAGCGTACACAACAAAACACATCACTAAACCACCATTACCAGCAACCTCTATACAAAATGTTATTTTTTATTCTTTTTCCGTTTCTTCTTTTGCAGATCTGCTTCGGGTGCCGAGAAACGTTGGCCACCTCGCGAATTATCGTTTCAGTCTCAGGACATCACAATTATCACACCAGTTGTCTCTGGTAAGTTAATTTTTTGCTGCTGCTTAATTTGCCAATTTAATTTTCATTTGGAGTATTCTTTGCCTTTTTTAAGGCAACTCATGCATCATTAGTCAGTTGCAATTTTGGGCCACTTTGGGTTGTCACCGTTTACTTAACGCAAATTTTTTTCTTTTTCTCTTCATTTCCTTTCCCCTTGTTAGCTGCTGCGAGTGCGGGCAATCACTGTGCCAGTTCCCGACGTGCTACATTCGCCATGGTCGGATGTACTGCAAGGAGGACTACGCGAAGCTGGTGAAGTGCTCCAAGTGCAGTCGACCCATCGCCGCCGATGACTGGGTACGACGAGCCGGTGAGCTGGTGTACCACTTGGCCTGCTTCTCCTGTGACCTGTGCCAGCGACAGCTCAGCACCGGCGAGAACTTCACCGTCGTCCGACAGGATCCAGCAGAGTGGCGACTGCTCTGCAAGCTGCACTTCTCAGTCAAAAGCGATAAAGGTAGGCAATTTAAACTTTTTGGTACACTTTTTCACTTAACTTCACAGTCAATTCCAACCAAACATCAATGCGACAACTGTTTTCTCCAATCTTAGACGAAACGAAAAACCAAGTTGAAAACGGCAGTTCTGATGTGGAGCTGGCCAGCCCTGGTGCCCTCAGTCAGTCGGCAGCTACCATGCTAATTAGTGACTCTAACGGAGGTGCAAATACCAACAACAGCAATGCCAACAATGCCAACAACGGCACACCAAGTGGCGCCTTGACGCCCACTGGCCAACGGACGACAGGTGGCGGTGGGGGCGGCGGGAGCAGTGGCAGCAGCAGCAGCAATAGCGCCCTCTCCGCCTCCTCCTCCTCGAAGACTAAACGCGTTCGTACGACCTTCACCGAGGAGCAGCTGAGCGTGCTGCAGGCCAACTTTCAGCTCGATTCCAATCCGGACGGACAGGACCTGGAGCGCATTGCCACGCTGACCGGCCTCTCCAAACGGGTCACCCAGGTGTGGTTTCAGAACTCCCGTGCCCGACAGAAGAAGTACATGAACAAGAGTCATCAGAGGCACTCGCCGGGTGAGTTGAACTTTGTATTTTTTTTAGTTTATAAAAAAATGCATTTGAACAATTTGACCAAGTACTTTTCTGTGCTGAACTCGTTTGATTTGAACATAATAGGTCTTTTAGCGACGGTCGGCGGCGGCGGCGGTCCATCGTCAATGCTGCTGAATGGCGGTGGTGGTGGTGGTGCAGGCAATGGCCATGGCGGCCTCTGGAGTCCGGGCAGCAGCACCGGAAGCAGCACTGGAAACGACTGCCTGGCAGCAGTTGCAGCCGCAGCAGTGCACACTGTTTCCAACAACAACAACTCCCAAGCACTATCACTTGACTGTCTGAGCGGTGTTGGTAGTGGTGCTGGTGGTGGCAGCACCGGAACTGGTGGTGGCTGCCTCTCCACGCCCTCCACGGCCAAGTGGGCCCAGTCAAACAGCAGCAACAGTCTGAACAACAATCTCAACGACTCAACAACGGTCTCTAGTCAGTGCACCGAGTCAGAACACTCCTCATCACCGCAGCACATGTAGGCAAATCATTCTACCACTGTGCTGTGCAAGTTGTGTGTATACAGCTACGATCAGTTTTACGCTTTTCATCTCAGCAAATCATCTGCATTTACGTTTGCTTTAATCTGTTTTTCTGTCTTCTAAACTTGGTTTTCATTTTAATTTGTCCAATTGACCGCTAATCACACACCTGTATTATTATCTTCAACGCAATTGTTAATTATCACTATTTTATTTGCCGAAAATGATTTAACAAATAAAACCTGCTTTTTCATTGATATTTTTTGCTAAAATGAATTTTAAAAATAGAATTAAACAATTACAAATAAAAAATAGTACCAAACAACGTTGTTTGTGCCCTCAAAGCCAGCTTTTTATTAGAAACCCCAATTTTGCCAGTAGTATAGTGACCCATAAAATGAGGTGCAAGCAGTGTTCAGCCACCATATGGTGTTGCATTACAGCATTACATACATGCCCTATTATTATTTGTCGTGCTGTTGTTTCTAAGCCAATTGTGCGCGGATTACAAACAAGTGAGTTTGATTCAGTATCAGTGACTAGCTTAGGGCCCAGTCAATCTCCCTCGAGCCAAAGCATCACACACACACCGTGCACACCAGCTCACTGTTTAACAATCGGATTATAACGCTTTGAAGTGAAAAACTACACAAAAGTTTTTACCATACAGTAGTCGTTGCTGCAGTTTTCTCAGAAAAATGTAAAAAGCAAAGTTTAATGTTTAATAATTAAATTATCAGCAAGTTTGAAAAACTCAAAAGCAAAAAAGTAAGGGAAGACCACACAAACTGGGCAGTACTTAGATTTGCATAAGAGATTACATTGTCAAACAATCGACCATGTACACAACCAGATAGTCATGTATTCAAACATGTAACTGGTTTTAAGTGGATTACAGCAGTAAAATTCTGGCTAACAGAATGTTAAACTAAAGCAAGGCCAAAACGTAGAATATTAGCATTACCAACATTTTTTTACAATTTTTCATCATAGTTCTTAATTTAATAACCATTTCACTGATTTAAACTTAAAGTTTGGGAGTTGTAGTTAACTTATTCGACAAGTTTTACAATCAATAAAAAGTAGTTTTATTGATTTTTTAAATAAAAAGTAGTTTTAGTATTAACGTTTTTGCCTCAAAGGCATTTAGTGTTTGAAATGAATGAACATATATTTTAAGTATTTTTTAAACAAATTTTTTACAATTATGTTTTGTTTTAAAATTTTAAACAATTCAATGCCGCTTAAATTTTGCAATATCATTTTTTAGATTCATTATTTAAAATAAAGTTAATTTTTGCACACAAATATTTATAGATTAACAATTTAAACATATTCAAATCAAAAACACTACTTTGAACAATGATTTTATGCTAAATAAAAATGTATTTTGTGATAAAATAAAAACAAATAAAAAACGAGCATGATTTGCGTTGTTCATATATTTACATGTTTTCTAAACCAATTAGCATAGTGCCAGTGTGTGTGTGTGTGTGTGTGTGTGTGACTGAGGACAAGAAAGGAAGGGAACACGCCGACGCCGCCATCAGGTCACATGTGTTGCCTGTGTGCTCTTTGCCATCTCTACCAGCAAAGACATCATCATCATCACCATCACAAAGAACATCGTGCCACGCTAATGAAGCCGCCTGCATTTTGCGCTAGGCACTAGCTCGGTGAGTGAGTGTCGGAGAATCAGTGTCGTCACAATGTGCGAATGTGTGAATGTCGGTGTGAGAAAGAGTTTGCGACTGTGCCTGTTGTATGACTAATTCAATAGCCGCTAGGATTAAATTAAAGAGCAAAGACAGAGTAGTGCACTGCCTGACGTGCCCTGATGCAATGAACACTTGCGAGCAACACATTTGCTGCCACTGTCGAACTGTAAACCCACCAAGCTATGAGCGTAATTTCATTTACTTGGGGTTATAACGCTATTTTCATAACCACATTTGCCCTTGCAATCAGTGCCCAGCTCAAGAAAAAGCACAAGTTTTCTGGGTATATTAAATTTAAAGCCGAGAAAGCAAATGTATACATCTCTATAAGATTACGGCTAATTTGCATGTGACCATTTTAAAAAGGTCAAATTAAATTTTATTTTGTTACAACAAGTTTTCTACTAAAAAATTTAAAATTTTACATTGCAGTAAAACATACATTTATCAGAATTAAATAATTGTTGCTGATTAAAACAGCCTTTATGCAGCAAAACTTTGCTAATATTTCATATTTTAATTTTATTATGTGTTTGAACAAAAAATTAATGTTTAAAAATATTTTCAGACCTATAAACCGTTGAAAGTGTTCTACTATTTTGCACTGCCTTCACAAAATGGACCACTGAAATGAACAAAGTTAAATGCCATTGTTTTTTGCCATGTTTGTTCATCATTTAGAATGTAAATTTGGATTACTTTGCTAAAACGGGAAAAAGTGAGGTGGTTTTTAGGAAAAAGAAAAGCAAACAGTCATTGTCAATTCCTTCCACGACAGCATCACTGTACTGCTTTTCACTGCAACTTTTTTAGCCGGCGTTTACAGATCACTACTACTGCTACAGTTTGTTTGTGCCTCTAAAAAGCAACTGTGTTTTCCTTTTCTATCAAGTAAATTTATTTTAAAAAAATTTTAAATTTAGGTTTACTTGACAGCTTTTGGTAAATTCCACTTTTGTTTTTTAGACTTGATAAACGAAAAGTTTATACTTTGCAAAAACATTTGTAAAACTGTACATTTTTTTAAAATAAAATTACAATCTTAATCCACTGAGTTATAAAATATTTGAGCTAAATCTAGCATTGAAAATACTGTTGATAATAATAAATGAATAATGAATGATTTGAGCAGCAGTTCCACTAGCAAACTAATTGACTGGCTAATCTTACCTGTTAGTTGTGCTTACAAACCAACTTACATCACAAAACCGGAATCGTACTCAACTTTTGTGTAGTACTAGCCACTATGTAGCCGCAAAGTGCCAAAAACGCGAGAGGAAACCAGTGGCAAGTCAAGTGAAGCGAAAGCAACTTTTTGTTTAGTTTGTCGGCATCCTCTTTATTTTTTCATGTTTTCAGCCAATGAAAGAAGACCCGAAAAGCTAGAGAACTAGAGAGGAAGCAGTGAACCTAAGGAAGCGTGAAACAAGCGTGCACAAGTGCACCAGTTGTGCCCAGAAAGGAAAGGGAAGAGAGTCAGTCAGTCAGTACCGCACACAAGTTCCGCACACTTCGATGCACACTACTGATGCTTTCTACTACCACAGCTTGAAGATTGAATTAAACGGCGACTTGAACGTAGTAGGCTGTGTCTACTCAGGCATAAACACGCACACACACACACCGACACCAGGCAAATACCGCAACGCTTAGATCAAATACTAAAAATTTCAAAAAGAAAAACAAGCTTAAAAATACATTCATACAAAGAATCTCTTTTGGTTGGAAAACGTGATTTGAATTGGCTATTACGTTTAGTTTATTTTAAAAAATTTTGTATTTGTAATGTTTCAGCGTTTACGGTTTTACTTATAATTAAAAACTTTAATTTTCTGCAAATGTTAAAAATGTTATCTCAAACAAAATAGAGGACTGCCAAGACTCTACAATTTATTAATAAATTGTCTAAAAACACTTTAAAAAATGTTTAAGAAAATTGTTTAGAACTGTCAAATGTGTAGTACCCAATAGGGGCAACATTATAAGCATCCTTCCCGCTTATAATTTTCATTTTTTATAAAAGCGTTAATGCGCCATCTTTTGAACATGATCAAATGTATAATCAAGTGTAAAACAAATATGAAAAAATTTCACTGGTTGCATTTGTGTAACACCGGGCGTCAACCCGGTGCAAAGGTCCAGTTACACACGAGATTTTTGGCACACATACTCAGAAGATATTTTTGAATTTTTCGTAATAAATAAAATTTTTCGTTTGTGGATTTTACATCTGATAATTTTAAAAAAGTCATTTTGTTAAAATGGACTTATCTCCAAAACTCGGTATTAGTAGACTAAGTTTATTTTATTTTTTGGTAAATTGCCTTTTTGAAAAAATGTTTTATCTAACACAAAAAATGAATTGAAAATTAATATTAAACAAATTTGAAAAAGATTAGATAAAATCCACAAACAAAAAATTCTACTTAGAACAAAAAATTCAAAAATATCTTCTGAGTATGTGTGCCAAAAATCTCGTGTGTAACTGGACCTTTGCACCGGGCTGACGCCCGGTGTAAAAATTAGCATGTTCATCATTGTCAACACTTAATCAATGTCAACAATTTGTTTGATATAACAAACTATTGAACTTAGTGTTCAATTTTAGCTGATTTTAAAATAGCATCAAATAAAAGGAGGGGTCCTTTTCTAATTTAGTTTTTGCTGACTTGTAAGCTCTAGTGATGCACTTTCACCAGTGCCGTTAGTAGAGCAGTCACTGTTGACTGTTCACCCAGTCACCATCAGCAGCACTAGTTGCAGTCACTTTCTGCACTTGTCACACTGCTGCCACTTGACAACAGCAAACCAGCGTTGACGGCTACAAGTGTGAGAGGGAAAAAGAGAGCCTAACAGCAGAAGAGTATCAGCGACAAAAGTTTGGCAGTTTAAGAGAAACAGAAACAAGGCATTTTGCGCTAAAATTGCTTTTGATATCTCTGTTAATTTGTATGAGCGTTTTTGCAAAACATTGCATTTAATAATTCAAAATAGAGCCAATCATTAAACAAAACCAACTGATAAGTGCAAAAATGAACACTTTACTATTCTACAAACTGCTGCATTTTTGTTCACAACTAGACATTCACTAACTCAACACTGTTATAATTGTGAACAATGTGCACGTGTTGACCGTTTTTCTGTCATTCTGTCTGTCAAACTAAACCACACATATTTTGCTGATTAAAAGCATTTAAATTTATTTATCTTTTAAATTGATTTTAAAACTGTTTTATTTATTGTGTTTACAATACCAATTTAAACTTTAAACATCTAAACTCAAACTCATTGTTTTAATTTTAAAATTGTAAGTAAACATTTTGCATATAAATTTTTTTTAAATTTAAGTAAAAAAAATTTTTAATTGAGCAATTGTCCTGAAGGTCAGCCAGTGACGGAACAGGGCAGAGAGAGCATTTGTAGAGGCTAGGGCCCTAGCCGCTACAAAGTTATTTTTAAAAATAAATATTAAAACATCAATATTAGAATAACTTGCATTTATTAGTTAATTAATGTTTTGTTATTATTATTGTAATTTTATTTAAAACAAAATAATATGTTTTCGTTTATTTAAATCAATTAATTGTTACTTTTTTGCATATAAAATATTTTTGTTAAAAACTAATTTGTTTGTGTAAAACAATGTTTACTTAAACAGTCAATTTAAAGTGCTAGTATACACTTTTTATCATCAACCCATCAACTAAAGTTTGGTTAGTTTATATTTCTTTACTTAAAAAATGTTGTTTATAAACTGCAAAATTGTTTAACAATCGATAGAAATAAAATGATGCCGCACGCCAATTATTATTCCTTGTTTTCACCTTCTTGTTCTTTATTATAAAAGCAAAATTAGATATAAGCAGCAACAAACAACCTGACATTGCACTGTGCACAAATCGATCATTTTAATCTAATCAACTTATACATCAGCAAATTAACCGTATTTTTGCAGTTTTATTAGTGCACTTCTAATGAGTATGTGAACAAATGATATTCTTAAATAATAACAAAAATTTTCAATTTTTTAATTTTGTACAAGCACTTTCAGACACTGTCTAAAATGAAACATTGATTTTCATTAGTTTTTAATAACTTTTTAAGTATTACATAAATAAAAATGCTTTATTACAATAAATGACATTAATGTGAAACAGATTCTATGTTTGCCAGTTTCTACCAAAAAGCTTTTCGTATGACAACAACTCTTTTACTGGCTCTCATAGAAGCAGAGCCGAGTGTCTTCTGAAGTACATTGAGCTCAAGTGTGTAGACTAAAATGTGAGTCAAAGCAGAGATTGTCAACTACTAGAACATAAACTTTGCGCATCACTACACAGTTGGTAACATACTGGTGGTGGATGTGTTAGCTTTTATGCGGTGGTTGTGTTGTGTAGGTTAGTGTGGTGTCGGCGTTGGCAGCACATTGAACAGTCCACCGCCACCGCCTTACCGCTCTCTCGCTCTCTCTCACTCTCGTTCTTCCTTCCACTTTCTCATTGCCATTGTCATTATCACCAAACTCACTCACTCACTCACTCACCGAAAGCAATCGGTATCAACTCGGTGGTTAAGTGTCTTGTGTAGAGAGAGAGACTAGTAAAGAGTTTTCTGAGCTAACTGTGATAGTCAACTGCGCGCAAAGTCGGTCACTCTAGCGCCACTAGTGTGACACTACTGCTGCAGCAGAGTGTACTGAAGCAGCAGCAGCAAAAGGAGGCAGACATTTCTCACTCATTTTCTCTCTCTCTCTCTCTCTCACCCTCGCTCACCCTCAGCTGTAACTGTACGTGCAGTTGTCCGGTTGTCGTCGTTACTACGGACCTATGCAATGCCATCACCATCATCACCATCACCATCATCACCATCACCAACAGCCCAGCTGGTGAGCATCGTGCAGTGCCAGTGTCTGTGCACACGTATTTCAAAGCAAAGCTAACCAGGCGACCACACGAAAAGCGACAGCTGGTACGGTGCTGCTGCTGGTGGACACTGCTTGATCATCAGTTGTTTCTTCTTCTCTTCTCTCAATCTCATTATCTTTTTTGCTTGTTTTTTGCCTTTTTTCATCTGATCAAGTTTTAAATTGATAATGAGTTAGAATGAGATAGCGCCTTTACAATTGAGTAAGTTGTCACCTTTTTAATTGTTTTTTCAAGTTGATTTTATACATTGTTTACATTAGTCACAAGGGTTATTATCATTTCACTTGTGGTTTTTGTTTTCATTTGCATGCATTTAAAACTTTTAAGCCATTTTGCAACTTGAGCTAAGATGTTTTGTAGTAAGTTAGCAGCATGCGACACGAGCTTAAAGCTATTGCATTGAACTTAAAACATTTACACGTTTTACCCTCAACTGTTTAAATTTAGATCAAGAAAGTTACACTTATTTTATTTTAAAATAGCCTATTTTCGTCATTGCTCAAAACTAAAGTCATTATTTATTATCTTTTAACTAAATTTTGTTTCGATACATTTTTGTTTGTACAATGCTTAGTAAAACAAACCTGAACTGCATTTGATTTATTTTAGTTCAGTGACAACACTTTTACAACCGTTTCCCAATTAACAAAATTAATGCAACAGGGTTGATCTACTGCCAATGTGTGTGACAATCAATGGACTCAATCAGGAGCAGTGTTGAGGCCACTGCTGTGCTCAGCAAATTGACAGGCATTGAGGAAATGTCCACTTCCTCCGGTTTCCTCTCCCTGCAGCTCCTCTTCACAGTGAATCCTCGGCCGATCCGAGTATCTATCTCCTTTATTTGGCTGTGTCCTGCTTTTTCTCTCCCTTTCTCTGCCTCTCTGCCTCTCTGCCAATACTCGCAATACGCATCCTGACAATATTACTGACTTGCCTCATTTGACTGGTGCTAATCAGCGCACTTTAATGCCGCCAACCGCAGTGCCACAAAAGCAAATTTACTCTGTTTTTAAGTTTCAAATGTAAAACACGTTTTGATAAACAATTACGTTATTGAAAACGTTCCATTTGATACTTACTAAAGCGGTTTCAGGGCAACAAAAGCTTTAAATTGTGTTTATGTTTCAATTGACTACATTCAATTAATTACAATGTTTTTGTTTCATTAACTAGATGTCAATATTTTTAACCGTCGTTTATCATACAAGTTTGCTAAATTTAATTGACTTGCATTGCATTATATGAAAACTTTAATCGACCATCCCCTTCTCTTTACTAACGACGCCATTTTCAACTCATCACATCAACACACCAAATCACCAAATCAATCATGAGCAATATAATCAACAAAATTTTCAATTCAGGAAAGCGAAACACCAAACAGTCGGGCTACCCACAAACTGTTTCACAAATTGGTGAGCCCTTTGAAGTGAAGCACAATGTGCACGTCGGTTTCAACATAGCCACCGGGAAGATCGAGGGCCTTCCCGAGCCATGGCTGTGCCTGATCAACGGCTCCAATATCACGCCGCAGGAGCAGGCGAAAAATCCCCAGGCAGTGATCAATGCTTTGAAGCTGTTGACTCACAATATGAGCCATGAGAATAAATACCTGGCAAACCAGGACATGATCAACAATGAACTGCAGGAGATTGAAGAAACCTGGCCAAGGTCGAAGGAGAGCTCAAAGGTGTTGCTGGATGACGATGACGATCAGCAGGAGCACCAGCCAAAGCATAGTAAGTTGTGTAGGTTGTAATTAAATAACCTCTTGCTAACAGTCTGTTGTTACAATGTGTAGATAAACATTCCGAACCGACCAGCACAACCAACGGCCAACACTACCACGAGCCTGGCAAACATTCAGAAAGCAAAGCCAACTACCGACGCTCTAATGAGGAGAACAAGCCTAGTCGCGATGTAAACTTCAATGAGAAGGCGCACTCAAATGATGCCAATAATAACAACAACAACAACTTCAATCACGCCAAAGTCCACCCAGTCCACCGGTGAACGTGAACATCCCCTCGGCCAATGATGTTCCCGCCAAACCACAACTTCGCAAGCGTACACCAAAGACCAAACAGATGTCTGAAACGGAGATTAAGCAGGCTCTGAAGGAGATCGTCAATCCCGGTAATCCTCGCATTCGCTACAAGCTGCTGAAAAAAATTGGCTCGGGCGCCTCGGGCACCGTCTTCACAGCGCTGGATCAGGAAACGCGTGAAAAGGTGGCCATCAAGACGATGAATCTGGCACAGCAACCTAAGTCGGAGTTGATCATTCGCGAGATATGCGTCATGAAGGAGAATCGCCACCCGAATTTGGTCAACTTTCTGGACAGTTATCTGGTGGATAACGATCTCTGGGTGGTGATGGAGTACTTAGAGGGCGGTCCACTCACTGACGTTCTCACTGAGACGATCATGCGAGAAGGCCAAATTGCCGCCATCCTTTTGGAGATTGTCAAAGCAATATCATTTCTTCATTCTAAGGTTCTGACAAACAAAAAAATGTTAATTTTTCTAATACTCAATATTCCAACAATTTACTTTCAGGGTATTATTCACCGTGATATCAAAAGTGATAACATTCTCCTTGGAATGGATGGCACCGTCAAAGTGACTGACTTTGGATTCTGTGCGCAAGTGTTGCCTGAAGAGAAACGAGAAACAATGGTAGGCACACCGTACTGGATGGCGCCAGAAGTGGTCACCAGAAAGAAGTACGGCGATAAAGTGGACGTAAGTACAACTAAAACATAATAAAGCACAGTTTTTAGTTTTTTATAACTTGAAATTTTAAAACAGATTTGGTCATTGGGTATAATGGTCATTGAGATGATTGAGGGAGAACCGCCGTATATCAATGAAACTCCCTTGAAAGCACTTTACCTGATTGCTTCCAATGGCAAACCCGAGGTGAAAAACAAAACTGGAATTTCAGCAGAGTTGGCCGATTTTCTTGACAAGTAAATGTTTACTTGAATAGGCTAATTTATTAGAAAACCTAAACTAACTAAATTTTCTTTATAGATGCTTGATGATTGATGTTGAAACTCGTTCATCAGCTGAAGAACTGTTAACTCATGAATTTCTTAACAAAGCCGAAGATTTAAGCACTATTGTGCCACTTATTAAAACTGTCAAAAAACTTTTGAACAAGTAAATGTACAAGTTTACTTTTGTTGTATTTTAATCATTCTTTTTATCTCACAAACTTTCAAATATTTTTCATTTGTTCATTATATTATTTTATTGATTTGTTTGGCGACCTATTCATAATTTTTACTTTTTGTAACACTATTTTTAAAACTTTTGTTTTTTTCAATATTTTTATTGTTTTTACATTGTTTACAAGCTTAACTTATTGCATTAAACACAATATTTTTAACGTTATTTCAAATAATTTGTTTATAAAATTAAAAAAATAATTTAATTAAAACAACAAACATTCATTTTTTATAAATAAAACAATATTTATTAAAACAAAAATATAAATGATTTGATATGCATCATTACAAAAAAAGTTGTTTGAAGCAAACTAAAACATGAACAATTTAACAAATAACATTAGTTTACGAAACATTTTTAAATGTTCAGACAAATTAAGATTTGTAAAAACAATGTTTGGCGTAAATCTCGTTTGTTTTTACAACATTTAAGCTACATAAAATAAGTTAAATTGTGAGTGAGCAAAAAATAAGTTTTAAATTGTAACGTAACAGTTGATTTATAAAAAAATATTTTTTACAATGACAAGTTTTCCAAATGATTAGCTATATCATTTTCTTTCATGCTTATTTTCACATTTAGTTGTTTTAACTTTTGTTGAAAATAATCAATTAAAGAAATAAGCAATGCAATTTCATTACCAGTTACAGCTTTAACTTCATCGTAACCCACTGATGACTGGTATTTACTGAATGAAGTAAGGCCGTCGACAGTGATGCCTTGATAATCAGTTTCAAGTGTGTATTTAAGCAAATCAATCCACAGCTGATAGTACTGTTTCCAGACAGATGTGTTTTCATTTGGAATAATGTGCTCAACTTCATCTGAATAGACTATCCGACGAATATTGGCTGCAGAGTCCCATTTGGGGCAAACCATCAGTTTCATGATTAAATCCAGACGCCAGTCAACTGTAGGCGGCATTTCCTCAATTACATTAGGAGGATTGAAAAGAGTTAAGTTATCGTTGAGTTTGAGATACGAAACGGTAAAGTACGCTTGAGTAGGCCATGTAAGCTCAAAGTTATCTGTTGGTTGTATAAAATCAATTTCACGCAGAACTGTTAGGCGTTTCATGTAGAACACCGATATGTGACTTTGCAGCAATGAAGTTTCCCTCTTTTGAAGCCATTCATGTAGTCGCTGGTACGTAAGCGGTATCACATCCAATTCAGATGGCCTGATCCAAATAGTAGTAGTAGTATTTGCAGAATTTTCCGAATCACAACCACTGGTTTCAACTTTGGCGCCCTCAATGGTAGTGTAACCGTAGTGCTGAAGCAGCTGACGGTTGCTGTAGTTGTTGTACTTGATGAAGACCTGACTGAATCGATCAATCGGCTGGCGAGTGATCAGCTGCAGCTCGTCGTCAGAGGTGAACTGCAGATATACATCAGCCGACGGTGAGTGATTGAGCAGATCAAAGAAGGGCACCAGTGCCAGTTTGTCCTGCTGTTGCTGCTGTTTCGGTGTTGCACTGTTCGCCCCTGCAGATCGCCTGGGCAGGTAGACGCAGCGAGTGTTCACCGAGCAGTACGCCCACTCAAAGAGGTCCCAGTTCAACAGGTCCGCCCTGGTCCAGTAAAGGTCTCGGGTGCTGCCGTGGATGACGGCGCGCAGTGAGTGATACGTGGAGGTCATCTTCTCCGATTCGACGAGAAGGCTCTCCCGTAGCGAGGGAGGAATGGTGCCCAGCTGACGGCTGATCTCCCGCGTCGACAGGTGATACGGCAGCGAGTGGTACCGGTTGGGCAGCACGTCGAAGTAGTCCACCCAGGGCGACTCGGGGTCGTCCAGTTCGTTCATGAGGAAGACAATCAGACAGTGCAGGTCCTCTTTGAAGTGCCCGTAGACCTTTGGCTTGTAGGAGCGGAGAACCGAGCTGGTGATCAGTAGTCGAGCTGGCAGCGTCATCACCGCGTCGCCCGCCTTAAAGCGCCGCTTTTTAGTGAAGATGCCCAGGCCAAAGGTGGGTGAACGGTGGATGGCAAGTTTGGTGGTGTTCTTGAAGCCGTTTCGCTTTAGCCACTGCCAGAAGCCGATCACCTGATCGCTGTTGTCTGGATGATGTGAATCAACAGCAGCTGCTGCACTTTGATGCTCAGCATTTTCTCGCTCTTTAGCTTTTCGGCGCTTTATTCTCTTTAGACGAGGCATGTTTTTTTTATCAGAGTTGTCTTTGCAGTAATCTAAATATTGGGGTGATAAAGATTGATGAGTTTGATCAACTCAAAGATGAAGATGATACTTAGTGAAAGCATACCAGGAAAAAAACAAGTTAAGTTGACAGTCAAGCTCGGACTACAGCATCGCCACCTTCAAAACCAGCTGTGATTTGTGCTGATGTCCGCAGACACCGCTACCACTCTGCTGATATATCACACTGGAGAGGCAGCAGTTGATGATGGTGATGGCACGTGAAGAAGAAAACTATGAAAATTGTGCGTGAGAAGATGTCTCACCGCCGGTGGTAGCAGACTCACACACACAAGCATGCTAAGTTGGTGCATGTGCGCAAACCTGTGTGATGAGTGTTCTACTGAGGGGGCAGCAGCGCCCCCTTTTCTTCAAATGCCTCTAAAATCGGCACAGCGAGTACAAGTGAAGTGCTGCCTGCCGTCCAGAGCTTCTCCAAAGCTGGTGTGCACTGCCGCACCACAACCGCTGCCCCCACGCGCCGGGCAAGCACTGTGTTTGTAAAACACACACACTCACACTCAAGTACACCACAAGTTTGACATTTAGTTTAGCGCCCCTTTCCTTGCTCCTTCTTCCCAGTGGAGCGATTGCTGTTGCCACCATTGCCACCACCACCACCATTGCCACCACTAACTGGCCAGTACTGGGCTCATCATCGCCTAAACTTTGGCCTTTTCACGGGCACTACAAGAGAGAGAGATAGTAGCAGAGAGAAGAAGGCGAGAGGTCAGAGAACAATTGAAGATTTCTCCTGATCTGCTGTCTCCTGCTGCTGCTGTTTCCTTCTGCTTTTGCTATAGATGCCAAGCGCCGCTGCTGCAGCTAAAGTGTTTTCTTCTTCTTCTTTTTCTTCGTCTTCTTCCTTGCCAGCACTACTTTCTCTGTTGTCGTTTGCGTGCGGCTTTGTCGGTTTTTTAGACTGTGCACGGCACACTCTTTCTCTCTTTCGGTCTCTCTCTCTCTACTCTCTCTCTCTCTCTCTCTCTCTCTCTCTCTCTCTCTCTCTCTTCTCTCTCTTTCATTTAAGCTCTTCACTGCTGTTGTTGGCTGGGGATCTAGTGTGGTTCCATCATCGGCAATGCTGGTGCCTCTGGTCTGCCTGTCTCTGTCTGTGTGTGTGTACGTGCTGGCTGCAGCAGGCCCACTTACTGGATGATGATGATGATGATGATGCTGCACCAGGCATTTAAAGCACTGGCACTCTTTTCCGTCAGCAGCAGCAGAACTACTACTCCCGAAACCCACTTCTGGCCATTAGGTTAAGTGAGCTTAGCGCAATGATGAGGAGGCAGCAGCAGCAGAATCAGCAAAAGCAGAAACAGCAGGAGCAAAAGCAGAAGCGGCAGTGATTCTACTTGTAAGTGTACGCTACCCTTTCCTTCATTTTTTATTCCCTCTGTCTCTTCTTCCTTTATTTCTCATTTCCTGTGCACTTTCCATCAACTCTTCTACACGGTTTTTTTGCTGTCCTTTTTCCTCCTCTTTTTTCTTGGTTGAGTCGCTGCTCTGGTCTCCTCACTACTCAACTTTGCTACCCCATGGGATAATCTTCTTTTTTTGCTGTTTAGTTTCACCCTTTTAGCCTTTTTTGTTTTTTTTCTTTCTTTTTCTTCGTTCTTTTTGTTGTTGTTCACCTGCAAAAAAAGAACAGTAGATGGGCCGACGGTGGCGGAACAAGCGGCGCAGCCAGCGGTGGCTGTTGCTACAACGTCAACGTCAGCAACGACAGCAGCAGCAACAACAACAACAACAACAAAAGCCCTGGTTTCAGTCAGTGTCATCCGATGATGATGGTGGTGGCGGGCAATTTGATGAAAGGGAAGATGAGGAAGAAGAGCAGATCAACTTGGGCCACCAGGATTTCAGCCCCGAGGTGATCACCCTGCTGCGGTGGCTCAAGGAGAACGGCTTCCGCAATGAACACCGCTTGCAGGTGTTCCAGTACGGAGACCGGCAAGGTCGGGGCATCTGCGCCCGCCGGGGCCGGCTGGCCGTCGGCGACGAGCTGATGCTGCTGCCCAGCAAGTGCATGCTCCTGCCCTCCGTCCTCCGCCAGGAGAAACCGGAACTGTACGAGCACTTTGAGATCGACGAGGACTGCCTCATCGCCGTGCTGATGTACGAACGGGCCCGCATCGACGCCGGCCTCAGCTCTTTCTGGGCGCCCTACCTCAACACCATCACCCGCGACTACGACTACCTGCCGCTGATGGAGGCGAATGTGCTGCAGCGGTACGCCACCCTGCCCGTGCCCAGCAGCTACTACCGCCTGGTCAGCGCCACGCTGATTGACCTGGAGCGGACCCGAGTCCGAGTGAGCGACATCATCACCCTCAACAAGCTGCCCATCCTCTACGACCACGACGCCTTCAACTGGGCCTACTCGGTGGTGAACACCCGCTCGGTGCACCCCAACCCGCTGATGGTGAACAGCGCCGCCTTCCAGGGCGACGACATCGCCCTGGTGCCCTTCTTCGACATCTTCAATCACGCCCCCAGCGGTAATGCACAGGTGCAGACTAGCTGTCCGGAGGGGTTTCAGATGGTCACGCACAAGTCCTTTCCGAAATACTCACAGGTAAGCCTCTTTTTTACTGTTTTTTAAATGATCACCTTTTAACCTTCCCTCTTTTCCACCACCACCAGGTGTACATCAACTACCACGACGATGTGAGCAACCGCGAGTTCTACGTCTTCTACGGCTTCACGCCCATCCAGGGCACCTGGCCGGCGTCCAGTGACAACCGCCTACTGAAGGTGACGCCCTGTCCGCAGGACATCATCAACATTCCCTACACTAAGCTGGAGGCGATTCTCATTCAAACCGCCGAACGCTTTCCCGAGTACCGCCACCTGAAAGAGCGCATTGTGGAGCGCCTAAACATGCTCGTGCAGATGAACTTCATCAACGCCCACGAGGACACCTTTTACCTGCGGTGGCCTCGAACGCTGCTGAACAACGTCAGTGTGCAGTTTGTCGATGACTGCATCACCTTCAAGGAGGCAGGTAAGGTCTACGAATGCCTCGATCTGACGGCTCTCAACAGCAACGTCGACACTAGCCTGGAAATTCTATTCACCCTGCTGGCTAAAACTAAATTCGAAAATGTTAAAAAGAAAAGAATGAACAACTTTATCACTGCAGCGGCGGCTGTTTCTCGGTACAAACACAAACAGGCGGCAAGTAAGTATTGATAGTGATTGAAAAAGTTGTAAATAGATTACTAATAACACACAATATTTCTTGCATTTTAGGTAAAATAGGAACTCGAGACAGCTTGGAAAACACTCTGGATGCCACTTCTCCGCTGGTGTGCTATGAAGAAGAACTCTCAATACGGTACAGTTTAAAAAAGATGCTTCTACGAGGATACATGAAAAATGAGTACGGCTTTGATGCGACCATTCCCCTAACTCCGGTGTTAGTCAATCAGTACTTGGAGCAGTTGAGTTCACTTGAAAAACCGTTGAAAATGCTTTTTCGCAATGAACTTGGTCTTTTGCTTTTTCATTCATATCAAATTGAACAGACAATGCCTTGCTAAAGTTTCTAAAACTTTTTAAAGCACATTGATTAACTTAACAATTTGTTTATGTTTTACTGTTAATACTGACTCAATGATTATCTTATTCATTTTGTTGAACACGTGATGACAAGTTTTCAATATTTTATTGAAGACTGAAAATTTTATCAAGATTTTGTTAATTTCACAAATACTTAAAGTTAAAAGTTATCTAACTTATTCAAATTTTCAAAAAATGTTACTGTTTTAACTTAAAACAACTCTAAAAACTTTTCAGTATTATTTTCTATTTTTGATCAAAAACTTCTATGCAACTATTTATTTTTCATATAAACTTTCAAAACTATCAATCATATCAAATTACACCGGGCGTCAGCCCGGTGCAAAGTTACTGTTACCTGCGAGATTTTTGGCATAGATACTCAGGAAAATTAATGTGATTTTTTGAACCAAGTATCAGATTTTTGTGGTGGGACTGGCATCTGATAATTTAAAAAAGTCATTTTGTCGAAATTGACTTATCACCAAAACTCATTTTCAGATGACTAAGTTTATTTTATTTTTCGGTAAACTGTCTTTTCGTAGAAATGTCTTATTAGCACAAAAATTTAATGTAAAACTATTTTTTTTAAATTACTTTTAATTAAGTGGTCCCACCACAAAAATCTGATACTTGGTCCAAAAAATCACACTATTTTTCCTGAGTTTTTATGCCAAAAATCTCGCAGGTAACAGTAACTTTGCACCGGGCTGACGCCCGGTGTTATATATTTAAACTTTGCGTTGACTGAATTACAATGATGATTAACTTAACCTAACACAAAATGGTCGTATTTATTCAAAATATGTTATCTACTTATTTGATTTTTTATTTGTGCGCATCTGGTATTCTATCTGTTTAACCATCAACATGATCAACAATTTAAAACCCAAATGATTATGAATGTTTTTGTGATTTTTCACAAGCAATTAACTTATTGTAACTTTAGTTAACTTTATTAATTTTTAATTTATGTTTCAAATTAAAAACTTTTTAAAAATGTTACTGTTAAAAAAAATTTTATCAAATAAAAAATTTGTTTTTGTTTTTAATTTTAATTTGGGCTATTTTTATTATATTTTATAAATAAATCTACACAAAAATAAAAATTTTGGAAAGCGTCCTCTATCAGTTAAAATTGAAAACAATAGGTAATAAAATAAACATGTTTTGTTTGTTTACATTTTTTCAGTCAAAATAAATTTTAAAAAAATTTAAATTTGCTTGATACAACTTTAAGTTAACAATAATTCAAAGTTTTTCAATTTTTTAATTTGTGTTTTAATGTTTAGTGCACTCCCTTTTACCAAACAGTGTGTGTAATTTAATTGCACTTTAAACGTTGTGCTCAATGTTTTTATCAGCTCACTAAGCCTGTAAAAGTGTCTGGTCGACGATTTATCGTCGTTGCAACGTGTTATCTTTGAGCAAAATGCTATAATAGTGCCTCAAATTGGCTTAAAAACCAAAGTTGTTGCTCAATATTTTGTCACACTGACTATATTTGTTTCATAAACTGTCAGAACTAACATTTCTGATGGAGCAATTAAAACTTCCAGGCAATGAAATTATTCGCGGAGAAGCGCCCGAAAACATTGAACAGCGCTGTTTAACACTGTGTCAGGACTACATTGGTGGCGTCTGGAAAACAGCCAAAACAACGGAAAATATTACTGTGACTCGAATTACCGGCGGCCTCACCAACCAGCTGTATCGAGTTCAACTTAATAGCGCTCAAAAATGTGCCGACACCAACTCCAATGATGTTCCAACTGATGTGGCTGTAAAGTTGTACCTAAAGAAACATGTGACAATTGGTGATGACGGTGTGGATGACCGCCTTAATGACAACATTGTGCTTACACTTATGTCGCAAACTAAAATTGGACCTCGTGTTTTGGGCATTTTCAAAGAGGGAAACATTCAGGTTTTTCATGAGGTTGGTTTGGCTACATTAGTTTTTGCATTTATTAACTTGTTTTTGTTTGTTTTCAGCATGAACTTTTTGGCCCCAAATATCACAAGGATCCAGATGCAATCCGTAAAATGACTCGTCAACTTGCCCGAGTCAACAACCTTAATGTGCCAATCAGCAAAAGGAATCGACTAATTGATCAAATTGAAACCATGATTGAAGACGGCTATAAAAGCCAAGAAATGGTCAATCATATCCGTTTATTACCAAATGATTCTGTTTTCAAATCTTGTGATTTACGTGAAGAAGTCAAATATTTGAAAAAAGTTGGCGCTCAACTAAATGCTCCAGTAGTATTTTGCCATAACGATTTACTTGGTTCAAACATTTTAATTGTAAAAGCAGGAGAAGTTCTGCTGATTGATCTTGAATACTGTGCTTATGGATTTAGAGGCATTGATTTGGCAATGCTTCTCAATCAATACGAACGTGAGCCATTTGAGTATCTGGATGTGTCATTACCTGAAGATGCTGTAATTGAGCAGTACTTGAACTACTACATTGAAGCATGCAATGAAATTGTTCCTGGATATTCTGATAAACCAGAAAACAGCTTAAAAAGACACGTAGATGAAGTTAAAGTTGCTACACTAAACTACCTGATGATTCTAATGGCCTTTTTTCTAAGTCAAAAAGAATCTATGACTGGCATGGGAGAACCGGTTAATTTGAAAGACAATCTGGTAAGTTTAAAATAAAAACATTTGCAAAAATGATTAACGTTTTTGTTTTTAGAAATTGATCGTAACACTTTATAAACAGTACTCACTTTCAAAACAACGATTTGTAAAAGATGGAATTATAAGTTAGACGCTGTATTTTAAAATTATACAATTCTTTTTTTAAAGCAACTATCTTGATTATTCAAATATTTGTTTTTGTTATGTAGCACTACAGTTTAGGCAAACCAGCCGCTACACTCATAGTTTCAATGCTGCATTCGTCGTTGCCTCTTTTGATAAGAAATGTACCATTGTTGCCCCAATCAGTGTTCCACGAGTTGGCAATTTTCCAGTATTTGACGCCATTCTCCACGCCCCATCCGGTGAGGCGGACGGCATGATAACCAGCAAATTCGCCAGTAAGGTGCTGATAGACTCCAGATTTGTAGGTCAAAAAATCAGCAAACGCAATAAAGGACACAGTCAGTGGGCCGTTCTTGTACACTTCAGCCATTATTTGCGCCTCTCCGTTAAGTGTGTAAGCTTTCTCGCCAAAATGAATGTCCTGCTCGTACGGTGTCGGGTAACCAGGTTCACACTGACGCACACACTTTGGATTGATTTGAGGAAGCGTTGAGCAGTCAGGAAGTGATCCCTCAATATGGTGAGAACAGTTTGTCAGTGAATAGGGAACGCAACCGTCATGCGACTTGTACAGTCCACCGGTGACAATGCCCGACTTGACGTAGTAATCATATGCTGCAATCGGATCACCACCTCCACAACCAAAACCACAGTATGAACAGCAAGCTGACAAGTCTTGAGCCGAAATAAATACCGACTTTTCACCTTTAGAGTGGATGCATATGCGATCCGAAATAGCACCAGTCACTCCAAATGCCCTATTTAAATGAACAAAGATTAAATTGTAGTGCCCATTTGCTCCAGCATCAATACTATCAAATCAATTTTAATACCAGCAAGAACCACAGTGACCTTGATCTCGAATGCTTTCGATTATGTTGGCACATTTTGGCCAATTTTTTGCAGAATCGAACTCTTCTGGCAGCTCATCTTCATTAATTTGATGATTTTTTTGAGGAAATTTTATTGATTTTTCAGTTGAAGGCAAATATCCAAATGACAAATTTGTCAAATTAATTTGCTTGTTTACATGAGCCTTTTAAAATAAAATTTAATAAAAACAATTTTTAATTTTTTTCATACTTTCCAGGTTGTATTCAATGAATTGATGTAGTTTGCAATGTTTTCATAATCAGTTTTAACATTTTTTGAGTATGTCAAGGAAACAAGCCCTATAATTGCTAACAATAAAATATTATTCATGATTTTGCAAAATTTAATTAAAATTATTTAGTTTAAAATATGTTAATAACACAGTTTTGTTTCTACCTTTATATAATAAAAAATCAAAAACAATTTTTTAAATTTTTGGTTTTATTACTTATAAACATCTGTTTTAAAGTTATTAAATATTTATTTTTTAAAATGTTAAAAAACTTGAAACATAAAAAAACATTACAACAGTAAAAAGTTTGCTCTAAAACCAAATATTTTAAATACTTTAACATTATTTAACATTTATTTTAAACTAATTAAGTTGTGAACTTTAATGTAATAATGTTCATCAGAAATATCGTTATATAATTTAAATGTAACCAGGTAACATACATTTTAAAAATGAGTTTTAAAATTATAAATAATTACAAAAATGCACTGCAAAATAAAGTTGTTTTTCTAAATAAAACTAACTTTAAATACAAAATTGGATATTTTTAACCTAAAAAACTTTTAACTTTCAGACATACTAACCTACATACTATACCACAATGAAACAATTTATTATCAATTATTTTTGGCCAAAAACATCTTTAAGTTATTTTTCAGTGTATTTAAATTTTTGGTTTGATGTTAATGTTAAGAAAAGTGTAAAAGAAACAATTTTTCTCAAATTATTTATTTGTCTTTGTATATTTCAAATTGTAAAGTATGTATACCTTCATATAGCTTCACCGTCAAAAATAATTAGAATTATTTTGTATGATGGATATTATTTGCTTTTACCAAAAGATGGTCTAAGTTTAATGACAGCTTCAGCAGTCGTAATGATTGCAACACTATTTTATTTTTGTTATTTTGTTAATGTTAATGGAATGGCTAAAGTAAATGGAGACTTTTATGGAATACTTTTTACGTACAAATGGGACAGTTTTATTTGGTCAAAACATCACAATATTCACGTGTGCGAGTACATCGGTCAATGTGCAGTTAAACCTCTAATAGTTGGACCCATTTTCTCTGCAGGACTTTGTAAGAAATTGCCTACAATTAATTACTTTCTTTTTAACCTGTTTTTAAATATTGTTTAGATTTTTCTCTGTTATACATGCATATATTTATGATTTCTTTTGTTGTCAGTAATAAACAATATTTTTTCTTCACATATATTAATTATCTTAGATTGTTAATTTTTATCGTAAATGGAATACTTGCAAGTTTTGTTCTTGTTGGCCTCAAACATATTTGGTTACTATCTTTTACTATGGGCCTAGCAATGACCCAAGTAGCTCTTACCAGAATGGAACAAATTTGGAAATATTTAACGGGTCATTTTAAATTAAACAATCATTACATTACCGTTTTACATTCAATTATAGTTACTAATTTTTTTTACATCAACACTGGAAACTGGGTATATGGAAACATATTTTTAATATTTTTTGTTGTAGATGTCCCAATTAATTTGCGCGTTGTTTTATGGATTGTTTTTGACAAGCATCTTAAAAACTTTGAAATACTGCTTTTATGCTCATTTGCTTGCATTCAAATGATTGGACTTTTTGGTTGTCATTACATGATGGCCCTTTACTCCAAAAGAATTCACCAACCATTTAAACTGTTGTACCATCATTTAGTACATGATAAACAAGCGGATTTTACTTTAAAAAACAAACTTAAATTTGCAAAACTCATTTATACATTGTGTACAACAAAACAATATGGCGTTACTTATGGAACATTCGGTCTGGTCACAATGAATTCATTTAGTAAATTTATTATAGTTTATGCCAAGTTTCTTTTAATAACATATAAAATGCATAAAAAATTTGAAAACTTGCATTAAAATAATCTTTTTTTATAAAAAACAATAAAGAACTTTAGAATACAACATTATTTTTATTAAATTACTTAAATACAAATTATTAATATCAATTTAAATGCAAAAATTTGTAAAATCTATTATGGAAACTTTATATTAAAGGTGTGTAAAAATTAAAAATTGGGTATAGTTTTTAAAGGTCAGTCAATGCACGGGAGTAAGGTTGCCCGCCATTGCGACGCCACTCTGACTCAAACTCTTCAGCCAGTATTTCAACGTTCTTTTTCCGCGTCAGTCCAGTTTCATCAAGGCTCAATTCGCACATTTTTAAGTCATCACGACCTGTAAATTAAACATGTCAATCAAAATTGAAACAGCAAAAAACACCCCAAAAAAAGACTTACCAGCCACCAAAAGAATGGGCTCCTTTTCAGTGTGAATCTCCATCTGTCGGGCGATCCACCGACCGTCAAAGTGGGCAAACCACAGCCCCTTCGAATCACTACTTTGCCTACCAAACGGCAGCCGGAAGTAGCGCTGCTCATTCTTGACGCCATTTTCACTGCTGATATTGCCATTGTTCATCGCCCTCATCAGAACGGCCCCACCTCCGCTGGGCAGTGTGTCGGCGTTGTAGAAGGTGTCCATCACAATGTCTGGCGCCCGAGTGGACGGATCGGCGGCCACTTGGGTTCCTGTTAAATGTTTGCATAAAAAAAGAACAAAGAAAGTGTCAATGTTGGAAAAAAAACACACCAAGAATGTTTATACCGTTTGCCGCCTGCAGCGAGCTTCCATTGGCCATGTTCAGTCTGCTGCTGTTGTTGCCGCTGCTGCCCTGTGACTTGTTGTTGGTCATCCTGAACTTCCACTGGTGGTACACCTTCAGTCGGCGGTGGAACTCCTCGCGACACGCCTCCAGCAGTTCAATATCACTGGAGGTGTTGATGGTGTCGCGCAGCTGGGCGTAGTTCCACGACTCCAGACTGTACTTTTTGCGATTTTGCGGACTGCCGTGCGGCGAGGCGGAGGGACTGCTCGCCTGCTCCAATGAAGAACCGCCGTGATGCTCAGAATGAAAGGGATTCAGGGACTTGGCGACGGTGGGCGGTGAGGGCTGTTCCGGTTGCAGGTCATTGCCGTCCTGCTGAGAGAGGCGGACGGCCAGCTCGTAGTCGCGTCGCTCCTGCTCCAGCCGCTTCAGGTGCTCCACTTGACGGCGACGTTCCTCTTCATTAATCTGAAATAAAAGATGGACAAAAATAAGTACATTCAAAAAACAAAACAGAAAATGATCATTTTTACCTGATAAGTTAGACTGTCAAACTGTTGACTGTTGTCAGTTTGGGTGGCAATTGCGACGCCCTTGCTCGCCGATGCAGTGGCGGCAGTGGCGGCCGCCGCTTTTACCTTTGCTTCTGCGACCCTTCGTTCTTCCGCCTCTCGCTGTTGCTGCGCCAGCATCTCCTGTCGTTTTTTCTCCTCCAGTTCTGCCTTTCTCTTGCGCAACTCCTCCGCCTCTCGTTGCACCTTTGCCTCTTCCTCTCGTTTGCGCCGTTCCGCTTCCATCTCCTCCTGAAGCTTTTTCAGGCGTTCCTGTTCGCTTAGCTTCGCCTGCAGATCACGCATTAGGCCGTCAATTTGCTGGCGAACAGCGGCCAGCGTCTTCTCCGTCTCAGCCTTCTGCAGCTTTTCCACCTTTTTTCCCGCCGGTGGCAGGCCAAAGTGTTCAGTAAACAATTTTTGAATGGAAAGGTCGAGGGTAGAAAGCTTCTGCGTGAAGGATGATTTCTCTTTTTCTAGGCTGATCTTCTCCACCAGCGAGTTCAGCTGCTGCAGGCGGCCGCGAATTTTGCGCAACTCCAGGCGGGCAATGTACCGCGGGCGGTACTTGGACTTTTCCAGAAACATTCTCATGTTCTTCTGAATGATCACAGTGCACTCCCGGCGGTAGGCGATCTTGTTCTTGACTAATTTGGTCGAATGAATGAAAAAACAAAGTTGTAGAATAAAAAAATTAATCAGCACAAACAAAAAAAGTTGTAGCACATACGTTTAATGACTGAAAGGGCGCACCACTGCAGCCGCCGCCAGCGAGAGCAGATCAACCACCGTTGCACCCGTTTTACCAGCTCCTCCAGTGAGGCGGGGTCATTCTTCAGCAGCTGGTCAAACTCGGCAAAGCGGCCCGGCCGGAAGAAGACCTTGGTGACGCCGAAGCGGCAGTCGCCCAGGCCAAGGGCTTTCACCAGCGCCATGCAGAAGTGACGTGCCTCGAGGCGACCCAGCTTGGGCGGGAGGAAGGGCGCGTAGAGGTCGCGGATGGTGGCGTAGGTGGCCCGGGAGGGGTAGCCGTGCTGCATCAACGCCAGGACGGAGGCCATGCCGGAGCACTTCAGCTGGGAGAGGATGCAGGCGCCGTCGAAGGACTGCGCCACCATGTTCAGGTTCGGCTTGATGCACCGAATGAAATGGGTTCCCGTGGATTGCAGGCGAGCGATCAAGTCCGCCAGCTGCTTGCGGAACTTCCCGCCAACTGATTCGGCGGACAGGCGAACCGACTTGTCGGTCATTGCCGAGGCGGTGATGAAGTTGCCGCCGGAGGCTGACTTGGTGGGCGACTCAAAGAGCGCCTTGAGCATGCCATTGCTGGACTCGATCATGAGGAAGGCCAGGTTAGTGTGCAGCGTGTCGTTGTTCTTTTCCAAAAATTGAGCTGTCTGGTAGCAGACGGCGCCGGCAAAGTGCCGCACCAGAAAGCCCTCGTCGTCGCGCAGCTCCCGGTGGGTTTTCAGTTTTGACCGCCGGGGAATGTCCAGACGGAATTTGCCGTTGTTTGCGCGGTGAACTGCCTCCGTAAAGTGGGCCACCGACTGCTTCGGCAGGCGGCTCTCCTCGTCGAGCAGGTCAAAGATTCCCGTTCCCTTCGCCTCAAACAGCTCAATGCAGTCCCGGTTGTCGACGTAGTCGATGCGTCGCACGCCCAGACCTTCCTGCTCGTAGAGACTTTGCTCGTCATTGAGGATGCGGTCGTTGAAGAAGTTCTGCAACTTTTCATTGCAGTAATTGATGCAGAACTGCTCAAAGGAGTTCGTTTGAAAGTACTCAAAGCCGGCAATGTCCAGTACGCCGATGGAGTGGGAGTCATTGGTCTGGCGACCGACGCCGGTAACTGTGCCTGGCAGCGCTCGGTTGATGATCTTGCTGACGATGTAGTCGAAGAGGCGGGAGTAAATGGCCTTGGCGAGGGCGTCCCGGGCGTTGCTCGCCTCGTGCACTTTGAGGGGGACCATGTAGGTGGAGCCCTTGTAGCCGCCCTTGTTGGTTTGCATGATTCGAGTTTGCAGGCACTGCTGCAGCTGCTCAGTTTCGACGCCCAACAGTGCAGAGGCGTTGAGAAGGGCCTCCTGGGAGGCGCCGTCCACGCGACAGCCGCCCGCACTGTTGTCCGCCGCCTCCTCAAATTGGACATTGCCCAGGTGCAGTATGGCGGCCACTATCTGGTAGATGGTCGCCTTCTCCGCCGGCGACACGCCAAAGTGGTCCAGCGCAGAGTCCATGGCGCGGTAGTCCGCCAGGTCGTTGACGATCGAGTCCTGCAGGTAGCCCTCTTTCTTGTGCTGCAGTTAAAAAAAGTTCATTTTTGATAGGTTAAACACTACTTTTAAACGCACAAAACCTCACCTGCTCCGACTTTCGCCCCGCCGGCAGCTGTTTGTCCTCTGCAGCCGTCAGAAAGTACCGCTTGCAACCCTTGCGCAGGTAGTAAAACTTATCCGGAGCGCCCAGCTTCAACTTGCTCCACTGCGCCTCGGGCAGTCCGGCGCACAGTTGGTAGAAGATGTGGTAATTCCGCTCCTGGCCGCTCTGTCCGCAGATTCGCGACTTCTCCAGCAGGTAGTGCGATATGTGGCCGCCAGCAACAGTAAACTCCTTTTTTCGGTCAAAGTATATCTCGATGAACTTGCCAAAACGCGACGAGTTGTTGTTGCGCGCCGTTTTGGCGTTGCCGAATGCCTCCAGGATTGGATTAGCCTCAAGGATTAGCTGCTCAATTTGGATGGCTCCGGCGCCTGACGGGCCGGACCAGGACTCACAGAGGTACCGGAGAATGTACTTCGTTGACTCGGTCTTGCCGGCACCAGACTCGCCGGAGACGATTATGGACTGAGATTGAGAGGTGCGTTTCATGTCGTGAAAGGCTTTGTCAGCTAGAAAATAGATAAAACATTTTTAGTTATCGATATTTTTTACCAAGACTTGACCTCAAAATTCGAAAATTTCATTATAAAACTTACCTATTGCAAAAACATGCGGCGGCATTTTTCCCAATGACTTTCCCTGATAGGCTTTCAACACTTCCGCAGTGTACAACTTTGCCTTCAGGTCATGGTAAGGATTAAGTGCCACGAGGATATTGGCAACGTATGTCTGTGTGTTTAATGTGAACCAAACAATACATCAGGAAATGCATTAGAAATGTCAAAATTAGCTTGCGCCATATTAATTAGCGCAAACAAGGCAATTATAAATGACGTTAATTAGTCAAACGCCTGTGCAAAAAAAACTTACGTAAATCTTATTTCCAACATAACGAAGCTTAATGTTGTGCAGTAGATTACCCTCGTTGAGGTACATAAGTGAACCTAGAAGTTTGAATAAAAGTTTTAAAAACAAGTTGCACAGTAGTACTCACACAGTTTACTCACAGTTGTCATCGTAGTCCTTCTTTAGATCAGTTTCCGCGGGAAACACCTGATCAATAGAGCACTCTATCTTTTGCGTTTTTGACGTTTTTGAAGGGGACGCCAAAACGATGCTGGCCAAATTGCCGGCGCCAATGTCAACGACCCGGCCGAGGGCATAGCCGTCGACCGGGTCTGGCGCCCAGACCAGTTGGCTATCCATTGGAAGTTCTGTATTTGGGAGAAACAATTAAAATGTACAGTGAACATTAGTTTAACTTAGCTATTTTGGTTGAAAAACAACAGCGACGTTCTAAATAGCACACACACACAAACAGCTCAAAACATGGCCATAACATGTGCCATTAAAAAGACAAACGGAGTTGGACTAACCTCGACTGCTGAAATGCACACAGACAATTAGAGCAACTTTTCTTTATAAGTACAAGAACGAGAAAGGAAAGAAGAGGTAAATGAAAACAAAAAAATTACGCAGGTACAGTACTCGCTGGCTACCTTCACCACTAGCACTAGCACCACTGCTACCTTTTCCCCTAGTAATCTGCTCCCAACTGTCAGTTGCTGCACACCAGTGCACAATTATGAAAATGCTGCCTAAACAGAAGACTGTGGCAGATACGGGAGAAGGAAAGAGAGAAAAAGAAGGAGAAGGAGAAGAAAGGGACGTTAACGCGTTGGTTGTCTTATGAGTCTTATGAGCACTTGCAACCGCCAATTACGTGCTCAACAGCTGAACAGACGGCAACAGATGTGCTGCAATTGCTGTTGTTGTTGATGATGATGGTGGTGGTGGTGGTGGTGGCAAAGAACAGAAGACTGCTCAAGTGATAACAGTGCCACACTGCTCTCAGGTCAGTGGCAGTGTTGATGATGCTGAACTGATAATGCCAATGGAGAGACAGAAAGAAAGAGAGAGAAAAAGAGAGGACACCGACACTGGAGGACCATTACCGGCACAATAACGGCAAAGTGATCAGCTGAATGGGCAAACAATGGCGAATGAAATGAGATGAGTAGTAGCGGCAGTAGTGGAATCGTGCACTACTGGCCACTGTTTCCTCAATGCTGCCGGCCTGTTTCACTGCCCACTTTTATTATTCAATTGAATGACTGTCTTTTGTTCAACAGCGGCGGCTCACTATTACACTGATTTGATTTGATTTGATTTGATTGTGTCTGTGTGTGTGTGTGTGCTGCAGAAGTTATATTTAGTTGTTATATGAGCGCACAGTGATTGCGGCAAATTGAACTGAGCTGCCTGTTTTAATTCTGCTATGATTTTTTATGAATTAGATTAAATCGTGCAGCTCACTAATGAAAATTAGTTTTTAATTGTTAATAATGTTTTTAGTTCACTTTTATACTTAACAACTGCTAAGAATGCTCATATTTTTTAGATTGAATGTATCTTTGCTTTGATGCCTTGTCTATCAACTGAGTTTTGCCAATAAACAACAACTGAACGCCCTTAATCTGATTTTCTTACGACTCATCTACAACTTTAATCAACTTGTTATTTTAGAAATATAAAGGCAAAAACAGCGCTGTCAAATTAGTAATCTAATAAAACCTTAGAAAGCTGCCACACACACACACTGCTCAATCGTTTGACGTGAATCAAGTTTAGCCCACTTTACGTTGTTTCAGCCAAAATGGCCAGGTAAGTATTGGCTAGAAATCATCAATCGATTGAGTTAGTCAGTCAGGCAGTCAAAGTTGATCGCCGGCGTCATCGGTCTAATCTGTCCAGTCACTCTGTGCAGATCACTGTGCGGCAGTGGCTAGGATGCTGAATCAGATGGCTGTCATGATGGATGAGTTAGCAAACAATTGAAACCATCAGCATCAACTTAATGACGACATGCTCTATATTTGTCGGTAATAGCAGCTTCGAAGTGATCAATGTCTGAAAGGCGCAGTAAAAGCGAAAAGTGAACCAGCTTTTATTTGTCATAAACTAAATATTGTCGGAAAACACTAAAAATCAATGCGTGGTAAAATTAACCTCAACCTAAGTTTATTTTAAACAATAACTATAAAAATTACAAATGTTTTGATTTGTTTTATAACTTTTTAAAACTCTTTGTTTGAAATGAGTGAACCCAAAACAAGTTTTCATGTTCTTTTGGCTGAGTGCACATTTGTTGCGCACAATTTAGAGTCATATTTTACTCTACAGTGACATTGTATTGCACATTTACTGACTCTGATTGAACGTTGTCCATGCAAATGCTACGACATAATTTATAAGTGTAATGCTATATTAAATTTTACCACAAATGTAGTAAATCTTTTGCTATGTTTATTGCTTATACAAAAAAATCTGCTGCAAAATTGTCATTGATGCAATGTTTGTACTGGCATTTTTATGGTAAAAGAATAAACAGCATTTATTTATAGAAATGACCTTTTTATAATTTGTTTTTGTATTTAACTTCACAATAAAACATTTATATTGATTTTTTCTAAAACAAATGTGAATGTAAAAGGTGTTAGTCAGCATTGTAAAATGTTTGTTACACATATGTGCAATTTGGTACTTTTAAAATGATTGTAAATGTAGAGCAAACTTTTGTCCGGTAGGCAGTTTCATCCATGCGGCACAGGCGCCTTTAATCTGCCTTTTTGGTTGCCGCCTGCAATGTTTTAATCACTATACTTTTTTCTATGTATTGAAATGAACGGTCTATAAAATAATGATTGCGCCAACACTGGTCGACACGACTGCCAAAATGCGGGAAAAAGTTCATCAACAGCAACAACAGCAGCAGTAACAGCAATGCTGTAACAGACAACTCAGCAGAAAAGACTGAAAGAGAGTTTGGTGCTCTTGAGAGCAAAAAGAGGAGAAAGAACATTTTTTCCCGTCACATTTGCCAGCATGCGTACTCTCAGGTAGAGGGGTCGTGAGTTTGATAATTAATTCATTAGCAAGCAAGGAAAAATTAGCCAAAAAACAGGGGAAATGGACTTCGATTTAATGAAAAGCGGCAAAGATGAGCCAGCATATCTGTTGCCAAGTTTCGACGCACTGTCCTAACACTTTGGCACACACAACAAGCAAAATGCAATAACCTGGTAGCAACCAACAAAAACAAATCGACGCAATAGTCGAACGACTTTTCTTAGCATGCATGCTGTTTATAACTATCCTAAAGATGCGCCCTTGAATCATTTACAATTTAAGTCATACAAAAGCAATTAGTTCTACTAGTCATCACGCTAAATTTACTATTATTATAAACATTTAACGTCAAAGGGATGAAGTTATTATATTGCAAACATGCATATGTTTTATCAGCTGAGTCCGGTTAGTTAAACTGCTTGTTGTAATGCCATAACCAAGTATACTCACGTTAAGTTTCGGTTAGGTATGATCGTGATAAACGTCAGTTGTTGCTGTGTATACAGTTAAAACTAATTTGTATAAACAGATGCACTGAAATGCTTTAAATTACAAACTGCTTGTTTTTTATGTTTGTGTGATGTGCACTGGTTAAAATGCTGCAGACTAGATTTTGTGTTTTAAAAACAAAAACTTAAAATTTTAAAAAATATATCAACGACTAAACAGATTTTTGTGCGAGGTTGAGTATATGCAAAATGTGATGCCCATAAAAGCACCACCTCAAGGGCTCGTGGTCACGCTGGTCATGAGGGAATGAGCCGTGAGGTGGAAGGCGAAAAAAGAGATGAGGGGAAAATGGCAAAGAGCCGGTTAACGTCGCAGTCGGCTAGCACTGCCGCTAAATGGTAATGTTGCTCATATGGATAAGGTACGGTCGTTAGTGTTAACCTGGTAGAGGTGGCGGTGGTGGCAGTAAATCGGTGTGACGCTTACCGCTGCGGACTAAGTGCTAAACTGATAGTAGAACACACTGTAGTGTGTTCAGCCGTCAATGGCGATTATCTCTCGGGATGTTGGTGTTGCTGTTCTTCTTGTTGTTGCCCTCGTCGTCGTCGTACAGACGTCTTAGACACAAGCAAAAAGAACAGACAAAAAGACAGTGACAGCCCTCAGTGACAGCACCAGGACGCAGACAACTTTTTTTTCTTTCTTTTCTTCTCCCTCTCCCAACTCTGACTGCTTCGACAGCAGACTGCCCAAATGGATGCCCGCCTAGTGAGGGCACAATGCAATGCACCAATTGGAGGGCGCTTGATTGATGACGCCAATTAGCACTTACCTTAGCTTTGTCAAAGTGGAAGAGGAAGAGAAAGGTGGTAGAGATGGACGAATTAGCCGATTGACAGACACCACTGCTGGTGGAGACAATGGACAAGGTGACGAACAAACCAGAAGGAGAAGAAGAAGAAGAGGTAAAGGAGTGCACTTCTGCTGTTGTTTGGAGAGCAGTAGTGATCACTGATTCATCGAGAACTAATCGAATGAACGGACACTTCAGCAAAGTGTGAAACTCGAGGTAGTGTGTGGGCAGCAGTGGCCAACACCAGTTGACAGTAGCAGTACAACAACAGCTGCTGACGCCGCCGTTGCTGTCACTGTCATTGATGACTGCCGTGCAGCGGTGCGTTCGGCAATGCGTACGCCAATGATGATGGTAGTAGTGTCGCACTGGTTTGAAGTGTCTGTCTGTGGCTACCTTTCAGGTGAGTGTGTGTGTGTGCTGTGTTGTGCCCATCACCACTACCACCACCACCTGAATTGGAAAAAGTGACGAGAGTTTCGGCGAGAATGATGGCAAACGGCACCATCCAGGCCAACAATGGAAGGGAAAGACACCTTGCACTGCTGCTATTGCCCAGATGATGGCAATTTCGGCGACGGCAAGCACAAACACAGACTGACACTACACACCACACACATCCAAACAGACGGACAACCAACAGACTGAAAAGCAATCTGACCGAGTATCGAGTTTGTCTCTCTCTCTCCTTCTCTTTCTCTTACTGTGTGTATGCTTTCATTTGACCAGACAAACTATCGCAGCGAGGCGTTCGCAGCTGTTGAAGGTTTCTGCTGGCAGGCTGCTGTGAGCAATAGAAAGCAGGCAAAAACCGACCACAGAACTGGTCTTTCTCTTTCTCTCTTTCTATTGTCGACACTACCACCACAACCAACTTGCCTGACTCTCTTCTTCTTCTGTTTCTCCCTGGTGTATTTCCCTTCTGCTGACTGGTTGCGCCAACGAACGGAGCAATTGAATCCGCTTTCTGATCTGAGCAGTTTGTTGATTCTCAGGTACAGGGTGAGCGAAGCGAAACACGCTTTGAGCTTGAGCACTCGCCTGGTAATAGGTAATCACTTTTGGCACAGCTAACCTCTAGCTATAACTCAACTTGACAAATTACACTGCTCTACTAGCTCATTCACTCACTCTCTCCTTTTCTTTCCCTACTGTCGAGCTAAAAATTTATTAAAATTTGCACACATTTTGTCTACCATCTTGAGGTTATATTTATTTTTACTCCCTAATATGAAAAGGGGAAAAAAGTGGAGGCAATAAAATATTAGTTTGAATTTTGTGGTCGCTGATGTTCCCTGCCTGTGTATTGATCTGCACTAGTATTGATCTGCATAATGTTGTTAAACACTGCTGAGAGTTGAGTTAGTTGCACTTGTAATGTGCCCCCTTTTCTGCGTTTTAGTGCTGCTAATTCTGGCCCAGTACAACGCCAATGGTAGTTTGATTTTTGTGTCCTGCAGGACTGCAGTGGTATTCCATTTCATTTGCGTCTCCGTCTTGCTCTCATTCACTCACTTGATTGCTCGGTCAGACAACTCGTGCGGAGGCAGACAAAGAAAAAGAAGAAGAAGAAGAAGAAGTGAATTCGGTTCAATGAGCCGCGACGGCAACACTAGTAGTCCAGACGGCGACGGCAACAGGTAACAACAACACTTTACTACTGTTCATTTTTCCAGTTCTGATGATGCACCTACTTCGTGCAGATCATCAGTGCCCGTCGTTAAACAAAGAAAGAAAGAGAAAGAAAAAGTTTTCAGATTTGATGTCTTTGCTGGCGATGATGCCGATGCCACCGCCGTGTTCCGTTTTGCATAAAAAAAGTGTGCAGACACATTACAGTACAAGTTCCCCGTGCTCGAAAGTGTGCTCACAGAGTAGTGACAACGGCAGCGGCAAAGATGGTGGTGGTGGTCAATTAATCTAAAAACGTCTACTGCCTGCGCAAGTCGTCTTCAATGGTTCCGGTGGCGCGGCATTTTCTCCTTTCCCCAAACTGTTCTAGACTCCAACTTTTTCCCTTTGCCTTTTAATGAGATGAACGCAATTAAAGGTGCCACTGAAGAATGGTGGTCGCAAGCAGCATTCTACTGCTGCTGTTGCTGAGACAACCTTTTCCCACTTTACCACCAGACTGTTGCTCGTTCTGTTTCTTTGTGTGTCCGTTTTTACGATTGTCGAGGAAGAGAAGAGGCAGTTGCATCTGCGACCGGCAACGAGACACTGACTTCACCTGCACGCACTGCTGTCATCTCTTGTTTTTACTCCCTTTCTCTCTCTCTCTCTCTCTCTCTCTTCTCTCTCTCTCTCTCTCTCTCTCTCTCTCTCTCTCTTTCTCTCATTCACTTTGTAGAATTGTCATTTTTTCTCTGCTCAAAACAGCAGCTGTCTATGTCGTTGTTGGCTTTTCATTCTTTCTTTTACGCTATCGTTCTCGCTTCTCTGCGTAGTTTGTTTTTATAATGCTCTTTAATTAAGGCTTTTCATAGTGGCAGTGGCAAGTAGCCACACCTAAGAAGGTTGTTTTCGATTTTTGTTTTTTGGAAAACGGTTTTGTATTAAAATGTGGCAATGAAAAGTCAAATTTAAATTTAAGCTAAACAAGTTAAAAACAATTTATTACAATTAAACTAATTTTTTTAAAAAACAATAGCAGGGTAATTTCTATTATTAGAAAATTGTTGAATTTTTTAGTTGAAAAACTTGTAAAAGTTTAAAATTTTTTTGTTTTTGTAATTTTGACTAAAAAATATTTTATTAAATTAATAAAAAAAATAGTTTCATAATACAAATAATTAAAAGTAACTTTTAGCAAGGTTTTTGTAATCACAATAAAACGAAGGCATTGCCCTCTTTTGGTTAAAATCTTAATTTTTTTCATTTAATTTTTTTATGTTTTAGCAATTATTCAACTTTTTTGTTGTAAAAGTTTTAATAATATTATTTTATAATTTAATTATTATTTATTGTATTTTGTAAAAGAAGTTAAAAATTTAAGTAACAAAATGCTTTACAGTTTAAAAAAACTAAAAGCAATTGTTAATTATGTTTAAAAAACAAAATATTTCAAGCTTATCAAAACAATACATGTTAAATCTATTATTTTAATTTGTGTATCACACAAGGTAGTGTAAAAAAATAGCTGATTCAACTGAAACTTATTTTAGCATTTTAATATTAACATAATTATTTTAAAAACTAAAAAGTTTTACGTTTGTTTTAACCACTAAACCAACTTTTTTTTTAATTTAAAAATGTCGTTAACTCAGTTTTATGAAAATAATAAAAATGATGTTTTAATAAACTTTATGGAAAAAAGAAAAAAGTTTTTAGTTTCAAATGATTTACCTGTTTCATCAAATTCATCTGTTTTTAAATTTGTTAATTTAACATATTTTGCTGCTCAAAATCATCCAAAAAATATATTTGCTTCTACAGCTTTATCAGTTCCTAAACTATTAAAAACCGATTGTTCAAAACTTTCAAGATCTTTTTCAGAAAAAATTGTTTCAAGGAACAAAAGTATTAGTTGGACTTCTGAATCTGCAAACATAAATTCATTTTGTTTTAAAAATACCAATAAAACAAATCCGAATCACAATAAATGTTTAGAGCATTCTTCGCAAACTCAAAAAAGAATTTCAACTCTTAAAAGAAGCACATCTTTATTACGCACAAAACCCATAATTAATAAAAAGTCAACAAATAAATCTCTATTTACAAAAAAAATTAAAACAAACTATAGAAAATTAGTAAAAACAGCTAAACAAAAATTTGATAAGTTTACAGCTACAAACAACTTAAAGTCTTTACCGCAAAACAATTTTAATAAACATAAACCTTTCACTGATAATGATAAACTAACAAAAATTAAACTTAAACAAACCAAAAAAGTTCAAATAAAAGTCAATCAAACATCTGAAGATTTCTGGCCATTGGAAACAAGTAACAATGATTGGGACATAAACTTGACAAAATCTGAAAATAAATTAGTTACACAAAACAACCAGAAATTAAAAAACAAAATTAATTTGGTTCATCGGCCCAGTAGTCGACTTATTCGCATTTTTTTCCCAGGGTCACAAATGTCTGCAGTAGTAGCTGAACCGGGACAAACAGTTCGTTCTACTTTAAAAAAATCTTTAACTCGTTGTGGCTTACATCCTGAATTTTGTGTTATAGAAACAAAAGACACTGGGTGAGCCGGGTAGTTGATGAACAAAGTTTAAAATAAAATTAATTTTTTTTAATAAATAATCAAAACAGAGAACTGGTTAACTGGGAAAATGATATTGCATCTTACTTTGGCAGAGAAATTATTGTTATTAACGTTCTTGAGAATGGTTATCCAAGTCCGCGCATTTCACACTCTTTAGTATGAAAATAATTTAAGTTTACAATTGTCAGACTAATAAATTTAATGTTTTTTAAAGATCAGTTTTAAATTCAATCCAAGTAGTTGTGTTTACTGCTCAAAATACCTTTTTAATGGATTAACTTGTAGTAGATGCAATATTCGATTTCATGAAAAATGTGTTGAAGGAGTTAAAAAAGAAATTCCGTCATGTAAACCAACATTGGCAACCGAAAATAACCTTATTTGTCATTTACTTTCACAAAATAATAATTATTTAAATACAAATCATCAAAGTGGTTTTTGCAATGAATCCAAAGAAAAATTATCTAGTAATCTGACTACTAAACAGGTATTGCTGTGTTTTTATGTAATATTTAAAATAAAAACTAATTTGTAGTTTTTTTACTAGTTTCAAATTAACTACAAAGAAGCAAAAAATGAAGTTTTGTCTGAAAACTTAAACCATAAAAGTCCGCAACCATTGATTAAACTAAAAAAGAAAACGAGTTTAAAAATCAAAGACAAATTTGAACCTACTTTGCCAATTATAAACGAAAATGACAATTACATTAACACAACTGATAAGAAAACAATTGACACAGTAACTCAAAACAAAAATATAGATGAAAATCTTAGAACTCAAAATTTTTTTGATCAACAGATTAACTTTGAAAATGACAATAAGTTTGATAAAGATTTAGTAACTTTTGAATGCGATTCTAAAAAAGATGATTGGGCAATTGATTGGAAACTAATAAAAAAGGACAAGCTTGTTGGTACGGGTACTTTTGGGGAAGTTTTTAAAGGAATTTGGCACGGACCAATTGCAATAAAAATGTTAAGACGTTCTAATCCAACTGATCAGCAGTTTAAAGATTTTCAAAATGAAATAAACATTTTAAGAAAAACCCGTCACGCTAACATTGTTTTGTTTATGGGTCATTGTAGGAAACCTTTAGCAATTATTATGCAATGGTGCGATGGACGATCATTATATCGTCATTTGCATGTAGATGAAACGCATCTAGAAATCATTCAAATACTAAAAATTTCTTTACAAACCAGTGTAGCCATGGACTACCTGCACTCAAAACACATTATTCACCGCGACCTAAAATCAAATAGTAATATCACCATTTTTCAAAGTTAAATACTTTATCTTCTAACCAAACATTATTTTTTTTCTAAACAGACATTTTCTTAACGAAAAACTTTACTGTTAAAATTGGCGATTTTGGTTTATCAACAATAAAAATGTCTACAGAAACTGATACCATACAGTATATGTACCCAACCGGCTCAGTACTTTGGATGGCACCTGAAGTTATGCGAGCAGGCAGTAATTCAATTGACCCTTATACAACCAAATCAGATGTTTACGCTTTTGGAATTGTTCTTTTTGAGTTAGGTACACAGACATTGCCTTTTAATAATTTTTGCCCTGAAATGATCATTTACAATGTGGGCCGCGGAAATCCTGTTGGCAAAATAAAACTGACAAACATGCGTAAAGATGCTCCAAAAGGGTTTATTGATTTGTTGAATAAATGTGTAGAGTTTAACAATGAATCTCGTCCTGATTTTAAACAGGTTTGTCAATCAAATTGAATAAACAATGAATCATTAAGCTTAAACAAACTAAAATTAACTAAAATTTAATTTGTAGATACATAAAATGATTCAAAATTTAGGCAAAAAAATTCCAACAGTTAGTAGAACATCTTCAATGCCAACGCATAAAGCTGGGACGGATGATTTGGATAAATATGAAAAATATTTTATTTCTAAAAGCAACTACTGGGATTTTCAACCATTTGATTATTCAAAAACTGAATATTAAAATTATTTTAACAAACATTAAAAAACAAATTATTTTTAATTTAACTTAAAACAACTTTTTTTCAATTTAAATACTAAATGTTTTTTAAATTATCACAATATTTTTACAATACAACATTTTAAATTTTACATAAAGATTGCAAGGATGCAACAAACAACTATCATCAAGTTGTTCGCCAAAGCAACAAACGGCGCTGAATCAGGAATCATGCTTTCAGGAGCATAAATTCGTCTGTTGCCGATTTCTTGAATGTGCCGATAAAAGCCAATAAACTGTTCATTAAAGTGTGACAGCATTCGGGCTTTTTTCCCAACCGATGTCTGCGTGTTCGATTCATTACCGTGGTGAGTAACTCTAAAAATGATTTCTCGAAACTTTTGCATTTGAATAGCGTCAATGACGAGGGCGGTTGGGAAGATGATCCACGTGACCACTTCTTGACAGCCTGGCGTTGTGTATGAGCCCGAATAGCGATAAAATCGATTCAATTCTTCAGTTGGTGGCATCAGACTGTCCAGTCGAATTGGCTCGTCGAGGATGGTGCTTTCGTGAGGGTTGGCTACTTGGTCAAGATGGCCGATAATGGGATCGATTGCCAAATTGTGAATGTTTGTTTCCTGGTCAAATAAAAAGTGCGTTGGTTTAAACTTAAAAAGCATTGTGTTTGCATATTAAAACTTACATTAAAGAAAACGGCAATAACGGCAAAGGCATCAGGTGATTTGAGGACAATCTCAGAATCGGTTTCCTTATCGTACTTAACATTTTGATGAACTAAATGCATCTTTGTAAAACAAATAAAAAGGTATCAAATCAAGTTTAGTGTTGTATTTTTCAACTCTCACCTCCATTGAAAACTTTTCCCCATCGATGGCGTGCTCTGATCCTCCTGAGTGAGCATTACGCCAGTGAAAGTGCAATTGCAGAAACCGGTAAGTGTCGCCAAAGAAAGCACTGCCTGTAGTGAAACTTTGGAATCGTTTTCCTGTTAGATGAGACGCCTCCAGTTTAATGGTGTGGCCATTGTTGGTCAGCTTCATATTATGATAATCACGATCGTAATTGATCAAAGTCATTTGTAAATCAGGCAAGTACACAATTCGTTCACGTATAATGTTTATTGGAGACTGGGATTTGCCTTTGCAGGATTTGAAATTTTTCTCCCAATGATATTCGCCATTGGGGCCCCAATACTCCCAATCGACATCTATGACTAAATAACCATACATAAATTAAAAAGTAAAAAACAATTTTATAGTTTACCTGATTTATTATTGGTTTTACTGACGATGGCGATAACTTAAATCCTTTTACAAATTTTTCTGTTTTATCAACTGCACTTTTGTAACCACTTGGGCCACTAATGACCGTTCTCATACAAATATTTGTTGGTTTGCAAAAAAGTACAATTAACAATAAAACAAAACATTTTTTTAAAACTAACAACATTTTGAAAAATTGTTTAATAAAATTTTTAGTTAGTCACAAATGAGTTTACAGAAAGTGAACTTGTTATTATCACCAAAAATATATAAAAAATTTCACAATTAAACAGTTTTTATGCAAATTTTTTTTATAAAACTTTTATTTCAGTTTGAGATTTCGAATATGCATTTATATAAAATTTAAACAAACTTTAAAATAAATAAAACTGCGTTTTTGTAACTTTTGAAGATATAACAAAAAACACAAAAAATATTTTTAATGTTTTTAAATTTAAACTACTGTCAAAAATGTTATTTTATTTTCTGTTTAATAAAATAAAAGCAAATTCACATATAAAACATAAAAAACAATAAAAAAAACTAGAAAAAACATGACAAATATAAAATAAAAATGATTCATAAAAACAAAAAATTTAGTTTTGTTGGCATTTGACGTTAACATATGAATTTAAAAATTGATCGAGTAGCAAGGCCAAACATTGTAGAAAAGTTGCAATGGATCGATCATTTGCAAAACTGCCGGTTACAATTTATGTTCACAAAGTTTCCTTTGTGCATTAATTTTATTAGGGTTTTCATTTACTTTGCAACGCCAGATGAGCAAACCTCAAAAACACAATAAAGGAATTTTTTGAATATAAAACATTTGCACCTGTTATCAGTAGTAATAATTGAGCGTGTAGAGTTAAATATTTTGCACTAAAATGTGTTAAAAAGTGCGAATAAATAAAAAATCATTAGTAACTTGTGTTTATTATGGCCACACTCCAGAAAAAAATGTTGGCTCTCCTGCGTTTTTTTACAAAACATGTGTTTCAATGTGGATTGTTATGATTTTTGTGGTACATTTATCTCAAAAACTACAAATCAGATTAAGATTATATAAAAAACAAAAATAAAGTTAAAAACTTAATCTAAATTTCGTTGGTTAAATTTTTAAGAAAAAGTTGGTTAAAATTATAAAAAGACAAAATAAATCCGAGAACATGTGAAGAGCCTGCCAAGGGCTACTGACCATCAGCCACTTGAAGTGACTGTGCGTGCCGTCGATCGACTTCGATCGGTAAGCAGTTTTCTTGCGCTTTACAAAAGACGGCAGGTGTGGGATGGTTTTCATTGGTGGCTGTTGAAGAAGTCATGTCCACTGCAAGGCGAACGTTTCCACGACGTGCTAAGCGAGCGTCACTGGCAGAAACGCGATTGTAGGGGCGGTTAGAGTTTGGGCGATGGGTCGAAGCTGGGGCTGATGGTTTTGGGCAGATGACGGCCATATGGCCTTCTCCGCACTTGAAACAGGTGCGGAGTTTGGGCGAAGGGTGTCCGTGTGAGCACGAAGAGTTTCCACAGTGGTCAGTTGAGCAAGAGCTTTAACCAAAAAGTCGTACGGGGGTAGGTTGCCTGTTTTGTTGTACACAGAACGGAGCTCTTGGATCTTCTTGTGGAGCTTGTTCACTAGAATTTTCAATTATTTGTTGTGCTTTTCCACCTCAAGCACTTGACTTTCCGGGCGAGCATTAGCGTCCCAACGCCAATTTTGATGTCATTGGAAAGCTAAAAGCAAGAGGTAACTGTTGGTCTAGTCTGTTAAACCCCAGCACGTTTGCGTTTTCTGCCAGAAACAGTAAAATAAGTTTAAAATTTTATCAATGTTTTAAAAATATGTTTTTGTAACTTCTAGTGATTGTACAAGAGGTGTATGGACTACACAACTAAACTTATCCGTTACTTTGTTTCATTAGCTTTCCAATGACACCAAAATTGGCGTTGGGACGCTAAAATTATGTCAAGAAAAAAATTTTAAAAATTTGGTATATTTTGTACAATTAAGTCAAAATGATAGCACTTTTTATGACAAATTTTAACCTTTTGTGGCCAAATAAAAAAGTTTTACATAGTTTTGAGCCCTAAAGAATCGAATGAAACTAAATTTAAGTCAAAATACTAACCAAAAAAAAAGTAAAAACCGGATTTTTGACTTCCGGTTACTTTAAAAAACTTTAATAACTAAAAACAAATTTTCTGTATTTTAAAACAATTAAAAAAATTAAGAAACAAGAATGCTACAGTAGTCAAAACAGTCAAAAAACTGTTTAAAAACTACCAAAAAATTTTTTTTGGTACTCTGGTTCCTAGATTTTAAATAAGATAACGAATTTAAACAAACTAAAATTTTATTAACAAGTACACTTTTCTAGTATTTAATAAAAGTACTCTTTTAAAAAAATATTTATTTTTAAATTAGATAAAAATTGATAACTAGATAAACACTTAGCGCCTCTTTGCGGAAAACCCAGACGTGCTGGGGCTAAACGGCTTAAACCATCTCATTTTTTTGTCCTAAGCTTTCCAACGATACCAAATTTGTGAGTGGGACGCGACTTTTTTGCAGAAACGCTTATCGTGATCAGGAGCGAAAAATTTGCTTCTTCAGTGGGTTATTAATCGGCGACTACAAAATGCTTTTTCCATTTCACTCACACTCGTTGAGTGGAAAGAAAAACAGTCAGTAATACGAAACAGGTAAAAACTCTCACAATTTCAAAAGAGGCGCTTTTTCAGCTAGCAGCCGAACAGACAAACCAATGATAACGCACAAGTGCCACTGGTTGAGAGTCAGTTACCGCTTTACAGCGTTTCTCACTTTGAGGGGCTTAGGCCAGGCCAGATACCAACTGAGGAATGGACTTTGCACCTACATATCTTACAGTAAACCACCCGAAATGTTACCTCCAGATTTTGTTCAAACGGCATTTTTTAGAAAGAGTAGCCAATTCTAAGATATCTGACCTTTAAACTTGATGGAAGTGGCCACTGGGTCCAGAGTAATCGGGATTACAGTTGCTGTTAATCATTAAACTCCTTTAACTGGAGTTATCTCGTTACCTTGGCGACTTTTGGCCACCTTGCAGTTTGAGTTAGAGTTTAGTTATTTTCTAAAATTTCTCAATTAAAATTTGCTTGTTAGCTCAGCGGCCTTCGGCCGCCTCGCAATTGAGGTTAGGGTTATGTTATTTACAAAGTTCTGCTAGATAAAAGCATTCAAAATGCGCACGCGAATGTTATTGGTCAATGGCCGGTGCGTCTACTCACAGGTGTGAGCACCACTGGTCAACCGAAAATAGAGCCCACGGGTCTATGACGTTTTTGCATGCAAAACTAACACTGACCGGAAACTTTGGGTCCCGATTACTCTGGACCCAGTGGCCACTTCCATCAAGTTTAAAGGTCAGATATCTTAGAATTGGCTACTCTTTCTAAAAAATGCCGTTTTAACAAAATCTGGAGGTCACACTTTAGGTGGTTTACTGTTAGTTAAAAAACTATTTGAATTTAGGTTGCAAACTTACAAAAAAAATTGTTTGATAAAATTATGAATTTTGTTATGTAAATTTTTAAAAATATTTAAAATTCATATTCGTTTTCACTTTTTTAAAAACACAAAAATATTTTCAATAACACGTCATTTTTGAACAATTGAAAAATCACGTGATTTTTTGTTGTTATTGTCGTTTTACCTAATTATTTCAAAAATGGTTTAAAATTTTTAAGTTTTTGCACAAAACCGACTATTTGTTTACTGAAATAACAATTTTCACTCAAAATATTTTTTCAATTTAAACTAGTCATTTTACTTACCTGTGATCATCATGAATATGTTTGCCCTCAATGTATCTGCGTTTGTATTTGTATTTTCTTTCATATTCATACTGCAACTTTTTACTAAACCTGTCAAAAGAGGGTTTTTCTGTAATGATGTCTCTATCCGCATGCCCTATTACGAAAATGCATCTTTTGGATGGATCACAATTTGGACCATATCATTTGGCTTGGCAATGTTGATATTCATAACCAGTCATGCGCTGAACAAATCAAAGGTTTGTTGTAAAAAACATTTTATTAAACTTTAAATAACATTCTTTGCTTAGAAAATGTTTTACCACATTTTTGCAGAATTTGTTCCGTTTACATTTGGATTTCTAATCAATGTTCTGATTAGTCATTTTGTCAAGATAACAACAGGTCGTCTTAGACCCTGTTTTATTGAATTGTGCAAACCTGACGCGTTACAGTCTCAATGTCTGCTCACACCAAATTTGTACATTGAGGACTTTGAGTGTACCTCCGGTGAATACTCGGATGTCTTTGCTCGAGGCAGTTTCTTCTCTGGTCGAGCCTCATCAATTGCTTTCAGTGCTGTGTACCTGTTGTGCTATCTGCAGCATCACCTTCCTCAATTGCCCACATTTGCCCGAGCTTTTTGTCAGCTGTCACTGGTGATCATCGCCTTTCTGCTGAGCACCAGTTCGCTTTTTGACTACCACCACTTTTGGGAGGACATTTTGGTGGGCGATTTGGTGGGCACTGTCATTGCTCTCTTCACTTACTCAGTCATCAGGTCAACAGCAAACACGGCCGGAAAGTATGAGGAGACACAGTGCACTGAGCACTCGCCGAGGAAGTGCTCATCAGTTGGTCAGCTGTCCACATCGGAGCAAACACCGCTCACTGAACAGTGGCACTCTCTCTACCGAACACTCTGACAGCAGTGAGAGTGATCAATTACGGAGAGATAACCAGGGAACAAAGGTGCGCGAATGATGACATTGTTGTTTGGTTAGCTGCCGCATCCTCACTGAAACGGTTAATGGCACAAATGAGGACAATAACAGAAGGAAGAAAGAGAGTGGATAACCTCATTTGGGATCATTAAAACCGAGTCACCCGCCGATGTCACTTTTTAGTGTCATTTGTAATTTTCTAGAAAACTTTTCGGTTGAAAATGTTTCTTCTCACTTTGTTCGTGGTCTCTTTGGCGGCCAGTGTTGTCCGCCAAAGTGAGGCCATTTCAACTTACTGGACGCCCATAATTCCTAGCTTCTGCTCTCCCAAAGTGTCACCGAATGTGACAATGGCTTTGCTCGCTTGCGACAGTTTGATGGATGCACAGGTCTTTTTCACAAATCTTTTTTACAATGATTTTCATTTTACTAATTTTTAACCGTTTCATTTCAGTTGGCAAACATTTTCGACGGTTGTGTTCGTTCAGTCTTTCGTTTGAAGGATGAAGTCATCAGTCGACCCAAACTGTGCTACTATGCTCGTTCGGGTAACCAGCTGGACAAGTGCAAAATGGCCAAGTACCGAGCAGAAGGAATCACACTGACTGACCTGGTCGACAGGGAACAGGAGCACACTGTGAGTGAAGGACCTCTCTATTGATAACAGTTTGTAATGATTCTGTTTTGCAGTGGTGCCTCATGAAAATCGCCGAGCCCCTGAAGTGGGAACGCCTCTGTTCTGACTACCCTGCCGACGTTGCCTTCAACTCCGCCCGCCAGTCAGCCATTGAGAACTGCGAGCGACGGTTTTCGGTGGTGACCGGCCCCATCTTGGACTGCTTCAGGGAACAGTTTCCCGGGGACGCCCAGTCGGCACTGTCCCCCTCGGTGGCCACTGCTCCCAAACCTGCGGCCTGTCTGTCCTTTCAGTACAGTCGCCGCATTTGGAAGTGCCTAGCTCGTAAGGAGGGCAATGTCAGCCTGCAAAGGGCCTCCAATGCCTACATTGCCTGTCTCAGAGCCATTCGATCCTCCAAAACTAGTCCACTGCTGATGAAACCGCTGAGAACTCAGCTCATCGGCTGATTTTATACTCATATTTTAAAATTTGACAAGATTGATTTGTAAACAAAAACATGCAACTGTTGTATATTTTTTTGAATACCTTAAAATTTTAAACATTTTAATTTGGGTGTCAATTTTGAAACATTGTCAAACTATATAAGTGCTACAAATTGCAACTAAGTATTTTCATACGTTTTTACTAAACTTTGTTATTATTCCAAGCAACTAATGCACGGCAACTTTGGCAATGACAAAGTGCTGCAAAACAAAACTAGAATCTAAAAATAACAAAGTACGTATTAAACTTTACGGGCGATGTGTACATTCACAAAAATTGGTCTATTTTTAGGATAATTGCAATCAAACGCTGACAGAGAATACACTGCCGGCAATTAGTTTTTGACAACATTTTTTGTTTGTATATTGTATTATTGTGGGCAATTTCAACCATTAGACCATGTGCAAACAAAGTTTGACTGCAAAATGTAACAAAGATTTACCATATGTTTGCTGGGCAAAATATGAAAAATAACATTAATTAAATGCTGGTAACTGCGAGCAGCACATCATATTTAGCAAAATTTAATTTGCAACAAAAAATGTTTAGTTTTGATTACTTTTAAAGTTTGTTTATTGAGATTAGTTTTGGCTATTTTAATTTAAATAAAAACTTCCATGCTATTTAATTGCATTTCTGTTTATTCTATTTATTTACATTTAAATACATAAAAAAGTCATTGGTATTGATGGTTTTTTGTTTACAATATGTTTTCCAACAGTGTCAAACAGTTTAAACTAGGTTGTTACTGTCTGATTCTGTGTGAAAAAATTGCTTAACCGATAAAGTATCTTTTAAAAACGGTTTAAACAACGGCAAACAAGAAGTTTTATTCCTTTGGTAGTGTTAGAAAAGAGATTCCTTAATCAAGAGTCAACCAGCTAAAGAGTGGAGCGCCGGACCTTGAGCGGACATTGCTGACATGCCGAAAAGTACTGACAAACTGAAATGATGAGTATGTCAGCAAGAGAACAGTATAAAGGGAGCCGCCACCGCTAGTGGCTGGTTAGTTAGAGATGAGCTACCGAGAGTTCCACCGAGAGATGATGAAGACGCCTCCAACTTCACTCTCCGAGGTAGAGTGCTTTGTGACCTGTTCCTTCATCAGATATGCTACTAACACCTTTTCTACCTGTAATGACGAGATTCTGTACCAACTGTGAATCGCCCAATAATAAACTGCGTAAGATCAGCTGTTTGTGTTTGCTTGACTTTGGACAAAATGCCTCCAGTCACCGATTTGTTCAGACAGGTGGTTTGAGACTTCTAGCAAACTTTGTTTTTATCAGGAAGATTAACACCCTTTAGATATAAAAAGAAAAAATAAAGTATTTTTGAAACTCAAAATACCGGAGACTGAAAAATGCTTTTTTTGTGCGTTAAAAAATTTAATTTGTTTAGTTTGAGAAGAAAGAGTTGATGAATGTTTAACAATTTTTAATTTTTTTAAGTTTAAAAGCAAAAAGTATTTACTATTTAGCAAGTAACACAATTTAATAAATTAAGGTCACCTGGCTAATGCCAAAGTTCGCCCAACAAAAGTGAGCTGTTAGGTAAATTTTAAATAATGTTAACAGTGCAAAACTTGATGTTTAGAAAACCCTTGCGCAATTTAAACTATTTGAGCTTGAAAATGTCGACAACAGGTGTCTCTGATTTTTCACTTTTTACTGCCCACTTTGGTGGAGTTTCGTTTTTCAAAATCTGGCACGCGAAGTACTTTGTTTTTGGCGCTGTAGAGCAATTTAGTTCCTTGTCTTTTCACTGTGTGTGTGTGCTTGTCTGACCAACGATGGAACCAGAAACTATCATTGAGATGGCTCCGATAACATCGCTCGTCACTACCTCGCAGAATTCGGAAGAACAAGGGCTGCTGACGACCTCAACCGACACCGCCGCTCGCGGCTCCTCTCGTGCAATCATTAAAAGTAGCACTCGATCTGCTTTCTTCTCCAATTTCTTCTGCTTTTCGGTGATTGGGTGTTTCGGCAAGAAAACTAAGTTAGTGATCAGTCGTGAGGTCCTTGAAGCGAACTCCTTCACCTTTGCCTACACCTCTAAGAAGGTATCTCCCATTGGATACGAATCGCCGGGTAGCCTCTTTCACTCCATTCTCAGCTGGCACATCATTGGTCAGAGCTGTCCCATTTGCAAGAAGAGCTATTGCGAAGGAGACAACCTACGGTAAGAGTGAATGTTGCAATACTTTGTTTCATTTTTTCCAATCCGAACATTTCTTTCTTGGTCAGATGCCTTCACTGTATGGACGTTTTTCACCGTAACTGCGTTGACCAGAAGCTGTTGAATACGGAAGAGGAAAATGAAGTTGGTAAAAGGGCCAAATTGGTGAAAAAGAAGGCAAGATGCCCCAAGTGCAAGCGATATGGCATCTTTCCTCGACAGAACGTAGGAACACATCTTAAAAAATTTTACTAGAGTAGCGGTTCATAAGCCGCTAGCCACGCGGTTTTGTATTCTATATAGTATTATTTTATAATTTTTAGACAAAAAAATAATTTGTGTGTGTTTGCTGATTCCTTATTATTACTAAAAATCCTAATAAAATTCAAATTAAAACGCTTTTTCAATTCATTTTATAACCAGATTGTTTTTGCTAGTTTTGACAATGAAAAGTTCCAGTTGAAAGTCAGACCTCTGACACTGCCAGTCTAGAATACTCTAGCCTAGGACGTAACAACTGGCCACTTAATTGCTTGGCCTCTGCACACCTCCTTGGCAATGAGTTTTTGGATGACTCTCAGCTTTGAGTCGAGGCGCCTTGTGCTCTTGCGCATTTGCAAATGCATTTCCGCCGTCGTTAAAAGGCACATAATCGGCTGAGATGACCACTCAGTTTTAGCAAACAAAGGATAAGTTGATCCACTGGTTGTTCAGTGCGCGTCCGTTCACTTCGGTTTTTGCCGTGCCCCGAACCTAACGCCCCTTTGTCCTCTGGATTTCCTGTTTCTAAACTTTCATCGCTTTAAGCGGCCATCGCCATCACCACCAACAACTCCACTTTAAGCTTGTCTTGTCCTTTCCCATTTCCTTTTTTCAAACATTCCAATTTTTGATTAACATGCACACTCTTTCATTCACTCTACCGAACTAATACCCGCGCTGGTGCCCCATCTATCTCTCATCTAATCTCATTGCTGAACAAATCCAGCGACAATCGATTATAATTAATTTTAAGCAATCATTATTAAGTTGCGCTGGGCGTTTTTAAACAACAAAATAAATTTTAAAACTGTTTTAGTAAAAATTAAAATTAGAAAACATGTCCTTATATTGAATCATCAATTGCTTAAAAAATGTCACATTTTTCTAACAGTCATTCGCCTCTAAAGTATTGTCAAGCACAGCTCGACAGACTACCCAGTGGACAGTGAACACAATGCTTTCTATTCAATAAGGGGAAAGAATTGTCTTTTTTGTGTAGGAAACTATTTCATTACAAACTGAACTGAAAGAAAAGTGTCCGGCGAAGGGGAGGAGACAAAAGCAGGCGCCGTGACATGGCGCCGACTTTTGGCGCTCGCTGAACGAAAAGGCGAATATTGGCAGTGACAGTAGGAATATTGGCTGCCATTCGAATACTCGTCCTGTCGCAGCTGCCTCTCTCGGTTTGTCCGCTTGTCACGCCCGACAGTAAGCATTGACCTGTCCGTCCGTCTGCTTGCCTGGCTGTCTGGCCGCCGAGGTTGCCGCTGAGGACTGCCGAGGACGGCGGTGCCCCCAGTGTGCACTATCCACTGCTGCCATGCGATGCAAGGCAGGTGAGAGCCCACCGGCTGAGGGCATCAGCGCCCCCACAACGAAAGCAGACAGACAGAGTGCTGCCTGCACTGCCACCAGCCCGGGAGACACCTGTGGGAGACAGACAGCAGCACAGGCAGCATCAAACTGCTCGCGCCACACAGCTTCGCTGATGAAAGAGAGTGGCTCTGCCACACAGCCATTTTCGGTGAGTGAGTGAGAGAGTGAGTGTGAGCGTATGTGGCCACTGGCACCACTGTCTGCACTCCCTCTCCCTCTCCCTCTGCCTATTCTCTCTCCCTATTCCTTCGTGAACTTCATCATCAGGCACTGTGCTTCTCATAATAAAGACCATCATCACCGGAGAACTACCGCCGCCGCCGCCACCGCCACCACCGCCGCAGTTCAAGTGGCGGCGAGAGTGTGTGCGGGCACTCTTGTCTGTTCTCCTCCTTCTCCCTCATCGTTCCCTGCTTCAGCAACAGGAGCTGCGGTGCACTGGCTGCTTCTCTGGCTCTGGCACTGGCACTGGCTGCTCTGCCGCAGCAACTCATCACTCTGTCCGCCGTCGCTCGGCGTGTCTCTGCTCCCTGTGCCTGCCTGCCTGGTTGCTGTTGCTCGACTGTCAGCCGACACAGCCGTTCACTGCCTGTCTCTGTGTGAGTGCCTCAGTGAGTGTTCATTGCTGCCGCTGCCGCACCGTCTTTCTCTTTTTCTTTCTTTTCTCTTCTCTCTTTGGCTTCTTTTTCTCCTTTTTCCAATGTGATTCTTCACCACCAGTGTCCACCAGATTCTTCACAGCCCACCCCCCTCAGCGCTTCACTACCCTTTTTCAGTGAGTGCTGGGCCTGGTGATTGTGTGGCAGGGGCAAAGAAGAAGAATACGGCAAACATTTTTGCACCGAAATAACATCTGACACATCAAACTGTACAAAAGGTGTGTGTGTTTGTTTAAGTGAGTTGGTGGTGACGGTGGTGGTGGTGGTGCCACACTCACTTAAAACCAGAGTGTTTCAACGGCAATTTGTGTCAGCCTGTGTGCCGGTGCGCCGGTGTGTCCTTCTTTCCATCCGCTGCGACCATCTGTTGCCGCATCACCAGGCAGATTTGGCTCTCCTCTTACTGAAACATATTTCGTCTCACCAACAACAACCCAGCACCGGCAACTTCATCTGCACACCTTCCTTCACAACATTCCACTAGTGTCCACTTTTATTACCCTAATACTGGTCAATACCTAGAGTACAAATGGTAAGTCTATTTTGTTTATTTTTGAAGTTTTGTTTTGTTTCCCATTCGTCCATGTTTTATAGCTTTTTGTTTGTTGTAATTGAGCAATTACGCCAATCATTTTAACTGAGTTTTATGCTAGTAAAGCAAAACGATTGCAATGAAGTTTTATTATAAAAATAATCAATGAAACTGCTTCTTTACTGCCTTTTGACAGCTTGACAGTTTTAGAGTGATTACAAATGGTTGTTTACTTTTTAAAGATTATATTGTAACTGTGTTTTAATTGTTAAATATTTTTGTTGTAGAATTGTTGAAATTGTGGAAACGTACATTAGTAGTTTTAGATTAAAACTTGGCACAAACAAACGGAAACAACATTAAAAACGCATTTTTCTATTGGTATTTACAATGCAGTTATTATTTTAAAACATCATTTCATCATAGTACAACAGCTTACATTAGTCAGGTACTGTGCCCTTTTATATTTCAATTTAGTTAACCAAAGAGTGAACACCTTAGAGATCGATACATTTCAAGGTTATAATATTTTTGCCTAGTAATTCAATGACACGACAAGAAAAGTGTGCGTGTGTGTGTGAATGTGCGTAAGTTATACGTGACTGCTTTACTGTTTCTTCAGTACTTATTTTCAGAATTTTAATGCCTAGTGCTAATTGCTTATTTGCTGCTTTTTACTCACTTTGGTGCCAAAGTAGTGTCCTGATAGGTAGCGTTCTTTCATTGCTGAAATGGAGCATCTTGAATCGGCAAAGGCAAACAGTGATGCTCTTCCAGTGGTCATTGGCATCTCAATTGAAGAAGACGATCTAGATGACTTGCACACTGAGTCACCTAGGTCACCAAAAGTGGGCACTCTTGTCGACCAGTTTTCCCATAGAGGCAATGGCTCACAGTCCTACTCTAGGAGTTCATCCACCGGCGGTATGAGTCCGATAGATATTTTAAGGGGTTTTTACGGTTTTTGGGAAACTTGGTGACTGGTACTTTCTGGGGACGCATGTCAGTTGGTGTGAATTGTTATGATTTCTATTTCAAACGCTCATTTGTTTTGTGGTTTTGGTTTTGCGGTTTTTTTAAAATGATTTATATAAATTAAAAACATTTTTTTTGTTTTCACAACACAGAGCACGAGACAGTTCAAAAGAAAGCATTTACAAAGTGGCTCAACTCTCATCTTTTAAAGGTATTTTAAAGCAAACTTTTTGCTATTTTAAGAGCCATTTTGTTTAATACTACTTTTTTTGTTTGTGCTTTGATAAACTTAAATTGCAGAAAGGTTACCCGTTGATCAGCGACCTGTACCACGACTTGCGTGACGGCACTATTCTCATTGCTCTTCTCGACGTTCTCTGTGACACTAAAATCGTAAGCGGCTACACATCATCACCACTTTACTATTTACCTTGTGATCATCAGCTCAACCTTACTTATTTTACCAATTTGCTGTATTACTCTTGATTACTCCTGCAACACCTAGAAACTCGAACGAGGTCGCCTACGTGTACATCATTTGAATAACGTCGCACGAGCACTACAAGTACTAGGTGATCGCCAGGTTAAACTAGTGAACATCAGCACCAATGACATCGTCGATGGTAACGTCAAGTTGACACTTGGACTACTATGGTGCATCATTCTTCACTGGCAGGTAAGTTCAAATACTCGAATGCGACAAACCTTTTGCAATTTTAAGATATGTTTTTGAGAGTCAATCAAACCTGAGTGGAGTTGACAAAACATCATTTGATCAAGCGCAGTTCAATGTATTCTTTGCCTAGCTTTACCTTTTCTGCAGGTTCATAGCTTAATGATTATAAAGTTGTTTTCCAGTACCTTGTAATTAGTGAGTTGATCAGTTTCAACCTGTCATTTCATTCCGCTATCTGTCACACTACTATTACCGTTCAAAAAGTCAAACACTAATTAATGTCAACCGGTTCATCAGCACTCGTTTGCCAACGATTCGGCAGCAGCGTCAACAAAAACAACAGCAGCTCATCATTGACACTTTCAACTGAGTCATTAGCTTAGCCAAGTTTGCACTTTGCCCTCAGTTTTTGAGCTGCTGCTCCAGCCCAATGAACTCAAGTGAACTACCTCTGCGGAATGTTTACCTTTATTGAGTTAGACCAAACAGCCGGCACAGAAGATAGCCCATTGCTCACTGTTTTCATTTTCCTAACAAAAAAAGTGCCGCCGCACTGCCGTCCGTGTGAGTTGTGTGAACGAGTACACTTGCAAAAAAGTTCTGCCGCGCAGCGTTTATTACCGCCGGCATCAATCCCTTTTTTCGCTTCCTTCATCAACGCTGCTTTTTTCCTATGTCCGTTTTCTTTGAGTAAGTTTTTGTGTGGGTGGCAGGCACTGCGCAAGCAAATAGACAAATGCATCAATTTGTTAGCACATCAGCTAGCATAAATAGCAAAGTCTATGAACTAGTCTTTTTGGAGAAAACGGGAAACATCCTAAAGCAGTAGTTACTGGACAACTCAAAACAATTACTATCAGATGTAGTTTTTCTGCATAATGTTCGGCTAAAAAAATAAATGTTTTTCCTGCTGTTTTTTCATTCATTTAATTGGTTTTTTTATTTTCTAAACTTATAAAAAATTATTGATTGTTATTTAAAGATGAAAACACTATTTAAAATTTCATAAAATTTCATTTTAGTTGTTATTGTAGTAAAATTTTAGTTATGAGGAGATACTTAACATTTTAATAGACTTTTACTAAAACTTAATTTAAATTGTGTTTATTGTTTCTGATCATCTATTGTTTTAACTTTTTCATTGTTTTGCATTGCCGTTTAATACCATGTGCAAAACTAAAATTTTTTCTATTAAAGCATTTATCATGCAGATTTTCAAATAAACACATAAAACAACAACAATAATAATAACACTATTGGCCAGTTAGTTGCATTATTTGCAGGCACTTAAACATACATTTTATTACCCCAATATTAACTCATTCTTACTGTTTTTATTTTTCATTTTTTTTGCATTTTTGCAGCAAACTTTTGTGCCTGCAGTCGGACAAAATAAAAAGCTGCAGATGGAAACGTGCGTTTCTTTTTGATGTTAAAGCAGCAGCAGCTACAGCTACCATTGGCACAATGCATTACCACCTGCAGGTGCTGAAATGCTGGCAATTGCTTGCAGGCCAAGTGGTAACCATAAGCTTACACAGCTCAATCCCCTTTCCTTTCTTTTCCTCTTAACCCACTTTGACAGCAGTAGTCTCGGTGGTAGTACCTTTGCGGTTAAATGGTAATGCCTTCATCATCATCATCATCACAGAGACAAATAGCTGCATGCACTTTTGACAGTTTGCGATAGCTTACCCAAAACGGCAAAAAGGGAAAGGCAGAGTAGAAGCAACAGCAGTCACTTGTGTTCAGTTCACATGTGCCGGGTGGTTGCCTCATTAATTGCAGCTTCTATCCTATCCTATCAGACGGCAACGGGAAAGAGAGATTGTTTTACCTAACTTTGTAATGCTTTGATGCTAATCAGTATCAGAACAAAACAGTACTCAAACAGAGACGCGCACAGACATTCGGCTGGCTGGCTGGCTGTTGGTATGACAAACGGCCACAAGTCAACAAACGCCGGCTGATTAGATAGGGATGAGATGGTGACGGAGATGGTGAAGAAAACAGTTTTTGTGTCTTGTGTTTGGTTTGCCAGAGAATAAAATAAAAAATGCTAAATCTTATGTGACAGCAACTTATCATTAAGTTTGATTTTAATACCCACCCAGTAAGTAGTTTGCAATTGATTCATTATTACAAACCTTTATTTGTCGAGCACACATTTAGTGGTGACTTAGCAGTGTAGCTTGTTTATTTAATTTAGTGTTTTTAAATTCCAATTAGTGCATTTAATTTAATCTTAATTAGACTCACAACACAACTACTAATTTTCCTAACTACAGCGTTATTTATTGTGTGTATACCGGTTATCAATGTTTTTTGTTTTTAAAATAAACAGGTTTTAAAATTGTTTCAGATTGTTTCAAATTTTCTTTTTTAACTTTTGATCTAACATTAATGCAACTCGTTTTACTCAAATTTTTTTGTTTTTTGTTCATTCTACAGGTGAATCACATTTTCGTCAACTCTACCAACAAACGACTGTTACCAGCATCATCGGCTTTTCCTGACAACCCAACAACGGCAGTTGCTCACCCATTGTCAAGTGCATCATCACCACAGATTACTACTGAATTGAACAACAGTGTTCGACCAAACAGTCAATCAGGTTTCAGTAGTGGTAGTTCTTCGTCCCCTCGGTATTCCTCTCGCATCCCCATCTCTCCGGTGGTACCCCCTAAACCTGAATTTAGTGCTCGAAGCAGAAGCAGCAATAGCAACAAAGGCAATCTCAAACCGTCGCATTTAAATGAACCAAGTACTTTAGTAACCCAACCGGCAGCAGCTCCACTGGGCACAATGTCGCAAAACGATCTCGAGAAAACGTTGCTCTTCTGGTGTCAGGAGGCAACTAAAAACTACGAGGCAGTGGACATAAAAAATTTTACCACCAGCTGGTCAGATGGATTTGCATTTAATGCTCTCATCAATCACTTTAGGTACTGGTGTTTTGGCTGCAAACTGCTATTGTCATTCAATTAACCATGTTCTTGCACTTTCTTTTTGTTTCTACACCAGACCAAACTTGTTCAGCTATGGCGAAGTGTTGGCTATGGAAACCGCCGAGATGCGGTTGCAGCACGCATTTGACCTGGCAGCTAAGCACCTTTGCATTGAGAAGCTGCTTGATCCTGAAGGTTTGTTTTGTTCACACATTTTTTTGTGGTTTCACATTTGACAAATAAGTAACATTTGTATCCTTTTTTCACTTTTTTCCAAGATCTAATCACCCCTCGTCCGGACAAAAAGTCTGTGATGATGTACGTGATGTGCCTTTTTCAGGTGTTGCCCACTCCGGCAACGCCGGCACCGAAGAGGAACAGCAGTCTGCTGGCAAACACCAATCACCTTCTGGTGGAACTAAAACGGCAACCGATCATCGGCCGAGCGACATTCCCGTTTCAGTGTCTCACTCTGCTCCAAAACCGACGGCAATTCCAAAGGCCGCCGCTCCTAAACGACCACCACCGGCAAGCTCGCACATCCCCGTCCTGTCACCGGATTTTCGCGAAAAGTCACGACCCATCTCCTCAAAACGCGACCCGGCAGACTCCTTCGCCGGGACCTCAAAGAAAATGTGCACCACTAGCTCACTGGAAACAACAAAGGACTCCGGCCATGTGACCGCTTCCTTTTCCGCTTCGACTTCCACAGCCTTTGACGCGGCCACTCTGAACGAGTACCACACCGACATTGAGGACATCCTCACCTGGCTGTTGGGCGCGGAGGAGCAGCTGGACGGCAATGTGGACGCCGATAATGGGCGTTTTGAGGTGGCCGCAGCAAACACTGCCGCCTCCGCCGCCCAACTTGAAGCGGAGCGACACGAACCTCCCAACGCCCTCAATAAACTCCGCCACGAGCGCATCATGGCCACCATTGAGGCGGCCGAGTACGCCAAGCAGCGCTTTGAACAGCACGAGGAGTTTATGCGCCACCTGGCAGACCAGTACCAGAAGATCATTAAGACCTTTGACAAGGGCCAGCAGCTGATCTACAGCAGTGACAAGTCGCTGCGAGGAGGAAAAACTAATCAAGGAGCTGCGCCCAGCTCGGCTGCCAGCTTTGGTGGCTCCACCTCGTCCACCGGTTCCAGCATTTCCGCCGGTTCAGCACCGACAGGCGACACTTCCGCCGCCTTTGACATGGAGTCAAAACGGGTGATCGCCCTGCAGATGCAACTCCTCGACGACCGCTTCAATCAGCTGCGGGCAAAGGCGACCAACCACCAGCATTACCTCCACCAGATGCTCATCAGGACGCAGAATGCGCAGCTGGAGGAGCTCCGTCGGCTGATGACGCAGACGGAGGAACGCATTGCAGTGCTCATTCCCGAACGGTTCGACGAGATGCCCGCCGATGGGCAGTCGCTGACGGCGCAGATCGCCGACTTTGAGCACCTGCAGGAGACGATGCTCGCCGAACAGGGCCTCCTCAATCTCATCTCCAAATTTGTGATAATCGACAATGCTGAAGAGGTGGGCGGCAGCTCAAAAGAGGGCGCCAACTTCCTTGACCAGCTAGAAGCGCTGAATGAGCGCTGGGCAAACGCCTGTCAGATCACCGAAAACCGGGGCAAGTTTCTCCACAAGTTGAACAGGGCTTGGACGAGCTTTGCCGCCGAGGAGGGCCGCCTCTTTGACTGGTTCAACCGGCTGGAGCGTCGTCTGGGGGAGATGGAGGAGAGCATCGACGAGCTGGAGGAGCGGTCAATTTGCCTCGATTCGGCCGCCAAATCGACGACCCTCAGGCAGGAGCGCAAGTTTCTGGAGGACATCAAGAAGCGCCTCGACCGCATGCAGATTGACATCTTCTACGGGACGGAGAAGAGCCACAAAGTGCACGCCGGCAGGGTTGGAGAGGGCGCCGAAATGGGCGCCGCCGAGGATGAGGACGAGCCGCCGACGACGCCTCTCTCGAAGATCACCCAGCTGACGCACGCTCTGCTGGGGCAGTTCAGCAGCGACCAGGGGACCATCTGCTCCACCGTCACCCGCTCCATTGAGACCATTCGCAATCGATGGGAAACGCTGGCCGGGAGAATTGAGCAGGCGACAAAGGTTGTGGTCAAGCGGACGGAACAACTTGATCTGGCCATTCTCCAGCATCCACCAGCATCCGAGGAGGCCCAGGATGAAGTTGACCGCTCGGTGGCGCCTAAGAAGCCACCACGTGAGCTGCCCTTGCTTCAGAAGATGACCACCGCGACTACCACCACCACTACCACTACTGAAGAAACCGTAGTCTCTAAGACTAAAGTGATCTCAGTCAGCCAGTCTGCAAAACAGCCCGCAACCACCCCGACCACCCCAACCACACCCAATCAGTCTACTAAACGACGCAAAGTGGACTTCTGCGGCGTAGTCGACTGGCAAAACATGCTCGACTCGATGAGCAAGTGGATTGAAAATATGGAGTCCAGTCTCATTCAACTGTCTGTTTCCGGGGAGCTTTATGAGGGCTTTCCCAAGGGGGCCGTTCACCAGGTTGAGCCGCCGACCACCAGCTGCGGCGATGCCGCGACCAACTTGAAGATGTACTCAGAGTTGGTGGACAAGGCTGGATCAGTGCAGAAGCTGCTTGCAAAGCACTTTGCTACCAGTAAGACGCCCAGTTCCGCTACTATTCAGTCGGAAATTGACCAGCTGGCCAGTATGGAGGGTGACCTGGCAAAGCGGAACAAGGATTTTGAGGACATTGTTCAGCGAGGCGAGAAGATCATCAGTGACTATAAAAATGGTTTGTAGTAAACACCTTTATTCAAACTCTGTAACTAATTTTTTATTTGTTACAGCAAACGAAGAGCATGTCGTTTTAGAAGGCGTCCTAGAGACATTCAAAAAGCGCTGGAGCACCCTAAAGTTTGGCTTGGAACGAAGCCAGCTGTACTCGCAGGTTTGGTGCTCTATGCAGTCTATGGTCGAGGAGAGCGCCAACATGAAACACGTGCTAGAAAAGTATCACAAGCGTTTCTCAGAAAATGTGGCCAGCCTAAAGCAGATCACTGAAAAGGAGGCATTTGAAAGCCTACGTCAGCAGGTGGATGTAAGTCAATTTAAAGTTTACAATTTGTGACTGTTTGATAACAAAAAATGCTTTATTTTTCCTGCAGTTATGTTCCATTTCCATTCAAGGACAGTACAGTAAACTGGAAGAGTTTGACGGCAAACTGTCGCAGTTGTATTTGCAAACGCCAGCGTTGTTCTTCTGTTGGCCAGAACAGACAACTGGCGGCAAGAAGAAGTTTGCCTGGAAGCGACTGTCAGCAGAAAAATTCACCACTAAGGTGAACATTGCCCCGTTGCAGTGGAGCTGCTTTCTCCTCTCCATTGATCTTCTTTCACTGCACCAAATTTGGTCCATCATGTCTGACGCCGGTCAGACGCTGATTCAAAGCATTGACGCAGCACTGGAAGGTGATGATATTGACTTGAAACAGGAGACAGAAGACCGCAACACCAGCGCTGAATCAGTGGATGACAAAGAAGCTGATTGGAAACAGAAAGGCAACGAGTCATCTGAAGAGCCAGAACAAAGCTCATTTTCGAGCAAAGCTTCTTCAGCATTTTCAGGCAAAGACGACGATGATGATGACATAGATGAAGAGGATGACGATGATGGTAGCCCCACTGAAAAGCTGATGATTGCAATTGAAGCGCTCAATTCGTGGCTGAAAAACGTCATTGACGTCGTCGAGGAGTACGACGAGGACGAGTCTGATGTTGAGGAAGACGAAGAGGAGAAGCAGGAGCAGGAAGAAGATGCTGTTCAACCCGTCTCCCTTGGCTCCAACCGCTCCAAAGTGCCCGGTTCTAAGCTGAAATCTCTGGCCGACCTGGCCAACGCAATTGACAATCGCGTCTACGTGCTGGCAGATTTGCAAAAACGTCGACGCGGAGCAGGAGAACTACCACTTTGCCTGCAAGCGAGCGGCGGAGATTATCTTCGGCTCAGCCGCCGTCTCAAATTTAACTTCCTTGTCGGAAATTGAGGACCGCCTTAAGTCGCTCGATGAAACACCACATCCATCATCATCACCACCACCAGCTGAAGGACAGCAGCAGCTGATCGAGTCAATTCAAATGCTAATCAGCCGGTGGCACCTCGTCTTCGCCAAGTTCCAGACGCTGCTCAGCCAGCTCGAGGAGATATCGCCCTCGACGACGCTGCTCGAGCCGGAATTCGCGCAAATTAACCGCTGGATCGAGGAGTCGGTGCAGTTCCTCAACGAGGCGATCGCCGTCGGCTGTCTGGACACGTTGGCGGAGCAGCTGTGCGAGTGTGAACGCCTCAAGGACTACATGGAGCGCTCGGTGGAGAAGAGCTTTCAGACGATTCTGAGCACCGCCAAGGAGGCGGTGCGCATCCTCCTCGGCGGCAAGAACAACTTCGAGGTGCCCGTCATTGCCACCATCCAGGAGACGTGGGCCAACCTGGGCCAGCGGACGCTGACTAAGCTGGACCGGTTGCGACTGGCGCAGGAGCTGACGCAGCGACTGATCAGCTCGCTGGAGGAGCACCAGGCCTGGCTGAGGGACTTTGAGATTGAGATCTTGAGAGAGGGCGGCCGGGAGGTGAACGAGGAGGAGCTGGCCACGCGGTACGGCGAGCTGAAGGAAGACGCCGTAGAGGAGTTTAACTGGAGTTCGGCCATTCCGGGGAGGCTGCAGCTGAAGCGGCTGCAGTCGAAGCGGTCGGAGTACCTGCGCGCCACCCTGGAGCCGCCCGATTCGCTGCTCAGTCAGATGCAGGCTTTCTACAGCGGCGGCGGCCAGTCGAATCACGTTTTTGATAAACTGAAGAGGCGCGCCAAGACGGAGGTGGTGCGCGCTTTTGACGCGCTGGAGAACAAGTTGAAAACGAAGATCGCCAAAACGGAGGCTCGGCTAGGCAGCCTTACGCGTCTGGTAGTGCTGGTGGGGAAGGAGCAGGCGCAGCAGGCGCACTTCAAACGGCTGCTGGCTGATGTGCAAACCAAACAGCGTAAGGCGATGGAAAACACCGAAGACGCGCACATTGCACTGAAAGACCTGGAGAAGGTTCTCACCGAGTCCATGTCTGTTAGTCGTCAAAGTCGACTGGATGAGATTCAGAGCTTTCTGACGGCCAGCTCAGACTTGGTGCAGTTTTTGCTTGATTCAAACCAGGAGGCAATTATTGAAGATCAACAGAACCAACTGGAGCTAATACTAACTGAAGACACTCGATTGCGCGCACAAACGGAAGCCGAAGTGGAATTGGTTGAAAAGTTTTGCTCAGACTGGAAAGAGTGCGACAGTCGTCTTTGCACACTGCAAAAGTGGTTTCAGGAGAACACCATCGAGTCGGTTTCTTCATCTGAAATCTTCAGCAAACAGGAAGAGCTGCACTCAATTAAAAAAGTGTACAGTGACAAGTTCTCCGCCTTCCGCACGGCCAAGTCTCGCCTTGAAACACACGTTGAGCTAGTTCAGCAGATCATCAATGAGTTCACGCGTGATCAACTGTCGCAAAAGGAGAAACTACCCAAGTGCGACAACTTTGAAGAGCAGATCAGTCAAATGGAGCAGTTTCTAGCCGACCTTGGCCTGGTGATCAATGAAATGGAGGTGACGCTGGATGAGGAAAACTTTCTCGCCCTCTCTCAAGATCAGAGCTATTGTCCAGAGTCGGAGCTGCAGCTAATACCGGCCATGCTGCAGAAGATGCTTGACACAGTGTGCGTCAGCTATGACGATCAGCTGAATGAGTTCAAGCTCCAGCTGAACACGCTAACGTCGAGCACCTATGTGAACTCAAAGTTTGAAAAACGACTCAGAGAACTGGGCAAAACTCACGAGGCGCTGGTAGGCGCCCTGCAGCTACGCCGCTTTCTCCTCGAGGAGCTCATTGAGCTGTGCGGCCAGATCAACAACAAGCTGATTGAACTGGAGGAGGAGTGCTCCAAGGTCTTCTCCATCGACAAGGCCGCCGTGCAGGAGGCAGATCTGGCAGAGATGAAGCAAAGCAGCCATAAGATTCTCTCTGATGTGTGTCTGCTGAAAGAGCGACTGGACATTCACTGCATCCGCCACTCGGAAATACTGATCGGCATTGAAGAGGTGGGCGCTCGCTACGATGAGATCATCACAGAGATTGCCGAGCAGTACGTTGATGTCGACGGAGAAGAGGAGGAGGAAGAGGAAGAGGAGGAAGTGCTCGAAAACGAGGGAAGTCTTATTAGCGGCGATGGGAACTCTCAGAGCAGTTCTGAGCAGCAAGTTCGCTACCGGCAGACCAATTTGGCCTCCACTAGCTCCGCCGCCGCCGCCGCCGCTGCCGCTGCAGCCCACTTGAGCACCATCACCGAAGAGGCGTTTTCCACTCCGCCTGTCGACGCCTCTACAACAACAACGACCACAACCTCAGCCTCAACAACAGCTGAAACAGTGGCGGTGGCCACCAAAACTAGTCAGATCATTCCGGCAATCACCGTGTCCTCGCCGGCTAAAGAGGTGCCCCCCGTTTCGACGGCCGACATTGAGACGGTGAGGGAGCTGATTCGCCGTTGCCCGTACTCCGTCAAGCCGTACATTGCCCAGTTGCAGGCGCTGGAACGCAAAATAAACTCTATCAGCTGCTCCACAGGGTTGACCTCGGTCGTCTCGCGGGGAGCACCAAAACTGTCGATCGCCCTGGTTGAGGATGAACTCCACCGACTGAACAAGTGTCTGAATGAGGTGCGCGTCCCGTACGAGTTGGCGCTTTGTGCCGCCTCTGTTTCCGGTCTGATGATGGCCGCCAATCCCAGTGACACCTCAAAGGCAGTCAAAGCAGACAAACAGTCATCATCTTCATTACCAGAAAACGGTTCTTTACCAGTTGAACCTAGCTCAAAGTGGGACGAGTACAGCAGCGGCGTCGTCAGCTCTCTGACCGCTCTTCAGTCTGAGTTTGGCATCTCCTGGAACCGCTTCCTCTCGCTGCACCGACACTGGTGGCTGGTGCGAGACGCAACGCTGCAGTTTAACTCGGAGATCCGCAAGCTGGCCGACTGGTTCGAGAACGTCGAGCTGCAGCTGACCAACGGGCGCATCACTACGGTGAACATCGACGACACGCAGCCGTACGGCTGCTTCACCTTCGACGCCGACGATCTCAACTACCCGAATGTCGCCCGCACGCAGCGGCTGCTGATTGCGCAGCTGGGCAGTCACATTGCCATCTACGCAAAGATTCAGGTGCTCTACAACCGCCTGGTGGCCTGCTTCACGCCAGACGACGACGACGAGGACGAGGGCGCCAACAAAGGTGTTGGTGATCAGATGATGATGAACAGCAGCTCTTCTGCGTGGTCCTTTGAAGACCGGAAAGCGCTGCTCGATGCGCGGAAACGCATTGAGCACGAGTGGAGCCAGGTGAGTCAGCGCTGGAGGGCCATTATCCGCGAGCTGGCCTGGCGCCGAGAGTGCCTGGTGGCGTTGGCCGCCGGCACGCTGGTCACCTACGTTTCCGGCTACCCGTACAAGCGCGGGGTCGACGCAGACTTTGATAAAGTCCTCGCTGATTACCTGCGCTACGAGTCGGCAAGCAGCAGCAGCAGCACAGGCAGCAGCGGCTCAAAAACGTCTGAACCTGTTGTTGGTACCCACTGGTTCCAGCTGGAGCAGCTCACCCAGTGGCAGCGTGACACTGAGGAGGGCCTGGCCACCCTTCGCTCCACCTTCACCATCAGCGACATCGAGTCCTCGCTGAAGCTGTCAAGTCGGGTGCGCGAGTACCAGCAGGACCTGTCGCGGCAGCTCCTCAACTGGATGGTCATCACGCAGGAGCCGTTCACTGATGCGGCCGTGGTTCGACGAGTCAGCTCGCCGCAGCACGGGCAAACCTTGAGCGCTGAGAAGCGGGCAGCCATTGATGACTCATTTCAAAAGGTATGAGATGTTTCTTAAAACTCTTAAAACCCCTTTAATAATTCTTAATTTTTTTTATCTGAAAACCTTCTTTAGATCACCTTAAACCTCTTTGAGGTGTCCTACTTTACGGAGGTTTTCTCCACCTGTTTTGCCTACATCAACTCGCTGACCAGGACGGAGCTGGAGTGGGTGGTCAGTGCACATGAACATCTCAATTCAATTGAGGACTACCTGGCAGTGCGTTCCATCGACTCTGCCACTTCATCTAGTACATCTACTACCTTTGAACTTCCCGTCGACTCGCTGGCGTTCGTCGCCTCGCTCAAGGACCACCTGATCACCCACGAGAACAACATCGAACAGGTGATGACGATCGTCAATGAGCTGCGCCAGCACGGGAAGGTGCAGCTCTCGCTGGACCTCCGCCTGGACGGCTTCATGCGCCACTTTGAGACGCTTTCCGCCCTTCGAGCACGCCTCCTCGGCCGGCTACGAGCCGCCGGGCTGACGGTGTGGGCGGCGCTGCACCACCTGCTAAAGCAGTGCTACAGTCGACTGCAGTCATACCGGTCACTGCTGCAGTCCAATCGAGCGGCGGAAGAGGCTGAGGCGGCGGCGGCGGCAGCTGCGACGACCATTTCCGCCACGCAAATGTCTGGCTCGCTTCGATCTCACCAGCGGTTTCAACTTCAGCAGCAGCAACCGCAGCAGCAGTCTCGCCACCTTCGCCAGCAGCAGCAGCAGCATCAAGCGATCAGCAGCTCGGCGGGCAACTCTTTGCACCGGCAGCAGGCCACTTTCCGACAGCAGTCAAAGATGGTCGCCGATTTGCGATCCTACTACCAGGCCGCCTGCAGCAGTTCAACTGCTGGCTCGCCCTGGAGAGTCACATCCTCGCCTACTACTGTGCCCTCTCTCAGCAGAGCGGAAGTGTCCAGGTGGATTCCTCATTTCCAACCGTCAAGGCAACGTCTGCTGAAGAGAAGGACGTTCAGACGACCAAGTCGACGTCTGCTGGAGCCTCAACAACAACGCCCGTCATGCAACCGGCGAGGGTGCTCAAGTTTACTATTCGACGATGTGAGGTAGGTGCACTTTTAGCATTTTTACCTTTTTTTTGCCGTACATAAAGTGTTTGTTTTTTTGCATTTTAGCGTAAACAATAGTCAAGTTGCGATCAGTGTTAAAAAATAGATTAGATTTCTGTGCTAGATTTTAATGTTTATTAAACTTGTTGATTGAAATATTTGATGTTTTCAAAACAATTAGTTAAGTCGGAATTTTCCTAAGCAGTAGCACAACTGTGTTATTCTATTAAGCGTGTTCTAGCTTGTCATTGCGACTGTTGATTGAGTTATCTCACAAATCAACACCTAATTAAAATGCACTGTATTCCGTTTTTGTTCAATTTTTAAAACTAAACTTTCGCAGCCAGAACTAAATAAGCATGTGTTTCTATACTTATCCTTTTTGCTTGACGTAATTGAATACTAGTGGTTGAAAAAAGTTTGTAAAATATTTACTATAGTCTAAAAATGAAAGTTATTATCAATGTGGTTAAATAAAACAAACATAAAAATCTAACAAGCTTTAATGTTATTTTCAGAAAATATATTTTATTGGCATTTATCGTTAAGTTTTAATGTTTATTTTTTAGTATTAAGTATTTTAGATTTTTTACCTTTTTAAAAACTGTCAAAATGTAATGTTTTTTAATAAAAATTTTGACATTTTGAAGTTAGAATAGTTTTGGCAGTTTTTCAATTGAGTTGCTTTTTTACTTTTACTGCAAATTATTTTCTTGCTTTTTCACGCTTCCATTCACTTAACTAGAACAAGTTTGAATGTGCGCGTTTAGTGTCGGTTATGTTTTGCCGACACTGCTGAGGTTTTTTGTATGTTTTTAATTTACGATCATTTGGCGTGCAAACTGAAACAGAAATGCCTACAAAGTACTCGGTTGAAAGGTAGCAAACTGAAAAGAAAAAAGTGTCAGAAAATCAAATATCGTTTGTAGCATGTAAAAATGAATAAGTGTACAAGAGTTTTTTGAGAGTTTATTATTTAGTTCTTTGCGGTTGAGTGTGCTTGTTTGCAAATGTGAATAAGTATTTTAAAGGTGAAAAAACACTGAAAATCAAAATTGTTTTTGTTTTGGGTTTTTTTGTGGCTACTTTTTGACAAAATATTTTACAAAAAATAGTCAGCGCAAATAAATGAGTGTTTAAGTGTATTAAAAACTATTTTTTTATTAAACAGTTTTGCGTAATTTAAAATAGCAAAGCAATGTTTTATAAAATAAAAAACTTACAGTAATTTTATAAAACTAACAATTTGTTAAATTAAAATTTTTTTGCATTTGTAACTTTTTTTTATTGTTGTGTTATGTTTTAAAATTCAAACTGTGAGTGCACCTGTTTTTATGTAGTTTTTTATGTATGCATCTGTTGCAAAAATTGACCCTAAAATGTCAGCAAAAACACATTAATTATAAAACTCATATTTCAAAGTAATTAGCCTGCCACGTCTGTGGCATAGTAAAATCACGCAAAATTATTTTATTCATGTTAAAACAATTAATCACAATTGCAGAAAGGCACTTGTTTTTACTGTTGGGTAGTTTTTGCAAGATTATTAATCGATTTTGTCAGTTAAACTGTGTGTTTTTCTAGTAATATTTTAATTGGCCAATTGGCCATTTGAGCTAAAATTTTAAATATAAGTGTTAAATATTATGTGTTTGTATAAGTAACCTTTTACGCCAATTTTTTTAAACTTTTTTTAAATTATTAGTTTTATAATTGTTTAAATAAATTCAAAAACACTAGAATTAATGGTTGTATCAAAATTGTGCAAATTTTAAAACAACATCGGTTTAAATCAAAAATTTGTTTTTTAAATAATTTTATTTTTTTTGTTTTTGTAATAACTTTCACGTTTTTAGTTGAGTTACCTAAGTCTATTGTTTTTCTTGTTTTCTGTTTAATTCTTCTTTTCGCCATTTTGTCTCACTTTTAACTAAGGTCATAGACTACTGATTGATCGACTAAATTTAAACCAAACAAAATTGAAGTGAAGTTTTCTTGTACGGCAGTGTACTGCGCCCATTGCTGGCACGTGCTTTGAATGCTGCCAACATTGGTGAGCATTTCCGGAAAAAGTGAGAAAAGGGAAAACGGAAAGAGCGAGGTGAAGTGAAGTAAAGTGAAGTAAAGTGAAGTAGAGGCAGTGCTGGTAATTCGTTAATGCATTACCCAGTCAGTCAGTCAGTGCCTCACTGAGATGAGTTGATGGGCACCGATTTGAGAGCCGGTGATGGCCGGCAATTGGCAGCTCATGTCAGGGCTCTAAATTGCCGTCTTGCCTGCCTTCCTGCCTCACTGCCACCACCAGCCAAAGTAGTCAATCACAACTGTACGGTGGCAGAAGTGCACTACTACTTACACTGATGCCCTGTCAAATCTGCATCAGTGCACTAGTTTGGGTATCCGCCTCTCTCTCCTCCTTTATACATACATAGTAGTGTAAAGTTGGTAGCACAGAAACTCCGTTTTTTCAAATTCTATGATTGACCATTTATTTAAATCTTTTCTTTTATGTCAGTTTGAAGAAGGAGCGTTGAGAGTACTGCAGGCAGTAGTGGAGTAGCAGTGTGCATTAGTCATGAAATGATCGTTGTTTGTCGATTGCCTCCAATTATTTGTATCATTTCAAAGTGCGAAAAAGAGAGAGAAAGAAAAAAGTGTTGTGTTGCTTGAAACAAGTTACTAACGCACAGTGTGGAAGACAAAACCATTTTAACTTTTTTTTAGATGTTTATTTTATTTGTTTAGAACAAACAAATGTTGTCAAAGATATTTTATATGTGTGTATGTGTGTTGTTTTATGTTCTTTTAAGACAAATCGTGGTTGTTTCTATTTTTATTATCACTTCCATTTCACTTAACCAACCACTTTGCTAATCAAACTAAAAAAGAACATTTGACTTAAAGCTTTTTTTTTTAAACTACAGTTTTAGTACCCAGTATTGACTAATATCGACAGTTAAACGTGTTACCAAATTTTCTTTTCAATGTGAATCAGTTGCGGTGATAATTTAACCAATCAAACTGTGTAGTTAAAGTTATTTTAAAAATAATGTAATTTTGTGTTTTATCAAGCAAATGGTAAAGCTAACTTTTAAAACCAACTTGTTGTTTTCTAATTGACTAATTAAAAAATTTAAAATTGTGCTGAATTAATATTTAAATTAAAAAAAATTGTTCATTTTATATAAAACATTCTGAAACATTTATACAAAAATTATGGCGTTTAGAAATTGTGTTTTGTGTTGAAAAATTATAAAGTAAATTGTTATGTATTACAACATGGTCTTTTCTATTACTTTTAAAAAGTATTAAAACTCAAGCAGTCATTGCACCAATTGTTGACGTTTCATGTTTGCTCTGGTATAGCTTCTCTGCCGTACTTTCTCTTAAAGAATTACTTTATGAGTACATTGAAAAGATAATTGAACTCACGGGTTTACAAGCAGAGCAAAATTGCATTGTATTTTCGTCTAAGTAGTAAGTCAGAGACAAGAAAGGGCCGCCACTTAGTGAGTCAATGAGTAAGTTGGTTAGCTAAAATGACTCTGCCCAGACAGTGCCAATTTAAAAGGAGACAAGCTAGAAATCATTAAGAGTAAGGAAAATGAAAGTAGAAAAAGCTAAAAAACAAAAGCATCCATGCAACTAATGCACTATGGTTTACAGCAATCAGTATTTCAGTACAATACGGAGTTTACTAGAAAATAATTTAATGTTTGAAAATGTTTTGAGCAAAATACCGTTACAAAAACTTAAAATTGCATTTTAAATGATGCATTACTAAAGTTTGAATTTGTGTTTGACTTGTTGGTTATAGCTTTTTTGTGTTTTTATTAAATTTTTAAGCAAATGAGACATGTGCAATATTTTTAAATTTTACAATAACTAAAAATGCTTTTGATTGTTTAAATAAAACAAAATTTAAGTTTTTTGAACTATTTTTGTAAACTTCTTTGTAATGAGCAAGTTATAAAAAAGTTTAAAATATTTTTTTAATTGATTAAATTTAAATGTGCTTATATAGTTTTAAAATATTTTCGCATATATTTTCAAATAATTTTTTGAATCAATGTTTTAAGAAAAATAATTTTTTAGTTCAACTGCAAGTTTAATATTAAGCCAGTGGAAAACATTGGCATTTCGTTTCCAGTCATTTGTTTTTGTTGATCGTAAATCTTTAATAAGACAGTTTATTGAGCTTTGTTGCAGCTTGTTGTTTTTTATCTAGTATGCATGACTTACCGGTAATATCTTTTGCACCCACCGCTAAACGGACTTAAGCTTTTCAGATTTATCATTCAAATGAAACTATTTCGCCGAATAAAACATCTCAAAAAACAACTTCAATTATTTGTTGTTTTTCTGTTTTTGAAATAAACTAGGTTCTATTGCAACTATTGATGAAATCAATTCATTCGTGTTTTCCAGTTGTTACATTTTGACAAGAATGTCTATAAATTCAAATGCTGTATTTTGAAATATTGAAATAGATTTGTTTGTTTTGACACTGTTTATGATGCATTGCACTGATGCGTATTCGTTTTAGTGCCACTAGTGTATTTGCCTCTCGTTTGCCTAATGGAGATGTTTATTTCACTTTCACTTTCTTCCACTGAGCACCTTTTGTCACTGTCGAGGTTACAAAACTGGCAAATGTTTTTTACGATGGTAGTGCACCAATCCGTTTTAATGCACTTGGACTGAGATTTGTGCACAAAAACTCTGTAACTTTGTAACTGTGTGTGTGTGCGTGTTTTTGCGCTGTTGTGTGCTTAGCACTTCAGTGTTTGCTTTACAAAAATCCACAATGATGTAAAAGCTGACATTGAATGAAAACAAACTAAAGCATTAAAAGATGAATAGAGAGAAGGACACCCGGCGAGAAACGCACAAAAAGAATGTTTAGCTGTTTTTAGGTTTTTATCTCTTTCTCATTTGGGTCCTGCCTCTCAAAGGTTGCCCCCTCTAAGCTAGTATATTTGAATGGCAGCAGGCAAATAGCTGCCTGCTCTTAGCTAGTGTTGTTTCGCTGCCCTTTCTGCTTTTTCCTTTTACCCACTTTTCTGTTCCGGAACATAGAGAAAGGAATATAATTGACCGTATGTAAAACTTTGCTGGTTTGTTTGTGTGTGCTTGCCCTGTGCATGTGTGTGTTTGTGTATGTTTGTGCGGTTGGGTGGTTGGCTGGCTGGCTGGCTGGTGCGTGCTGGTATTGAGAAGCCGCACGGCAGACAATTGTTTATAGCCGGTGCACACATACATACACAATTCAATGCACAAAGCAATGCACAACAATGACCGGTGGGTCCAGTGACTGCTGACCAGAGAACAACAGAGCAGAGCAGAACAGGTCAGAGCAGGCAGACACTCGGCTGTCTCACCGCCGCTGTTTCTGGGGCAGTACTGCTGGGCAGCATTCTTAGCCGAATCATCAGACGGCCAAGGAGAGCTTCCTGTACTCACTGTCTAGATCACTGACTGCAGCAGTGAGTGCTTGCCTGTTTCTTGTGCCAGTCGGCTGGCAGTGGTCGATATGAGGGTACAGAGTGTGTGTGTGTGTGTTTCATTCCATTTTCGATTGGCCCATTCTACCGGCAGCTCAATAGCTGCTGCTGCTCTTCCTTTTTCTGCCTTCGGAATTAGCCCTGTTCCCCTTTGCACTTGTCCCGCTCATTGCCAAACTCGTTCATTGACACTGCTCTTTTCTTTTCTTTTTTCTCTTTTTCTTCTTTTTCCTCTTCTTTTTTTCTCTTTTATTCGTTTTTTGCGTTATCTCAAACCTCAGTGCAAGCGCTCTGGCGCTTTTACTTTTGAGCAGTTTAGTATAACTGAGTTACTACTACTACTATTGTTGTTGCTGTTGCTGTGATTGGTTTTGTTTCTGAGACGCACATACACACCAATTACTTTTTGGTCTCTTGCGCACAACAAAAATTATAAACAACTAAAAAATTTTCAATTTGGTCAAAATTGGAATAAGCAACAAATATAAGAAACGAAAAAATAATTTTAAATGGGTTTAGCAATTCAATCAATTTGATAATTCTAAAAAAGTTTGGAAATACGTTATTTTTGTTTGTTTTGTAATTCATTCTTTTAAAAAAATAACAACTTTATGTCTGTTTTCGCTAACTCAAATTATTTAAAGTATTTTGCAAAACTACGAGCAGATATTTTCAAATCATTTTTAAATTCTGCTTGTATTTCCGGATACGCGCATCGGTTTTTGACCTCACTAATCGATTTAGTCAGTCCTAACTGAAATGAAAAAACCTCACTGACACTATCATTAGGAAAATGCTTTTTTATCGGTGGTGTAGACTTTTCCTCTTTTTACAATTGACTCGAGAGAAGGCTTTTCAAAGCTAACCATTTTGGCATGTGTGAAGGCAAAGAAGGAGTTCGGCCACTCATATCAATCTTTTTCACTTTTTTTTCAACACACACTTCTTCCACTTTACACACACACACACACACACGGGCTAACGGCGCATGGCCGACTGCAACCATTCAGTCAATCGATTCTCCAAATGACGCTCAATGGACAGTGAAAAGAAGAGAGCAGAAGAGAGAGAGAGAGAGAGAGAGAGAGGAGAGAGAGAGAGAGAGAGAGAGAGAAAACAGTCAGTCAGTCATTGCAATAAGTAAATCACCACATTTGCCAGCAGTATATAGCCAGTCGTCAGAAAGCGGTACAGGGCGTTTTCTTCGCCGGCAACAAACTTTTAGCAGTCAGTCAGTCGGTGAGGTTCTGTACTCTGTACGCTCTGTGTGCCCACTATCGGAAACGACCGTAGTCCGACCGGCTGACAGCCAATGCACCAGCCAGTCAACTGAACACAACTGACACTTCGCCTCCTCCTCCTTCCCCTTCTCCTTTGGTTCTGCTGCAGACAGCACCGTTAAATTCTAGCCTCCCCTTTTCTTCCACTGCAGTTGTTGCCCTTTCCCTTTCCCTCCCTCAACTATCACACAGGCACCCTTCTTCTTCTTTTTCTTCTCGCTACCCAGCGAGCGACGGTGTGGATGTCCTTTCACCCACACACAAACTCACACTCTACTATTACTCTCACTTTTTCACTTCCTCTTACTTCCATTTTTTTTCTCTCTCTCTCTCTCTTTCTTTTGCTCTCTTCTTTTCTTTTCTCATTTGTCGAATTTGCTCAACATTTCCTTCTGCCGACCACATGAGATTCTGACTGTTACGCTAAGATCTCTCTCGCGCCAAAATGTCTAAACATTTGCTGACTCTTCAGCTGCAAAACCTCGTGTGCACTTTTGCTTTGTTGTCTTGCGTGCTTTGCCGGGTTTTTTCACCTGAGTACAGCATCTGTTTTCTTTGAATCTCAACTACTCATCAGTTTTGGTTTATAAAGTGTTTTTGCATTCAATATATTTTTAGTCTCCAAACAAGTGTCAATTGTTAACTTTTTTGTGGTATTTCGTTTACTAATTTGTTCTTGAAATTTACTAAAAATTTTATTTGTTTTTTATTCTACATCAAATTCCTTATTAATCATTACATATTTGTGGTTTTAGTACTCACAAACACCATTTTCTCTATACAATTAATATTTTGTTTTGGTACGCCTATTTTACAACAAACACTACTTTATTTGATCATCAATTTAAGTGAAAATTAAGTTGTAATCAAGAAATTCAACATAGGTAAACTTTACAAAAAAAATTTTATTAGTTTGTAAACAAACTATTTTGTTATTGACCCTGTAAAATAAAATTTTTGTTAGCTACAATAACTTACACTAAAATATTTTTTTATATACTTTTTTGAAAGTTTTTGTATTAATAAATTAGTTTTAAGAGTTAGTTTCAACTACTTTTTTGTATCAATAAAAAAATTGATGTTCGATGCGTGATTTTACGTTTAACTTAAAAAACTAAAACAAACACAAAGTAAAAAGACAATTCACTAGTTTTTGTATTTTGCAAATTGAATAAATTTAGTTTAATTTAAAATGTTCTAGTTGATTTTTCTGCATTTGACAGACTTATAAAACACTCAATTTATTGTCAAATTATATTATTTAACGATTTAAATAAAAATGGTTTGTGTTTTAAAACTTTAAATAAAAATTTTTTAATCAAAACATTGAATTCATTTAAACTTGTCATGTTATTTTAATATTTAAGTCGTTTAATAAAATATATAACGTAATGTTTGAATAAATTTTTAATAAAAAATATTATTTGCTTTACAAAAGTTAGTGGTTTCCATTTTTGTGTTGGCAATATTTCTGTTAGTTTGTTAAATGAGCTGCAAATCAAATTAGGTATTACTTACTTAACCTTTTTTTATAATACACACAATTTTGGTTTAGCACTTCAAACAATGTGATCTGTAAAAGATTTGCCTTTTTCACTTCAGTTGTTGAGTTTTTATTTTTTTAATCGGATCAACATTTATTGAGAAAAACCACTGCATCTTTTGCATTAAACTTAATTGGCTAGTACTAGTTACCACAACTCAATGGCACATACAAATGTTGTAACATTGTTGAATAATTTAGCAGACAGAAAACAATTCTCTTGTGCACAATCACTGGTTTTTGGTTTTTAATTTAAACATTGCAATTTTATAAAAGTTTTCTATTAAAATTTTGTTTAAAAAACTTACAACAATATGCTAAAAATTAATAAACAAATGCTGAAATAGATTGTAGTATTTTAGTAAACTTTCAAATTTCTAAAAAATTTTTAGTATTGATAATGCATAATAATTGTTTAAAATTTGCATTCGTAATTTAAAAACATATGTAAAATTAGTTAATTAGTTTTGCAAATAAAATAAAAATTTTAATATTTGTTACCAACTCTATAAAAAATTTAAATATTTGTTTTTATACCAACAATCACAAAAATTTGAATTGATACATTTTAAAAATTGAATTGATAGTAACATTTTTTAATTTTTTAAGTGCATCAAAAAAATGAAAAACAATAAGTTGTGAAAAAACATGCCAACACAGTTAACTAAATTTTGAAAATTACCATTTGTTTTTTGTTTGCTTAAATTTCAACGTATACTTTTTTATTAAAAAAGTATTGCGGGCACAACAATTAAATTGTTAATAAAAAATAAATTTTTTGTTTATAACAACAAAAATTATAAAATGTTTTTTGGAGTCAATACTTTTGTAATTTTTCATAACAAAATATTTGTATTGTTTTTTACTTTTTTTCTGACAAAAACTAAAAAAACAAGATCATTATGGCATTGGCAAATAATTACAATCATTTACAACAATAAATAACTTAAGATAAGTTTAGAAAAATTTAGTTAAAAAATGACAAATGTTTTAATCAAAAAAACTTATGATAACAATAAGATTCGCTTTCATATTTTAACAAACATTTTAATTTCATTTTTATTAATACAACAATTTTAAATTTTTTAATTAATTTGTTATCTAAAAATATTTATTACGTGGAGAACTTTTACATTTTTAAGCTATAAACAATTTTTAATTTTATTTGACTGACAGCTATTTGTTTTGTTTTTTAAACATAGGTTTTGCAATGCGGTGAAGTATGCATCAGTTTGCTCAATTTTAGCCACTAATGTTGTGTTTTCTCATGCAAACGCATTTTGACTCTATGTTTTTTAATTAATGTAATTAATTTTAGTTTTTAATTAAATTGGTGCTTTAATTTACCAGGCGAGTGTTTTTACAGTTGGTTAATTGTTTGAAACGTTTTAATTTAATTTATAAATACTTTTTGTGCATTTTGATTTAGTACTATCTTATCATGTGAAATTTTTAGTAGTCTTGACTTTTTTTTAAAAAATTATATTATCAAGTCTTTTTTAAATAATTTTGCAACATTTTTAGTTAGAGATACACTATTTTAAAAAATAGGTTTTCTACTTTAAAATGCAAATACAGTATAATTAACATAGGAATAAATTTACTGTTTTATTAAATTATGCACTTTAGCGCAAGTTATTTATGTTAACTTTTTTTGTTTTTAGGATTTTCTTACTGAGTTTCACTTTGGCCAACTGGTGCTCTCGCAAGTATGGTCTGAACTGAGTCAACTGAACAACGATCAGCAAACAGCAAAGGAAAGTGAACTAAACAACAGAAACAATGACAATCAGTCGACTTCAATCATCAGCGAGCAGCACTGCAGCCATCAGCAGAGGGATGCGTCCATCAATCAGCAGCAGCAGCAGCACTTGGAGCCACTGAATCAGCACTGGCATCGCACCGTTGAACAGGAAATCATGGAGCGCATTCGCGATCTTCAGCGAGAGCACCACAAGCGCTCGCTGGCCCATCTGCTCAACAACAGCTCTTCTTCAGCAGCAAACTCCAATGGCACTGGCAGCCCAGCAGTGCACCACCAGCAACAATCACCACCGGCAGTGCCTCCCAAGCCAAAGTCAATGGGCGTCAACTCGGCCTTCAATCATCACCAGCAGCAGAATCTGTACGACACCGTCGCCGATGCACTGGACGATGGTGTGCCCGCGCCCACGCCTACTTACCACCGGCCATTTGACAGCAGCAATGAACAACAGCAGCAGCAGTCGCGTTTAACTTCCTCTACTGCAACAGCATTAACTGCTACAAACAACGGCTCATCGGCCAATCTGGACAGTCAGCGACAGGAAGTGGAAACATGGCTGTTTTCAATGGAGAAACGCTTTGGCGATTTTGTTGCCGAGTACAATCAGGCGGTGCTGCAGCGTCGCAAAAATAGCCTTACTAATCATAAGGAGGACTCCTCCTCTCTCTCGGCTGGCACTCTTGACTCGACCACTGAAGCCTCGCTAAAGAAACAGCTGACAATCATATCGGTAAGTAGAAGAACTTTTGTTAGTTTGAACGTTGTAGTAATATTCTACCAAAATACCGTTTTTAGAGTTATCAATCAGAGTTGACGCAGTACAGTGCCAAGCTGAGCTCACTGAACAGCTCAGTTGACGCTCGTATTGCCGCGCTGGTGCCAAATGGCTCCGATATAAAGAAGTCCAACATATCAATGCCCTACTACGACCACCTGGTCGGGTTGAGAAAGAAGTGCGATGAAATGCAAATTCGACTGAACGACTTGTACCTGAGGTAAGCAAACAAAAAATGATCAATTTTTTTAGAAAAAAACTAAATTGTTTAAGTGCTTTTAAATGTTGCAAACTAACCCAAACTATTCTTAAACCTTTCAATTCACACTAAATAGCATCAAGTGCAAGCTGCGTTCTCTTCAGGAGCTCTTCCACACCTCCTCCTCCTCAACTAGCAACGGCAGTGCGGCCAGCTCTGCCTCCAGTCGCATCAACCTGATGTCTTCGGGGCTGGTCAACGGCGCCGGCCTCGATCTGGGCATCGACTTCCACGGCACCTCCTCCTCCTCCTCTTCCAAGTCTTCCAAGCCAACAACAGTGAATGGCAACAACGGTGCTGGTGCTGGTAGTGGTCGTTCCGATGCTGCCGGCAACGGTGCCCCAATGATCGCAATGACCGCCTCTTCGGGCATCTCAGTGGGAAGCTCGGGCGGCTCAGACTCGTTGCCGCACTCCGGCTCAGGGTCGGCCTCCTCCCAGGCGACCACCGTTGCGGCCACTGTCTCCAGTTACGCACTGCACGAGAGCTCGGAGAAGCGCTTCGCCAAGTGGCTGGTGGAGATTGAGACGTCGCTGCAGTTCATCGAGAAGCGCCTCGAAGCGGAGAGTGCCCTCAATGAAAATGGCGGCGTACAGGCGGCGAAGGACACCGACGATCATGATCCGCTGTACACCAACGTCTCAGAGATGCAGCAGATGCACATGAACTACTTTGAGAAGGTTAAGGTAGGTTTTCATGAGTTTCATTAAGTTTAAACACTTCTTTTTACTTGGTATCTGACACCGTGTAACATCATCACATGCACACCTTTTTTTCACCCCCAGATCATGCAACGAGAAATTGAACAAAAGCGAACTGATCACCGAATTCTAATGGAGCTGCTGGAGACTGACTCTGAGTCGGATGCGACCACGCTCAGTCAGTCACGAGGCCAATCAAATGTTGCAAACAGCAACGGCAATAACAACAGCAGTTTGGCACGTGATCAGCAGAATCAGCAGCAAAAGCGAGCCATCGACCCGTGGTTGGCTCGGTTCCGGAACCGCGTTGAAACGCTGAACACCCGCTGGAACAGCATCCGCCTGAGGGTGCTCACCCTTCGTTCTCGCCTCGAATCGAGCTCCATGTTCTCCAGCTCGCTGACCACCACCGTGCCCGCCACGCCCAGCTCTGCCTCCATGTACTCCATCAACGGCGGATACGGGTACAGTGGCGGTGGTGGTGGCAGCATCTACGGCGTCTTCGGAGGTGGCCATCCCGGAAATGGCAGTGGAGGTCACTACGACGAAACCGCCTCCTCCATTGCCGCCACGGTGGCCTTCAACAGCGCCGCCTCAGAGCGCGCCTCACAGCTGCTGCTCTCCCTGCGAGAGCTGGTCGAGTGGATCATCAAGCGGCAGACGGAGTTTGAGTCTCAGCAGCTGGCGCAGCAGCAACAGCAGCAGCAGGCCCAACTTCAGGGCAAAATGGGCCACGGCAATAACGTTCCCCTGGACGTGGCCAATGTGATGCAGCAAAAGTCGAATCTGCTGCAGCTGCGAGCCGGCCTCACGGAGAAGCGTCCCATCATCGACTCCTCCCTGCTCGCCTGTCACAATCTCCTCCGCCGGCTGGCCATCAAGCGGGCGCAGGATGTGCAGCAGGCACGCCTCCCTCTTTCCGCCTCCATGGCCAGCTCCATTGCCGGATCGGCACTGGACGGAAGTGGTGGAAATAGTGGAGGTCACTACGATGCACTTCGCGTCCACCAGATACGGGCCGCCAAACGACAGGAACTGGTTGAACTAGAGGCGACCATCTCTCGGGAGATGCAACGCCTCCTCGAGGTGTGGAACAATCTGCAGGTCAATGTGGAGATGAAGCTGCAACGACTGGACGACGCCCATCTGGTAAGTGTCCAATTTATAAACGCTTTTGCAGGTTAATTGGTAAAATACTTTCGATTTGTTTTGTTAATTGTCCGTTTGGGAAAATTGGCCATACGCGCCATCAGGCAGTTTTGATTTGTTTTGATTTTAAAAGTTACAATCCTCATTAAGCAGTATGGTATAAAGTTTTAGTTTTTTTCGAGCTAGTTTAGTAAATTGTTTGGCCTTTTAACAGCAGGACATTCATTTCCTTTTGCCATTTCCACCATCATAAGCGGACACACACACACATTGTTTGTCGTGTCAGCAGGCCATCTTTTTCATCTTACTTTTATACCACCGTTTTTATTTAGTAGACTAATTTTACGGTTTGTTTGTAAAAAATGCTTTTTTTCTTTATGAAAAGCAGCACAAATGATATTAAAAATCTTTATGGCAAGTTTATAGACGTTTTTTATAAATTTGCTGAATGGAAGGGCAAGATTTTGCACGCGTCAGCCTATTTAGCGTTCATTTCACTTTGTTCCTTTTTAATCCCAAACCTTATGGCTATAAATAATTGTGTGTTTTTGCTATGACAACAACTTTTTACTATCACACCGACAGCACTGTCAATACCATGTGGTGGCGTGAGCAATAATAAGCTTTTTTGGTAAAAGAGACCGACTCAAACATATTAAGTGTTCCTAAAAGCAAAAGTATTAAAAATAATTTTGTTGATGCCTAAACAAAAAGCAAAAAGCAAACAAGCAGACGTTCATAAATTTGCCAATTTACCAATGCTCTATTTTCTGCTTGTTTGCTTGTACAGTTAACAACAGTACAGCTCTTCACTTCTAGTACTTTTTCTATTATTTCCCGTTTTTTTAATAAGCAATTTCAATTTTCTATTCCGCCCTATTACCAGCAACACTACTCTGGTCGCTAAAGTGCTACCTTTGTCCTTTCTTTCCCCTCCTTTACTGTGTGTGTGTTTTGTCTTTTGCTCTCCGGTTTTTCTCTCGTTTACAAGCCATTAACTTCTGATAAACAAAGCAATGCAGCGCATTGCAATTTAATATAATAATAATAGTATACCTTTCTTCTGATTGAGGTACTCTTTTGTGTGTGTGTGTGTTAGTGTACTTTCCGGTTACCATTACTGGTCAGCACTAGCACTACACTAGAGAGTAGAGTAAAGTCAAGAAAGGCAATCTAATTAAGTAGCACCAGGGACAGGCACAGTAACAGTGTCTGTGACGGTGTGAGTGTCGGCTTTCTTTTGCTCGTCGCCTTTAATTGGATTGGATCCGAAGAATGAAAGAGCAGACACAAACACAGACACAAACGCTCATACAAACACAGACACTGTTTTGCTGATAGTGATGACAATCGACCCTTTCGCCCAATTGACTATTCCCTGGGTAGACACACACACACACACATTGGGACAAACACAGGCTGCAAAGAAAAAACAATATAATTGTTTACGATTACCTGGCTAGTGAATGGCTGGGTATCAGAGAGGACAGCCCTCGGTAAATGGCCAGGATGAATATATTAGCGGCGGTAGAAATCCAGAGAGAATTGACTTTGATGAGAATCTCAATGACGGCCAATTATGAATGCTCTCGAGAAGCCTATTGAGAAGAGGGCAGATTGCCATTTACTGGCTCATTTTTTTGCCTGGCACAGAACAAACAACAACCAAGTCATTGAAATGCATTGCGCATAGTGATTTGTGGAATGCATTGCAACTTTGTCCTTAAAAGCAAATTTGTAAAATTACATTTAACTTTTTTTCAAGTTAAACTAATCTATTTGGTGACATTTATTGAATTTAAATTAAAAGTTTAAAAGATTTCACGGATGATTTTTTATCTTTCAAACTTTAAATTAAAAAAAATTTAAAAATGGAAAGTTATTTTTACACATTATAAAAATTAAAATTTTTTTTATTTTAAAAATCATAAAAAATTTTGCTAGTAGCTCATTATTAAAATTAAAATAGGATTTTAATTGTAAACAAAAATTTTATTTAGCGTACTTAAAAATATAAACAAAACAAATAGCAAGCAGTTTTTTGTTTATTTTAAATTTATTGTTTACTTTCGTTTTTAGATTTTTTGTTATAAAAAATAAATAGGCTAAACTTATAATTATTTTTGTAGAGCAGCTGTGCGATATTTTTAGAAAAGTAAAACAAGTGCCAAAATGAAATTTAACCTGGGTTCAGGTTTCAGCAAGTAACGTTGTTGTTAATGCGACCTTTACTCATCTCACAGTTTTTTAACTGGCACGTTTATTTTCTAAAGTAAACAGATCAGCTTGTTCTCAGCTCTATCAAAATTCTTTAGCCTTTTCTAAATCGGATTGTGGATTTTCAAATGCATAGGAGTTTCAAAGAATATCTACTTTATGTGTTAGTGACATGCTTCGCTAGGCTGCTGGCACTGAGCACAAGTGCAAACTCTCTCTCTCTTTCTCATTCTCTTGTCATATTTACTAGTCAAACTTCTTGCTAACAAAAGTCAACACAATCTTACATTGTGCTTTTAAGACGGTGCTTCACTCTTGAAGATAACTTTTTCCTTGCTGTGCATACATATTTGTATTTGCATTTTTTTGCTGACACTGGTCGTTGAAAAGAAAGAATGCGGCAATGTTCATTTTGTTTTTGGTGATAAACGCAACGGATGGCATTTAGCGTTTTTGTTATTACTATTTATAAACTATAAAGAACAACAGTTTACTTGCTATTGTAATTGCAAAGTTTTAATTATACTAACACTAAACTGCTAAGTTAATGCACATTTTTGTACAAGATAATATAGGCTAAAACTGTACACTTTTTAAATAGTAGTTTTTAAGATTTTTTAGTAATTTCATTTTTTGTTTTTTTAAAATTGATTTAGTTGTAAACTACTCCAGTAAAAACTTAATAAACTTAATAAAAGTTGCTTCACAATGTGCAGTGAAGTTAGCAAAATACAAAAACCATGCAATAACATTATTGATGTTGCCTTGTCGGCGGGCAAACAGATGTTCCGATTTAATAAAAAAACTCAGTTCCAAACAAGCACAAATTGCAAAATGTGCTAACTGATTGGAAATGATTGGCAACTACCCACAAAACTTGCAATTTAGTTCTTGATCAAAAGAAAGTTAGTGAGCTCGGTCCTCATCACTTTCTAATTCAGTTTTCATCAGCAATTGTTTTGCTCTTGTTCAGAGTGATTGATGCCCTCACAGTGGTGGTGGTAGTGCAGACAGCAAAGACACACTTGCGAATTTGGTCGTTGTCAAACAGACAGACAAACAGAGAAAGAGTGAGAGCAATTGACAGACAACTGTTTGTAGGCTGTAAACTAATTTCATGTCGCTCATTGGGCTCCTCTTTCCTTGCAGCACTGTCACTGGCTAATTTACCAATACACTGCAATGCAGTGTGTCACAAAATGAGAAAGAAAGGACGAGGGTGTCAATTGAAGTGACAGTAGACACGAGTCGACAGTGAAACACAGACAGACAGACCAGTCAGCATTATATATCATCATCATCATCCTCATTAGCATTACCACGACGACATGTCAGGCGGAATGGAAGGTGATGTGTCAGCAAGGATTGTGCCAGTCAAGTTTAAGTCAGTCAGTTCTGTCAACTTTTTCAGTTTATGACATCTTTTGGCCGTTTACTAATTAATTAAGAAGTACATGCTGCGTGCGCTGAAGTGAATTGACACTGTCATTTTTTTCCAGTCTCATCATCACCTCATCCTCACACAGCCAACCATCAGTTTCTTTTCATGCCTACTTTCAATGTCTTTTAAATAGTCAAAAAATTAAAGCAGTTTGAGCTTTTCTAGGTTATCACATTTGCCCCAGTTAAGTGCAGTGCGACAGTAGTACAGCACAACTTAGTTAGTTAGACGATACCAATAGCAGCAGCAGAATCGGGTAGACACAATCACAGCTGCGATTGCCATCTTTGCGCCATCAGCGAGCATCATCAAAAAACATCTTTTTCGGCTAATTAACACACAGACACATACACACGTTCCATTTGCACTGATGCCAAAATGAGCCAATTTTACTTAATTGCCTTCTTTTTCCTTTGACTACTAACTGAAAAAAATAGTACACGGCAGGCGGGTTCAGTTAATGGTGGGCATCATTTCCTAAAATTGCCAGTTTTTAGGTTTCATTTCCTTCACTATTTAACATTGATTGCGTTTGTTTGAGTTGTTTGCACGTCTTTGCCATTTTCTTTTTTCCTCATTTGCTTGTAAACTGTTTCCTCTATTGCTCTAGCTGTTGAAAAGGCAAAAGAGCGAAAGCACAACCAAAATCTGACATTAATTTTTTCCAGTGCAGTTCTTGGTTGCATTTAATTTCCCATTAGTTTAGCATCTGTTTAATGTAGCATGTTTATTATTACGTGTTATACGCGCGAGCGTACTAATTTAGGGCACTTGTATTTTGGCGAACAAACTTTTAAATGTTTTTCATTATTTTGTTTATTGGTAATTAGATGCAGCATTTGAAAAAGTCCAACGTGGCTTGTGTGTGCGTTGCTTCAAATTTTCACCATTAAACTAAGGAGATTCTTAACGAGTTTGCTTTTATTAGCCTTAACAACTGTGATTGAAATAGTTTTGATTGGGCAAAATCATGCAGTTTACTGTTGTAGAATATACGCAGCACTCGGCAAGTTATGTTTGCTCGCACACGTACAAACGTAATTAGAGGTCGTTGTGCAGCAGTGCACTTGAGCAGACTCAGTTGTCGCGGCTGATAACCTATTAACCTTTATCAGCAGTCTAGATCTATGCAAGAGAAAAAAAGAGGAATTCTCGCTAAGCCAATGAGCTACATCTGATAAGTTATCAGACAAACGTGTCACCACTGTTTACCGCCCATTGGGCAATTTGTTGTCCCATTGCTGATGCTGATGTTGCTGCTGTTTTTTGTTGTTTTGCACTAAAAAAAGTTTTAAGGCCAATCGGCAAAGCCGTTTCGTTTATTGTTTTTTTTGCTTTTTGACACTAGAGCTGCACTTTTCTACGTCTAATTTTCGTTTCTGTTTGCTCATCGGTCTTTTTCTTCTGTTACAAGCACAAACACTTGTAACCAGCCAATTGGCGCTCGTGTACACACACCAGTCAACCAGTCAGCCACACTTGACACACTGCCATTCGCTGCCGTTTTCAGCTATTTTTCGCATACTGTTCACTCCGTTGTTCACTCAGTTCACACTTCTCAACAGCAACATTTCTCTTTCTTTTCCCTTCTCTCTTAAGCATTTTGTCTCTATCTTAACGGCCACTAAAGCACACAATTCGCGTGCCAGCAAGCATTGCTCAGCGTGCAGTTGCATAAACAGACGGCCAATTAAACCGCTGGTGTTACCAGTGGCACACACACACACTTGCTCATTGTCAAGTGGCTGCTGTCGATATATTGCCTGCACTGTGCACTACTCTATGTTCACATAGCTGTCAGTTTTGTTCTTATCCAACTTGTTTTGTCGAGTGCAAAAAGAAGAAAGGAAGGAAGATCAACTTGGCTGGCGATTCATTTTTTGGGCTGCATAACATCAACGCATACTACTGGTTGAAGCCATTTTCGCAAGTGTTCAGAATCGCCAGCCAGCCTACCAGGCTACCATTTTTGTAGCAATATGCATTGTTTATGTTTTATTTAAATGAGCACTTAAGCACTCTGGTTTTGATCACATCAAAATGTATACAGTTGATTTATACGCACTTGATAAATGGGCTAATTTTAGTGCCAAAATCAACAATCAATCTCTAGCAAAAAGATACTACTCTTAAATCATCTGCTTTCATTCAGTATTCTTTTCCTGAATCTCTCTTGCTAGTCATGTGGTTTATGTCAATATTTTAGCAACTATTCATTGAGCTGAAGAACTCGACAACACTAAGTCATCTTCTCCTGTGGGGCACTGTAATGCATTAGTGCAACACTGACACATTTATGCAGTCAACTGTGATCTCTATTTGTAGTGAGAATCCTCTGATTTTCTTCAGTTCCTAATGATCGGCAGAAAATGCGCCTCTACGCGCAACCTCCGACATGTTTACCTCAAGGCAGCCGCCTACTTTCCTATCGACCAAAAGGGTACAAACCCAAACAGCCATATCCCATTGTACGAATAATGAACTACTGTTTTTGATTTTAATAACCGTTAATGATGAAACCTATTTGATATTAACAATTTGTTTATGTTTAAACAGCGGTTGACTGATCTGCAGCGAGCAATGGAAGACCTGGCCGCCAAACTTCATGAAGCCGAATTCAGCAAAGCTCAGTGGCTGGCAATCGTGGACATTCCCTTTGACCAAATACCTCAACAGAAGGCCAATCTCAAGGTAGGTGTTTGCTTTAATGTCACAATATTAAAACTGTCACTTAACAATAATTGTTTTCTGTCTAGAACTACTCTCAACTGTACGTCGGTGCGATTGCCCGCGATGCAGTGCACGTCAACGAGCTGGCCGCCCGGCTGACCGGCCGCAATGTGCCCCTGTCGCACGCTAACCTGAAGACGCTGGAAGAGGTCACTACCCGGGCCCGACTGCTGCAGGTGTCCGTCGATGAACGGGCCCGAGACCTGGAGCAGGCGGTGCACGACCACGGCAATGCGCAGCAGCACTTTCTCACCGAGGCGGTGGATGCGCCCTGGGAGCGGGCGGTCACCGCCAATAAGCTTCCCTGCTACATCAAGTATGCGCTTTTTAGATCAGTTGTTGAGCAAGTAGTTAACACTTCTTTTTTCTCTTCTTAGCCGAAACACCGAATCAGTGCAGATCACCTCTCCTCGGTACACTGAAATCATGTTCTCCCTTTCCGAGTTTAACCGAGTCCGCTACGCTGCCTACCGAACGGCGATGAAGTTGCGCTCTCTGCAGGAGAAGCTAGGCCTGGACTTTGTCAGCATGGACATTCTCGCGGAGGCTTTCGAGCAGCACGGCCTGGGGCCCAATGCTCCGTCAAAAACAACAACAACAACAATAAATCATCCTCAGCAACCACTGCCTCCAAGACCAATGGCAGCAGTTCGGGTGGTGAGCAGTCGGGTGACACCTCGGCGACGCCCTCTTCAAACTTGGCCGAAGACATCAATGAGGATTTGCCCTATGAGCTGCGACTGATTGCCGTCCCGGAGATCATCTCCTGTTTGAAAATGATCTTCGAGATGGTCTCCGCTTCGGCGGCCATCGACCTGGCGGCGGTCAATCCTACTGAGCTAGGCGGCACACTGAGCAAAAAGTCAAAGGGCAAAAGCAGCAAGGAAAAGAAGGACTCTGAACTGCCGGCTGCGGCAAACATCAACGTGCCACTTTGCGTTGACCTGTGCCTCAACTGGGTGTTGGCACTTTACGATGCGTAAGTCGCTTCACTAGTTTCCACTAACTTTTAAACTTACACTGTAAATTTTTTTACCATACTTCAACCATACTTTAGACCATCTCGTTCTGGCTACATTCGACAGTTTTCATTCCAAGTGGCACTAGTGCTGCTCTCAAAAATATCCCTTGAACAAAAGTATTTGTGTAAGTGAAAAAAAGTGAAACTGTTTGTTGAAAAATAAAATTTCATTTATTCTAATCATTTTTCCCCACTACTAGACCTCTTCAACCTGATCGCCGACGAGAACGGGCACGCCGACGAACGCCGCCTCGGTCTGCTCATCTACGACTGCCTGCGCCTGCCGAAGCTGCTGGGCGAGGTGGCCGCCTTCGGGGGCACCAACATTGAGCCCTCAGTGCGCAGCTGTCTGCAGATGGCCGGCCGCTCGCCGGCGGAGGGCGTCACCGCCCAGCAGGTGCTCGACTGGATCCGCGCCGAGCCGCAGTCGCTGGTGTGGCTGCTGGTGCTGCACCGGCTGCGTCTGGCGGAGAAGTCCCGCCACCCGGCCAAGTGCAACCTCTGTCGGGCGTATCCGATTGTCGGCTTCCGCTACCGCTGTCTGAAGTGCTTCAACTTTGACCTCTGCCAGGAGTGCTTCCTCTGCGACATGGCCACCAAGAAACACAAGTCATCGTAAGTTTAAATGAATGTTTTCCTAACTTTTTGCTAATCATTTTTTAAAATTTTTTATTTTTTTGTAGCCATCCAATGCAGGAGTACTGCGTGGCGACCACCTCTGGCGAAGATATGCGCGACTTTACGCGCATTCTCCGCAACAAGTTCAAGTCGGGGCGGTACTTTAAGCGCCACCAGGCACTTGGGTATCTGCCCGTGCAGTCACTGCACGAGGGCGACCGCCTGGAGGAGTCATCGGCGGCGCTGGCGGCGGCGCAGTTCCAGCAGGCGCAGCATGGCTCCTACTCGCACAACCCCAGCTCAAATACGACGCCCGTCCACACGCTGCCCTACCATGGAGGCGGCATGCGGGCGGCCAGTCCGGGCGCGTTGACGCAGCGAGATCTCGACTTTGTGCTGGCAGAAAATGGCGCCGGCGGGCCTGGCCAGAGCCTGTATGGCGGAGGGCGTGGTTTTCAGGGCGTGGTCGACACTCGACACTCCTCCCTCTCCTCCAGCTCATCACTGTACGGCCACCGGACGGGCATTGTGGGCGGGGCTCACATGCTGCCCCCACCGCCGGGCAGCTCGTCTTCAATGCGTCACAGTAGCCTGATGGGCAGCGGTCAGAGAAGTGCCACCAGCACACTGGGACACCAGTCCTCTCATCCTCAGCAACCAACAAGCAACTACAGTCCTTTTGACCGTCGTCTGGCGCAGTACCACTCCACCCCGGTTTCCCCCGTTCACAGTCAGCAGCAGCACAGCGATGATGTGCACAATCGCCTGGGGGCGTACGCCAGCAGACTGGCCGAGGCGGAGGCAGGTGCTAATGGCCTGAAGACCACGCCCCATCGTTCACTTTCACAACGGGCCCGGGGCAGTCAGCCGCAGTTTGACAGCGGCAGTGGTCACCACCTGAACCAACATCACATGATGGTGGGACATGCTGGTGGCGGTGGTAGTGGACGATCACGTACTCTGCCACTGCATCACGAAGATCACCCCCATCACCCCCATCATCACCACGTCAATCACTACGATCTGGTGCAGTCGCCCACTGACATGCTTTCGAAGATTGCCGCCGATCAGCGTTCAGAGCTAGAGCAAATCATTCAGCGGCTTGAGGAGGAAAACAAGTATGTGTTCATTTTTGTTTAGTCAAAGTACACATCAGTAACTAATGCTGACTGTTTTTTAATTTCTAATCAGAATGCTGGTCACTGAGTACAATCAACTGAATGAAGAGCAAACGACTGAAGGCGGTGGCAGCGGCGGTAGTCAGTCAAAGACGGCAAACAAAAGTAAGCAAGCAGCTGACTCCAAGGGAGCATCCAACAGCCAACACAACAGCAATGGCAACAGCAACGGCAACAGCAACTCGAGTATCGAACGAAAGGGCAACTCGGCTTCGGATGAATTTTCCCCACTCTACGAAAACGTCATCAATTCGCTGGAGCGACGGCAAAAGGAACGGGAACAGCAAAAGCTGAAACAGCCAGGACAACAACAACAGGAACAAAAACAGGAACAAAAAGAGGTGCTGGCAAATGGTGATGGTGGCCAGAAAAGGGCGACAACAGCAGCTCGTGATGACTCCCTTGACTCACTTCAGGAGACCTCCTCAGCACATGATGATGACGATCCTCCGAGCAGCGTGAGCAACAGCGGAGCAACCAGCGGCCCCATTCCCGCCTACCTCCTGGAAGAGGCCCGACAGCTGCGACAAAGCAAGACGCGCCTGGAAAGTCGGAAGGTGGAGCTGGAGAAGTGCAATCAACTGCTGGAGTCGCAGCTGACGCACTTCAAGACGTACATCAGCAACTCGGGGGCGCTGGACGCGAAGACGAAGAAGCGGCTGGCGAAGAGCATCGTCGAGATGGAGCGCATGCTCGACACGCCCTCTTCCTCCAGCAGCCCCAGCACTCCGATGAAGGGAGGCGGGGCGAACAATGCCGCAGAGATGCTGATGGCCAGTGCGGCCGCTGCTGCATCTGCTCGAGGTCAACGCAAGTCCTCCCTCAGCAATGCTAATGGCAATGGTGAGAACAACTCCAACAGTGACACCTCCACGCCCATTTCCTCCTCGACGTACACGCCCACCGCCTCACTGCTCCTCCACTCGGCGGCGGATCGGGTGAACAGCGCGTGGAGAACCTCGTCGAGGCCTTTACTGAGCCGGAAGCGGAGGACACTGAGGAGGTTTCCTCTTCCTATTCAAGTGGCACTGCCGCCTCTACGGCGCCGCCCACTGCAACGGCGACAAGCGGTTCTCGGTACAATAGGAAAAAATAGTTTGCTACATTTTTTTGCTGATGATCACCACTGCACAGAAGTATTCAATTTTAAACAAACGTTTTCAACTTTTTTCTGCAACACATATCCGCTACCAAACATAATCCCTTTTCACTAGAGAGCACTGCAATTTCAACAATCGGTAACTGAATCATATCCTTTTTGAACTGTTCATTTCTATTATAACTCTTCACGGCACCCTAAACTGCAACCGCACACTTTACCAGTCAAAATATACCTGATCAAATTGTACAAATATTCAAACAATCAGCAGCTACACCGAAAAAACCAACTTTAGTATTGCACACACTTGGCTAGGCGACTGAAAACGCGAATCAATCAACGAAATGCCCTTTACCAAAACGACAATGCAACACTGGCAGCGGCCAAAGTGGTCACTGCTTTGGAAACAACTAGTGATAAGAATCTTCTTTAAAGACTATTGGAAAGATCTATTTACAAGATGTTACAAGTCGTTCAACTGATACATTGTGATGATACAATTGACTTCCCTTTTGCTACTACTATACTTCTATTGGCAGTTTACTTCTTAGCTGCGACAATTACAGCAACTTCATTTTGGCAATAATGACGTGACGACATCAAACCAATGGCACTGAATCTAATGGTGCCCTAACACTTTGTTGCACTTTTTTGTTATCATTTATAATGTTTGCATGATCGAAATTTGTCTAACATTTCATTTTTTTGTATCTTTTGACAATCTAATTGAATCACATTTGCAATATCTTTTGAGTGATAGAAACATTTTTGAATTTATTTTCTTTTTAACTTCTTTACTTTACATAAAAGCAATACACATTTCTGGACCCAATACAAATATTCACATGGACACAATCACATCATATTCATTATGTATCCATAACACAACACTTTTTTATTTTATCATTTTTATTTATTATCTTTTATTTATTCTAACAATTTCGACAACTTATTTTATTAAATAAATTTTCCAAGCAAAAAAATCTTGTTTAAAAAATTTTTTACTGATTTGTCAAACATTTTGCGCAGAGTTCAATGTAATTTTTCAATTAAAAATTGCTTGAAATTGATTAGGAACTGTGGTTTAACTTATGACACAATACAAAAGGTTGATTAATGAGTACATTCACAATTCTTAAACAAACACAATTTGTTTAATTGTTATCAATTGAAACGTGCTTAACGTGTTAATTCGGTTATTTCAGGTTTGTTGCAATAGTTTAGTTGAGGATAAGTTGTATACAATGTTTGCTAATGATAACAAAAAAACTAGCGCTAACCAGTCACAACTAATTTGATTATTTTCAAGGGTAAAAGAAATGAAACGTACATTTATAGAAGATTAGTTACTTAATATTGCGAATAACGCTAAAACTGCTGCGTTTCAGGAAAAATCAAATACTACCTAAATAAAAACAAAACTAGGTCAATGTTTATTGTTGAACTTAGCAAAAAGTTTTGTAATTTAAAATTTGTATAAACTAGTAAATGAAACTTATCTGTATTTATGTTAAACAAATTTCATCTAAATCATTATTTTTTTGTTTCATTTTTTCTATTTATGATAAAACTGACTAAAGTAGTTACAGTCAGTTGCACCTTAAAGACAACTTATAGCACATGACATTGCACTACATTTTCGTATTTCATTAGATTAATGCCAAACAATTTTAACCAGTCTAAACCGCCTTAGTGTTTGAAACATATAAAAATGATCATGGAATGCTAAAAACGGTTTTGTGAAACTGGAAGTTTTCACAAACACTCATTAGTTTTATTAGTAAATAGGGTTATAAGTTATCTAACTTCACTAAAAAAATGATGTTTCTCTCTCTGCACGCACTTTTTTGCTTCTATAAATTACATCGTTCAAGATATTGAAAAACGGTTTTCACACAATAAACAAGCTAAATGGCATCTTTCAAATGGTACTAAACTTGAGGTAATTCGAACACCGGGTGCATTTTTAAGATCGTAATTTCGAACTTTCTGAATAAGTTCTATACGATTTGTTTTGACTTTTAAAAATACACCGTAAAAGTTATCGAGTTGCGGTTTTTGCCTGAATACCAAGCTAACGGTTACCTACTTACTGGCGTTAAGTTCAAAGTGATCGGGTCAACAAAAGTAATTTTTACGACCAGTTCAAGATTTCATATATTAATTTCATATAATTTTTTGTGTTTACATTTATGATTCTATAAATTACATCGTTCAAGATTTAAAAACTCAATTTTGTTTAAAAACAAAGCAAAGTAGTGCCTATCTAATGGTATTAAGTTGGGGTTGGTTTGGTTAACGCAAGTATTTATTATGACCAGTTACAGATTTCATGAAAATTCCTATATTAATTCCATATGATTTTCTGCATTCACATTTATGATTTTATAAATTACATCTTTCATGATATCTAAACACTGTTTACCTAAAAACAATGTTTACTACCATACATCAAATGGTTTTAAATTTAGGTTGATTTGATTTACGGGAGTAATTATTAGAGCCAGTTATAATTTTTGTAAAAATCTCTATTTAAGTTCTATATGATTTTTTGCGTTTACATTCATGATTCTATAAATTACGTTTTTATGATATTAAGATACAGTTTAGTTTAAAAACAATGTTAATTAGTACTTATCTATTGGTATTAAATTTGAGATGATTGAATTGCTAAAAGTATTTTTTTATGATGAATTGTTTAAATGGCACTGAACAGAACTTTTTACAAATATTTCACAAACTAACCAGCCAAATAAACCCCAAATGTTGAAGGCTGGTGTCATTTGGTTGATCGGCACCGACGGCTTGGGGCACAACGAGCTTGCGAGTTGTGTCCCAAGCCGTCGGACGATGCCGATCAACCAAATGACACCAGTCAATGCTTAAAAATTTGGAAAAACTAGAGAGTACGTGGCGCGAAGCGACACTCACACCCTTGTTGTAATGTTTATTTTTTTCACTGGAAAAATTAAAAACAAAATTTTAGGTTTTATGTTTTTACATTTACCTGTGTAATTTTAAATTAAAGTTTTTTACAAGTGATTTGATCAGCAACTAGTGTTTTTAATTTTTTACTGTTTTATGCTGTTTTTCACAAAATTTGTTATATTTTTTTATTTATTTATACTTCGTGTGTCATCATAAAGCAACATAATCAACTGTCAAAAAACTTTCAGTTTATGTTTTTTGTTGGGCAAAAACATAAACCATCTACTAGATTGTAAACAATTTCTAATAAAAATACAACAGTTTTCTCAACTCATCGATGTTGTCATTAAATTGTTGATAATAAATAACAACTAAAGCTAATATTTTTTTTATACTTTTTTATTTTAACAATTTGCAACTTAAAAACATGTAAAATAATTTTAATTTTTCAAAAACAAAACAACTTATTGCTAACTTCGTTTTTAAATTGTAAGTTAATTTATTTTTTTAACTGTTGATTTTTTTAAAACTGATATATTTTTCAAAATTATTTTTAAAAAAAGTTAGAAAATTTTAACAAAACATGTGTTTTATTTATTTGAGTTTTAAAATTAGAAATTTTTTATTTAGTAGACTATTTTAGAGGGACTTTATATTTAACCTTGTTTTCAGAGCATGCATTAATTTTTCAATACATATCAAAAATAATACTATAGTGACTGGCAGTATCTTTTGCCTAGTTTGCCAAACATCAAATGGTGTTATACAATGCAAGCAAATATAATATTCAATTACCGTGTATTGCAGTAATTGCATTAAAGTTCCAAGCGGGTGTCTGTTAAAATGCATTTTAGGGGCAAAATTGTGTCATTGCCAATGTCGACAAAAGCGTTATTAGAAAAGAGAAACATTGTCTCTTTGTGTGCTATTTTTATTGGGTTTTTCGTTCTCTTTCAAGAATTTTCTCGTTCTGCACTATTCTCGATAACGCATATGTGGAAGTGTATAGAGAATGCGCCGTTTGTTTAACTCACAAAAATGCTTTCTCAAAACGTTTCTGTAACGTTTACTACAATAACCTACTTAGCCATGCTATACTGTTGAAAATAATCTTTACATTAAAAATTATTTTTAAATTTTTTAATTAAATAATAACTTTTAATCAATTAAATTGCAACATTTTTTAGCACGTTCCTGAATTTAAAAATCACAATTTAATTACATTTAAAAGTCAAAACAATAAGTTTATGCAACTGCAATAAAAAAATTTTTTTAAATGACTGTTTTAAAATACATTGAATTAGATTGTTTTTAAACCAAACAGTAGTAACCTAGCGCCAAAAACATTAATATTGTCATTTTTACTTTTCATTAAATTTAATGCCTGAAATGGCAAGTAGACCCAAATATGACCTAGACGAATCAAATAACTTTAAATATCAAAACAAAACCAGTTCACTTTTTAAACACTATTAGTCTGAGCACCAGTTTGTACCAGTAGTACTTTAGTAGTGATCAACTTTGACGGACGCGTTTCATAAACTTTGAAAAGACGTTAAAGTTTGTGTTTGTGCTTTTTTGTTACACAATTCCCACCGTCTCCCCTTTTTTTTGTCGCATAAACATTAGTTTGTTTAAGCATACACACACAAATATAAAAGCATACAAGCATTTTGGCCAGTCTGTCCGAGAGCACGTTGTCCTGTAGTAAAGAAGAAGAAGCCAAAGCCGAACTCGCTTCCTCTTGCACTGATACGAACTGATGATACTGTTCTGATGCGACAGTGTGAACTCCGACTGCTGCGTGCAAGTGCTTACTGAACTTTGATTTACCCTGATAAGAACCCTAATTTAAAAGTCAAAAACGAGGAAACAAGCACAAGCAAAAATGGGCTACCCTTCGCTTTCACTGTGTGTGTGTGGTCTTCAGACCATTGGAGTCCACTACTTTCACTAGTCATCACCGGTTACGGGGATTATTAATTGGACGGTTGCTGTCTAGACAGATGACGGCAGATGGTTAGGCAACGTTGGAGGACAGGAGGTTCTCGAAAAAGTGAAATCAGACAGAGAGAGAGGGAGAGAGGCAAAGTAAGTGAATCGAGAGCGGGGCACTCCTTTGGTAATAGTGTGGTGACTTGAGCTGCCGTTTGCAAGCGGCCAGTTGACACACGCACACACACACACACATTGTGTCGGTGACTGAGCAACTCACCCAGCTCTGACCGCCCTCCTCTGACTCACTACACCGACCCTACTACTGTTGTTCTTTGCACTGCTGTTTGGATGATTCTTGCGCACACTGCATTTCTCAATTGTTGTTTCTTTCTGCAGCGCTTTCACTTTCACTTTTTCACGTGACTCGGCTCGCTTTATTTAAGTGCGCCAGCATTGCACGATATTACTTTCCTCTTTCCACACACACTCTCACGCGTACCGAACGATTCAACGTTTCGTTTCAAACTACTCAGTCATTGCGAAAGGAGCATAAGTTGTACGTTACTGCAAGAAAACACCTCGTCGTCTCTACCTTCAAGAACTTTTGTCTCTGTTTTTTCTTTTGCTGTGTTCCTCAGTCCTCAGCTGTCATGCTGCACCGAGATCCTGGCCTTTGACATCCCGCACACTGCTTCCCATGACCTGATATCGGTTCGTTTTTATTTTACCTTTTTCACTTTGTTTTGCACTTTTTTGCACTTTTGTGTTACAAATCATTCGTTTTGCGTAGCCAAGTACATTTTGAACTTTCTGCACTTTTGCCAACAAACTGATTGAGAAAAAGGCTGTTCTAGACAGTTCAGTAGCAGTTCGGTAGCTTTGTGTTTTCCCTTGTCAGTGTTCGTAGTTAGTCAGCCACTGTTCTGCCCCAACAGCCAAGTATCATTCGGAAAAGTACTCGAATGTTAGTTGCCGGCACCGGTTGGCCAGTTGCCATTGCTAGTCAGGAGTTGTGCAGCAGACGCAGCAGCTGCTACCACCACCACCACTTTATTCGAAGCCCTTCATCTTCTTCTTTGCCTTCCTTGCGTACTTTTTCACTTTCACGTCACACACAATTAGGCAAATAGCATTCGACAGAAATCATATCTGAAAGAGCAGCAGAAGCAGCAGTATCAGCCATCAGCCGGCATCGATGCATTGCACTGTGCCCTCACTGCGACTGCACTGATGATTGCATGTGCTTCATCATCACCATCATCATCACCATATTGGTGCGACATGACTGCTGTTAATGCTGCTGATGCAGAAGAAGTAGCAGTGTGACAGACACACACACACAGACACCGGTCCTGGCGATCAAATTCACACAGAGCAGGCAAATTACCAGTAGTAACTGCAAAGTCTGTGAAGTCCTGCTGCTTCCTTTGCTCCCATGACGAAAAGGAAAAAAAGTGTGTGATTGCCGGCGAATATACGTTTTCGTTTGATTAGCTTTCAGTGCTAAACTGATATATCGATCCGCGCCTTTGACGTAATTGTTCTGGCTACTACTTTTTATGCCAATTTCTAATTGTCAAGTTCAGACAGAGTGATCAGACATCAGCGGTTCTCAAACAGTGCATAGTAACAATGACTGAAAAGTAGTGTAAAAGTTGTCTTGTAAAACTTCTGCTGTCGCTGCTGTTAAACACAATTGGGTTTTGCAAGTTTTTCCCATCTTTATTTGAGGAAAAGTATATCAATCTGCTTCTTTGCTGTAGTTTTTTTTGTTTATTTGCTTGTCCATATCTCCTGCACTCGCTGCACATTGTCACTTGACACTGTTCCTCATGGGCTTTTTTAAGCTGCACACACTGGACCGTTTTCATCTTTTTCGTTCCCTCTCATCAAAAGCTTATCATTTGGTGGCCCTCACTTCTCCATCTTCTTCTTAGCATTGTCTGTTTGTCTGTTTGGACTGGCGTATTTCCTTGATTGCCACTGTTTGTTTGCCTGACCGGCCTTATACAGAGAGAGAGAGAGAGAGAGAGAGAGAGGAGAGAGAGAGAGAGAGAGAGAGAGAGAGAGAGACTGTTGCTGTCCACTAACACTACTACAACAACGATTACTACTACTACTACTAATTTGCTGTTGCTGTTGCCACAAATAGTGATCAAACAAATCACCAGACTTTGAGGATAGAGCAGGGTCGGCTGGCTTATCACCACCACTGCTGCTGCTGCTGCTCACTTTTCTTCGACTTTTCTCTCTCCTGTTTTCTCCCATTTTTTTCTTTACTTTTTACTTGAAACTGCTCACTAGCCCCCTCCTAATCACGCAATCACTGCAATACAGGAGAGGTTCACAGTAGCAGTCACTGCAGGACCCATGATGATTTGCCGGTTTTTTCTTTATCAATCAGTCAAATCAAAAAAGTACCGATAACAAAGAAGTAGTAGACCCGAAAATGGCAGTTTGTTGCAAGAGCAACCGCGTGCACGGCAAACCAGAGTTCAGCGAGTGAAAAAACGGTTGGCAGGCAGGCAGGCAAGGAGCTGGGAGAAAACACTAGAGAGAAAACGATTGCTAGATTGTAAATGCCCAAGTTGAATCAACTGAAGAAGAGTAGGGGGTAAAAGTGTGAAGAGAAGGAGAAAAAGGAGAAGAGGAAAGAAGGAAGGTAACCAAATAGGCAGATAACCATCCGAAAGGTCTACTACTACTACTGTCAGGCTATCTAACTCTAGCTGGTCGTTGAACATCTGATGCAGTTTATGAACATTAGAAGTGGCTGTGGCAAAAACTGCTGCAACTGTCAGTCCAATTGTCCTGAGTTTGTCCCTCTCTTCTGGTCTTCCTCTTTTGGCCTTGTTTCTTTCTTTCCACACTCGCCACTGACATTTGCGCAGGCACACACACTTTTGTGCACACACTCTGGGAGACTTGTGTCGATTCAGTTGCAAGTGATATCACACTGCTGGTGCTGCAACTGCTGCTGCTGCCACCTCCTCCTTAGTGGCGCCCCTTCTGTTTATGAGATACACACACATATTCTCTCTGGGCACTGTACAGACTGGTGTCGATGGTACTGCCACCACTAGCACTACCATCACTGCAGCAATTGCAGCATCAGCAGCTACACTGTTGCAGGCCGCAGTCTTTCTCTCGAGGTGCTCTGCATATAAAAAGACGGTTGCTCTGGTCGGTCTGCTGCATTGCCTGACTGACTGCACTGTCATTCACTACCACCACCACCGCTCTACTTTTTCTCCTTACCAAGGAGCCCCCCCTCTCTCTCTCTTTCTCTTCTCTTTTCTTCATTGTCTTTTCGTGAATCGTTCACTGCAACACGTTCTCCCTTTCTCTCTTTCTTATCCCGCACTAGTTGCTGTGCTCTAAAGATCACTTCAAGTCTCACTCTCTGTTGTATTAGTACACACACAGCACACAGTCTCTATCCCTCGACCCTTATGTATCACCATCTTCAGCGGAGATCTCGTAAAAAAAGCAATTGAATTGAGGCTGTTGTTTCCTCTCTTATTTTCCCTTCTATCAACTACCGTTCTGGAGTGTTTCCATTCCCATTCCTGCATTTGCGTTTGTGTCCCGGTGAGTTTTGCCGATGCTTTCTTTTTGCTCTCTGTTTTTCGGTGCACGCGGTCAAAGTTTACGATCGTTCGGTTTCCTCCTCTTATCTTCACTTAAGCTGATGATTTAGGCTGCTTTACTTTAAATCGCTTCTCTTTTTATTGTTCCATTGTCTATGCTTTACTTTCCACCACTCTCTTTCAACTCTTAACTGCAGTTTGCAGTTTGCTGATCGGTTTTCATTGAAATCTTTTACTCTTTTTCCTTCAATTGTTTTTTCCTGCTTTACGAGCATTTACAACAGCCACTTTTTAGCGCTAATTTAGCACTACTCTACGTCTGTGTCCAAATGGTGTTTCACGCCGTGATGTTTAGTGCAAACTTTTAATTTATTGAGTACTTTGATGCACTTTTCTACGTGTCAGGTTCAGGCAACCAAATTTTGACCTGCTACTGCTAATTGCCGTTCTATTCAATGAGGCAAAAATAACTTATGTGCTCTTTTACCCCATTCACAGGAGATGAATACTGGTTTCGCAGAATTTTCAGAAGAGTCTTCTGAAGAGCCTTACAGTAGGGTAAGTGATTTTGCCTTTTCATCCAGCACAAACCCTGACCCTAAATGGCATTCAAACACTAACACTATTGACCTTTTCGGTCGTTCCCTTTCTTCCCGAAACAACAGGCCTTAACCGAATCGCGTACCTCTTCCACCAGCTTCTTTGGCTGCCGCCTCTGTGTAGCCTCTCTTCCACTTCCACTTCGATGTGATCTTCAACGTCTGGTCGGCCCAGTCAGCCAGTCCTCCTGTGCACTGTGTGGCCCACTGTCCACCTCCTCCTCTTTGAGTTCTCTGCCCATCTGTGCACTGCAAGCAGCACTTGCAGCGTACCTAGCCACCGACTGTGCTCCCCGTACGACACCAATCGATGGCATCAGGCCAACAGCAACAGTCGCGACACCAACTGGCACTGCTGAATCCGCGAGCTCAGGCAGACCGAACTGCAGCCTCCACCGCCACGCTCTCCGCCGAGACGAAGAAGAAGACGAGCTGCTGAATGAAGATCAACACTTCACGCATCTCGCTTCGCCTGAACACCTACACGCGCTACTCGGCCTTTCAAAGGTAAGCTTTCAAAAGTGGTCTAATTTTAAATAGAAATGCCTGCTTGTTTGGAGTTACAGTGTGTGTCTTGACCATCATTTTAAATTCATCATAAAATGGCAAACATCACTTGAAGCAGCAGCAGCAATAACAACTGAAAAAACTGACAAAATCTGACTAATTACTGATTTAAACAATAGAGCATTGCTGCATTGCTGATCACCACTACCCAGTACCTGGCCTGGTTCTCCATCCTTACCAGCCAGAATCAGCAGATCACCACCATCACAAATGAGCGAACTCTGGCCAGCTTTTCACAGCTGGTGTTTAACCATCTCCGCCCTGCGAATGTAGCCACGTTCATTGAGTTGCCCACCCTTAGGCCTCTCCAGTGCTGCTAAATAGCCACTAATACCACTACAGAGCCAATTCTATTCTATTCGGAATCTACCACTCCCGGCTCTCTTAGCTTATTTACTATTTTGTACTCCGGATAAGTAGTCAACCTTCTGGTACTAGTGCCATTGTACTACTACTGTCTGTGCTATTTTCGATATTATTAGCATACTTTCTACTACTACTACTACCACTACTACTTCCACCGCAAGTTCTAGAAGCAGCCTCTTCTCTGATCTGTAAACAACATTCACTTACACGAGACAACATTTACACGCCTGTCTGATTATCTTTGCCAACACAGACTCTTTAGACACAAATTCACATTCACTTTCATTTCATTGCCTCACTGTACTGCATTGTGCTGACCTTCTGTTCGTCTCTTTTTTAATCTACTCACAAAACCACCACAGCAACAACCCCCCTCTTCTTTCCTTCGACCAACCAATCCACCACAGACACACTCTTTTCTACCCCTCTTTCCTCTTCTTTCTTGACAGCAGATCACAACGTTTAAATTCCAGCCACGCAAAGATGCAGAACCAAGCTTTCCTACCCTCAGTCGGCAGCTCGCTGAGCACCATGACGACGCTGGCTCACTTGGACGCAGACTTTGACCGAAGCCACAGCCACAGCCCTGAACGCGAGCAGCTCTGCAGTTTTAAAGATCAAAGTCCACTTACTCGATTTTACATTGGCGACGAGTCGCTCACCGCCGGCTTGGCAGTTAACAACAGCACCACCACCAGCCCATTGGTAATGGCAAAGTGCGAAGAAGAGGAGATGGAGTCATTTGACGCAGTGACCGCTGCCGCCGCCGCCGCCCTGATGTGCGAGTCCACCAAGAGAATGGCCTGCCAGAACTCCTTTGACTCGGGCTACGGCATCCAGGGATATGGCATTACCAAGGAGCATCAAGAGAACCAGCAATACAACCACCACAACCGCTTCATCAGCTGCGACTCCGAGGCGGCCATTGTCCTCAACCCCGAGGCAACTGCAGTCATCAGCGGAAACTCAACTGGCAGCAACTACAACAGCAGCGGCAGCCACGACTCAGGCTGCGACGAGGACTCTCTGGCCTACTCCGGCTCCTTCAGCAACGGCACCTTTGGCCAGATTCGCCTCCTCAGCGTCGTCATGCAGGTCTGCCTGGCGATCTCCCTTAGCTCTGCAGGCAACTTCGGCGCTGGCATCATCCTCGACAACGTCCAAAACTGGACCGTCTTCCACCGCGTCCCGGAGCTCTTCTACCTGGTGCCCGCCCTCCTTGGCCTGAAGGGCAACCTGGAGATGACCATGGTCGCCCGGCTGTCTACCCTCGCCAACATGGGCCAGCTGAACACCTGGAAGCGAGCACTGCGCGCCATGTCCGTCAACATCAGCCTCGTGCAGTGCCAGGCCATTGTCATCGCCTTCCTCGCCTCCTCAGTGACTTTCCTCGCGTCGATGTACGAGAACAGCGGCTCTTCAACTGTTTCCTCGACTCTGCCTGCTCACATGCTCTCAGCCGGCGCTGAATGAACAGAACGCCACCGGAGCCTCGGTGTGGATCGAGACGGCAGAGAATGGCGCCCCGCTGGACGTCACCGCCGACACCGCCTCCAAGGTGCTCATCATCTTCTCCACCTCGCTGGCCACCGCCAACCTCGCCTGCCTCGGCTCCAGCGTTTTCATGATCCTCATGATTCTCCTGCTCTCCAACCTGAAGATCAACCCGGACAACTTCGCCACGGCCATCGCCGCCTCCATCGGCGACATCGTCACCTCCTACCTGCTGGGCGTCATCGGTCAGTTCATCTACAACCGAACCGTCTACCTGCCTGATTCAAGCGCTGCTCTGCTCGGCGACCTCTCCGTCCGCTTCTACCAGGACATGCGCTCGCCTTCCGTAGCCCTCGGTGTCATCCTCTTCTTTGTGGTCATCTTCCCCGCCCTCGCCTACGTCACCTGCAAGGACGAAGCCAACAAGCGGGTGCTCTTCGGCGCCGGCGCCTGGTGTCCCATCCTGGTGGCGATGATGGTCAGCTTCCTCTCCGGGGCTTTTCTGCGCATCGGCGCCAAGTACTTTGCCTTCATGGCGCTCTTCCAGCCGCTCATTAATGGGTAAGCAAGGTTTTTTGCTGAAAAGTTTGAAGTTTTGTGTTAACCAACATCTCTTACTCTTTGTAGCGTTGGAGGCAACCTGGCGGCCATCACCACCAGCCGCCTGTCCACAGAGATGCACGTCCAGTCGAATGCCCGCATTGCCACGGTGAACGGCCACAACAAGGTCAACTCGCGCAAGTCAGTTGCCCGAACCTTCACTGACACGCTCAAGGCTTTCTTCAAGTCAAGTGGTAGGATGAACCCAAATGTTTACCTTTACCACTAAATGCTAACCAAATCACACACATTTCACACCCATTATAGACAAGCAAAACACACTGATGCTCATCTTTGTGCTGATCGCCATTGTCATTCAGCTGATCTACGGCGTCCTGCTGCCCGTTCAGAATGGCCATTTCGGTGACATCTCCTACGTCTTCTACCTGCTCTACTGCCTGGCTGCTAGCCTTCAGGTAGGAATCAGATGGGTTTTGAAAGCTGCTAAAGCGCAACCTATTTTTTACCAATTTTCATCTTCCTCATCTCTTCTCAGGTGCTGATCCTCCTCGTGCTGACCCGCTTTCTGGTGAACATCTTCTGGTACCGTGGCATGGACCCGGACACCTGCGCCATTCCGCTGCTGACCTCGCTGGGCGACCTGCTGGGCACCGTTTTCCTCCTCTCAGTTTTCTACCTGCTCCGTGCAATGGGCGACAGCAGTGCAATGCCCGCAGAGACCAGCGAGGCGACACTCGTCTCCTCGGCCATGGCCGCCAGCATCGACCCGGAGACGGTGAAGGGCGTCGTCTACGCCACGGTCAGCTCGGTGGCCGCCGCCGTTAGCACTTCCGGTTCAGTTTTGCCCACCACCACCACCACCGTTATCAGCAGCACCATGGCCACACTGTTCCAGACGACCACCGCCGCTGCCCGATCTGCCTAAGCAAAAACATTCTGCACACATCAAAATTAACTCAACCAAACAAAAAACAGTATCTTTTAGTTAGCATCTACCTTTTTCTTTTGTTTCTCCTCTTCCTTTTGCAACTTTTTCTTCAGCCAATTGATTGGCATCCTTCTTTCTTTTTTTCAGTAACTTTTTTTATTTATCTGGCAATGAAATGATATTGATTTGTGGAAATCGACGATATATACATTTCAACACAAACATACACAGACAAACACAAACACACTGACACTTCCAATATCTTGCAATCTCATAGAAAATATAGTTTACATTTGTCCACTTTATTTTTGTACGACACACAACACTTTTTAACAAGAATCTTAAAACTCTTTTCTAAAACACAAAAAACATATATTTTTCTAATACGTAGAACTAAATGATTTTTTTAATTAGTAACTTTGAAAGTAGTAGTAGAACCCTTTTTCCGAGTAATTAGACAATAAATCAGATTTCTCCAAAGCAAACTAAAAGTTGTGACAGCTGTGTCATCGCTGCGTCATCACTTTACAGTCAATTTGTCAGTCAACGCCAATGTACACTGTGTGTATGTCTTTTGGCTGACGTGCTGTCAATCAGCCAGTTCAGTCACACTTTTCCAGTTTACCTTGTACGGTTTATACACAAAAAAGGTTGTAGGCCTTTTTATACTCCTGTTCAGCAATGGCAACCTGGTAATGTACCCGTCAGCAGAACTTCTTAAGTAAACAAAGCGCTTTTTCATTTCCCTGCAAAGCCTTCACCTTCAAATCAGTTGGCAGAGTAGCCCACCACCAAAGAAGGCAGTGCTCACAGCTAAACAGTATTTGCAGTGGACATAAATTCTGCTCTATCAAAGACACAGCTCTTCCGGTAACCTTGAAGCGTTTTGCATGCTAAAGCGCTCTCTGTTATGATTCGTTCACTACTCAAATTTGGCTATGATTAACTGCCACTGGTGCGGAGTGTTTTCCAAAATGGCAGAATACTGCTGGCAAGCTCAGCAGTTGTTGCTGAGTGGTACGTCACCGGTGGTGGTGGCGGTGGTTGTGGTCACATGCAGTACATTTATACAGTCATCTATACAGTACTAAACATGTTCTAGGTCTGTGGTGATGTCAATTTGTTTTAAAAGTACAAAAGTGAGAGAACAAAGGAGATTGATGGAGAAGTTTATGAAAAAAAATACGATGGCCAGGATGAACTTAGCGGATATCCCGCCTCATGTCGCCGCTGATGGTATCAGCTTTTTTTAAATGTTAGCCAAATTATAGCTAATTTGCGGCAGGATTTGGTGGTGGTGGTAGCTTCTAGCTGCTTCACAATGTCAATTAGGCTGTCTCTGTGGGTCGGCGTTTTGTGTGCGCGGTGACTGTGTATGCCTTCTCTCTCTTGGTGATGTGCTGCTTTTGTTTTATTACCAGGCACTGCTGTTGATTTAGCTGGTGACCAGTTGAATTTCAGCTGCCACAGTTGCCGCCACTCATCTAGTGTTTTACCTTGTGTTGGCGGGTGTGTGTGTGTGTTTGCTCAATGGCGCCTCTTCTCTGTGCCCATTTGTAGATTTGACCAAACGAAGCAAGCCAGTTTCACTTGAGACTGCCACTTGGACGCACACCGTCTACTACTGATTACTACTGATTATCACATTTATCAATTTACTCATTTTGTTTTTTATTGCAAAAATGAACTACTACCTACGAGGAAAACCTGCAATGATGAAACTTTGGCTTGTGTTTGTGCTTTTCTTTGTAGTGTCTTACACATCTGTAGACTCGCTAGACCTGCGACCGAACTGTGGTTTTCCCGGCAAACCGTTCCGCGCCAAGTTGTCGCCTGAAGAGAAGTTGGTCTACGCCGATGGAGAGGTAGTGTCCTACCAGTGCACTGACTACTGGGCTGCACCGCAGGAGCGAAAGTGTGTCAACGGTGCCTGGACCGGGCATCCCGCTAGATGTGGTAAGTTTTGTTGTATTTACTGTTTTTTGTATTTTTATCGACTATTTCCAATATAAAACCCACAGGTGACTCCATCCGAGATGTGCTGATGAAGGACTCCAGAACGATAGACATGTCGGCGACGCCGGCGCCGCGCGAACTCTGGCACCACACTGACATGAACATCACCAGCCGAGAGTGGAAGTACCCGAATGCCTTCACCTCGCATCGCTTCAAGAAGGCTCGCCTACGAATCACCGACGACCACGAGTACTACTGGTACTTCAACTTTACCAAACCGGTGGTGAAGATGTTTGTGAAAACCAACTTCAACTTCATCAACTTCACCTACCTGCCGGAAAGCGTCAAGAAGGCGCACATTTTTGACATTAAAATGGAAATTAGTCCTCACCGGACCTGCGTCCTCGAGTACCAGAACTACAATCCCTGGCACGAGACGGGCAATCGCATTGACTCGTACTTTGCCTGTGAGGCCAACTCACCGGAAGACCTCAAGTTGGACTCGCTGGATCCGCCCAACTACATGTTCATGAGCACCAAGTCATCGCACAAGCTGACGCACGAGTTTATCGCCCTCTTTTTTGGCAAAGCCTACTTCAACAACGACTCAGAGCCGCTGTGCGGAGAGCCGGAGGTGAACAGCGGTCAGTCATCCCGACCGAACGTCGAGTACAAGGACTACATCATCGACTGCGCCTCCAAGGACGACTGGGCGAATGTGGATCAGGACAATAAGTTTACCTACAGCATCAAGTGCACCGGGGAGATGGTGTGGAATGGCACGAAACCGGACTGCGTCCCGCTGCACAATAAAGTCTGCCCGCTGGATGACATCTTCTGGCGAAGCATGACCCAGAATCGGAGCACTGAACAGGAGCAGATGGCGCTGGCAGGGATAGGTTCTGGAACTGGCAACACTTTACCGCACGCAGAAGGTGGTGGCGCCCACAAAAGTCATCCAAAGTTGGCCGTCGATTCACTGAACGGGTACTACCACTACCCAGTCAATGACACCATTTACGCGACATTCGGTTCTGAGCTGACCTACCTCTGCCTCGATCAGGAGAACTACATTCTCGTGGGAAAAGACACCAGAAAGTGCCGGTCAGATGGTTCGTGGAGCGGCACTGAGCCGACCTGTCGATGTAAGTACTTAAACAGTCTAAAACACTGATTAGCCGTTTTTGCTAACGTTTTCCCTTTCGTCCACCAGTCTTCGAGTCGAGCAACAAGCTGATCGAGTCGTCGAACTCCCTGCTGGTGGCCATCTTCATCATGGGCATCCTCCTGGTGCTGATCATCGCCGTCTCCTGCATTCTCTTCTTCCTTTACACCCGCCGACTGCGCAAGAAGAAGGCGGAGCTGGAGGCGGAAAAGGCGGAAGTGAACGCCTGGCAGGCGGACGTCAACCTCTACGATAACATTGAGCTGAACGGAAGTGGCGGCGGACAGGTGGGCGGTGGTGGCGGCGGCGGCGGCAAGTCAGACGGCATCTACGAGGTGTACGAGCACATCGACGAAGGCCAGTACAGTACGGTGGGAAATGAGTACACGCCGTACAATGACCCGGGCTACAACAGCTACAGCTACACGACGATGCAACACCCCGGACATCAGGCCGGTCACCACTACGGCAACCTGCCCGGAGGCGGCGGCCGCCACCAGCTGACCGACGACCTGGGCACCTACGAGGAGCTCACTGATGGCGCCCAATCGGATTACGTGCGCATGTTGCGCGACAGTCAGGTCTTTCCCAACCACCAACCGGTACAGCTGTTGCAACCTTCGGGAAGTGTGCTCAGAAACCAAGGTGGTGCTGGTGGTGGTGGTGGTAGTCGAGTGGTCATCGTGCGAAAGGACTCCCTCAAGAAGTTTCGTGATGCCGAGCCGTCCTACTTGGAGATTTCCAAATAACTACGCTGTAATTCCTGTTTTCATTTTCGAATACTATTACCGCTGAAATTTGTTTACGAATAACTGTTAATGACACTAATTTTGCACTTAAAATCATTGCACTAAACTCTTTCTGAAGTGTAACAATATTTTCTAAGAAGCCTCGTCACTAGATGGCACAGCGGCTACAACTGCCAAAAAGTTGCTATAAGACACAGGCACTAAAAGTTAGACGCACGGCAGTTAACTTGAGTAATTATAAACTTTAATATCCACGGGCGAATGTTTGCAGTATGAAAACAATCACCATCATCACCAGGATCACATTGTTTGCTTTGTGCGGCAGTGCCGCAAGGGGAAGACAGTGTCAGCAGTAGCGGTCGATGGCAGTGGTAATTGACACTAGTTTGCATAGCATCACCTCAGCCGGTACTTGCAGACTTTAATGTCTCGGGTGAGGCCTCTCTGATTCGGCAGTAGTAGTAGTAGTGTGCAGTGCCACAGTTTGAGCCATAAAAAGGGGAAAATCACTGCTGCCTGCTATCATTTCAGTCCAGCACACAGTTCCGACTGTGTGCAAGCATCTCAGCATTTGCCACTGATTGGCAGCGCATCGTCGTGGCCGCCGTCATTTTATGACCACTCTTGGCGAGGAGGACTGTTTGCAGCTGGCCAGATGCCGCCGATTGTCGCACTAAAATATCCGCATTTGTCGGTCACTTTTCTAAAAAGCGTCCCCTTTTGGTTTGGACAAGGAGGAGGAGGAAGAGGAGGAAGTTTGCTTATCGACGCTCAGCAGTTGGCCAATTACCGGTCTACTTTTTTTGCTTATTTCTACATGTGGGGAACATATGTGCAGTGTGACTAATTTATCTAGTCTAGCAGTAAATAGAGTAGTTCTCAATGTAGTAAGTTTAACTGAACATATTTGCTTTCCGTTTTTAATATTCGAGCATTTTTGAATAACAAAATTCATTTTTTAATTTAATCAACATTGCAATATATTCAGCCAATATAAATTAGAAAGGTTGTGATTTTTTTCTGAACAATCATAAAAAAAGTCTTTGCATTAGTGTACACTTTTTTGCGTAAAGCACGACAATTAAGAGATGAACAAGTAGCTTTTTGTTTCAGTCGTTGGTTTAAGAGGTTGCAGCTGTGGTTTTTTGTAGCATTTCAGCAACAATGTCTGTGGCGCGTGGCACACCATTTGATGTCAGCTGTTGTCGGTCGGTCTGACTGTCGGCAGCCGTCTTCACCCGTCTACCCATTCACGTACACTTTGAATCTTTGATTGGTAATTATCCATTAATTAGTGGATGCATCTAAGCATGCCCTCACGAGTGCCACTTGCGCACATTCAGCGCAAACTTTCTGAATGAGTCAAATGAAGTGAACACTCCTTACTCCCTTCCTCTCAGTGTCAAGTGCTATCGGACTAGGTGCTGGGTGGGTGCATTTCTGTGTCAGTGGCATTTGTTTTATTTTTGCTGCATTTCTTTTCAAATTGTGCTTTTTATGCCTAAAATGAGCCATGCTAAACACCTGCCAAAACACGTGGTCCCCGTGAAGCCATGTGTTTGGCTACATTGGCTGTTGCAATACAAACCGTTGCAATTTTTAACAAGGTCAGACGTTGCTGTTTTTAATGCGAATTTGACTATTTACATTAAAATTGGCGCTAAAAATGCATTCGAAACAAATTGAAAAAGATTGATTAAAGAAAGATGCAACAACGCTAATTGCCATGGTAAAAAACAAATAAAATTTGTTCAGAGTAGTTTAAATGATCAAGAGCCTTTTCTGTGCTTAAATCGCCATTTTTAACAACGTTTTCTAAAACTTTAACGAATCAACAGATAATTGAGTTTTCCCTTATTACCCTCTCATTTCCTTTTCTAAATAAAGATTAATAGAGCTAGTAGCAAACAGACAGGATGTAAACTCGATTACTGTGCCGTAAGGATTTTTTATTACTAATCATTACCGACCGAAATAGTTTGAAACCTCAATAAGTTTATAAAAATGACTGTGTTTGAATCTTCTAATGACACTAACTCTTTTATCTCAGTTCATAGATTAAAATTTTCAGTTCTTTTTAAAACAAAATTTTCCTACTTTTCCTGCAACAGATGCAATTTTTTCTCTCTGCATTTCCTTTGCCGTTTTCCGTTTAAAAATCCCGTTTTTGAACGTGCTTCAGTGGCGCATGATCCTGGCGAGAGAAAGACAGACACTGGCGACATTGCCGCCACCAGGTGTGTCAAGCAGAGGAGAAGAGATGAGCAACAGATCAGACAGACAGAAAGTGAGCGTCAGTGGCAGCAACAGCAGCGCCATCAGCATCATCATCTGCAGCTCTGGTGGACAGTGCTGGTGGCAATGATTGTTCGCACTGCTTGCCCACTCTCTGGTGGTGGCCACAGTGCTGCTGCCGGCAACATGCTGTCCCCGCAGTGGCCAGTGGTCTGACCAGGCAGCACCATAGTGCAGCCACTCTCCTTCACATGCTCTTTCTAATGCAAAAGGAGAGGGAGGAGAGAGAGAGTGCCTGCAGTGCCGGCACTGCTGGAATGTGCCGACATGCGCCACTCACTCAAACACACACACACTCTGTGCAACCAGTGTGCTGAGCAAACCGATCATTGCAAGCAAACAGGAGGCCAAACGGGCAGACCAATCATTTGGGCAGGCACTGACTCACTGACTGGATGGGCCCAAATCCAACGGACAAACACCACTACTACTGCTAGCACCACTTGGTTTCACAGTCGGTACCAGGTGCACATCGAATGATCAAACGTTTAAAAAAATGTAAAACTGTATCAATTTGTCTAATTTTTTTGCGATTGATTATATAATTTATTGGCAGTTGAATTCTAAACACTAATAAAAAAATTCGATTTTTGCTCATCGAACTCTCTGCACTAATCAAACGCCATGGGCAGTGTCGGCGGCAGAGGTGACTACCACCAGATCACTGCACTACTACTACAACCACTCAATAGATCAGGCGTCAGTGCACCAGAAGCAGTAGAACCGGTATGAAAATTGAAAGAAAAAGTGCTCCCTAAGTGGTCCACAATTGTGACTACTGAATTGGCCATTCGGGGAGGTTATTGTGCGGCGTCAAATAAAACGACAGGTAAGCAGTGAATGGGTGTGAATTAGTGGCAGTGTCACCGGACTGGAAGCCATCTCCACAACAGTCAGCCAACCAGCCAGCCGTCTCTCTTTGGTCAGTGCAAGTCTGAGTCGGCAAAGTCTGCTGCTGCTTAGCACACAACATGGCGCCTGTTGCACTGTCACAGTGCTAGTGCTGCCACTACGGTTGGGTCCACCACCACCACAGTGGCTCATCGTTTCGTTCTCTTTCACTCTCTCTCTCTCTCTCTCTCTCTCTCTTCTCTCTCTCTCTCTCTCTCTCTCTCTCTCTCTCTCTCTCATCTCTCTCTCTGACCATTGCAGCGACTGTCAGTTGCATGGGTGGACAGATCTCATCACCGGCGGCAGTACAATCGTTGGCCGCCTGCGGCACACAGCTTCTCTCCTTTAGCTTCTCTCTCTCCCTCTCTGTTTCCCTTGCTTTCTCTCCTTTGAACATGCAACCATCACTTGAGACTACTATCTCTGGAGTACAGGCAATCTAGAGGCAGCACCTCCTCTTGCAACAGCGGCAGCAGCAGCAGCACCACCACCACAACCACTACCGCCGCCGCCACCAGCAGTTCGTCTCCAAAAAGCGCTTCGAGTCAGGCATTAGTCACTACCTCATTTCTCCTCAGTCTGCAGTCGCTAACTCCTCGGTTGAAGCACACACATTGCTCTTTCTTTCTTTTTCTCTCAACCGCTTCTGTCATTTTGGCTGTTAACATCAAAGAAGAAGAAGGCGACACAACACCGGTCCACACCACGTCGACTTGTGTGTGCGCCTTGTTTGCCTCTTTTTTCTCTGTGTGTCTCTGTTTGACTGTCCGTCCGTCCGTCTGTGTGTTTTACTTGTTGTGCCCAATTTTGTTGTCCGAAGACAGATCGTTTTTCCCAATACCTTGCATTCAAATTGTCACAACACACAAAGCTCCCATAGCTGGGTAAGATTGCGCTTTTTCTAAAACAACATTCCCCCCCCCTTTTTAGTCAATGTTATATCTGCACTAAACTGCTTATATTGCGCATCTTTGTCGGCATCATCAGTCAGCGCTACTCTACTCAAAGTTCAACAGGTCCGACTGCTCAGGATCAGTTGAAGCCATTTCCATTTGCAAAATTGTCCATCACTAAATGCTCACTTAGCCACTACTCACCACACACTAATTCATCGGCGACCCTTTGCCTCTGACCGTCGCTTAGGAACAGCACAAAATGACACCTTTGTGTTGTCGCCGGTGCGTGAAAAAAAGCAAAGAAAGTGTTTGCGCACCATTTACCTCCGTCACCTAGACGGATGCTTTGTTTGAAGCAATGCTGTGCCTTACTAATGGCAACATCAGTAGTATGCGCCTACCACCGCCGTCGCCACCAGCCCCGGCGCAGCCTAGACACGCAAATTACACTCACTCACTCACTCATTTAGGAAATGTCATCATTTAGTGCTACTTAATCAGCCATGCCACTCTATTTCACTGCAGTTTTAGCTGTCATTAAACTGCAGATAACTTTTCTGTCCTTTTTTGTGACCATCTTGGTTTTTGTTGCACGTGTAACGCCCAACGTCTAAGCTCTGCTCTCATCGCTGTTTCAGCCTTTTAGCGAGACTTTTTTATTGTATTTTTCACTAAACACTCCTAAACTTTTAGGTAGTATAGTGTACTTTATCACCCGACGTCACATTTGTTGTCAGCTTGTTAATTTACATAGGCGATGAAAATGGCACTAAATTATATCAGCTGAAAGTAGCATCATGTGTTTTGAACATATGTTTAGAAAAGTTATTCAGCTTCTTAAAAGTTAAAAGTTAGTGCAATTTGTATTTAAAGTAGCTCTACATTAGATGAGTTTTAATCTTGCTGCCAATATTAAAACGAACATTGACGAATAGACTTTCAAATCAGATTTAATCGCTCTTGCAATCAACCCTAAATATTTGCGCTCACTAACTAACCAGGTAACAATTTATCCTTGAGCCATTTTATCAGTTATCTACCTTTTTTCATGTTGTGTCAGGCTGAGTCATCTAGCACACTGTCATTGTACCGAAACTAGCCAACATAATTGTTGTCACAGAAAGTGTTTGCCGTTTTTGGACAACTGTCGCCCTGCTAAAATGCAATTTGCTTGTCGAAGAGCTCGCGTCACTAGCATCATAAAAGATATTTGTTTATGCATTTAAAGTTTTAAATGATGCATAATTTAAATAATGCTGACGCGTAGCAATCTATTGCTTTTACGCCATCAGAACTTTGACATTTAAAACCAGTTAAACATTTTTTGCTTTGTTTGCAATTTCATCATTGCTGACACTATTATACAGTTGTTTCTAATCGACTTCTTTTTGATATACCTCTCCATTTCAGGTTTTACCTTTTGGGTAGCCGTTCTTCATCACTCATTGTTGCAAGAAGGTTTCAATCAGCACTTTTTACGCCGTCAACAGTGCAACAGCTTGTGCACCCCTTTCCTCAGCAGTACTGTGCACACACTCACACTCACAAACTGTTGATTGTCACCACCACCAGGACACACGACACAACAGCAGACAATTATACACTGACCTTACCACCAGCAGCACCAGCAGCACCATCACCCCAGCAACACCATCATCATTAGCGAAAATTAGCAATCTCCCAACACTCTCTCTCTCTCCTGCTCACTTTCTCCCTCTTTTTCTTCTTCCTCTTTCCGACTCCCATCGTCGTCATCTGCTCACTTGCATCAACCACTAATCGTCACGTACTCTGTGGCCAATTGGTTTGTGGTTTAGTGTTCGCTTTCGCAACAATCACAACTCTTCAGTCACTTGGCAGCAGCACAGCTCGTCTCACCGACTAGTTCCGCCGACTTGAGTCCTCTAATTCACGTCACCTCTTTTAGTTGTCACCTTTTTTTCTCTCACCCGGGTCGCTGTCACTTGTCGACAAATTGTAAATGTAAGTACGCTTTTTTCTGTACTGTTGTGTTTAGTCAGATTTTTCAGAGCTCTGAATGCGATTATTCTCATACATGAAACAGTAGAACGTTGCTTTTAGTTATTTATAACTTTGTTTCAGACAGCAGTAAAATCCTTTTAAATTGCAGTCAGTCAATGCACTATTACTGTGTACTGCTTACCGGCAACAAAGTTCGTTTTGAGCAAGATTTGTGCAGAGCAAGTGCACTTGTATACATTTGAATAAACTAGTTGCACTGTACATAATAATGCCGAAACTAATTTTGCTTGGTAGTGGCTTGTGCTTTATGCACGTAATTGAATATTTGCTTAATATCATTTGCCATGAATGACATGTTTTATAGACGATAAATGTTACAGTGCATACAAATCAAAATAAGAATCTCCTTATTTCACCTTCAACCTTAGCACCGTTGTTAACTTTGGCGCTTTTGGTTGTTTATTTAGCACTATTACTAGTCATTGCCATTACAAGTCAATTGACGACAAACCCTTTACCTTTCAGTTAGTACTAAAAGCGCATCACCTCAACGCACTCTGCCAGCATCGCTATTTATCCACTTAGCCAACCGCTAAATTGTCTTCTATTTGATTGTTCAGTGCTTTTTTGACAGTGCACCCCATCGCTATGGTTTGTGTGTGTGTGCGTTTTGGACTAGCCACTAAAATGAAAGTTTGTCTCTTACAACATTAAAAGTGCACTGACTAGTGCCAGATGCTATCAATAGACTGCACAGAAAAAAAAGCATGAAAAAAATGAATGAAACGTGAAGGGAAGAAAGGGAAAACAACAACAACTACTACTTCTACTACCAGCATAGACAGTCACGAAACGGCCTGTTTTTTTCATTTATTATGAACACAGACTCAGGTTTTCTGTCAGTGCACCTCTCTGGCGCATTGAATTGATAAAACAAAAATAATAATAATTTTTGCTATTTTGCACACAAATTAATTTGCTGTGTGATGCCCATCGCCCCACAAAACCTACTATCAGTGCCACTGCATCACCTTTTTATGGTCACTCGACGCACAGTTTGCAGTTTGCACCGTGTTAGTAAGATTGGTCATCTTCTCAGTTACATTTTTGGCTTTGTGATTCAGGTTACACAACACAGTGGGCTAGCTCACTCACTCACTCACACTCACACACCGTTTTTGCTATTCACCTTTTAGCTCATTCTCATTCTCAGTTACCTTTTTTGTCGTCTGTCCGTCTGATGCTCCAGCTAAGGCTGACGTACTTCCAAACTGGGCAAAAATTCCCTTTGTTGTACGGGCGACATCTCCACATTTCTCTCTTCAGTGAGCCGTGTCGAGCCGTGTGTGTGTTGAGTTTGAGTTTGATGCTCAGGATCTGTCTATTCACAAACGAAAGGGCAGTTTTCAGTGATGTCAATGTGTGTCTATTGAAGATCGTACTGAGTTGCTTTGCAATTGAGTCATTCTTCTCTTTGGAGGCACTCTCTTCTCTCACTGGGACTACACTGTCGTCGTCGTTGTCGCCCAAAACTTTTATTATTTTTTGTTTTTCTATTCGCTTTGCTCTCCTTGCACGCATCTGTGTTTGTTTATTTAGATTTTGTTTTTAAAAAACAAAACAGTGCACAGCCAAAAAAGTGTTTTGTTGCTGGTAGCTACTTATGATAAAAGTCTTAAGAATCGGAGTAAAAAAGCCCAGTGCTCATGACAGAAAGGGCATCATCTCCTTCTATTTCTAATCGGGCGACTATGCGCCGAGTTTTGCACTTAAGCACAGGCAGAGGGCTAAAAAGAAGTAGATGCCCACACACCAAAATCAACAATACTTCACATGCACACACAAAAAAAGAAAGGAAAGGAAAAAGTTGCGCCTGCTGTGCAAGTTTGCCCAAACAGCAAACAGAACGAGCTTCTCATCATTTGCACTGCCTGCCAGCAAACTCACCGTTTCTTTCTTTTTTTCTCATTTCCATCCTCTGTCATCCCCTCGCTGTGGCCCATTAGCACCATTGGCCACAGTGGTCACTAAAGATGACAGCAGTTTGTAGGCGCCCTCTTCTCTGTCAGTCTGTCAGTCAGTGTGCTCGCTTGCTTGCTTATTACGCAAGAGCACTACCGGCATACTTTCTTCCAACTTTACTTTCTGTTTTACTCATTTGTCCGGCGACACCGGCAAGCACATACACACACAGTAATTTGCAAATGAAGTGTGTGTGTGTGTTCACTGGAGCTCAGTTAGCATAATGAACTATTGACACACTTGCGACACTTTCTGGGATGCCGGTGATGTTACTGCTGCCTCTGGTATGCCTTAGATACTGCTCCGTCCAACAGGTTTCCCCAATTGTTTTCTCCTTTTTTTCTTTAAGATTGACAGTTTCCACTTTGTCTTTTGCTTTAAAGCAACCTGTGCCCAGTTGTGTCAGCTGTCTTCTAGGGTGATAGATAACATGTTCTGTAGAATATTACATTGTCGTGCAAGAGTTTATTCTATTTAACTAACCAAATGATACTTCCATTATCACAATTTTTGAGCAAGCATTAGTGAGCTAACTTGACGTAGACATTTTACAATTTTCAATTGTTACAGTCATTGTTTTTGTGTAATGGTAATTAATTTAATAAAATGACAAAGTTAGATAATGATCAATCACCATCAATTGTTGGAGATTTCACTTTTGGTAGTGTCAATTGAAATAAGCAAACATATAATCATTTATTGTTTTTAGGCGTTTTAATTACAATGTTTTTTACAATTTAAAAAAATAAAAATATAAAATTTTGTAAAAAGTTCAAATATAAAAGTGCATTTTACTAAACTTATGTTTTAAAAATGCATTTGTTTTGATCTTTTTGTAATCAATGTTTTATTTTAAAACTTGTTGATATTTTTAATTTATTTTTTCATTTATTTTGGCTTTCAAATGTGTTGTTTTTTAGCAAAAATGATTAGATTTTAGATTGCAATTTAAAGTAGATTAATAAACGCACTGTTACTTTTTTAACACTTAAATCTGTATTCAAGCACCAGATTTTAGCTTTGTTGTAAACTTCTTTCCAGCATTTTCATTTTTCTTCTGCCATTTGGCTGACACCTGTCTAATCGCATTAGTGAAGTGGGTCGCCTGGTGACGCCGAGGTGATCTGATGACTGTGCACTGCACATAAGTGCTTCAGCACCGGCACTGTGCACTGTTTCCATCTGGGGTGTATCTATGACAATTAATTATGTATGCAATACATGTTAATACAATTGCCAAAAGTTGATCGCCTTAGTTCTTTGTTTTTTAACTTTTTTTGTTAAAAAGGCATTTTTATTACCCATAACCATTACTTTAAATGACAAAAGTGTGAACATTAGAAAGTTTTTTAACACATTTAAATAAAGTAACAAAAAAATTTTTTGAAAATATGCATACCACAAAAAAAGTTAAGACAATATGGTATGTGTGCATGTGTGTAGCCATTTTATTTTTAGAAAACAATCCTAAAAATGTTAATAAACAAAGTAAATAGTTACAAATATTTGCCATTACCTAGTAACAAGTTCATGCAAAAATCTTGCTTAGGTATTTAACTACATTTTTGTTAAATAGTGTTTTGTTTATTTTACTGTTGCAGTTTTATTTTTTTTAATATTTGACCAGTTTGCCATTTAAAATTCAACAAAAATAAGATGCTATTGATGTAGTAATTTGTGTTTTAAGTAGTTACAGTGAGCTTTCCAATTGAGCAGCCAGTCTCTGTGCACTGGTGAAACTTTAGATGATGTAAACCTGTCGTCAGGATGGAAACACTGCTCTGCTGATTGTAGTCCCATGGAAGTACTACTAATAAATAATAAAATGAAAATGAAAAAAGAAAGAAAGAGAGAGAGGATGACTAGCAAAGCACTGAAAAGCATTGTGTGTTGTGGTGCCTTGCAGAGAAGGGCTCACTGAAACCCGACTGTGAGCTGGTTGTGCTGAATGCCGGTGTGCAGCACTGTTCAGAGGGAAAGAGCTGCAGTAATTCATCGAACAGCTAATGACATTCAAGCAGGTAGTCATCGTCGGTTTGCCGGCAAGCATAGTGCTTTTTCTATCTTTCTCTTTTCTCTCTTCTCTCTTTTGGTTTGGTGTCTTCCATTACTTAACAGTAATGTTGCTTTAGTCTCTTTTTCTGTTTAGCTGCAGTTCCACTCTTCCAAACCTTTGGAGGTAATTTATTGTCAGACATGGCATGCCTAGAGATAAACCGGCACACACCGGTCGATCGTTTCTTCTTTTCTTTCCCTAAATATCTTTTTTCTTTTTTCTCTTTCTCTTTTTCTCTCTTCTGGTCATTTACTCTTTTCAGCCTTGCCAATCAATAGTACTATTGCTTGCTATCTTTACGCTCTCTCCAATTGATAGTTGACCAGTTTTAAACTACTGAGCACTACTTGCACACATTCATTCAGGCAATTGTTCTTAACTATCATTTACCACAATTGCCTACTACTGTTTTATTATGTTTTTGTTCATTTACTATTGTCATTATCCTGACTTGCATTGCATTGATTTTAAAATTTCATATTTAGAGAAACTGTTTGAAAAACTACTAAAATAACGATTGTTTAAAGTATAATTACAGTTTAAAATTTTTTACCACAATTTTTGTTTATTTTAAAAGCGAAATTTATTATTTAATAGAGATAGCTAATGCTAAAAAACAAACGCAATCGTGTAAACGGAAAATGAGTCAGACTGCGGAGATGTTTGCATACTGTATAGGTTGATGTGCCTCAAGTGTTGCAATCAACAATCAACAAGCTGTACGCCTCAGTTCGCTTGCAGTTTTTTCAGTGATTTTTCATTATCAAAGGTCTCTTTTCCCTTGACTGGCAGTGTACTTTCCCCTGAGCACCATCTTTTATCCAAACACATCTGGGTGTCATGTGTGTGTACTAGTCGTAGTAGTAGTAGTGCTGTCGATTGCCGATTGCAACTTCCTCGTTTGTGGGCATCTTTTTTAGCATCTTTCATTGACAACTGTTAATCATCGCAAACCATGATGAGCACACTGTGCACTTGTCGTCGCCCGTAAGGGCACTTGTTTGAGTCGGTTGTTGTTCAGAGTATTGGCCGATTGCACGCCTAGCAATCAGGCTGGTCGGTCACCGAGTAAGTGAGTTGTCACGTCAGTACACAGTGGACAGAGCGGCACCGACCAGCCATGTTAACAGGCTGATTCTAGGTAAGCAGCAGTCAACTAGTGTTCAATGGTGAGGATAGTGGTACTTTGCCGAAAAATACCCCACCATAACAAAAAGCAGCATTTTACATATCTGAACAACACATGCTGCTGATGACAGCACACACCGCTGACAAACACTTTTGACCGCTACTGCGCTTGATATTTCTAGTTGTTTTTTGGCTCAACTGTGTCAGTTTCCTTCTCAATTATGTCTCCAATCTATCATGGCACAAAGCATTACCCAGCAGCTGTGCTTATCAGCAGTTGTTGTTGACAGACGCTCTGCACTTGGTCAGATTAGAGCGAAAAACAGTTAAGGGATAATTATGTGCACCAGCCAATTTCTGGTTTATTGATTTTTAAACGTTTTGCATCTTATCTTACACACAAAAATGCCGCTTTTTGCACTCTATTTGCTGTTAGACTTTGTTGTTGTTGTTGCCGTTGATAGTGAACCAGTTGGTTTGCACTTTGTATCAGCAGGAAAAACCTTGTAAATACATAATTGATGTTGAGCTGTGCTGTTGATTGATTGAGAGACGGCTGTGAGAGTGAGTGAGTGAGTGAAAAAGAATTGCTGCTAATGCTGATGCTCTGCAGTTGTTCACTCACCTTGGCGGGTACTTTAGCTTTAAAAAGGCAGTTTGAGAGGTGTATGGCGTAGTGGTGATTCAACAACACATCAACAGCTGTCCTTTTCTTTCTCTTCCTCTCTGTTTGTCGGACAGTAATCATCTTCTGCCCAAATGCCAGTTGACTCTGCAGTTTACTGTTTACTTTGTCAAGTGTGCGACAGTCATCGTCGTCTTCTGTTGTAGCTGTTTTGCTTTTTTAAAACTCACAAAGCAGACAACTACAACACCACTAGAAGGGCTCTGAGAAAGAGCACTCACACACACACTCACTCACTCAAACTAGTCGTTGACAAGGGATGAGGAACAGCAAATAATAGCCGCCCGCTTTCAATAAAAAAACTCATCGATTGAGAAAACTAAAAACGTTTGCTGACAAAGCTGCTGGGAATTTTCCATGCGCTTTTGGCTGAAACCTGAGAAATAAAAGGGTGTTTGCACTGGCTTTCCTCAACATGCAAAGGTAATTTGGTGCTGCATGTGTGAGCATTGTGCATTTACGTTTCGTTCGGAAATTTAATTTTCACTGAGAAACATTTCTTTCTTATTGTCTCCCCTTTTTCATTCATTAAAATAATTTAACATTGCCTGCAATTTTTTGTTTTGTGTTTGTTCAACGTTAATTGAAAACTAATAACATAATAAGTTAGCTTGATTTTTATTTAAGTGAATGATTTATTGCTTTATTATATTTTTCGCATAATTTGTCAATACTTTTCATAATTTTCACCTAGTCAGATTTTGTAAATGGAATTTAGATGTTTTGTTTTTATGTGCAAAGAAATACTTGTTGCATAATTGAATAAACAAATACACAAATGTTGTGTGTTATGTGACTGTCGTCATGTGATGAACATTATAACAAACCGACTAGCACCGACACTTAACATATTTTCCTGATTTTTCTCATCAGTTACTAACAACAATTTACTGTTAGTTGCTTTATTATCTAATAGACTAATTTACTGTCAATCATACTGGTTTGCCTGATGACTTACTGCATCTCATATTAAAAACGTTTTAGTTACTAGTTTTACTAAAAATAAATTAAAATTTAATAAACCCAAACCACTGCTGGCATTTGACATTTATTTTGATGTTGTATCAGTAATACATTGACTGGAGACAAGTGTCTATGCTGCCTACCACTGACTACCAAACCACACGTGATGTTGATTGATGCACACAGCTGATAGAACTTTGACATATTCGCATCAAGAACTGCTGCTGCTGCATACAATTTTTTTTATTTCCACATGCACACCCTATCTACCTGTTCCCCTTCACTGTCCCTGTCTCTTCCTGGTAGTTCAACCTAGCAACGAGAGTATTGACAAAAAATGTGCCATTTTGATAGTGGGTATAACTCAGCAAGAGTGGCGATGGATGGATGGTGCATGGAACACATGGTCACAAGTCATTAAGGCTAACGATAATTTTAAACTGACATTTTTGCAACCACCGGCAGCGGCACCGACTTTAGTAATTGGAAGTGCCTAGAGCCGTACCGATTAACACTACTAACAAATGGTGGCTGATGTCGGAGAAGATGAGATGAGTGTTCCTAGCTGAGTGAAACGACTGCACTGCAGTCACTTTCTTTCTTTCTCTCTGCTTACATTTTCTCGTGTGTAGCAGCTGTCGAAGTGCCGTCATACAGTCAGTCAATCAATTGGTGCCGGCGATAGTGCTCCGATTGTTTTCCTTTCCCTCTGGGTTGCTTTTCACTGCCCCTTTCCTGACTTGACACCTCAAACTAAATACTGAAGGCACTAACACCGGAGATTGGCCCCCTCTTTTCTTAATCACGTTTCTCAAACAAATGTACATTCACACACACATTTTCCGGTCAACTTGAGTCTTATGTCAAAGGAGAGCAGTACATAGTGAGGACACTTACTCACTCACATGCTTAACCCTAATTACAGTGAGCGGTTTCGGAAGTTTTCCTTTCTCTCCATTCTTTTCCCTCTCTACTTCTGTGTGCGTGTTTGCTGCCACACTTCTGACACTTGCCGTCGCGTGACTTAATTAGAGCAATTAGTTTTTTACTTTTCCTTCTTTTTCTACTTCTTCTGTCAATGCTCAACCAAAGCCAAAAGGATGTTTTTATTAGAGAAACCTCAGTCACCGCACCGGTGTTTAGTGAGTGCTTTTAGTCTGCCTTTAACCACAGTTTCTCTAGTAGTCTTCAGCGCAGTCTACACCATTGAGGAAAGTACAGTGCCTAAAGTGAACTACTACTTCATGGCAACTAATCACTGTTGGCAGATTATCAGTAGTTGAGCATCTTAAAGAGGCGGCATCCTGTTGTAGCCTCTCGCCAATTCAATGTTGTTCCTTTGTGTTTCTTTTTTCTTCTCTTTCTCTTTCTTTGATATACGCCGATAAATTCTCTGTTTTTAATCTAGCGATTTATGAGCAAAATGAGCAGTACCTGTTGCACTGAATAGTACTAGTATGGAACAATAAAACAAAACTCACAGTTTTTGCGTGTGTTGTGCGTGTGCTCTGCGACAGCAGTTTTCATTAGGCAAACTCCTCATTAATCAGCCATTAAATCACAAACAGTGCAGTCTGCAATAACATTGCAAATTTAGCTCATTACGTGAGGCGCTTCCATGTTAATAGTGTGTGTGTGTGTGCATTTGGAGCGGAGATCACACAACGCGCCAACATTGGCTACATTTTTTAGATTCTTAGATTAGTTTGTAGCATTACCAATCAAAAGTATGGTTGCACTGTATTTGACATTTTTTGGCTGACTGTTTTTTCAGTTTGCCAATACACAACAAACTTTCTTTGATAAAAGCAAAAATGCTTAATTTGATGGCACATTGTTTAGACCAAATAAATTAATTATCTGCTCTATCTCTTTTTTTTACTGAACACATGAACTGTCATTTGTGTGCTCTTTTTTCTTTCTCTCCGTCTCTGTTGTCTCTGTTGTCTGTTGTGTGGTGTGAAGCGTCTGCAAGCCTGCAATAAACCTGTCTTTGCGAGACACTCTAGCCGACCATCTGATGACATCATTGCGCTCACTTGATGACTGCTGCTGTTTTCTCTGCTGCTAACTGCCATTGTCTCTCACTTACTTTCTCCATTTTCTTTTTCTATTTCTTATTGTCTTCTTATTGTCTGTCTGAATTGCCTAGTGTGCCTAGTGTACTTGCACTAAACCATTATACACTGCAACTTGTTGCCTGCTTTGCAGTTGACACTTTAACACAAAAAAACACCTTCCCACTTTCTTTTTCTTTCTTTATTTTCATTTAATTATTTGTGCTTGCGGCCAATAGATCAGCTCATCATTAACTTTATGAAAAAATCATGTTTTTACAGTGTGATCAAAATCGCTGTTCATAAAAGTTTTCTTTTACTTTTTACATTTTTCAAAAGATTGCTCTTTTTCTCTCTCTCTTTCTCTCTTTTCTTTCCCTTACTGACCGTTTAACCCAATGCCTCAGTTGTCGTTATCTAATCGACAGTTTTATGCGGGTTTTATAAAAAAAGCTGCAGTAACTCTATGATCCTTGACGTGTCTGCAGACAAAGGCACTAACAGCAGCAGCAGCAGCAAAACAAGCTAATTGAATCAGCCATTTGTTAGTGTGTGCCACCAGTATATCACCTGTAAAGTGACGCAGAAGGTGACAATGTCGGACTTCACTATAAATACCACAACAGCGGCATTGTTGTGTCTGCTGGTTGCTTCACTGCTGTTGCTGTCTCCTTTGCTGCAGATAAAACTCAACACGCATAGAGAAGAAGTGCTGAAAAGTCAGTGAAAAAAAGAAAGAAGGGAAAAAATGCATTTTTGCAAACAGTCACTAATTTTAATTGTCATCGATTTTCGCTACCTTCAGTTCCTAATCTTCCGCCCGCTAACTGCTAGGTCAAATTTAGAACTAACACATAATAGTGCAAAAAGGAAACTCCGAAACACTTTCGGTACTTTTTCAATGGGTCAAAATACAAATTGATTAACGCTAGCAATTCAACATCGTCAAGTGTGTCGTTTTTATTCAAGGTACACTTTGTGTAATCAAGCAAATAGTGTTTAGGTATTTCTAGTCAAAACTGCAATAGCAGCAGCATAGCACTTGCAAACAAACTAAGATTTGATCAGCCGATGTTTGAGTTCAAAACGCAGCGGAAACTGTCAACAGATAATTTAAAGTGCCATCAAAGGCAAATACTTTAAACCTTTTTACCCACAACTTAATTAGTCACTCATCGTTTGCTTTTTCCTGTGATTTCATTAGTAGTAGCCTTAGCTCATTCCAAAGAAGTGTTTGCCCCACTATGTTATATACCTCACTGGTTGACCTGTAGATTAGAAAGTAGAGAAGAAACATGTAGGAAATAGAAAACGTGCCTATGTATGTGTGTCTGTGCAAGCGTTTTAGAGCAATACCGTTATCTGAGCCTTTTTAACAAGCGGATGAGAGAACTTGTTTTTTCCCTCTCATTTGAGAGAGTAGTACTGCCCCGTTCAAAGCCGCAGACGCCGGCACGACTGCTTTTACCGCCACTAGCTTTATCAACAGCAGCAACAGCAAACTCCTGAGCTAGCAAAGGAGTGAACAAATCGGCATGCGCTTTGGCACTGGTCAAGACAGTGCTGCTGCTGATAACAATCACATCGGTTATGGTGACGGTTGCTCATGCCTGCCTGCCGGTCTTTTACCCCTTTTTATTTATCGGAACAAACAACTTGACTTTCTTTGACTTGTGAGTGTGTCGATAGATGGGCAGATAGAAGATAAACCCAAAGATAGGCAGTGACATTTCTAGCGGTGGTGGTGGTGGTGGTAGTGGTGGCGCGCAATGCATGTGTTGCAATCGCTCGTCAGCTGTACCCAATGGCAGTGGCCACCACCGCCAGTCTCTGTCGCCCAGTCACTGGCACAATTTTTTTGGTGTTGGAGAGTGGCGACAGCGGCGGCGGCGGCGGCGACGGCAGCAACAGCATCGGTGGCGGCGGCGGCGTCGCTGTCGCCGTCGCCGTCACCGTTGGTCGCCGTTGTACAGTCACGCCGTACAGCAGACAGACAGACAGTTAGTGCAGCCGCAGCGACCACTCATCACGTCACAGGAGTGGCAGGAGCATCCGAGCAGAGCAGGCAGAGCAGCAGTACCACCACTTGTCGCCTGTGAGACTTCACCAGCAGCACCACCACCACCACAGTTTAGTGCTCACACACTGAGCAGTAGTGTGATAGGCACGGCTTTCCTTCCCTTCTCTTCTTCCAACACTCTAACGGTGTTCCTACGCCGGTCGCCGTCGCCGCCGCCGCCGCTGCCACTTTTGTTCAGCAACAGCTCGCTTTCATTTTCTCTTCTCTCTCTCTCTCCTTCTTCACTATCAGACACTATCAGCAAGCTTTTTCTGTCACTTTTCTACAGTTCTTTTTGGTGTGTATCACTTGGTGCGTCCGGTTTTTGTGGTGTCTCTCATTATTTTGTGTTCCTCTTGAAGGCTGTTTTGGTGTTGCTCCTTTTTTTCACCCTGCGCGCTTTCTCTCTCTCTTTCTCTCTCTTCTGACCAACATTTTTGCACAGTGAACTAATCTAATTGACGTGTGTTTTTCAATTCTCGTTTTCTTTTCTCTTCTTGCAGTTGGAACTTCGTTGAACAACCGACACACTCCCAATACCCCAAACGCCAAGATGCCTCGAGCAATCAACGTGCGCGTCACGACGATGGACGCCGAGCTGGAGTTCGCCATCCAGCCCTCGACCACTGGCAAGCAGCTCTTTGACCAGGTGGTGAAGACCATCGGCCTCCGTGAGATCTGGTTCTTTGGCCTGCAGTACATCGACTCGAAAGGCTTCCCCACCTGGCTGAAGCTGAACAAGAAGGTGATGAACCAGGACGTGAAGAAGGACAACCCGCTCCAGTTCAAGTTCCGTGCCAAGTTCTTCCCGGAGGACGTCTCCGAGGAGATCATTCAGGACATTACCCTGGTAAGTTGAAAAGTTGGGGTTTTTTTGCGCCTTTTAACTAACTGTGAAAAACTTTCTTTTTTTCCAGCGTCTGTTCTACCTGCAGGTGAAGAACGGCATTCTCTCCGACGAGATCTACTGTCCGCCGGAGACCTGCGTCCTGCTGGCGTCGTACGCCGTCCAGGCCAAGTACGGCGACTACAATGCGGAGTTGCACAAGGAGAACTGTTTGCAGAATGACCGTCTCCTGCCGCAGCGTGTCTCCGACCAGCACAAGCTGACACGCGAGCAGTGGGAGGAACGCATTACCAACTGGTGGAACGAGCACAAGGGCATGGCCCGCGAGGAAGCGATGATGGAGTACCTGAAGATCGCCCAGGACCTGGAGATGTACGGCGTCAACTACTTCGAGATCAAGAACAAGAAGGGCACCGAGCTGTGGCTCGGTGTGGACGCCCTCGGCCTGAACATCTACGAGAAGGACGACAAGCTGTCGCCAAAGATTGGCTTCCCCTGGAGCGAGATTCGCAACATCTCCTTCAACGACAAGCGCTTCGTCATCAAGCCGATCGACAAGAAGGCACGCGACTTTGTCTTCATTGCGCCCCGCCTGCGCATCAACAAGCGCATCCTGGCGCTGTGCATGGGCAACCACGAGCTGTACATGCGTCGCCGCAAGCCGGACACCATCGAGGTGCAGCAGATGAAGGTAAGCCTTTTGGAAGTTTTTATCAACCAAAAACTAAACACTTTTTAACCTTTCCTTGTTTAGGCTCAAGCCAAGGAGGAGAAGGTGGCGAAGCAGCAGGAGCGCGAGAAGCTCCGCAAAGAGATCCAGGCCCGCGAGCAGGCGGAGAAGAAGCAGCAGGAGTACGCGGAGCGCATCAAGGTGATGCAGGAGGAGATTGAACGCCGCCAGCGAGACCTCCTCGAGGCGCAGGACACCATCCGCCGACTGGAGGAGCAGCTCCGTCAGCTGCAGCTCAGCAAGGAGGACATGGAGAAGAAGCAGCGCGAGCTGGAGGAGCTGTACACCAAGCTGGCCGAGTCGAAGATGCTCGAGGAGGAGGAGCGCCTGAAGCTGGAGGAGGAGGTGCGCATCAAGCAGGAGGAGTTCGAACGGGTCCAGCAGGAGGTCCAGCAGAAGGACGAGGAGACACGCCGCCTGCAGGAGGAGGTGGAGGAGGCCCGCCGAAGACAGGAGACGGCCGCCGCCGCTCTGATTGCCGCCGCCACGCCGCAGCACATTCACGTGAAGGAGAATGACCACGAGGAAAATGACGACGAGTTGATGAACGGTGACGGTACGAGCCAGATGTCTGATGGTACAGTCAATTGATGATGATGATGATGATAACACCGAGGACGCCGGAAACAGACCTTCTTCTGTTCCGGTGTTCGCCTTTTCCTTTGCCTTGCCCGTTTACCTCTTAACGCCTCTTTTACTAACCTCGTTTTCTTCTTTTTATTTTATTTTTCTGCAGTTGAGGTGCAGTTCAACGGAGACTCTGACAGCGCCATCGACGTGCCGCGACCCGAGGAGGAACGCGAGACGCAGGTGTCCAAGAAGAAAGACCTGCAGGAGCAGCTCAAGGTATGCTTACCGCTTATCAAGTGTTTTTCCCTGCTTACAGTGTTCTAACTTTGGTACTCTTTTTACTCCTTCTAGCAACTGAGCAAAGACCTGGCGCTGAACAAGGACGACAGCAAGGTGACAAAGAACGACGTCTTGCACCAGGAGAACGTGAAGATGGGCCGTGACAAGTACAAGACGCTGCGAGAGATCCGCAAGGGCAACACCATGCGTCGCGTTGATTACTTTGAGAACATGTAAATTTGACCACAGCCAGTCGCATTGATTGTGTTTTGTGGCCTCTTTCCTTTTCTGTTTGAACCCGTGGCTGCACTGATGGAACTCCACCCACACACCCTTGCAACACCTAACACCCCCAACACTCAATTCCGATTCCCCTCGTTTTGTCCTTTCTCAACAATTTTGCACATTTCAGCCAGAGAACTGAGCACACCACCCACACACAAAATACTGGTATCGACACATAAACACACACACTTACACCGTATGATAAAAACCCTCAATCAGTTGATCAATTGGAGATTGATTTCTGCCGCTCTTGATTTTTCTTCTTCCTTTTGTAATAGATTGTACTTCAACACTTTCCACATGCAGACTCAATTGATAACACTGTATACGGCAGAGTTTACAAGTAAACTCACACACACACACACAACACACACATGCAAACACAACAAGAAGAAGACAACACATTCACACACTTTCATATGAATATTTATTTATGCCTTTCTTACACTCCTTTTTTCACTCTCTTTCAAATATTCCCTTTAACTGTCCCCCTGTTTTTTTCTTTTTTCAATTCATTGTATTTTCAAGTTTCTAAATACGATTGTTACTCTGCCAATGTGGGCATTTGTATCCTCACTGAGGATTCCTCAGCCAAATGTATCACTTGCAGTTTTATTCAAAAAGACACCTTGACACAGTTTTTAATTAGAATGATATATTTTCTACGGATAAGTTTAACATGACTTGTTTTGACATTTTGGTTTATTCAAACAGCCACTAACAAGTCACTTCAATGCACACAAATAACGAACATAATATCACCATTTATTTGAAGTATAACTTGCCGTACAAGACTTTTTTTGTCCGATTTTCATTTTCATAGTCTATTTTTGTGCACTTTATTTGCATCACCAAGTTTATTTGAATAACAAACTTATTTTGTTGATACTACCTTTATATTGTTTTAAGCGGCAATTAACAATTAAAGTTAATTAGCTCAGGGCCTAACAAAAGTACAAATCAATTTGTTTTTTTTCAAAATTGTTGTTTTAATTGATAAGCTATATTATTAGTAAACTTTGTTTTTTACTTTTTTGAAGCGCATATTTGACACGTTTTACAGCTTAGCAAAAATGGGTTTTGGCAAAAAATGAAAATTGTTGATAAGTTACTTGATAGGTTTAGCGTTGCATGTTGATAATGCCGTAGTTGTTTATCGTCAGTTGAACGGGTTGTGTGGGCGGTAGTTGTATGGGCAGCGGTGGTGGTGGCTGATAATATGGACCCGAGTAGTAATGACTAAAATGATAGCCCGGATGATTAGAGGTCGTCGTCGGGTAACAAGGGTTAGGATAGTAGAGAGTAGCTGCAGGAGGAAGAGGAAAAGGTTGATAAGAAGGTTAAAAAATTTAAATACTGATAATTTGCAACTCCAGAAACAGCAGGTGCTGGTGCTAAGGGTAAAGTGAAATAGGTGGGCGTCACAAAAGTATTGGTTTGCTGCTGCTGATAAGATACAGTTGCCTGTGCCACTTCAGTGTAGTTTAGGCTATTTTCGTTGTTGTTAGGGTCAAGTAGCTGCTGCTGCTCCTCCTGATGAGGAATCACTGAAAAGGAAACTAGAGGACAAAGTTTTGAAGAACTGTCGTTGAGGCCCCCCACCTCCGCGGAAATGGTAGTGGAAGTTAAAGAAGTAGCAGTAGTCGTAAAAAGCTTCTTATTTTCAATTATACTTTCATCCGCAGTTCGGCTGTTGTTTTCTGCATCAGCATTCTCATCCTTTTCAAATAGCTCATTGGTAGTTTCAATGACTTTGTCTTTTTTCTTCTCTTTAATTTCATTATTTTTGGTTCCTTCAATCGACGGCTTCATGCACTGATCTGTCATTTTTGAATTTAAGATCGTTTTCGCTGACACCTTTTTCTGGTGCTGAGCTCTAAAGTGGGCGGTCAGATCGCGCAGCGTGATAAAGCGAGCGGTGCAGAGGGAGCATTTGAACCGGTTCGATGTTGATGACTGAGTTTGCACAGTGCTATCGGATTCATTAGTGACCGTATTGCAATTTTCGTCTTCATCATCTTTATTTTCATCTTTTTCCTTCTCATCATCATCAATTACCTGCTCAATTGAAGTTGTCAGGGCCGACTTTTTCTTTAAGGGAGGCGCACTTTTTGTTGGCTGTTTCTGCTGCAGCAGAACGCAGGTGTCCTTTTTCACCACCTTCTCCTTCATCTTCAACTCCAACTTCCCGCCACTCTCCACTATCGAGTTGAGCACTATCTCCCTTGCACACCACTCTTCCGTGGTGTGGCTGTGTGTGACGTGCCGATAGAGGGAGAGCAATTTTGTGAAGACGGGCGCGTCCACGCCCTGCCTGCAGCCGGCGCAGCGGATCAGCCAGCAAAAGTCCTTGTGCAGGGCAAAGTGGTGCTGCAACGCCTCCACTGAAAAGAACCGATTGCTCAGCTCACTCTGGGGACAGAGTGGACATCGGCAGGAGAGGGCCATTTTGTCCTTCATTTTTTCTTCCAAAGCTCGCCGAACTTTTTTGGCGGCGGCAATTTGGTCGTGGTGGCGGAGTTTGGCGTGCATTGCCAGCTGCCTCAGCTCGGTAAATCGCGCCGGACAGTGCCGACAGCCGACGGTTCCGCTGGGACAGTGGTGCACCCGTTCGGTGGAATACCGTGTCTTGCAGTAGGGACAAGTTTGATCTGTGGAGCCATCTTCTTCTGTAGAAAAAGAAGAAAAAGCAGAAGTAGAAGCGAGGGAGGTAGTGGTGCTAATAGTCTTTTTATTCCCTTTCTTTAACGTTGTTGCCAGCCGCCGCATCGACAAACGAATGCGATTGTAGACGCTGGAAATAACGTTCTTGCGGCGAGTTTTGCACGCCCTGGATGCAGCTGAAAGGTATTTGAGGTCCACTGAGGAGGCAGAAGAGGTGTTGTTTTTGCTGTAGGGTTGTACCTTGGTTTCCTCTAGCATGTGGGCAACCAGCGCTCGAAGTAGTCGCACTCGTGCTCCTGCATTGGCGAAAAGAGAGCTCCGCAGTAGGGACAGGTTTTCAGGTAGCCGTTAGGGGTGGTGGTGGTGGGAAATGCTGCTGGCTCAGTTGCTGCCTTCTTCATAGCGCTGTGGCAAAGGATATAGAGAAAGTGGGAGTTGTAGATTAGACAGGTGATGAGGTTATAATCAAGGTGTGATACTTGAGCGTTGCTGATCTTTGTTGACACTGCTTTTTTGTCCCCTTTTAGATCTAAATTTTTTCAAGATGATATAAAATAATTTAGATGATGATCAAGATAAAAAATTGTTAATCGATTCAGATTTGGCGGATCAAAAAAGATTGTTTACTTACCTTTTCTCCTTATCTTTCTTTTTCGTTTTCTGCTGTTGCTACTTCTTTTTGCCTCGATCAAGAACACCAAAACAAACAGCAGCTCGTGCTGCCACTTTCATTTTTTTCAGTTCACAGTTCAGTATTAAGTCCCTCCTAATAAGATCACTGAGCAGACAGTAGACTGAGTAAATGCCCTAATTTGAAAAAAGTTATGATGCACTGTTACTGTGCTAAACAAATAACACAGTCGTAAGCGTAAGGATAAACGCCGTCCTTTGCATTATATCCCAGTACAGAGGGACCACAACAAATTCCTAACTTTTTTCAAATCAGGGCATTTACTCAAACTAGCGGACAGCAGCAGCATGTACGTTTCCTTGAAAACAGGACAAGTCACCGAAAAGAAAAGGCTGGGCTTTTTCGCCTCTGCCTCCTGTATCCAGCTTACACTCTCTACTGTGTACAATTGGTAAGGGGTAGTGCCAAAAGTAGAAAATTGGGTGGAAAACTAGTTGAAGAATATTTGGTATTGTTGTATTCTTCTACAGCTCGTTTTAAATTGGTTGTCCAAGCAATTTTGTATTACAATCTTTCGCATTTTAATTTTTGTAATATTGTCTGATTTACCCTTTTGATAATGCCATTGCTGGCGGGATAATTAGCTGAGGTAAACACAATTAAAATGTTGTGTTTGAACAAATTGTTTGGAATGTTCTACTTGTTTTGGCGGAATAATTGCCACAATCATCTGCGGTTTTTGCACTGTCATTACTTTTTGTACTAAATAAATAAAATTCTGCGCAATTTTCGTTTTTGAATCGACCGCCCAAATAGATCGGGTAAAAAGTAAATTGTTATTACAACAACTTAAAACATTGTTATTTTTTTAAATTGTACACAAAAAAGTACACTAGCAGCAATTTTGTTTTGTCAGTACTTTTGCTAATCACTTATTTTTATTTCATTTTTTGTTATTTTTAATAAAGATACTAATCACTAATTTATCAAATAAAAAAACTAAAAATACAAACTGGAAACAAACAGTAAAGGTTAACTTGTTTAACTCAAAGTAAAATTTAACTAAATGCAAAAGTTTTTTGTTGTAAAAAACACCACTTTTTAAACATTTTGTCTAGCTATACTAATATGCTTGTTCGTATATTGGCTATAAATATATATTTGCAACTTAATTTATATGTGAATGTTGATTAAAAATTAAGTTGTACCATTACGTTGTTGTTTTGATTCAATCGAGTTAGTCTTTAGCTGAAGATATAATCAGATTAAGTTCCGTTTGGCTGCTCTAATCCCTTGAGATTGGCCCCGACTCTGCACTGGATGCATCCTCCACTGCTGCTGCTCTTTTCGTTTGCCTGCTTCACTGAATTGGCAAGGGGATTTTTAATGGAGAAGATGCCTGCCTAGCACAGTCACAGTTTTCCAATGAGACTGGTGAGCCAGTCAATTTTAAAAAGGAAGGGGCCACAGTTAGTGATGCGCTATGGCTAACATGCTCTGCTCATTGAACCACTCTGTCTCTGTGCCCACTTTTCTCTCTCTCTCTCTCCTCTTTCTGTGTGCATCACTAGTTTGATGTTATTCGATTTAGATGCGTTCACCAGACAACGGAAACGCACTAGGCAGGCAATGTGTGTGTGTGTTGTTATTCCTCTCTGAAACGGGGCTCAATTCTGGTCGTGGAACTTTTCTATATAGTGGCAGAGTGTTGTGTGATGCGACTGTGGATTTTTCCGATGCAAAACAGTGATGTCTTCTAGTGGGACTTGTCACTTCTCTTGTTGCCTTTAGAGGCGCTCAACGGAGTTTAGATATTGATTGTAGATATCAGTTTTTTCCTGCTGCCAGAATGGGTGCTGCCAATGAGAAGGCAGCAACCTGGTGCCTAGCAATGTTGCTGCTAAGAGCTCTACTCTGTTTGCCAGCAGTACTTTTATTGCCAACAGTTGCTGCTTCAAACAAGTAAGTAGTTATTGTAGTATATTGATTTTATTTTTCAAATTGTTTATTAAACACCTTATTTGTGACAGTTTACAAACGGAGATGGGCAAAAACATAACCAAAATTCTCAACGGTTTTTTCGCCAACAAACGCTACGACAAACGAGTGAGACCCAACTACGCAGGTAAGTGTACTGATGTTTTTGTTTGTTTGTTTTCTATTCTAAAACAAACATTCTTTTTTTCTGCCTTTCTCTAGGACCTCCAGTAGAGGTAGGCGTCACAATGTACATCATCTCCATCTCATCAGTGTCCGAGGTGCAGATGGACTTCACCTGTGACTTTTACTTCCGGCAAAGCTGGAACGACTCGCGGCTGTCGTTCAAACAGCGTGGCGGCATCACCGCACTGAACGTCGGCTCCGAAGTGGCCAAGCTGATCTGGGTGCCGGACACCTTCTTTGCTAATGAAAAGTCAGCCAAGTTTCACGAGGCGACTACCGCCAATACGTTTATACGGCTGAGAGCCAACGGCAATGTGTTTAGGTCAACGCGACTCACTGTCACTTCTAGTTGCCCGATGAACTTAAGATACTTTCCAATGGACCGCCAGGAGTGCACCATTGAAGTGGAGAGCTGTCAGTCCTTTTACTACTAAACAACATTTATATAAATTATTGAATTATTTTTTTTTCACAGACGGATACTCAATGGCAGACATTCTGTACCGCTGGGGCATTGACAAGGCTGATGACCCGCAAGCGGCGAAGATGTCTCCTAATGTCGAACTTCCTCAGTTTAAAGTGAAGAATTTGGAGCAGCACTCCAAAGTAGAGTACCTCACTTCAGGTAATCACTGGTTACAAGACTGGTAAATGTATAAAAAAAGATCAAACTTATCGACAACATCATTTTTATAATCTATACAGGGAACTACTCACGCCTAGTTTGTCAAATAAACTTTGTCCGCTCAATGGGCTACTACCTCATTCAGATATACATTCCCGCCAGTCTCATTGTCATCATCAGTTGGGTGTCCTTTTGGCTGCATCGAGTAAGTTGATAAACTAAAAAATTAACTGATTTTTTACCACAACTCAACTCAACACAACCTTTCAGAACGCCTCCCCCGCTCGGGTGCAGCTGGGCGTGACGACGGTGCTGACGATGACCACGCTGATGTCCTCCACCAATGCCGCTCTGCCGAAGATCTCTTACATTAAGTCGATTGACGTCTTTCTGGGCACCTGCTTCGTGATGGTATGTGAGGTTAAGATGCAGTCGTGTAGCAGTCGTAGTCGCGATCAGGCCAGTTTGTGAAGTGTGACCAGCGGGCACCAGCGTGGACGGGCTTGTCCGGCTGATCTGAAGATAAGCCTCCTTGCTCTCTCAGTAAATGTTCTAGCACGTTTGAAAAAATTAGATTATTATGTCTTTATTTAGCAATTCAAACAAAGGTCAAATATGTAGCAGTGCAGATGTGTGTGTGGACTCTTCAGAAGCAGTTGTTTAGCAGATTCTCCTCAGCAGGTTAGTCGAAATCAAAGCAGCCTTTTCACACCACTCTTTAATCACCTTTCAGCAAAGCATCAATAGCAGTACAGTGTCACCAGTCTCTCTTCAGCTGCTTCTCGTTGGCAGTTTTGCTTGCGAATGCAGTTTTGGTCACTTACTGATAGCTCCTCAGTCAGATGTTACAGACGTCACTTCGGTACAAATGAGTGCTGTGGCGGATGGTTTTCCACAACTTCAGTCGCGCAACGGTGCGCTTCAGGCGGATAAGTCTATGAGTGAGGGAGAATGCGCCGGCAGCCGATAGCGTCTCAAAGGAATGTATTTGGGGAGAAGAATAGAGAGGAAGGATAACAAAATAAAGGGGGGAGAAGGTAGAAAAGAAGAAGAGAGAATACAAGTCTCAGGATAGATTGTGAAGAGGGTGAAGAGGGAGAAGAGGGAGAAGCGTCCACGCTGGATGATAGCTAAGACATGTGTGTTGTCACCCACGCCGGCGTATCGCTGAGCTCACTTAGCCAGCCGACTACTTTGGCGCAATGGGCGAGTGGTGTCGCGCTCGCCACAAGTGCAATTTGGCAAGATGATTTTCACCCTGTTTGCCGTTTCAAAGGTCATTAGTCAACGCAGAATGTTTGGGTTTTATCTCTACAGGTATTCGCCTCTTTGCTAGAATATGCTACTGTGGGTTACATGGGCAAAAGAATTGCCATGCGGACGGCAAGGATTCAGGCGCAGGCAAAGGTGGCCACCGCTCGAAGAGCTGCAGCTGCGGCGGCGGCTGCAGCTGCAGCTAAAGAAAACAACTCCGTTTTCAACCACCACCACCACTACCTAGAGTCAGGTCTGACAGGTGGCAGAGCTGACCCTCACGGACACTCCCATCATGTTCCCAGCAAGCTGATGGGCTCTTCACCCTACGCCAGTGATCCAATGCTGGCCAACAGTGTTGAATGTGGCAACAGCTGCAGCGGCAGCACCTTAACCTCGCCCCGACTGAGCAATGCAGCGATGACTACTGAAATGCGCTACCGAGCTGCAACACTTCAGGGTGGTGGTGGTGGTGGTGTGGTGGTGGTGGTGGCCGTCCTTCGGTGGACTACTCCTCACGACGGAGGATGCTCTCCATTGCTGCCGTTGCTGAGCCCACCGAGCCGAATGAGGCGCCCAGAGAGCCCGGCTCCAGTGCCACCACACAGTCGGCGCCCGCCATTGCCATTCCGGGCGTCAGAAATCAAAACAGTCTCTTTGGCATTTGTCCAAGTAAGTATTTGATTTTGATATAACTGTTTGCTTAGTAAAAACACTTTTCACTTTTCCCCACAGGCGACATCGACAAATACTCGCGCGTCGTCTTTCCCGTCTGTTTTCTCTGCTTCAATCTCATGTACTGGGTCATTTATACGCACATAAGGTAACTAAAAGCATAATAGCAAAATTATTTACTGCAATTTAACTTTTATTTAATATTTTTTCAGCGAATTTTTTACCGAAGACGATACAAACTGAACTTCATTTCATTTTAATATACAAATAATCACATTAAACTCAATAAAATTTGCATTGGTTTGCATTTTAATTTTATTACACTCAATACACTGAAAAGCTTTTATTTACTTTAGTGCTGCTGTGCAAAAGTTACATTTTTCAGCTATATTAAACAATAAAGCAAACATTTTAAACTGCATTGCCAATACTTTATATATTCCGCACTCAGCAAACACACTTAAAATGATTTCAAGTCACCGTTATGTTTATTTAAGTAAGTATTTTGGAATTGTGAAGTTAACGTATTACATTTAGTAATTGAGTTAAATGTAGTATTGCTTATTGGGCTCACACAAAATATGATTTTTATACGTAAGGGTTTTAAAGTTGCAAGTTGAAGGAGTCTGTGTGTTGCTCTGTCTGAAGGAGTTGGGTAAGCAGTTCTAACATTCCGGTAAATCGTATTGTTTGCGTTGTAACAGAAACGTGAAATAAAAATATAAAAATTGTGTTTCAGTAAGAAATTAAAATGCAAAATTTAAAAATAAAATCACAAAATTAATTGTGTAAATTAAAAGTTCACAGTCTTTGGAAACAAAGTGTTTAACTTCTGGTGGCAAAGTTGTAACAGAAACTCAGGTTGATAATGAAAACTGAGGGTTTTGTTTGGGCGGTAAACAGAAAAGAAGAGGAGGCAAAGGTTTAAAGGTCGTGAAGAGGGTGCTTTTTGCAAAAGGTGTTTTTTGTAATTAATACTAGCAGAGAATTTAGGTTGCGACTAAAGACTGATTAGTGACAGTGTCGGTACACGCGTGGTGATACTTGATGGCTTTTGTTATAAATTTAGATTGCACTAAGCAAACGTTCACAAGCTACTGCAGTTCACACAAGTTAAGAGGAGGTGAAATGTTAAGCATTTGACTATTTATTTGTAATGGGGAACATTATCAAGTAAACAACATTATTGCATTTCAAAACGTAACGATTGGGTCTTGGTGGTTTTGAGGATCAGGAGATCACCAGAAGACAACAATGGCGACGACAATCAGATAAAGAGGAAAAAAGAAGACAAGAAGAGAATTCAAAATGTGAATCATGTAATTATTGAGAATAAGGGTTTGACTGTTCAGTTGGAGAAGTAGAGAGAAAGAGAAGTACCACTTTCACCAGTAGCTCTGGTTTGCTGATTTGTCATGATGATTGTTTCGGTCTTAATGTGCCAGTGTGTGTGGAAAGTGTGTCAGTGTGTTGCCCCTTTCAAAGGGAAAAAAGGAGCCTTGCCAAAGTGTTTTTTGTGAGTGTGAAAGGTTGTGTGAAGTGATGGACTCGTCTCTGTCGGCCTGACGACTGAAGACTCAAGCAAAAGTGCGCGTGTTCAACAACAGCAATGTCAACCCCTTGCTTGGTTCAAACAGCCACGGCGCTGTTCTCATAGGGCGGCGGAAAGGGAATGACACCGCCCGGGCCGGGCAGCCCGGACATCTTCACCGCCTCCTGCTTGTTCAGCTGTCCGACGAAGTAGGCGTCAATCTCGCGAGCCGCCTGGCGACCTTCGTTGATGGCGTGCACCACCAGCGACTGACCGCGGCGACAGTCGCCGGCGGAGTAGATGCGCTCAATGGGCGTTCGGTACGTACCGGGCTTCGTCAGAATGTTCGACCGGCCGTCCTTGGTCAGATTCAGCTGGTCGATGATGCTCGACTCAGGGCCGAGGAAGCCCATGGCGAGGAGGACCAGGTCGGCCTGAGGTGCGCACAAAAAGAATGTTTAGTTATCAGAACAAAGTTATCAGCACTGTCCCTTACCTTAAAGGTCTCCTCAGTGAAGGGAATCTCCGACATGACCCAGGCGCCCTTCTCATTTTTCTCCCACTTGACGCGAACGGTGGTGATGGCGGAGACGTGGCCGTTCTCGTCAGCAATGAACTCCTTCGAAGAGATGCCGTAGATGCGCGGGTCCTTGTTCCACTTCAGATTGGCCTCCTCGTGACCATAGTCGATGCGGTAGATGCGCGGCCACTGCGGCCAAGGATTGTCCTCCGGTCGCTCGTTGGCCGGCTGGGGCAAAATCTCGAAGGCGACCACGTTTTTGGCACCCTGCAAAGGAATACATATGCGTTGTTTAAAAGTACTAAAACTTAACAAAACTTTGCTGTACCTGACGAATGGACGTGCCAATGCAATCGCAGCCGGTGTCGCCGCCGCCAATGACAATGACATTCTTGTCCTTCGCCGTGATGGGAAACTCATCGGCGTGGGCATTCTCCCACAGTTTCTGCTGGGACGACTTGAGGAAGCTGACGGCGAAGTGGATGCCCTTCAGCTCGCGGCCGGGAATGCGCAGGTCCCGGGGCCAGGTGGCGCCCGTCGCCAGGCAGATGGCGTCGTACTGCTCCAGCAGCTGCGCCCCCGTCACGTCCTCGCCCACGCTGACGCCCGTCTTGAAGATGACGCCCTCCGCCGCCATCAGGTCCACCCGGCGCTGCACCACCTGCTTCGAGAGCTTCATCGTGGGAATGCCGTACTGGAGGAGGCCGCCGACGCGTCTGCCCGCTCGAAGACCGTCGCCAGGTGGCCGGCCTTGTTCAGCTGGTCGGCGGCGGCGAGGCCGGCCGGACCGGAGCCGATCACCGCGACGCTCTTTCCGCTGCGACTCTTTGGCGGCCGCGCCTTGATCCAGCCCTGCTCGAAAGCGTACTCGATGATCGAAACCTCGATGGTTTTGATGGCCACCGGCGGCTCGTTGATGCCCAGCGTGCAGGCGCCCTCGCAGGGGGCGGGGCAAACGCGCCCGGTGAACTCGGGAAAGTTGTTCGTCTGCAGCAGCTGCTTGAGGGCCTCGTACCAGTCATTCTGGTGCACCAGGTCGTTCCAGCGGGGAATGATGTTGCCCAGGGGGCAGCCGTGAGAAGACTGGCAGAAGGGGACGCCGCATTCCATGCATCTGCAAAGAAAGTTTGGGAATAAAGTATTGACAAACAAGAGAAAATAATGCCACATACCGCGACGCCTGCACGCGAACATTATCGCGAATGCTCTTAAAGTCGTACACCTCGCCCCACTCGTTCAGCCGCCCCTCTACCTTCTTGTAGTAGGTTTTAATGCGCTTGTACTTCATGAAGCCCTTCACCTTGTCCAGCTTATTCGGGTCGGGAATGAGGTCCTCGATGTCCTTCGGCGGCTCGCTGGGCGTCGTCGCCGGACTGGGTCGTCGACTGGGAATGAGCGGCTTCTTCAACTTCATGTCGTTCAGCACGCGCTGGTACTCGTGGGGGAAGACCTTGATGAACTTCTTCGACTCCGCCTCCCACTCGTCGAGAATGTGCTCGGCCACAGTAGAGCCGGTGCGCTCGCAAAACTCGTTGATCAGCTCCGCCAACTTGGAGATCTCCTTCTCCTCCTCGAGGGGAAACAGGTCCACCATCGCCTTGTTGCAGCGAAGCTCAAACTTGCCGTCCACGTCGTAGACGTAGGCAATGCCGCCGGACATGCCCGCAGCGAAGTTCCGTCCGGTGAGGCCGAGGATGACGCAGGTGCCGCCGGTCATGTACTCGCAGCCGTGGTCGCCGACGCCCTCCACCACGGCGACGGCGCCCGAGTTGCGGACGCAGAAGCGCTCCGCGGCGATGCCCCGAATGAAGGCCTTGCCGGAGGTGGCGCCGTAGAGGCAGACGTTGCCCACGATGACGTTGCTCTCCGACTTGAAGGACTCAGGCAGGTCTTTCGGCGGGTAGATGACCACCTCGCCGCCGGAAAGGCCCTTGCAGACGTAGTCGTTGCACTCGCCCTCCAACTCCACGACAACGCCCTTTGAGAGGAAAAGACAGAAGGACTGGCCGGCGCTGCCGGTCAGCTTCACGAAGATCAGGTTTTTCGGGAGGCCGTCCTCGCCAAAGCGCTTGGCGATGTGGTAGCTGAGCGTGGCGCCGAAGGCTCGGTCCTGGTTGGTGATGGTGAACTCGGCGTTGACCGGCTCGAGGAAGTTGCCACTGATGATCTTCTTGGAACGGTCAATGAGGATGTTGTCCATGCGCTTCTGCAGCTCAAAGTCTTGCTTCACCGAACCGCCGACGATGTTCGTCTCCGGGCGAAGGGAGAGGGCATTGCAGAGAATTAGCGTGTAGTCGAGCATCTGCGCCTTGGGGTTCTTCTGGTTGGGTGAGAAGTGCAGTAGCTCAGTGCGGCCGATCAGATTCTGGAAACGGCGAATGCCCAGCTTGGCCATTTCTTCGCGAATCTCCTCCGCCAGCAGGAAAAAGTAGTTGATGACGTGCTCCGGGGCGCCCTTGAACTTCTTGCGCAGCTCCGGATCTGCGTGGCGATGCCCACCGGACAGGTGTTCAGGTGGCACTTGCGCATCATGATGCAGCCCAGGGTAATGAGGGGCGCGGTGGAGAAGCCAAACTCATCGGCGCCCAGCAGGGCGGCAATGATCACATCGGAGGCGGTGCGAATCTGCCCGTCACACTGGAGGACGACTCGGGAGCGGAGGTTGTTTGCTACTAGCACCTGATGGGTCTCACTGATGCCCAGCTCCCAGGGAAGGCCGGCGTTCTTGATGCCGGTCCAGCTGGAGGCGCCCGTGCCGCCGTCGTGTCCGGAGATGGTGATGTGCTCAGCCTTGCCCTTGGCCACGCCGGCCGCCACAATGCCCACGCCCACCTCGCTGACCAGCTTAACCGAGATTCGCGCCTCCGGGTTGGAGCACTTCAGATCGTAGATCAGCTCGGAGAGGTCCTCGATGGAGTAGATGTCGTGGTGGGGCGGCGGCGAAATGAGGCCCACGCCGGGCACCGAGTGTCGCGTCTTGGCGATCTCCACGGAGACCTTGTGGCCGGGCAGCTCGCCGCCCTCGCCCGGCTTCGCCCCCTGCGCCATCTTGATCTGCAGCTCATCGGCGTTGGCGATGTAGGCGGCGGTGACGCCGAAGCGGCCACTGGCCACCTGCTTGATGGCCGACCGGCGATTGGCATTCTCGTCCTTGACAATCCACCGCTCCGCGTCCTCGCCGCCCTCGCCGGTGTTCGACTTGCCCCCAATGGCGTTCATGGCCATGGCCAGGGTGGTGTGCGTCTCGTAGCTAATGGAGCCAAAGGACATGGCGCCGGTGCAGAAGCGCTTGACGATGCTCACCGCCGGCTCCACCTCGTCCAGCGGGACGGCCTTTGTGGCGTACACAAAATCGAGCTGGCCGCGCAGGGCGCAGTCCTTGACGGCGTTTCGCGTCGCCTGAACGAAGCTTTTGTACGCCTGGCGGGAGTTGGCTGAGGCCTGTGGTTGATAAGGGGGATAGGAAAAGGTTTAAAAAGATGATTTTACTGCATAATAAGACACGAACACCACTTACCGCCTCCTGGAGACTGGCAATGGCCATCGGATCGTTGATGTGCTTCTCCCCGCCCGATCGCCAGTGGTAGAACCCGGGTTGCGCAGAATCAGCTGGTCGGTAAAGTACTTCTTATTGAAGGCAATCGAATGTCGCTCCAGCGCCTCGTCCGCCAGCACGTTGAAGCTGATGCCCCCAACACGCGAGGGCGTGTTCTTGAAGCACAGCTCAATGACGTCCTCGCCCAGGCCGACTGCCTCGAAGATCTGCGCGCCCTTGTAGCTCTGCAGCGTGCTGATGCCCATCTTTGCCATGACCTTGGCGATTCCGGTCTCCATGGCGACGAAGTAGTTGCGGTAGGCGTCCTCGTCGGCCAGCTCGATGATGCCCTCCTCGCGCAGGGCGGCCACCGTCTCGAAGACCAGGTAGGGGCAGATGGCGTCGGCGCCGTAGCCCAGCAGCACGCACATGTGGTGCACCTCGCGGGCCTCGCCCGTCTCGCAGATCAGCGCCACCTTCATGCGCTGTCGCTCGTTGATCAGGTAGTGGTGGGTGCTGCCCAGGGCCAGCAGGATGCTGGGTCAAAAAGATGATGTGTTAGAATGGTCAATAATTCAATGGTAATCAGCAAACAAAAAGATTCCACCTACCTAACCGGAACAAATTTGGGCCCCGCCTTTCGGTCACTCAGGACGATGACGGTGTAGCCCTTGCGAGCCGCCTCGCAGGCTTCCTTGCGAATGTGGTCCAGGCGTTTCAGCAGTCCCTGCCGCCCTTCGGCCACCGGAAAAACGCAGTCAATGACCTTGGTCTTCCAGCCCTTGTACGAGGTCTCTTTGATGATCTCACAGTCGGGAATGGAGACGATCGGCTGCTCCAGCCACAGGCGGCGGCACTGCTCCGCCGTCGGCTCCAGAATGTTCGCCTCGGGACCGACGGGGCAGGCCAGCGACATGACAATCTTCTCGCGAAAGGGGTCGATCGGCGGGTTGGTGACCTGGGCGAAGAGCTGCTTGAAGTAGCTGAAGATGAGAGGCTGGTAGAGGGACAGACAGGCGAGTGGCTCGTCGTTGCCCATCGACCCGAGGGCCTCCTTCTTGGTCTTCACCATCGGCAGCAGCAGCATGTTGATGGTCTCGGTGGTGTAGGCGAACATCGCCAGGCGGCGATCTTCAAGGACCTTGGCACGACCTTCTACCTCCTCCTCGCTGCGGCCCTCCAACAGGACGGCCCGTCGCTTGAAGGTGGTCAGCGGGGCGACGTTCTTCGCCCGCTGCAGGTCGCCGATGGTGAAGAGCTCCTTCAGCCACTCGGCGTACTGCGACTTGCTGGCGATGTCCATCTTGATCTGCTCGTCCTTGACGAACAGTTTCTCCTGCGTGTCAATCAGCAGCATCCGGCCGGGCTTCAGGCGCTGCTTGACGACGATCTTCGAGTTGGGCACGTCGATGACGCCCACCTCGGAGGCCATGATGACGTCGCCATTCTCCGTTTGGTAGTACCGGGCCGGACGGAGGCCGTTTCGGTCGAGGATGGCGCCGATGTAGCGGCCGTCAGTGAAGGTGAGCAGTGCGGGCCCGTCCCAGGGCTCCATGGCGCAGCCGGCCCACTTGTAGAAGAGCCGCTTCTCCGGGTTCATCTGCGTGTCGTTCTGCCAGGCCTCAGGGACCATGGTCATCACCGCCTCGGGGAGGGAGCGCCCGCCAACGGTGACCAGAAACTCGAGGACATTGTCCAGCGAGCCCGAGTCGGACATGTTCGGCTCGACGACGGGGTAGAGCTCCGGCAGTTTGTCGCCAAAGATGGAGGAGCGCATGACGCCCTCGCGGGCGCGCATCAGGTTGATGTTCCCGCGGAGGGTGTTGATCTCGCCGTTGTGCGCCAGGTAGCGATTCGGGTGCGCCCGCTCCCAGGAGGGATAGGTGTTGGTGGAGAAACGGGCATGGACGATGGCCAGGTACGACTCAAAGTTGGTCTCGCGCAGGTCGTCAAAGTACTGCCACAGCTGGGCGGGCGTAAACTGGCCCTGCAAGCACAAAGTTGAACAATAATGAGTCAAACACGTTTTTTCAGTTGGCTTTTAAGGCTACACTCGAGAAAGAAATGAGGGCTTCTCTGCGTCCTTCCACAAAACATGTGTTTCAATGGGGCTTGTTATGATTCTGGTGGTACATTTATCTCAGGAACTACATATCAGATTAAGGTGATGTAAAAGGTAAAAATAAAGTTAAAAACTTAATCTAAACTTTTGTAGCTAAATATTTAAATTCGAAATGGTTAGAGTTATTGAAATAGCAAAATAAGCTTTGACAACTATTTTGTATATTATTGTTAGACTTTACCAGAATATTTAACCACAAAAGTTTAGTTTAAGTCTTTAACTTAATTTTTGCCTTTTACATTATCTTAATCAGATATGTAGTTTTTGAAATAAATGGATCAAGAGGATCCTAACAAATCTCATTGAAACACATGGAAACAGCTGCTTGTGAACGGAGCAGAGAAGCACACTTTTCAGTAAATCAAGTGTGGCCTTTATGGCCTTTAAGACTTTAAAAAGTTTTTTTAACTTACCTTGTAGACGACAATGGACGTAGAAAGGCTGCAGATGTAGTAGCGGAAACCCTCGTTGATCAACTTGTGAGTCGATGACTTGCGCAGCACAAAGAGCTTTCGCTTGAACTCGGCGTCGCTAGTGGCCGGATCCACCGGTTCGATGAAAACCTGGCGCATCAGTGGCTCCTGCGAACCGGCCATCTCTCCGATGACCGAGGAGTTCTTCGGCACCGTTCGCCAGCAGAGGATCTTCAAGCCGTTCTCAGTGGCAATCAACTCGAAGCGCTCCTCCACCTGGTCGGAGGTGATCTTGTCGAGGAAGAGTATGCCGGTGGCGTACTTGCCCAGCTCAGGCAGATCAATGTCGTGCGAGGCTCTAAAAAGCAGATTTAAAAAAGTTCAAATTAGCATAAGTGAAAACTTTTGGTTGAATGAAACAAAAGTTGGGGCAACACTTACTTGAGTGCCACCTTGTAGAAAGAGTGCGGAATCGAGGTGAGCAAACCGGCGCCGTCTCCGGTGGAGTTGTCACCCGAGGTGGCACCTCGGTGCTCCATGCGATCGCTGATGGTCTGTGCATTGAGGAGCAGCTAAACAAAAGAAAAGAAAAAATTTTTAGTATATCAATTAAATGACAGAAAAAAGGCAGTGCCACCTACCCTGTTGGACGCCTGGGCGTTGATGTTGACAATGAAACCGACACCGCAGGCAGCCTTCTCCTCGTTCGGGTCCCAGAATGACTTTGGTTTATTGGCGTTGGCATTGCCCGGAGATGCAGCACTAGTTGCAGTGCTCACTGCACTCTCCTCAATCAAACTTGGGGCGGCATTGTCAATTGGAGAAGTGGATGAATCGTCGGCGGCGGCGGCGGCGGCGGCGGCGGCGGCGGCGGCGGCCACTTGATCACTTTGCAGATTGTTAGGAGCCATTCAGAGGAGGGAAAATAGCAGAACAAGTCGGGAAATGTATATGTTGGTTGGTTGGTTGGTGGGCGAATGTCAGGGAAATGATTTGGGTAGTGTGCTGTGTAGTTGGTACGGGTATTGATAAGGGATATTACAATGAGTGGGAGAAAAGGAGAGAGAGAAAGAGTAATGCTAGAAGGTAGGAAAGTGAGAGCACACAAAACGCACACACAAATAACACAGAAAACTGAGATGTCTACTTTGTGTAGGAAAAAGGGAAAAAGAGTGGGAATAAGAGTGTACAGGAGAGGATGGCGAATAACGGTGTGTTCGATTCGATTTCGTGATGGAGCACGGCAAAAGTATTTGATACCCCAGTCGAAAGCAAACTCTGGTAACCAAATCCGACCAATTGCCAGAGATGTTGAATATATGCAACTACAAACACTGGTAAGTGTGCATATACCAATTGGCAGATTGACGCTAAAGGTTTAACGGGACAACGGGATTCGGGGACTGGCTAGGTACCACCGAGCAACGGGATGATTTGGTTGATGGAACTGGTGTGGAAGGTGGTGTGTGTAAGGTGTAAGGTGTTTAGGTATGTCTGAAAAAAAGGGAAAAGGAAAGCTGAAAAACGGTTTGCAGTTAAGTACAAAATCGGGAAAGTGTCGGCGGCGTTGTGCTGTTGCTGCTGGTTAGCTGTTCGGTGGCGGTGGAGGCAGCGACAGACTGAAAGTGTCTCGCTTTAAGCAGAGCGCTTTAGAGTGTGCTGCAGAAACAGTCGACGATGAGACCGGTGCGCGAAGATGAACTTTTAGCTTCTGGTGGTAGTGGCAGTAGTAGTTGTAGAGGGTGAACAAAACACACGGGGGAACATGAAAAAGAGAGAGAAAACGAAAGTGAATCGTTAGTTTGCAGATGTGTGTCCCTTCTGTCTGTCTGTCTGTCGCTTCTGCCTGCTCTTTACGCGGTTGCTGTTTTTATTTTATCAAAGCTGCTACTTTGCGCCCTACTGTGTGTCCTACTGTTGCGTCGGTATTCAGTGCCAGTGGCTCAGTTCAATGCTGCTGCCACCACATTCAGACAGTTTCAGCAGCAGCAGCTGTCTACGTCATGGTCTTTTTCCCTCTATCTCTGTCTCAGTGTCTCACTCCCCCTCCCAAACCACCACTACACACATTCACATTTGGTGCACGACGACAACGACACTCAACTGAAGTGAACTAGACTGAACTGCCGCTGCAGTCAGTCAGTTTTTTCTTGCAACAACGGCAGTTGCTTCTTCACTACCGGCAAGGTTCACCACCACCACCACACACCGGCACTGCCAAACCTGAACACATTTGCACAAACACACACAAACACACACACTCACATTCGCATAGTGATACACCGCGATTGAGACCACTAATCGAATACTGCTGATGAGCAATGGTGGTGGTGGTAGCAGTAGTAGTCCACACACACACACACTCAATGTCGCCAAAAGACAGTTCAGTGCAGTGGTGGTGGTGGTGGCGCCGGCAATGGTGATCAGCCACGCTGATAGGGTCTCCCTCGCCAGCGATTACGCACAGACACAGACCCGTACCTTTATCGCCTTTTCACCGTTTGCCTGCAAGGCAGATGATTAGCAATTTCAAAAAAGAGAGAGAGAGACAGAAACAGACAGTAGCAGCTTATGGCAGCTAGGGTGTCCGAGCACTGCCTGTTGGACAACTCTCTCTTCTCTCTCTCTCTCTCTCTCTCTCTCTCTCTCTCTCTCTCTCTCTCTCTCTCTGAGCAGTTGACACTCGCCATTTCGGAAAGGATGACCACCACAACTGTTGCCTTGAGAACAGACAACACACACACACACACTGGTAGACCTATTGGTGGTGGTAGTGGTGTCAAAATCGAAGGATGATTGTGCTTTAAAGCCTTCAGTAGAGATTAGATTGGGAAATTGTGCTGCACTACCAGTAGGAGAGTGAAAGTGAAATATCGCTGCAAAATCAGATTAGCTTAGTGAACATTCGACTGCACATTTGCCGGTTGTTTCTCTCTCTCATCCTCTTCTGCTGAAAGTCAAACAACAAACGCGTGTTTTGTAAACAAAGTACTATCATCGGTGTGTACTTTGAGTTAGCCTACTAAAAAATTTCACTTTTCAAATGACCTTTGGTTGATAGCAATGTCACTTCAATGATTCACTGCGTTAAAAATCAATAAATGATTAAAAATTTTTAAATAATTTTGCACCTTGTCATTAATTATTTTCTAAACTGCATTTTTAATGAATTGTGACATTTTTTAGTTATTACTTAATTTTAAAAAATGAGTATTAAAAAAGTTTTTTTGTTGATGGTAAGCTTTGTAATGAAATAAATTAAGTTTAATTAATTGTGTAAACTAAAATTTAAAAGTTAATTTAACTGTAATCATAAAAATTGTGTAAATTAAACTTTTTAGGAATGCTAAAACAAACGAAACAAAAATAATCTAATAAAAGATAACAGATGAAAAAATAGTTTTATCTAAATGGCGTAAAAGTATTTGCAATAAGATTGTTGATTAGAGAATGTTATTTCAATATGCAGATTGGTACATTTCGCATCAAACAAAGTATAAAGTTTCGATTAAATGCAAAAATCTTGTTTTCATTGATGTACGAATATGAATTATAATAACTAAATGACCACACAGTTTTTAGTCAGAAATCAAACTCAAATAAACAAAATACATAAAGATAATCGATAAGTGATGCTCAGCACTAGACGTAGAAACTACAAATTTTTACATATTGTGCATCAAATAGAGCTAATAAAATCAATTAAAAAAACTGTTTTATTGCAAATTTTTGTAAATTTTACAAATATTTTTCCGTTTAAATAGTTAAAAAATATAATAATTATTTGCATAGTATTTATGTTCTTTATGCAAGCAAAATTTAAACAAGATAAAAATATTTTGATTTTTTGGCAAACTAACGACGAAAAACAAAACAAAGTTTAAAAATTTGTTTGAATATGTTTTATTTGATTTATTTGATTTTTTATTTAAAATTTTTTAACATTGTGAGTTTAGAATAAAAGTATTTGTTTTTTAGTTTTTTTGACAGTTTCACATTATTTTGCTTTTTTAATGGGTTAAACGGTACCATTAAGACTGGTTTTAGCAATGTGTTAGGAGGTATTGAACAAAAGTGCTGCTTATTTTTCAACGTCACTGATCAGGCAGTACAGAACTGACCGAATAGTGAACCGATTTGAACTGGAAAACACTGTGAAAACAGTGAAACACAGTAGGACAATTTATGCAATCATCTTATCAAGCAATCAAGCAGTCTCAAGTATTTCGGTGAATGCCTTTGATGGCGCCCAAGTGGTAGCCTGAAACCGTTGAAGGATACTCGTGATGTTCCCCCTTTCAACTGGAGTAATGCAGTCAAAGGACAGCTGGCAAGTCTGTTCTAGACACATGATAGACAAAGTTGATGCAGACAAGCATCGTCACACCACTTGATACTTTTCCTCGAATTGGTCTCAGCCTAATGTACTTTGCACTGCCAAACACATCTGATGCAATCCTCAGTGCTAACTTGTCATCGTCACTGCTATTATTTTGCATATTACTTTTTTGTTCTGCTTTTTATTTTCAAATTTTAGCGAAAACTAAAAGTTTTTATCAAATTAAATTGTTTTTGTTAAGTGCAAATAAAAAGTTGCAACAATCACGTCCAATTTGAATGATTGTCTAATACAATTAAAAACATTAAAATTTTTGACATTGTGTGCGGTGTGTTCATTGTCAAAAACTTCAAAAAATTAAAATTTTTTGTTTTTTATTATCATTTACAAAACAATCTTCTTATTTAAAGTACAAAATATTAAGTTTAAAGTTTTTATTAAAGATAGTAAAAAGACATGAAAATGCCATTTCAGGCAACAATCTATTATCATTACATATCAGATCTCTAAAATAAGCGTCTTATGACTGAGTGGCAATACCGTTTGATATGTCTCCTTGCTGTCTACTAAATCGAAAAAAGAAAACACTACTGTTAGTAACGGAGACGTTTTCCTCGATCCGGCGTCTAGCGAGTGTCTCCAGTTGATTTCTTATCAACTCGTACTTTTCCTTTTTTGCCAAACTATTGCAGAACTCACAAAGTACAGGAACCCCCTAATCACTCAACTTTTTTGACAACATGATCATCAGTCATCTAATCATTCAAGACAGTGTACTGAACTATTTACTTTTTTAGTATTGCAAAATTTAACAATATTGACTGATTTGCAGTTTTTTCCAATTTCACTTTCATTAAGCAACATTAAAGTATATTATTAAAATAAAAAATTAACTAGCGTTTTATTTAAACTTTAATTAGAGCATTTATAATTTGGTTATGACAAAAGTTAAACATTAAAACTTAGTTTTGCGACATATTGCATAGTATAAACTTTGGTAAAGAATAACGTTATTATGTACACTGTTTAATTATTAGACTGCAATCAAATTATGTTAAATTATTTTGCAGTGTTTTTAGATTTAAAAGACAAAAAAATACAACTGAAAACATTAAAATTTTTAATTTTTTTAATTTGTTTAGTTTTAGTTGATGACTTTTATTAAACTTTGAATTTGTCAGTGTAAATGTATTGAGTGTTTTCTCTATTTTCTGATGTCCTTGTTGATTACTGCTTGATCAAATTTATTTATAGATGACATTTTTTCTGCAACGCAACTCAATATTTTTTCACAAAATCACAAAAAAATGTCATACAAACAAAAATAAACTGAAAGTAAAAACAATTAAATTTTTTAAATTGTTTAAAAGTTGTTGTCGACAAAAAACTAGTAAATTGATAAAAATAAATATAAACAGCATGTGAACAATTCGAAATTGTGAGTTTGCAGTAATTTTTACAGCAATGTTAATTGTAGTAGTCTAACCGATGTCAATGATAAGATTTTTTTAGTTTCAGATTGACAAACATAAGATAACATCAAAATACTAAAACTTGATTAAAATTAAACTATCAGTGCACTTAAAAAATAATTCCTATTGCCATTTAAAAAAAATAACCATAAAACTACAGACATCTGACGGTTTAAAATAAAACGAATAAAATATATATACAATTTCAACATAAACAAATTTAAAATCAAAACACAATAAAAATTGCTACTAATTTTGTTTATTATTACTTGCGCAAATAAATAAAAATAAAAGAATAAAATGAAAAAAAATTGAAAAATGAAAAATAAATGCAAAATCTAAAATGATGAGCTTTTTTGACAGTTTCTTGGCAATTTAATGCATAATGGTTTATTAAAAGAACATTTAACGGTGTTCATTTACGCCATTAGGCAGTTTCAAAGAATTTTTTTGCAATTCAGTTTTTTTAAAGTTGACTAGTGATAATGATGCACGTACTGTCTTAAATTTCAACGCCGGCTATTAGTTTTAAATTTTGAAATTTAAAATAACGATTTTGTTTTTTAATTTAAACTAAATTTTATATTTTTGAAGAAAAAATAATTTATTTAACACAATTTATCAAAACTGTTAAATTAACAATTGATTTTAAATTTGCTGAACCAACAATTACGTTAATTTCATTTAACCTGCAAAATTATAAAAAACAGTATAAACACAAACAATGATTTTTTTGCAAAAAAACTGACATTCTTTAAATGAGACGGCTACCGGCCGCTACTTTAATGAAATATTAACATTATTAAAATAAACAAAAAATGAAACATTAAATAAAATAGTTATTTTCAACTTTCACAAAAAAAATCAAAGTGTAAAAATTTTTTATTTGTTGTAAAACAAACAATTCATTGTAAAAAACTACTGTTCTTGAGAAATTAGAAAAAAACACTATTAAAAATAAACTTTTAATTTGGCACATGTAAACTGTCACTTTTTTTGTAGCCGACTTATTAGTGCTGTTTACTTTAATCTGATATACCTGAAAATGCGCGCCAAAGATTTGTAGACCTGAAACAAGTCAATGTGTGGCGCTGTTTTTGCCCTTTTCAGTACACTTACTTTTGGTTCTTAAACTGTTGTTGTTGTTGTTGTTGCAACAAAGCAACACACCAGCAGCACAGCAGCAGCAGCGGCTTCAGTTGTCGTTGGTGATGGAAAGGGAGCTCAAGTAGCGGTGTTTGTACGTCTGACTACTGACTTTTTTCTCCAAACAATAGTCGTCGTTTTCCGAGTTGTGTCTGTGTATGTGTCTGTGTGTATGTGTACGATATTCGGCAATTTGATGTTGACCCGACGACAGACAGTGGGACAGTGCCAGTTGAGGGTAAGTTGCACAGTACGTTCACTGGCTGCTGCTGATGGTGCTGGTGCTGGTGCAGCAACCAACCAAACGCAATGGCTGCAGCGATGCTGCTATAGTCTATAGGAGGCAGCACAGAGAAGAAGAAGAAGAAGAAGAAGAAGAAGGTGAAGCCAATGTGAAAGTCATCCTAGGGTACCCGTTGTTGCTTTTGCTGGTGCTGCTAGTGGTGCAGCGCATGGCTAAAACCGTACGATTCTCTTGCCGTCCCTCTAGTGAACACTGTCTGTGTCAGAACACAGGGTAGAGGTACTGAACGGAACTATTCCCGTTTAGTTTGCTGTTTTCGCAAAAAAAGAAAGAGATAAGGGGGAGAGGAGAAGTGCTGCAAAAAAGTATTGCCTGAGAAAGAAAGTTCTGCAGAGCAGACGACCTAAAGTGTACTGTGTACTGTGGTCGGACGCAGAGGGTAACTGAAAGAGTGAGAAAAAAAGAGATTATTTTTTGGCACTGCAGCACTGAACCATTTCAGAGAGTCTCAGCGCCGTTGGGCGCCACCGAGTGAATGGGCGCCGAACAACAACTTGGCACTGGCAAAAGTTGTTGTGCAAATGCCAATTTTACAATGACCATGCGCCGGCAGTGCTGAAAACAGTAGAGGTGCTGGTGTTGGTGTGACCGAATATACCACACTGCCACACAAACCGACTGACGAGGGAGTAGGAAAATGGCAAAGTTCATACTGTGCTGAAAAAGAGAAGATGAGAGGAGACACTCGCCTGACTTGAACGTGACAGTTGTCTGGTAGTGAACTACAAAAAAAGAGGGAGGAATGGAATTGCTGTACTCTACACTTGCACGGCTCGGTAATTGATTGTCTTTTTCTTCTACTACTTCTACGGCTACTGTTACTGCAACCGCTAATTTAACTATCTAATAAAGAGGGGCCTCTCCTGCTGACAGTATATTACCTTTTAATTAGTACTTGAGTAATTTTGGCACAATAGTAGGCACTAAAAGCAGCTTTTGTGCCGAAAAAGGAAGAGAAAGCAAACGGTTTGTCAGTGTAAGTGAGTGTGTGTCCCTTTAAAATTGGGCCGGAAACTGTGGGTGGCCTTTTAGAGGAGAGAACAGATTTTCAAGAGCACCAGTGGATATGCATTTTTTTGCAAAATTGTTCACATGAAGAATGGTGACAGTGAGCGTAAAATCTGGCGTGGGTAGGCATTCCACTGCCATATATAATGATTAAACTTAGTAAAGCATCGGCAAACCATTATATATAATATTGAGGACAGATTTGCTTTGATTGAATGGACGGGCTTGAGCAAACAAAAATGACCAATGCTAAGAATAGGCTGGTTTCAGAGTGTGGAAATGAAAAGGGCAACCTCGTTATTGAAGTAGATGATAGCAAAATCGATAACTGGGTAATTTTGCCTGCAGTAATGAAGACGACAAAATTGCTTTATCAGCAGAGAAAACTCTACAGATTAAGTCAATTCTATGGGGTAGGGCAATTTATTCTAAATGCCATGTTGTTCCAACGCATTTGCGCACAAGTTCTAGCTTGTAATCATTAAAACTATTTTCAAGTGACAAAAACAGACAATAATACTTGAATTGCATTTGCTATTCTAAAAAAGTTTCATTATTTAATTTATTTCAGTGCATACAGTTGTTATTAGAAAAACTTTAATGTTAAGAAATTTGGGAAAAAATTGTCTTCTAGTATGTCAATTCAAATTAATTTTTTTAGCATTTGCATAAATAAAAAATTTGTCAATTGCAAAACAAAATTAAATGTTTTCATTTCTGGAAAATAGCGTCGCTACACAATTTTATTCAAAATTAAAAAACAAAAAATTTTGTAAAAAGTTTGTTTCAGTTAAAATTAAATTGAGATTAAGTTTACTCTAGCATTACTAATGTGTAAAATTGAAATGTCAAGTTTTTTAGATTCTAAACTTTAATTAAAGAAGTTTAGTAAAACAAGTTTTGTCAATATTAAAAATTGTTGTTTAACTTTTATGTTTACAAAAAACAGATAAATGCAACGTTATTAAAATTATATAGTGGAAAAATCGATTGATCTAAAAAAATTAAAACAAAAAAACAATTAACTTTGAATTGCTTAGCAACGCAGGTTTGTATTCAACAAAAAAAGCAATATTTTTGGCAATCTAAATCTATTTATTTATAATAATTGGACACTTGTCATTTGTCATTCCAATGACAGTTTTCATTTTACTGCATAAAATAATAAAAATTTTTTTAAGTTAATGCAATACTAAAATGTTTTCTTTCATATCTTTTTTTACAACTTTTTCATTGATAATTTATTTTCTGCTCACTTCATCTCTAGTTGAAACAAAAGATAAAGCAACAAAAACTAATAAACCAGAATATTTAAAACCTTCTATTTATTTTGAAGAACTTCAATTGCGCCCACTTTGTGAACAAGAAGAATGGATTGAGCAGTTCCGCCCGATTCGCTCACGATGGACCAAATGTTTAGGTTTTCAAAAGATATTTTTGCCAACCGAGCGTTATCGTTTAAAAAAATCCACAAACAAACTTATTGAAAAGTTTATCAATGTAGCTGACGAGCAATTGAATCCATTTTGTCGGTAAGAAAAACGTGTTACAAAAAAATTATAAAAGTAAGTTTTTTGGTTTTTAGTTTATCGCGAAACTGGCGCGTTTGTTCACACTACATCAAGAAGGTTCCCTGCCTCATTGCTGACTACGATGTAATACAGAGAGCTAAAAATCCCAAGTACACTCCTCTTGAACGAACTCGAAAAACTTCAGGTCCCTATGGGTACACTCCAACTGTGCCGTCACGGTACTCTAAAGATGATGACGATCTCGACCATCAGCAGGAGCTGTTCAATATTCAGTGTGAAGCAGTGCGCCTAAGTGCCCACTATCGAAAACAGCCGGAAATGATTAACATGATGGAGGACTACAGTGATGGAGAGCTGGAGGACCTGGAAGAGGTCATACTGGAAGCCGATGATGGCGTTGATGATTTTGAAGATGAAGAAGAGGCCGATGCTAAGCGAAAAGAAAAAGGAAAAAAGAAAAAAGAAGAATTGTAGAAACAACTTTTGTTTAAAAAATACGCACAACGTGCGCTCTCTATTGGTAGTAAATAAAACTAAATTTTTTAAATTTTACAATAAACAGTAGATAGTCATTGTCTATTTGCCAATGTTTTAATTTAATGATTTAATTTAATTGTCTATAACAACATAGTCAATACATGTAATTTAAACCTTATCAGTATAAATGCTTGATTTAACCTTGTATTGAAAAATTCAAATTGCAAAATAATTTTTATGCAAACTCAAAGTACATATTGCTTGTGCAATACTAGCGTTCACACACTTTTTAAAAGTTATTGATGTTGACATCGTCTTGTGTCCCTAAAAGTGTTTGAACGTGCCTGCTAATTCAATTGTCGTTGACTGTTGTTTCCTTCACTTCATCCTCTTTCTGTGTAATTACAGGCAAACACAGTCTTTCACCTTTGCGCCATCACTTTCAACATCTTGAACACTTGCACAGTGTGTTTGCATAACGATTATCTCACCTGACAAGCCACCTGCGTTCAGTTCTTTTCAGTTGCCGTTTCAACTGTGTGTTTTTTTGAAGCTTTGCAAACACTTGTCAACTGAACACACTGTGTCACCTGTTCCTTCTGCACGGCGACACACCGACAAGACCAATGCCCAGAAAATTAGTGCTCGGCAATGGAAAAACATGCTTTTAAAAGCAAAAGCTGAACTGCATAAAATATGATATGCGTTTTAGCCACAAACCACCAGGTTTAACCTTCTGTCTTGGCATTTGATGCAATTTCAGTAACCCATTACAATGGCGATCTTCTGGAGTCGATCATTTGAATCGATTGGCCGTGTCCTCTGCCATCAATAAAAGAAGTCTAGACTGTCCAGTAACCACACACACACAGGCCGCCAGTCAAACAGGCAGATTGAGGATTGTAGTGGCAGGCTATTGTGAAGCGTCCCTAATGAGCCATTGCACTTCAGGTGAGCACACAAATTGATCTTTATCTGGCAGTGCATCAGGCGACTGTTGCTTTTCTTCTTCTTCTCCCTCTTTCTCTCTTTTTCTCTCTCCCTCTTTCTCCCTTTCTCTTTCTTTTTTTTAAATATTCTTTTTTCTTCCGCCGCCTCTTTCTCCAGTCAAGCATGCATCATCAGCCAGTTAAATGGTCTAAAGGGATTGTGAATGAGTGAGTGTGTGTGTGTGTGGCTTCTGATGTTGTTGCCTCAGTGAAAGTTATTGTTGCTGTCTATTCACTTTCAATGCTTGTTCACTTTTGACTCTTGCCTCTTTACTATTTTTTACTGTGGTTTTTAATATTTCATTGTCGCATGGTTAAAAAAGCTGTTTGAAGTGGTGCACTTTTTGCGCACTGTTGAGCGTTTCGTCGTCCGTTGAAACAAGGGGCCTCTACCTACTGACAAGAGCCTTTTACAACAACCGACAAGCTAAAAGTCATTATTATTGCGGCCGTTGTTTTCTCATCAGTGCAGTTTAAAATTTTATACTTTACTTAAATGTTTCATTGCAAAATTAAATTATCAACAAAAATTTAAAACGACTTTTCAACATGCAAAGATGCTCAGTTTTAACTACTGAAATCGAACATTTGATATAATTTTTGTTTGTTTGTTTGCAAAGAAAGAAAACAAGCAAATGGAAGACACGGTGAGGGAAACAACTGCCCACTAAAGTTAGCCACGCCAAAAACCAACAAAGCCAATTGACGGTGCATTCTGCATTGTTTGTGACAGTGCTGCTTTCGCTTTCCTTTTTGCTTTTTAGCTAGAGAAGCCGCACTCAAACAGTTCACTCAGCTCACTGCTCAGGGAAGATTGCATCCTGCGAGTGAATCAGCGCAACCTGACTCAGCAACAGCAGTAACAGAACATAAAAAAGAAGTGCAACCTCAAAAGCGCTGATCTGAGCTGTGGACAACCACCACCACCATCACAACCACCGCATTGAGGACCTGCATCTACGGCAACGGGCGGCAGCGGCGGACAACATATCAGCAGTCATACCATCATAACCAACAGCAGCAGCAGCAACAGCAACCGCAACAACAGCAGCAGCAGTCGCACCGGCAAAGTGTTGCAGTCATCCTCTGACAAGAGTCTGTTGTCTTCGCTGTGTGCTTGAGATTATAGCCATACAGACGACTGGGCAGGAGAGTAGGCAAAAGCCAAGCCATTCTGCACAAACTGCTGCTACCACTCTACTACTCGATCATCATCATCATCATCTGTCTCGTTGGCAAAGGCGGCGATGCTTAAGTCACTTGTACACCTCCAGCTCGTTGCCCACTTATTTGCAGCACCTTCAGCATCACCACCTAACTACCGCTGCCGCCGCCGCCAACAGAAACAACAACCACAGTAGCCAAAGCAGCAACAGCAACATCAACCACTGTTCAAACCTGCTCTGCACTGAGTTCTCCAGTCCGTCAGTTTGAAACTGAAACTTTCACTTTATTCAAAATAGCTGACAGTGAAGAGACCAAAAGAGATCAGAAGAGGTTGAAAATATTTATCACTGCATAAATCAACCTGTGACAGCACTGTCATGCTGTTGTTTGCATTTTGAAAACAGTGTCACTGCTGCAGACACCTTCAGTATCAAACGTTTATTCTAGTTTATTTTTTTGAAATATTTAACTAGTGTAAAACAAGACCCCTCGTTTGGTTGACAACATGGCCCATATGTCGGGTGAAGTGGGCGTAGGCGATTGCGTCCTGCTGCATGAAATATCGAAGAAAAGTCTAATAGACAATTTGAAAATCCGGTAAGTTTTGCGCCTGTTTAGGGAAATTGCACTAGCAAAGATGTTTTCCTAATTGTACGCCGATGACTCATCAAACAAATTGCATTGCACTGCTGTTTTCTTCTCCTGCAGATAAGCCATTAACGCAAAAGTACCATGATTTTTTGTGCTGTTTATGTTGTTTTTACTTAGCAATTTAGCTGCAATGTACGAATAACAATAAAAACATTGCACGCAAAATTTCATTTTAAATGCAAATCAAATTATTTAATCTCAAGTTAAAAATATAATGATAATAACTCAAAGAGTGAAAATAAAATCCCCCCATTTTGTTCGCATACTCAAATGTTATTGAATCGCACATCGTTGGAAAGCTAAAAATGCCCTGATTACAAATATATAAATATCTAAGTGGAGCCCCAAACGGTTCCTGAGAAAACCGGGTCCAAACTGTACCTTTGACTCTGCTTCTACTGTCGCTGCTTACGCCACCTAACGGAGTGAAGCAGAGTTGCTGTTTCTAAACATCATGTTTTGGTCAACTTTGAACCAGATTTTCTCGGGAACCGTTCTGGGCTCCACTTAGATATTTATATATTTGTAATCAGGGAGTTTTTAGCTTTCCAATGATGTGCGATTCAATAACATTTGAGTATGCGAACAAAATGGGGGGATTGCTTATGGAAAATTATTTTCACTCTTTATAAAATATTTTTTTGTATTTTTTTACAAAATTCAATTAATTTGAACTTGATTAGTGCATTAATAGTGCAATTATTTTTAAACTTGCTTTTTAAAATAGGCCACTGTTTAAATCTATACTTTTGTTCTCTTTTAAAAAGTTGTCTTGTGATTTACAAAAGTAAATTATGATTTTCCAAAGAACGCCGTCTATTCTGAGCACAACTGTTGACCAGCAACATCTTATTGTGTGTGTGTTGTGTTTAGGCAACAATGAGCTTGTCTGGAAGCATTGCCGGAACAACTGTTATGCAAATGGCACCCATTTCATTGCTTTGTTGGTGGCACGCTCCAGTGAACAGCTTTGCTACACTGCTTCGCTTAATTGCATTTATTGAACTGTTTTACAATTCTGTTAACTTTTCGATTAATTCCACTAATTTAACACAAGCTCGCTGCATGAAAAGGCTATGCAAATTATAGTTGTGCACTTCTTCTATACAAACAGATTTATTTTAATTAAAATCTACATTAGTTTTACAAGTTTTCTAGATAGACATGAAAAATGCTAACACGTTTAAATTTTTTTTAAAAATTGTAATGTGTGTCATAAATAGAAACAGGCAAAATGTGCGTGCAAAGTGTACATGTACATTTTACTTTTTCCGTTTATCAGTTTGCCAACAACTGTTGTTTTCTTCTCTTCCTGTCAGGCAGCACAAACAGTGCAATCAATTTGATTTGATGTGCCGACCACTTGAAACACAGGCAGACGATCCTCAGCAATATTGGCCACCTAAATTGGTTGATAAAGGTGTCAATTGGCGCCTTCTTTCAGTTGACAGCGTGGCAATATGTGACTGCGTGTATAGAGAGCACTGCTTAGAGACTAAATTCTTAGCAATTTTGCCTCTTGTCTCTAGGCAGGCACTGCCTGCCAATGCCTGTCGCTTACATATCCAATAAATGTAATATGTTTTGCCTAATAGACGGAAATATGCAGTGCTCCACGCGTATACTGACTTTGATGTTTGCCTGTTTGCTGCCGGGCATTCATAGCAACAACCATAGGCGCACATAGACACACAGAGACAATGCCTTTTATGGCACATGGCAAACACACACACTGCACTTGGCAGTGATTGAAACATGCAAATGTTCATGCTGTTCACTGGTATTGGACTAAACAATTCGCTAATTTAATTTAAAGAAATTCTGGGTTTACAGGGAAATTCACAGGCAAACACCAGATTTTAAATAAACTACATGGACAGGCATTTTAATTTAGTTGCATAAAAAACGTTTATTTTTTTTGTTATAACTAAAAGGATTTTTGCAAGTCTAATGAGTATAATTAACCGTTTTCAGTTACAATGCTGGTCGCTACTACACCTACATTGGAGAAGTGTGCATTTCTTTAAACCCTTACAAAACACTGTCAATCTATGGCCAGGATCAAATTAACGAATACAAAGGAAGAGAAATCTTCGAGCGGACACCGCACATATTTGCTATTGCAGATGCGGCCTACAAAACGATGAAACAACAAACAAAGGACACTTGCATCCTCATTTCAGGTATTGTTGCGGCCAATGTTTTTTGACAGCAAAATGACATACAATCTTTGTTTGTAACAAGGTGAAAGTGGTGCCGGTAAAACAGAGGCCTCTAAAATTATCATGAGATACGTTGCCTCTATAACTAACGTTCATGGCCAAACAGAAATTGAAAGGTAGTTTTTTTCCACAACACTAAACATAAACATTAGCAATAAAAAACTTGTTTATTAAAAATAGAGTAAAGAATATTCTTCTCAAATCAAACTGCATTTTGGAGACTTTTGGCAACGCCAAAACCATACGAAATGACAACTCTAGTCGCTTTGGCAAGTACATGGACATCAACTTTGATTTCAAGGGCGATCCACTTGGCGGGCACATAAACAACTACCTTCTGGAGAAGGTTTGTAGCCAAAAACAAAAAGTGCTCAAGTCAGAGCAATTAATCTAATTACTTTTTCCCCCATTCCCCTCCCTTTTTTCATAAACAGTGCCGAGTTGTGGGCCAACAAGAGGGTGAACGCAACTTTCATTCCTTCTACCAGCTGCTGTACGGCTGCACCGACCAACGCCTAAGCCAGCTCAGTCTGAGCCGAGACGCCAGCCAGTACTTCTACTTAAGGCAGGGAAACGTACCAAAGCAAGCCGCCCTGAATGACAGCGCCAACTACAAACAGGTGGAATCGGCGATGAAGACGCTGCAATTTAGTGCCGAGGAGATTCTCGCCTTCGACCAGATCCTCGCCGCCATCATCCACCTGGGCAATGTGCAGTTCGAGTTCAGGGCGGACACTGAGTCGATTGCCGTCGTGTCAAAGTCAAAGGGCGCCGTTTCTAATCTGGCAAAGCTGCTCTCCGTGGAGGCGGCCAGCGTGGAGAAGACACTCTGCGCGCGGACCATCTCGGCGAATCGTGAGGTGATGCGCAAAGAGCATACGGTCCAGCAGGCCGAATCAGGTCGTGACGCCTTCGCCAAGGCCATCTACGAGCGCCTCTTCAACAAGGTCGTGGAGGGCGTCAACCGGGCGTTGACCATGGACGGCAGCAACATTAGCGCGCAAAGTCGGCGCAGCTTCGGCGGCAAGCGGACCTTCCTCCGCTACTCTTTTGTAGACATTTACGGCTTTGAGGTGCTGGAGAGTAACAGCTTTGAGCAGTTTTGCATCAACTACTGCAATGAGCGGCTGCAACAGCTGTTCATTAGTCTAGTGCTGAAGCAGGAGCAGGAGGAGTACGCGAAGGAGGGCATCGAGTGGTCGCACATTGAGTACTTCGACAATGCGCCCATATGCTCACTGGTGGACAGTCAAAAGAATGGCATTCTTGCGGCGCTGGACGATTCTTGTCTGGCGGTGGGCAAGATTGATGATAATCTGCTGCTGGAGTCGATGGATGGCCGATTTAAGGGCGATAAGCACTATGATTCGAGGAGGAAGTCGCCGGCAGATAAGACGCTAGTGCACAGTCAGCACTTTCGCATCCGCCACTACGCCGGGCCGGTCACCTACGATGTGACGGGCTTTATTGAGAAGAATCGGGACACGCTTTTCCAGGACTTTAAGCGGTTGCTTTATTCAAGCAAAAACAAGGTCATTTCAGGTACTTATTTTGTTCACAAACACTTGAGTTTGGTCACATAACTTATTTTCATTTTTTAATCCACAAAGTAATGTGGCCTGAAGGGGCAAAATCTGTGACTGAAGTCAGTCGACGGCCGGTGACTGCCGGGCAGATTTTCAAGGCGTCAATGAACGAGCTGATTGACAACCTAAAGCAGAAAGTGCCCTTCTACGTTCGCTGCATCAAGCCCAACTCAGAGAAGTCGCCCGCAAAGTTTGACGAACAAGTGGTCTCACATCAGGTGGAGTACTTGGGGCTGGTGGAGAACGTCAGAGTTCGGCGAGCTGGCTTTGCCTACCGAGCCGAGTATGAGCGCTTCTTGAAACGCTACAAAATGATTTCCGGTAAGACGTGGCCCAACTACTATGGAGGGGGTGGAAGCCAGATGGCTTGTCGAGAGATCGTCAACGAGAAAGGCTTCGACGATGACGTCAAGTACGGCAAGACGAAGCTGTTCATTCGCTCGCCGCAAACTATCGTCAAGCTGGAACAGGACCGAGAGTACTACCTCAGTCTGATCATCGTTCTCCTGCAAAAGGTACCAAAAACCATTTTTAAAAATAGTGAATCTGTTAACTCTTTTTTTCGTCCACTTTTTCCACCTCCAGGTATGGCGCGGCACCCTAGTGCGCATGCGCATGAAGAAGATTCGCGCCGCCATCACCATCACGCAGTACTACCGCCGCTACAAACTGCGCATGTACCTGCAGCAGCTGCACGCCATCGGCGTGGAAACTCGCCGCCTCTACCAGCACAACCAGCCAATCACCGCCCAGCAGAGGGCGTCCCTGGAGAACTGGCCCCAGCCGCCGAAAACGCTGACAAGCGTGGTGGCCACCATTCGGCGGGTGTACCGCCGGTGGAAGGCCTGGCTCCTCCTCCGGCGCATTCCCCGCGACAACTGGCCGGAGTTCCGCCTGAAGGTGATCGCCGCGGGGGCGCTGGCCGGAAAACGGGCCAGCTACGGCCTGGCGGAGAAGTGGCACGGCAACTACCTGGCCATGTCGGAGTTCAACGCGGGCAGTTCAAATGTCTTTGCAAACAGCATTCGCCAGAAGCTGCCCCCCGGGCAGACGGTCCTCTTCAGCAGTCGCATCTGCAAGGCGTCAAACAGTCTGTTCAAGAAGAGCGCCGACCGTTTGGTATGCTTCTATTAGGGTTTAGGGTTTTTAGGAGCAGGCTGTGAGCTTTAACTTCAATTTTAACCACAAACTTGTTTTCAGTTGATCGTAACCGAGGAGTTCATCTTCAACGCCGATCCCGTGAAGATGAACTTCATCAACCCGAAGGGCGTCGCCATTGGCGAGCTGGCCGGCATCGGCCTCTCAAAGGGCAGCGACCAGCTGATGGTGGTGCAGGTGCGCGGCGGAAATGACTTCATTTTTGCGCTGGTGGACAGCACCGAGCCCGCCTCTAAGGCGGTCAACCGAGTGGGCGAGTTCCTGGCCATCATTTTGCGACAGTATTTCCGGTAATATACAAACAAACATTGATTTTTTTGTTCTAATGAGCAACCAAAAATGTTAATACCAATGTTTTTCTTGTTTTCCTTTGATTGAAGGCTAAAACGCAAAGAACTGTCCGTGACAGTTAGTGAGGTGCTGCACTGCTGCTACGGCAACGGTGAGAAGGTGCTTCGCGTGGAGGGCAGCGGCCAATCGGTGGTGATGTTCAAGCGAAATGGCAATCAACTGAGCCTTCTTTGGCCGCACTTTATCAATCAAATCACCAACGGCAATGGGGTTCATTAATAGGACAAAAAATTAAACATAACAAAGCAAACAAAGCAAAACAACAACAACACCGAAAACGTTGTTGTTGTTTTGCCACCAACATGACATCAACGTCAACTGTTATTGATTATATTTCATCCTTATTAATCTTTATTACTTTAATAACAACAAAACCTTTGTTTCTTCTTTTTTAGTTAACAACAACACGTACACCCGACACATAACAATAAAGAAATGAATGCAGCATTTAAAGTAACACATTTAGTAAACAGAAACAAAAGTGAGTTTTTAAGCTCAAAAGAAGGGGAAAGGGGTGGAAAATCTGAGGGGGTGATCACCAGGAAAATGCGACAAGCAAAGGAAATGTGAAGGGGAAGAGAATTGCGTTTCGACATCAAGTTTGAATAATATAAGGTAGTAGTAATACAGTGTGTGTGTTTTCAATGCTATGTTTCTGGGTGTTCAATTCGGAAACAATTGAACACTAATGCACTTGCTTGATTGTTTGCAGAGAATGAACTTCTAATTCTCTGGACCACAGTTTTTACTTGGTGCCATTGACCGCCTTTCCATTATCCTCGCCGTTGTTGCCGTTGCCCTGTTCCAGATCGGGAAAGTGCCACCGGTAGGTGCCGTAGAACTTGAAACCGCGAGCAATGCAAAAGTCGTCTGCCTGCTTAGGGCCACGAGAGGAGTGCAGATAGGGCAGTGGGGCCACTTTTTTGTTTTCAATTTCATGCAACAGTGGAGTGAAGATGCGCCACGCCTCGGCCAGTTCATCAGAACGGACAAAGTGCATCTGTGAGCCGGCAAAGACGTCCATGATCAGGCGCTCGTAGGCGTCCGGCAAAACGGCCTCCTGTTACAAAATACAAAAAAGTGATTTTTAGCATTGGTCAAGTCATACGGAAAAAGTAATTCTTGAAAGGTACCTTGTATCGGTTGGTGTACGTCAAATCGAGTTCAGTCTCCGCCAAGCGGAAGGTCATCCCCGGCTCCTTGGTCATGAATTTGACGTACAGTGCCTCACCGGGCTGGACGCGAATCACCAGCTCATTGCGTTTGCACTGGCCCTGAAAGATGTCTCCGGGAACGTCGCGAAACTGAATGCGAATCTCGGCCTTGCGCTCGTTTAAGGCTTTGCCTGTAAATTTAAAAAACGTTTGTAGTACAAAAAACAATAAATTTGTTTTGCAAATGCCACACTTACCGCATCGCATGAAGAAGGGCACTCCGTCCCAACGTTCATTGTTGATTTTGCACATGCCCAGGGCGAAGGTGGAGGTCAACGAGCCGGCAGGCACAGTGGGGTCATCGAGGTAGCCCAGCTGTGCGTCACCCTTCAGCTTGGGATTGCCGATGTACTGGCCGAGGACGACATCGTCCAGCGTCAGCGGCTTCATCGCCCTTAGCACCTTCACCTTCTCGTCGCGAATGTCCTCCGGACTGGTGGACACCGGCTTCTCCATTGCCACCAGGCAGAGAATCTGCAGCAGGTGATTCTGCATCACGTCGCGAATGATGCCAAACTGGTCAAAGTAGCCGCCTCGACCCTGCGTCCCAAAGGGCTCCTTGAAGGAGATCTGAATGGAGGAGATGTTCTCGCGGTTCCACACTGGGCCGAAGATGCGGTTGCCAAAGCGAAGGACCATCAAGTTTTGCACCATCTCCTTGCCCAGGTAGTGGTCAATGCGGTAGAGGTCCTCCTCGCTGTAGAGCGCCTGCAGGTGGCGGGAGAGCTTCTGCGAGGAGTCGTAGTCCCGGCCGAAGGGCTTCTCGATGATCACCCGGTTCCAGCCCGACTTGCTCATGCAGAAGTCGTGGATCAGCTTAGTGACCGGCTCAAAGACGGACGGCGGCAGGGCCAGGTAGAAGAGGCGGTTGTTGGCCACCGCCTCGCTGCCCTCCTCCGCGTGCTCCAGGTGCTCCACCGTGCTGACCAGCTTCCTGAAGTCCTCCGGGTCGTCGTACTTGCCCTGGACGTAGACGTTGTGCGCCAGAAACTGCTCAAAGAGCTCCTCCTCGTCGCCGTCCTTCAGTTTGATGTACTTGCTGATGTTGGTGCGCAGCTTCGCCACGGAAATCGGCGAACGAGCGTAGCCGACGATGGCCGTCTTCATGGGCATTAGCTCGTCGCGGTAAAGTGCCCTATTAAATAAATTGAGAGTAAATTGAGAGTCGGTTAACGATTGGGCAAAAAAGTAGTCAATTTAAGGTCATTAAAAGGCGAACTGAGCTGCTGAGCACTTACCACAGTGTAGGATAAATCTTTTTAATGGCCAAGTCGCCCTGAAGAAGTGGTGGTAAAAAAGCAAAATTTCGAATTAAATTTAATTGAATGTTCTATATTTAAGAAAACTGTAAACAAATCTCTGTAGAATTTATGTGTTGTAGAGTAGAAAAACTTTCTATTGTTCAAAAACTCGATTACACATAATAAAGTATTTAGCTAAAAACGATCACATTAAATATTGTTTCCCAAAAAATTCCATCTAGTCTACTTCTAGTCGTTAAACCGTATTTGCCTCAAAACCCCCATAATGCAATATAAATATAAATGCGATCTTTTAATGCTATTATATGTAAACTGATCTAAAAATTTAGCTGAAAAAAGAAGATGAAGCTTACCGAAGCACCAAAAACAAAGAAGGTATGATGATCACCCTTGTGGTAGTTGAGCGTCTCCTTGAGCATGCTGATCACCTCGGCACAGCAGTGATTGTCATCGAGGACGCCAGCATCAGCAGCTGGGCCAACGGAAGTTGAGGTTGGTGGAGACATTGTAGTGGTGGTACTTCGATAGATCTGCGGCGGAAACTGGTCACTGTCTTCGTATTCGCCTGGCTGCCGGATTCGACGAGTTCGGATGCGCACTGTGTTACCCAGCGTGAATGGAGTATAAGGTTTGAGTGGTAGAGGGAAAAGACAACAGATCGATCACCAAAAGGTGAAGAGCAAAGGAAGGAGAAAGTGAAGAGAGAGAGAGAGAGAGAGGAGAAGAAGCTGATCAGAATCTCTGTCTTGACGCAATTGGGGTTAACAAACACGGGCAAACAGGCAGGCAGGCAAGTGAAGGTGAAGGAAAGGTTAAAGTGTGTGAGGGGGAGGGGGCGAACAAAAGGAAGACAAACAAGCAATTGGTTAATATGGAAGAAATTTAGCGGTAAGCAGAGAGAAGGAGAACATCATCAGACAAAAGCCGGCAACAGGCAAAGCAGCAGTCAGGCAGTGTTTGACAGTGCCGCAACAGCAGCGACAAGAGGAAAAAGTCAGTAACATGTGGTTAAAGCGTGCAAAAGGAGAGAGAGAAAAGAGAGGGAAAGAGATTACGCAAAGCAAAGGTGAGCGATGAAACAAAACAGGGACTAAACGATCGTCACCGGGTGAAAAGAAAAAGCTGTACAAGTGTAGAAAGAGAGAAAGAGAAAGAGAAAGAAAGCAATGACGACTACTGCAAAAGTTGAAATTTCGGTCTACCTTTCAACAAAGGTAGACAGTCAACAGATGTAATGGATGTGTGTCTGTGTGTGTGTATGTTTCTGTCTAGAGAGTGGCAGCCAGCACCGGGAAATACCAGCAGAAAAAACAGCAGTGCATGGCAATGCTAAAATGAGGTATTACCTCACTGGCGTCGGTAATGACAGAAAATATCCCTGAGCAGCTGAAAGCTTTCCCTAAGGTTAAGTTTGGGAAAGAGAGAGAGAAAGAGAGAAAAAAGGCTGAAGTGCAAAGGCTTTCCCATTACGTGACTGATGCAAATGACTACTGTCGCCTAAGCCTAAGAACTACTGTGCAGTGTGTTGTCATTGGTTTGCTTGCTCTAGTCGCCGCTCTCTGCTCAATTATTAAAATGTGTCCAAGTACTCATTAATATTTTGTGGAATTGGTAAGATAATGCCATACGACACTAACGACGCTACTTTGCTAAAGTTATTATACTTCAAAATCAAATTAATGGCAAGCTGAGAGAGAGAAAGAAAAGGCAAACGAAAGTACTCTACTTGTACGATAGGTTAAGGAAAGTTTAAGAGATTTAGCAGGCTGCACACTTATTTTTCTTGCTTCATGTTCACAAGCGGGCATATATTACATGCCATTTAAATAGTTAAGCCCTTCAGTTAGTGTCAGTTTGCTCTGAACATTTATTATGCAAAAAAAGTAGATGGGCAAAACAAACGAGAAAAAACGAAAAAGTAACTAATGCAGTTAAAAGGTTAGTAGAAAGACAAAGAAAGAAAATTATAGCTAAATAAAACACAACCTGAGAATCAGAAAGATTCATATGAAAAGCAAACAAAAAAAAGTTGACAAGACGAGTGTGCAGACTTACCTGAAAAGAAGCAAGGGCAACTAAATCAAAGAGCAGGGGAGAGAAAGTTGGGTACGTAAAGAGTTGACGTAGGTAGGTCGGCAGCAGAAGTGATAGAAGTTAGTGTTGGTTGTAGTAATAATGAGCTCTGCGTGGAAAAGGGTGCTAGCTCTGTGTGTTTTCTATCTCTTTGTCAAATTTTGTGTGACTGTGACTGCTCAGTGCCGGTGTCAGTGCTGAAATGACAAACACTACCTAACTCACTCACTCACTGGCTGACTGACTGACTGACAGTAAAGCGCTGCTGCTGCTGAACTGGCCACTCACTTTTACTTTCACTTTCCCCTACCTAACATTTGGCGCTGGCTGCAGCTCTGACTGACTGACTGACTGTGATTGTGACGGTGACTGTGACTGTGACTGTGAGTGTGTCGAGAGCTGTCAGTGAGTTGGTGAGTTAGACACATGCGAGCGTACAAAAAGTGCTGCCTCGCTGAAGAGAGCGGGAGAAAGAGAGAGAGAGAAAGAGCAACAGATTTTGCAGCACGCGCGACCGTGACTGTCTGTCTGCCAACTGGCTGCACTTAGAGGGAACTGCCTGTGCACTCTGCACACTGCTCAGTGCCATCGAAACCGGCAAACAGGTTCAATTGGTGAATTCATTGACTGGGGGTAAACTGCTGACTAGATTGCAACACAACGTTGAGCACACAGCGAATGAGAAAGCATCGATAAGGCTGCTGCTGTTGTGAGTTTTGGCGAGGAAGCTGAAAATTCTCAAGTTTACTTCACTAGGAGCGCCCATTACTTAACAGTTTTTTCTCTGACAACGGAGAAAGGAAAAACAGGCCCACAGCAACAACGGCGGCGGCGGCGGCAGCGTTTGCTGCGTCAAGAATATATTTTTTGTTTTTTGTTTTTTCAAACGTTTGCCAAAAACAAATGACAACTGACAATGACAGTGACAGTGAACAATCACTGCAGATAGGACTTAAGTGCTAGCTGCAGCGGCGTCAATAGGTTATAACATGTGCATTGAACAGACTCGTTCGAAATTCGCCTGCGATTAGACTGTCGGCACTTCTCTTTGGAAGATGTGACATAACAGAAGGAGGCACATTGTAATTAGCCAAATCATATATAAGGCCAAAATATAAATAAAGATCAAGCATAGCGAGTTTCCCCGCATGGTTGTAGATGGCGCGTCGAGTGAGTTTCTTGGTTTAGTGCAGACAGAAATTCGGTCCGCTTTTCTGCTGTTGCTGCACGAAAGCGCTACTGCCAGCTTTGTAACAATGCCTGAAAATTTGACCGAATTCCTGGCAGCATTAAATCAAAAGTTGATGCTTTTTTAAAGATTGATAGTCAAAGTCCAAACTGTGAACTGCAGTTTTCAGTTTGTACAAGAATATCATGTTTGATCAAAGTTCGTTACGGAGCCCGGGCGCCGAGAAAAAGACACAGGATTTGCAAAAGCTCATTACTGCTTCCGATACAATAACTGAACTTCGGCAAAATGAGCAACAGAAACAGTCTCGAGCAAGCACCTCACAATCTCGTTAAAACCGCAAAAAGTCGTTTGGACTTTGACTTTCAATCTTTAAAAAAACATTAACTTTTGATTTAATGAAGCCAGGAATTCGGTCAAGTTTTCAGGCATTGTTACAAAGCTGGCAGTAGCGCTTTCGTGCAGCAACAGCAGAAAAGCGGACCGAATTTCTGTCTGCATTAAACCAAGAAGCTCACTCGAAGCGCCATCTACAACCATGCGGGGAAACTCGCTATGCTTGATCTTTATTTATATTTTGGCCTTATACTAAACCAAAAAACATGTACATAACATAGACAGTGCATTTGGTACGATGAGCTGATTAGCTCTGACTACCTGTCCACACCGTTTTGGGTTTAGCGCATTGTGCGCGCCACTGCACTACACACTGTCCACTCCACAGTACAGTTACATTCTTTTGCATACAATCGACAAGTGTGCCAGTTGCTGATTGCCATTGCTGCTGCTGTTGTTGTGTTCACGCAGTCACACCGTGACACACAGTACTTGCACTTGTAAGTGCACACTTGCATCACTTCCCAACAAAAGCATTGTTTCTAAAAGGAAAGAATCTCAATAACTGAATAAAAAATGCAGTCATTAATTGCTGGCTCAGAACAAACAATGTGTAAACTAGCGTCTACAATTGATTTTCCGTGTTGAATTGGTGAAACAAAAATAAAATAAAGGCCTTATGCTGGCATCGTATTTTGTTTCACTAACTAACTAATAAACTGAATGACTGACTGACTGGTTAACTAAACAGACACTAATTGTTGACGCACTGACGCACGAGTTGGCAGTCGATCGATAGTAGCCAACGTGGTCGACGGCCTGTACTGCAAATAGTAGTCATCATCAGCACCGGCATTTTGCCAGCGTTTTGCACAACTTCATCTTTGACACAAATTTAGTTGTATATTAGCCAATTAGGGATTGCTTATAAAGAGAAAAAAGCATGCAAATAAATATTCAGTGCATTAGTTTGTAATAAACATATAAAGCTTTGACATTCAAAACGGCAACTTGGCAGCTTTTTTAGAAGGAAGTTCACTTAACAGCTAGTGTTTCCGGTTGAATGATAGGCAAACAGCCGACAATTGTGGAATAAATCAGAGTAAAAAAAGGAAAATGAAAAGTCTGACTTGTGTGATAAAAAAAGTGACAGAAAAAAGTGTAAATGAACAACATGAGCGGTTTTTTTACTTTGAGTGAGTCTAATTGAGCCATGAGGCGGAACTTGAATGAATTAAACACTGTGAGTTGAAAACCATGCACTGATGTGTAAGTTTCAACAAAATTGTTAAAAATAAAAAAAATTTTGATAATAATGAGCCAACAACAGTATAAAAGCAAGTGATCAGCAATTTGATCGTTTTTTAATTTAGCAATTTATCTTATTCTTGAAATTGCAACATGTTTTTGTAATTTAAAGATAAAACATTTAAACGTAAATATTGACGATTGACATTGACAATGCAAATATTGTTTTGCACACTATTGTGATTTTCATCATAAAATACTCATGAATATTTAAACAGAAAATAACTAATTTTTATTACTTATGTGGGCGGCTGTTCTTGCAAATGTGTTTCCTTCTTTGATACTCAAACAAACACGGAATTCGGTTTTATAAATAAATTCTATTAATAGAGCAGAGAAGTCGACTAATTGGCAAAAGAAAGATAACAGATAATAAAAGCAGTGCTAGTATTGCACTGCCACTACAAATGCATGTAGACGTCGTCGTGTTATTGGCCAAAAATATGACATAATCAAACTAGCTCTCTCTTTCTTTCTTAGTTAATACTTTTGACAGGCTATTCCTCTGAGCGCGTGTTGGTGGCGTGATGTCAACCTGTGTCTGGTCGGTAAACAGAGAAGCCTGCCGTGTGCTGTCAAATAATGACAGTCTGAAGAAGAAAAACTGCCTATCAGCCTCTCTTGCTAATATTGTCTAATGGACAGCAGTGATGATGATGCTGCATCGATTGACTACATCATCGTGACAATAAATTAAGCACTTCTGAAACTACTGAAAACAAGAAGAATGGCAGCATGGGAAAAAACTTTACGAATCATTATCAGAAAAGTTGTTTTCAAGGACATTAACTGCAAGAAACACAATAGTCAATGTTAAAACAATTATTTGTGCTAAAAATATTACGTTATTCATTATTTTATTATTTAAAAAATTTTGTATATTTTGTTGATATAACAATTTAAAAAATGAAAAAATAATAATATAAGTTATGACTAAAACATAAATTAAAAATATATTTTAACAATACAAACGAATTGTATGGCATTAGTTAAATTAGAGTTTTGCTGATATAAAACTGTTAACTGATACAACAAAAATATAAACAGCTTGATAAAAACGATAAGACAAAAAAGATAAAAATACAACTTCATTTCGATCTTGTTCATCATTGTTTGCAAACTATTATCTATTTCAGTAAAACGAATTTTATGTGTTACGTAAAAAATGAACTTGAAATGTAAAATGGTTAAAAATAATCATGAGGTGACTTGTTATCAAATGTGCAAACTAGACAAATTTATCATGTTGTTAAACGATGTTGATTAATTAAAACTGATGATTTTTTAAACACGTGTTTTAGCATAATAGCCAAAAAGTAAAATTAACATAAAAAATATTTTTTTTGTTAGCAAAAATTATTGTTTGTTAAAGCAGCAACTCTGTTTACCTTTTTTATTTTATTTTTACAATAAAATGTTTGCAATTAACAATAAAATGTGTTTGCGTCAAATAAACATTTGATCAAAAACTTTAACAAAAACGTAAATGTTTATTTTTAAAACTTTAACAAATGTTTTTTAAATGTTAGATCATTTATGACTTGATGTTACTAGTGTGTTTGTTTTATAAATGGCAGCATTTTCACAACAATAAAGTTCATTCAAAAAATTAAAATTTTTAAATTAACAAGTTTAAAAAGAAAACAGTTTGTTTAAATTTAGATATCATTTTTTTAAATTTATAGATTGCATTTAAAAAATCAATAAAAAGTGTGTTTAAATAAACGTTCGTCATAAAGATAAACTTAAAAAAGTAAAACGTTGTTCCAAAACTGAAAAAAACAAATCTATCAATGTTTGAATTCAAAATAGTTTAACAATATTTATTTGTCAACAATTTAAAATGGCATTAAATCTTTTTGCAATGAGTAGTAAAGTTTCACTTTTGGTTAGAAAGACATTTCCGTTTTAGGAACTGCCCCTAATCCGTGTGAGCCATGAGCATATGATCCGCTTTGAGGATTGGGCGAAGTGCCTCGCATTGAGGCAGTCCCATAGGAGCCGGCGCCGGAGTCCTGACTGGTCCAGCTGGCGCCTCGGAAGACGCCCGGGTGGCCGGCGACGCCGGCGCTGCCTGACGGGACGTTCCCTCCGCCCGAGATCACAAAGCTGGCGCCGGTTCCGAGGATCAAAGCGTTGACCTGCTTGAACTTGGCTCGTATGCGAGCCAACTTCTGAATGGTGTCATCCTCCAGAAGGTTATTTGTCTTTGGAAAGGCCCGCGTCATGTCCAGCAGTGAGTGTAGGGCATTCAGTTTGCGCTGTTTGTTGCTGTCTTCACGTTCAAGCAGGGAGATCCAGGCATGGGCAAAGCCCTGGTAGTAACCAATTTCAGCCGACAATTGAGCTCCTTTTCGCATTCCAAAAATGTATCCATCACGCCAGCCTGCCTCTTCACCTACTGAATAGCCACGTGTGAAGCCCATTTGGCGATGGCGACTGAAAATGCGTGTTTGAAAAAATTAGTTTTTTATACTAACAAATCATTTTGTAATTTGTTTTTTAATTTAAATAAAATAAAAAATTAACACAAAATCTATTTTTTACGCTGTTTTCAGTTACAATTTTTAAAAAAACTTACCGTTGTTCAGCAAATGCGATGTCATCTAAATCTTCATTGTAGTTTCTTGCTGCCATTTTTTGTTTTGCTAATGAAACATGAATTAATAAGTTACAATTACTATTCAAAAAAATTTACATATGAAAACAAAAATTGCATTACAAGTGTTTTAAAATGTAATTACAATAAAGTTGTTCTAATAATATGTTTAAATTTAAAAAATAAAACAAAATTGAGCAATTTTTTGAATTGTTTTAGTTTTTTTGTTTAGGTAACAAACTAAATAAAGTTTTAAATTTTTTGTGATATGAAATAAAACGTTGTTAATAGATTTTTCTTAACATGTTTTCATTAAAGTAAATTAAAAAAGTAACAAAGTTAAAACGCGTGACTGGTTGTTAACATAAATTTTAGATAAGCCTATTAGTGATTTGGAAATTCTGTAGTTTTGCCATATTCTGCAAAGTTATACAAATTGGATTATTAGATTAGTTGAAAACATTAAAACATACAAAATTATTATTTAAACTGTTATAGTTGCTTATCATTTTGTTATTTTTGTATGATTGACATGCAAATGTTGACACCAAAAAATAATATGTTCAAACATTTATATAATTAATTTAAATTTTACCTGTTTTGCGTTGTTGACAACCTTAAAATTAACAAAAACATCAACAATAAATTATAAAAAATACATTTTTGTTGAGATGATTTACACGTAAATGCACTTAAATGAAAAATTTAAAACAGGTTTTTGGCATTTAACTTTTGAATTACAAAAAATACAAACAGTGTATATGAAAAAGAAAAAAATATACACAATATTTGAACTTTGACAACAATTTAAATGTGTAATTTTGTTAAGCACACTTTCACAAGCATAATCAAACTGTTAAGGAAGGTTATAAACCACTTGAATTAAATCGATAACAAGATGTGTGTATGTGTGTGTGTGTGTTCCAAAAGGCGCCAAAACCAAATGAAGCAAGATGTGAGACAAGGTACACACAAGTTTTTGCAACTAACGGAACTGCTTGACTTGGTGAACAGCTAAATTGAGAGTGAGAGTGGCACAGTGGCAAGGCAGTCTGCTCAATTTTCGGTTTTAACTTTAGCAGTCGTTCTTACTGCTGCTGCTGCAGCTTCCAAGGTTCTATTGAACAGCAGTTGCCCTTTGTGCCTCTGCCATTCTGTTCCAGTTCTGGCCCAAAAAACTGGGCATCGTTGGCTGACTGTTCAGTGGTATTCAGTTAGTGGCGGGCTGGCCATTACCCAATACACTGCTAAATTTGCTGGTGAGAAAATGTGCTTAAAGCCATACTGAGGCCGCAATGCAATGAAAAGGCGCCCAATCAAATAAAAACTTGAACAAAAAATATAATAAGTTTGAGAAAAAAATCACCAATAGATACAATTTAAAAAATGTAACAAATTGTCAAGGTACGGTTTAAAGTATTATTAAATTTATTTAATTTTAATTGTGATCCAGATCAACTAGAACTGTTTTTGATACATTTTTTGAAAAGTACAAGTATTTAATTATTTTTGTGCTTAGTTTTACGGTGTCTAACTAAAACTTATTTATTAAATGTGGTTATTTTTGTCAGTTTTTTTAAACTTTTTTAACTTGATAAAACTATTTTTAGTTAACAAAAACTAAAACAAAAAACCGATTGTTTTTTATGAACCCTAGTTTCAGGCAACTTAAAAGTGTATTTAAAGTTCACGGTTAACTAAAACTGATTTGCCAAACACACAAATTAAAGACTTTCTTTGGAAAAATTAAAAAATGCTAAAACAAAAAAAACAGTCATTAAATCAGAACCTTTGATACCAAGAAGCAATTGAAATCAAACTTGTCAAAGCGTGATTGAATTCAAGTCTCGTATTAGTTTGCACCGTTGCTTCTCAAATATCAGCGTTTGAGAGGACACTGACTTTTCTTGGAGAATGGGGGCAGTGTTGCGATTCACTTAAACAGTTTGATCCAACTGGCCCGACTTGCCTTTTTGGCCATTTGTTGGTGTTTGCAAACGGCACCAGTCACACACTATATACCAAAATTGCCCTACACTGACAAACAACGCACACCATTGGCATTTAAAGCAAACTGATTCAGCAGCCTTACCCCGTACACTATCATAAACGTTTTTCTTCATTTGCCTCTTCTCTGTCTGACTATGTGGCCAGGCAATTGAGGCCAATTCCGGTCACTTGCTGGCACTGCTTGAACTTGGCACACATCACTGGGGAGCTGCTCAACTGTGCTCTACTTAACTTATTCTTTTTATTTCAAAAATTTTAAAAACTTTCTAAAGAAGCGTTGAGTGAGAGTAAACACAAGCATACGTAGTCCAGACTGACTTTAATGGCAAAGAGTAGCTGCTTATATACACAAACAGGCGACGTAACTTTTAACTCTCAAAACTACGTCGCTAGCGGCCTATGGGCCGCTACTCCTTCCTGCCAGTCTTCGACGCATCTTATGAGATCCAATCAGCTATCCGATGTCGTCGACCATCGCCCACTTCACGTCCTGCACTTCGGCCGAAGACCAGCATGCGACTTGGGCACCACGACGCGGGGCCAGCGTCCACACCGTCGACTTGGTTTTCAGGCTGGCTGGGTCTTGGGCTGCTCCCATCGAAACGTAGAGGTCTGAGTCCATCTCACCGTTGCCACCAGAAGCGCTGAGTGAGATTGAACACAAGCATACGTAGTCCAGACTGATTTTAATGGCAAAGAGTGGCTGCTTATATACACACAGGCAACGTAAATTCGAACTTCTCAAAACCACGTCGCTAGCGGCTTATGGGCCGCTGCTCTAACTAAAATGTAGTTGAATCATACTTTTATAAAACTTAACGCTAAAAATAATGAAAAAACTTTGCCTTTAGCAAATCATTACAACAGGCAATGATGACGGTGACTGACTTAGTCAAGAAGTTATTTGAGTTGACAAAAGATGTTTAAACACTTTTGTTACTGGCAAATGTGGCAATTGTTTGCCAGTTTTAGCTCTGACACACTGGTCACCTGAGGACATCTCAATTTTGACATTGTAGTTTGAGAAACTGACCTTATTAGCCGGTGAGTGTATCGACGCCAAAAACTGGCAAAGATACTGGTCTTAAAAAATGTTTTTTAAACGGCAAAAAGAAAGCTGTTTACAAGAATGTCAACAAAACAGTTAATCTGAATTAGGTTTTTATCTTAATCACATCATTTCTAACTGTCGTTTATGTTTGTTGCAATTTTGTAAACTTTTTTTCCTAGATTTGTTAAAAAATGATTGTTGACATCATCAATCGTCGCCACCAGTCGTCGCCCATACTGCTACAATCACTACAAGCAAAAACGATCGTTTTCGCAGTAAAAACTCAGTTGTATTTGAGAGTTATTTGTACCTGTATAGCCTCATTTTTCATTGCTATTACTGTTGTAAACTTTTTTTATTCTATTCTGGTAAATCAGATTTTAATACACTTGTTTTTTCACATGTGTTTTTGTTCAGTCTCATCAGTTTTAATTTATTTTCTTAACTTTTTTTACTTTTGGACAGTGTTTTCTTTTTTATTCATTTAGTTTTTATTTTGTTTGTCATTGTTAATTGTATTTTTACAAACAACGCAAAATGTTTTGTTTGTTTTAAACCAACAATTTTTTTTATTTAAAGTTATTGTTTAGTTTTATAAAGACAACATGCAAACTAATTTTCAGTCATTTTGCTTAGTTTGTAATTTCTCTTGCTTTAAAAAGGTTCTCCGGGGGATTTTTCCATACACTACAATCAACTCTACCTTCAATGCCGTCTACGTGGCCACTGGAAGTAAATTGCCAGATGTGGTAGTCTGGCCAGGTGTCAATTGGAATGTTTGGATTATCAGGACCGTAGTGGGCAATCCAAAGTGGGTACTGATGAAAGGGATAATTTTTGTGCTGCTCAGCAATGTGCTCCTTCCAAAAGAGTGCATAAGTGTAAATCCAAGGTTTAAAACCAAGTTCGTGCTCGACCATTTGTAAAAACGAATACAAATCTTTAGCGACGTCAACTGGTTTACGGTGAGAGTAGTTTGACTCAAAGTCTACAGCAAATAAATGCTCCTTACTAAACTTGACACGATCAAGCAAGTGTTTTTTAACATTGGCAAAATTTTCATGCACTGTGTGGTCAAGACGGTAAAAATGATACGCTCCAGTGGCAATTCCTGCCTTGTTCAGTTCTGCCCAATATTGATCAAAAGTCGAATCAAGATAGCTTTTGCCTTCTGTAGCTTTAGTAAATGCAAATTTGATCATTTTTGTTTCGGCAAATCGAGTCCAGTTTTTAACCGGGTTATAATGCGAAATGTCAATACCAAAAACCGATCGGTCAGTTGCGTTCATTGGGGCTCGCGCTATTTTTTGAGATAACGACAATTGTGTGCAAAAACACAAAATAAAAACAAAATATACTAATTTAAAAATCATTTTTGAACAAATTTTTCAATATTTTTTATGCAAAAGTTAAGTTATTAAAATATGTTTGCTGTTTTATAAGCCTTAAAATCAGACACAACAAGTTATCAGGTTCAACCATAATAATTAAATGTTTGCCAATTTATAACACATTAAACATTTTTATCGTTTAAGATGCTCATCAAACAAAATTTGATACTATTTGATAAAACATATTTTTGTTATAAAAATTTATAATGGTAATTAATAAAATAACCGGATTTTGTCTATAAATTAACAGATTTTAAGTAACTTAACTCACACTTATCACTAAATTGTTTAATAATTTGGCAAGTGAATATCTCACAACTAAATTTTGATTATTCAAATAAACTACAAATAAAAATTTGGTTAAACTCATTAAATGATGATGAAACTTTCAAACAAAAATGTTTGAATTAACAAAGTTCAGTCATTTAATTTGGTCTCAACTGAGTTTATGATATCTGAGTTAAGGCCCACCTTCAGTCAGTGTCTACTCCAGCCCTTCTCTACTGAATGATAGCATCTGCAATCTCCGCCTGTTACGCATCATTGCCCAATGTGTGTTCGACGGCAGATAAACACCGAGAGTGCCGACACTACCAATGTCTGTGAAATGCAACAGTAGTCCGTGGTCACTGGCAATGCTGGCAAAGTGAAAGAGAGCAAAAAGAGAAAGAGAAAGAGAGAAAAAACGGGCAGAAAACTTGTTTGAATGGGAAGAGAAGAAGATCCAAATAAACCACACTAACAAGACAAAAAAGGTTGTTGCTTCAAATGTTAAAGGCGGGCTTTGCTAATAATCTGAACCTTGTATTTTTAGGAAAACAGTCAACCGGCAATCGATGGTCAGTCAGACAACAGCTTAGGGAGAAGTTCACTATCTATTAATAGGTAGTAACAATTTGTTTTCATTCATCAGTACTCTAACACGTGTGATTAAAAAAAGTACCTTTGAGCTAGTGCATTAGTTGAACAATGAGCTCATCTGAATTTTTACTTCCTTGCGAGCGATTTCTCAACGAGATTCTTGCCGAGCACCCAGGTGAAATGATGCGCACCGGAAGTCCAGCCATCATTTGTTCGCCACTGCCGACGCACTGGCGGTCGAATAAAACATTGCCCGTTTCATTCAAAGTTTTTGCTCTGGGAGAAGTTCCTGACGGAACACTTGTCACGGTCAAAGCGGGCAATGATGAAAACTGGTGCGGGGAACTTCGAAACTGTTCTGCAATCACAAAAAATCAAGTAGCCAAGTTTAACGATTTAAGATTTGTTGGAAGAAGTGGCCGAGGTAAGTGTTTAAACATTTTTTTAATTTTTTTTATACTAATAAACAAGTAGTTTAACAAAATTATAACAAGTTTTCAAAAAGTTGAGAGTTATTCTTGTGACTGTCAACTTTGTTAAACTACATTTTGTTTATTAAAATTTGTTTAAAAACATTGCTATACTTTTGCTATACTGCATATTCTGATCAGTTATATTGCGTTTTAAGCATTTCAACTTGTAAATGCTGCTAGAAAATGTCAAAACTCAGTGTTTTTGACAAACGTTTGTTTATTTTAATTTTGATGTTGAAATATGACATATGCACTAAAACACAAAAGCAAAAAAATTGTGTAATTTGATAGCGTCAATGTTTATAAAATTGTGTAAATTTTTTTATTTTTTAATTTTACTACTTTTCTCTCTTACATGGCAACTAAATCCTCTAATCAAATAAAGTCATTTTTGATATCCATCAGTCATCAGGAACAATTTTTTTCAGTGCGTTTTTACACCAGTTGATATTACACAGTAATTCATGATAGCCACCTGACACAACAAGCACTTTGTCGCACTCAAACAAGTGTTTTTAGTTTTTTGAGAAGAACAATGAATTGCGCACAGAAAGAATCGGCGGCATCTATTGTGTATCGTTTTATTGCATGTTACGGCAATCGGCAGACAGTGTGATCAAAGTTCACTTTTGCTTAACGATTTGCTATTGTAAAGGGCCTTTGCTTTGATGCTACTTGTTTTCTTTGTGTTCTTCCGTTCTTTTTGACTATGTTTAGTGTAATCTTTCTTTCTACGCTCTGTTGATTGCCGCGACTATCATTTAACCTAAACTGTCTGTCGGCGTTTCAGCACAACATTTTTGCAATTGCTTTTGTTGTTTTAATACATAAAACACAGCTGTTTACTGAAAAAAGACAAAGATGAGAAGACACAAAGTAATAGGCACATTAAAATGTTCAGTTTTTTGCTAAACTTAATTGAGTAATAAAAAGAAAACGGAAACTAGAATAAAACAAAAATAACAAGAAAATATATAAAAAGAAACAAAAACGACTAAAAACAGTAGTCACCTACTCCTTAGCTATTCAAAACATAAAAACATTATTAACAACATTAGTTTAACTTTTCTTGCTGATTAACTTTTTAAAAAAGCTACAAAAATTAATTTTTTAATTTATTTGTAGGTAAAAGTTTTTCGGTTACAATCACTGTGGCAACCAATCCACCGCAAGTCGGCACGTACTCTAAAGCAATCAAAGTTACTGTTGATGGACCAAGAGAACCTCGTAGCAAATCAAGTAAGTACTTTTAAATTTTTTAATTTTGAACAGACTCTAAATTCAGTCACGAGCGACTTTGTTAGCTACTGTTTAGGCAAAAGTTCCCTATTAATAAATAGACAGTTCTACTGCTAGTGTAAAAGTATTTGTTGTTTAGTGCAACATTGTTTTATCGATAATCATTTTGTGCTTGAAACGTCAAATTACCAGTAGCTGATATGCCATTTAATTATGCATCAATTATGAGCAATTATGGAAAAAAGAGAAGGATGCATCAAATCAATTGAATACGAGCATCAGGTGTCAGGCAAAGCTAGTCGGAGTCGTTTTATAAACTGCTAAAGCAGTTGCTTAAGAAAAAACAGCAGCTACTTCTAACCTAGGTAATGAAGACAAATTGACTCGATGTGCCGCTCAAATTTAGATAATTGAGCAGCCTATGTCGTGAAACGCAAGTTTTCGTCTTTTATTCGAAGCACGACTTCAGAAGCAGTAACCTTTTTGTTTCCCTTTCTTTTGGTAATTTGACCTTCTGCCGTGTGCACAAACTTGTGCCTCTGTCACTTACCACTTTTTAACACGAGCACCCTACCAGCAATTACTAATCAAGCTATTACATATTTGATAACACGAAACCTAAACTGTTACGGCAAAAAACTAAACCTTTTTATTAAAACGCTAAAACCTTTCAGTCAAATGACTTTTTCAAAAAATAAAACTAATAAAGTAGTACATTTTTTAGATTAATGGCATTTTTTATTTTCATTGTCAAAGTAGATGATAGGTGCTCTATTTAAATCAAATTGAAGGAAAATGAGAACAGGAGATGAGCATATGACATGAGCACTGACACATGAGCTACTGCACTTGCCACTGCACATGCCAATTGCCCTTTAAATTGGCCCAGCAAGCTACGCGGATATGAGCCGTGAGCAGCGAACAAGTGGCCACTGATGAGCAGTCTTCTGTTTGTCTTCTGCTTTGCACGAGTCACTACAGTGCCGACACTTGATCGATGGTGAGAAAGAAAGAGGGGTTCATCTTAGCACTGCAGCTACAGCAAACACGGGAGAACATAAGCATTTTTTAATGCGATCACTGAGGTGAAACACGCATGTAATTGACTCTCTGAAATGGTACACTTGAACATATGACAAGTTTTGATTGAGCAACATTGTGAATGAGACTTTTAATTGACAAGCGCTTGTTCTTTTACTTAATTGTCATTTACCGGTGACTAATTTACGGTGTCTTACCGTTTGCAAGCATAAAAAACATTTTTAATGAGTTGGTTTTTGCAAATAAAACCAAAAAACTGATATTTTAAATATTGTTAAGCATTTACTAAAAATTGTAAAATTGATGGTCGGCGTTTTATTCGTAACTCAGTAATTGTTTAAAGATACTAGTATTTTAATGATGTTTGTGCAGTATTAAAAATAAACTTGTTTTCGTAAGCAAAATGCAGCTTTTTTCATCAAAATACAAACAAATGATACAGGCACATGTAGCAGTCAGTTCTTTAAAATTTACGCATATTTTGTTCTTTAACAGTTTTTCTTTTCTAAATAAAAAACCCGGCAAAATTTAACAATGCTCTTTACCTGGCTGGAGAAATTATCCTAAACGGTTATGAGTGTTAAGCACAGTGTAGTGCGTCGACACTATCATCACTATTCGAATCAGCTCATCAAAGTGCGTTGGTCGTGTGTGCTTTTTGACCGCTCTTTTTCTCCCTTTTTCTTTCCTTCCTCTCACGTTATGCTAAGCCTGTAATTAGCGACACACTCTTTAATAGTTTTTTCTTATGGGTGATGCTTTTTTCGGCCTAACTAGAGTGCTCAACTAAAAACTCATAAATCCTCATGCTAAAATTTGATCACAGGTAGTAATTAGTGCAGTAGGTGGTTCGGCCAAATGTACGGAAACATGCTAAAATAGTGGTGCTAATTAAAATATGCAAAAAAAAGCTAAAATACCAGTAAAACTATTAATCAAGAAGCAATTTTTAAAATCAAAAACTTATTAAAATAATGCAAAATTTACATTTTATGCAAAACATTCTTTTTTTTAAATAACAAACATAAAAATTTTTTACAACAAATGAAGCTTTTAATTAATCAGCTAAAATTCATTTTTTCCGTTTGTAGGTCTTCTGAACCAGTGCTGGCCGTATCCACCGACAGCTGCCGCTGTCTCAGCTGCAGCATTTGCGGCTCGTGTTCAACAGCACTCTCACTCGCCCAATTCTGCTGCTGCTGCTCATCTGGTCCATCCAATCATTTCCGGTACTAGCGGAACCAATGGCACTGCCGGGGTTGGCGGCGGTGTTGTTGGTAGTAATGGTGGTGGTGGTGGTGTCCTGTCCGGAATGGCCCCTCCCCACCACCCCTTACCCTTTTCTCATGCTCAGACGCAGTTGCAGTTTCGCACGCTGGCCCATCTGTTTGGCCCTGCCGCTGCGGCCATGTTCGCCACTGGTAGTGGGAGCCATCTGACGGCGGGACTTCTACCTGGCGCCCCTACGACCACTTCTGGTCTGGTCAATGGTCACTCACTGGGCTCGTACATGGCGGCGGCTGCGGCCGCAGAGTGGCGACTGGCCGCCAAAGCCATTCAGCACAACTACCACAAGCTGCTGGCTCAATCGGCTGTCGCTGTCAGTAGTATCCCAGAAACGCCCACCAAAGTTGGTGCTGCTCAAAGTGATCAGTCGAATCACTCGCCAGAATCTTCTTCCACGACCAACGGCGCACTAACAATTCCTGCTGGATGGAATTTGAAAAATGCTGCAACAGCTTTTGCCGCGTTAAACTCCAAAATGAATTCAACTCATATTAGTGCACCAAACCTTCACTTGAATCACTCTAACTCATCGTCAGCCTCCTGTGCAATTTCACCGCAACACCAAATGCTGAATATTGGTAAATAAACGTAATATATTTAAACAGAAACAAACTTTACATTTAGCTTATTACTGGTTACATAAACAATTGTTAACATTTAGGCATACAGTTTAAAAAGCGCACAACACTTAATTACTCAAGTAGTTACTACAGAAATTACTAATTTGTCACATTTCAATGTTTTTCGTGGTAATTTTGACATTTTGACATACTCTAACATGTAATTTATCATCTGTCAAACGGATTTCTTAACGGGTTGAGTGATGATGACGATTAACAAGTGGTAGACAAAACATTCTGACACACGAACAATTTGCATTTTAATGACTAGCAAACATGTCAAAGTATTTTTGTTTTGCAATAATTTCAAATAAAACAATCTTCATTTTACCCTCTTTATTTTTTCTCACTTAACCAAAAACAAAAGCCGGGTACTATATTATAGTACAAAATGTTGTGTCTAATTACCAGGTACTAGATTTGATTGTGTGTTTGCAATGTTCTGCCTCAGCTAACAGCTAATGTCATGTTTCTTCATTATCAGAGTACTCCATCTACACACTGCATTTTAATTAACACCACTGAGTTGATTGAAAAGATTGAAGTAACAACAGGTTTAAACGATAGTTTTTTAAACAAAAGCACTAGACCATGTGACAAAAATGTTACAAAAAAATATTTAAATTACAAAAAAAGTTTAAGTAAATAGATTTTGTTAAATGAAAATATAGTTTACAACAAAATTTAATTTATTGAAAACAAATTTAAAAATGCAACACAACGTTTAATTTTTGTCAAAAAGTTAATTTTAACTATTTTTTGTATAATCTTTTTAGTTTCACCGTCAAATGATAAAAAATTTTTAAAAAACAGTTTAAACAAATTTAAAAACGGCACCAATTATCAACTGCTAAATAAAAATGCGTTTATTAAATTATAACATTTTTGCAACACGGTAATCAAATAAAACTAACAGAAAAAATAAAGTTTTGTAGTAATTAATTATATTTCAGATCAAAAACAAATTAAACAACATTTCAATAAACCATTTAATAGTTTGAATAAAGTTAAAAAAATAAAAATTTAAACAAACGCTTCTGTTTATTTTTGTTAGTATCTTCAATTTCAACAATTTTAAAAATTGATCAAAAGTCAAAAAATGAATTAGATAATTTAGATGCTGTTAAAAAAACAAAACAATTTGAAAAAAACTCGTGTTATTAATGATGACGACAAAAACATCAATGATGATCACAATAACAACTATAGTGATGAAAAACAAAAAAAAGCTTTTTGGAGACCGTATTGATTTGCAACAATTTTTTTTATCTTGGTTTTAAGGCAACCGTCACTCGAACTTTTTAGTTTTTCACGTCTCTAATAGTTTCCATATGAAACAACTTTTTGCATTTTTTTACAACCGATTTTACCTGGAGTACCTGAAATTCTGATTTTGGTTTTAAAATAATCTTAAAGACCTTATCTTGAATCGTATGGAGGGGTATTTGAAAAATATTGTTTTAAGATTTTTTAATGACCGATCAAAGTTGTGACACGTGTTTTTTGCAACTTCAACTCAATGAAAAATATAGTAAAAAACAATATTTTTCAAAACCCCTCCATACGATTTAAGATAAAGTTTTTAAGATTATTTTAAAACCAAAACCAAAATTTTAGGTACTCCAGATAAAATTGGTTGTAAAAAAACGCAAAAAGTTGTTTTTATATGGAAACTATTAGAGACGTGAAAAACTAAAAAGTTCAAGTGACGGTTGCCTTAAGTATTAAATATTTATTTAAAAACACTAAAATATAAAAACTAAAAATTTTTATAAACAATTAACCATTAAAAAACTTATATTGAATAAAATTAGTTTAAAAAATTTGCTTTTACAATAAAATCTGTTGTTGTACAAAAATTTTTTGAATATTTTAAGTTTGTGACTAAACTTGAAAATTGTGAGTTGTTCATTCTCACGATCAAAGTTTTTTAAAATTGAAACTGCATTATTTTTTTAAAAAACTAGGTAGCGCCACTTTTGCTTAATTTTTATTTTGAGTCAAAACGTTTGACAAAATAATCAATGTTTATAAATTTTTGCACATTTTTAACATTTTCATTTTTTTATTAACGTTGTACTAAGAAAGGTATGTTTAAACCAACAAAATTTTCATTATTGTTTATCAGTGTTTTATTGTTATTCCAATTTTTTTCAAAATAACAAACTTGTAATGATATTTTTCTTATTGTTTTTATTTTTTATCATTGTGTGCATTATAATTTGATACTGTTGTATGTTTTTTGCAACAACAAAATGTTTAAAATGTTTATCAGTTGTCAAAACTGAAGAAAACAACAATGTTTTTAGCCAACCGGAATTGGGAGGACATTGTACGTGATTACGAGTCAATGCAAATAGTATCTACTGAGACAGAAGAATCACCAGAACAAGATGCATCTATGCAAAGTGTTGATTCTTCTGTAGAACAAACAGTTTGCTCTTCTGATGTTGTCAATGAACATGTTACAACTCAAGGTAAAACTGCCAAGTTTAGCCTAGATGTTTGTTTTTGTTCAATGCTTGTTTTTTGTTAATTTTAATTAATATAAAGCTTTTTAGAATGCTTTTAGGGAAGAAGAGATCTAAAGTTTTAAAAAGTTAATGTAATTGTATTATTTTTTAGAGAAAATGAAACTAAAATCAGCCGACAACAAAGAACTGGCGAGTCCTGATGAAACTTCTATGCAAGATACTGTAGACGTCAAACTGCTGGATGATTTAATCAATCAACTGACAAACCAAAAATATGAAAAAATTCAGTCAAACTCATTTGACAAGGAATTTCTTAAAGCAGTTCCAAATCTGCGCATTTTGCCGCCTAATGCTAACACTATCGCATTACAAACAACAATCCGTGATCGGTAAGTATTTTAATGCTAACAAATGCTAATATAAAACTTTCAAATGATTATTATGTTTTTTGAACATAGAAAATCACCTCGTGAAAACTTTGTGTTCGATTCTGATCGTCTCATTCGTCTGGTCATAGAAGAAGGATTGAATCACCTGCCTTCAAAACCCAAAACCATTGAAACTCCACCTGGAGGCATCTATGATGGCGTTGAGTTTCTCAAGTCAAATTGCGGCGTTTCAATTGTTCGCTCAGGCGAAGCTATGGAAAAGGCTTTGCGTGACTGTTGTCGGGCCATTCGCATTGGCAAGATTTTGATTCAATCAGATGAAGACACTCATCTTGCACGCGTAGTTTATGCCAAACTACCAGATAACATTTCATTACGAAAGGTACTCCTTCTCTATCCAATTATGAGCACTGGCAATACTGTAGTTAAGGCAATCAAACTGCTAAAGAAAAACGGAGCAAAAGAAGAAAATATCATTTTAATGAATTTGTTTGCAACTCCTCTTGGTAAGTAATTTTGTGACTTTTGTGACTTTTGTAATAAAAACATTTGTTTCTAGCTATTCGTGCAATTGCAAGTCGCTTTTCTCGGCTTACTATTCAAACCGCTGAAATACATCCCATAGTGCCATCACACTTTGGCAAAAAATTTTGGAACAGATTAATTTTCTCTTATAATTTTTCTAGTAAATAGTGTTCAAATTTAGTTACTAAAACTACTTTAATTGTAGTTATAACATTTAGATAAAATTTATAATTCCAACTGGGACCAATTTTTACACAAAACTTTATGTTTTTTTATTTTGTTTACAATATTAGTTAGTTTGCCAAAAATTTATTTTTTTGTTTAATGTTTAGTTTGCAAAAACTGTTTTAATAAATGCATTTTCCATGTATTTTTTATTGAAAGATTTTTACGTTGATTGCATAAATAACAATTTTTTACTGTCGCAATCTTAATAAAACAGATAAGATAGTTGCAATACATTTTAGCAAACAGTAAAAAATTTCTATTTAATCAAATAAAATCGTAACGTCAGTTGTACAAGTTTGCAAACTATGTTTGATATTTGTTTTAAGTTTTAAACATTTACAGTACAAAAATTACACACAAATTTATGGCTTCTAATGCTTAAGCACAATTTTAAACCGACAAATAGTCATTTAAAACTCACCTGTTATTATCATGAATATGTTTGTCCTCAATGTATTTGCGTTTGTATTTGTTTTTGTTTTCATATTTATACTGCGACTTTTTACCAAACCTATCAAAAGAGGCTTTTTCTGTAACGATGTTTCTATCCGCATGCCCTATTACAAAAATGAATCGTTTGGGTGGATCACAATTTGGACTATATCATTTGGTTTGGCAATGTTAATATTAATAACCAGTCATGCGCTAAAGAAATCAAAGGTTTGTTGACAAAAACATTTTATTAAAGCTTTAAACAACATAATTTATTTAGAAAATGTTCAGCCACATCTTTGCAGAGTTCATCCCGTTTACATTTGGATTTTTAGTCAATGTTCTGATTAGTCACTTTGTCAAGACTACAACAGGTCGTTTGAGGCCTTGTTTTATTGAACTGTGCAAACCTGACGTATTACAGTCTCAATGTCAGCTCACACCAAACTTGTACACCGAAGATTTTGAGTGTACCTCCGGTGAATACTCGGACGTCTTTGCTCGAGGCAGTTTTTCTCTGGTCGAGCCTCATCAATTGCTTTCAGTGCTGTGTACCTGCTGTGCTATCTGCAGCATCACCTTCCTCAATTGCCCACATTTGCCCGTGCCTTTTGTCAGCTGTCACTGGTGATCATCGCCTTTCTGCTGAGCACCAGTTCGCTCTTTGACTACCACCACTTTTGGGAGGACATTTTGGTGGGCGATTTGGTGGGCACTGTCATTGCTCTCTTCACTTACTCAGTCATCAGGTCAACAGCAAACACGGCCGGAAAGTATGAGGAGACACAGTGCACTGAGCACTCGCCGAGGAAGTGCTCATCAGTTGGTCAGCTGTCCACATCGGAGCAAACACCGCTCACTGAACAGTGGCACTCTCTCTACCGAACACTCTGACAGCAGTGAGAGTGATCAATTACGGAGAGATAACCAGGGAACAAAGGTGCGCGAATGATGACATTGTTGTTTGATTAGCTGCCGCATCCTCACTGAAACGGTTAATGGCACAAATGAGGACAATAACAGAAGGAAGAAAGAGAGTGGATAACCTCATTTGGGATCATTAAAACCGAGTCACCCGCCGATGTCACTTTTTAGTGTCATTTGTGGTCTTCTAGAAAACTTTTCGGTTGAGAATGTTTCTTCTCACTTTGTTCGTGGTCTCTTTGGCGGCCAGTGTTGTCCGCCAAAGTGAGGCCATTTCAACTTACTGGACGCCCATAATTCCTAGCTTCTGCTCTCCCAAAGTGTCACCGAATGTGACAATGGCTTTGCTCGCTTGCGACAGTTTGATGGATGCACAGGTCTTTTTCACAAATCTTTTTTACAATGATTTTCATTTTACTAATTTTTAACCGTTTCATTTCAGTTGGCAAACATTTTCGACGGTTGTGTTCGTTCAGTCTTTCGTTTGAAGGATGAAGTCATCAGTCGACCCAAACTGTGCTACTATGCTCGTTCGGGTAACCAGCTGGACAAGTGCAAAATGGCCAAGTACCGAGCAGAAGGAATCACACTGACTGACCTGGTCGACAGGGAACAGGAGCACACTGTGAGTGATGGACCTCTCTATTGATAACAGTTTGTAATGATTTTGTTTTGCAGTGGTGCCTCATGAAAATCGCCGAGCCCCTGAAGTGGGAACGCCTCTGTTCTGACTACCCTGCCGACGTTGCCTTCAACTCCGCCCGCCAGTCAGCCATTGAGAACTGCGAGCGACGGTTTTCGGTGGTGACCAGTCCCATCTTGGACTGCTTCAGGGAACAGTTTCCCGGGGACGCCCAGTCGGCACTGTCCCCCTCGGTGGCCACTGCTCCCAAACCTGCGGCCTGTCTGTCCTTTCAGTACAGTCGCCGCATTTGGAAGTGCCTAGCTCGTAAGGAGGGCAATGTCAGCCTGCAAAGGGCCTCCAATGCCTACATTGCCTGTCTCAGAGCCATTCGATCCTCCAAAACTAGTCCACTGCTGATGAAACCGCTGAGAACTCAACTTATCGGTTGATTTTGAAACCAACTTTATAATTCTGTAACAGGAAATGCGACACTTCAAAATTATTTAACATTGTCAACAATAAATTTTATTGATTGTTTAAAAAACAAAATATTTTTTAAATTTTAAAGTCATTTAAGAACATTTTTTAAAACTTTATCTAAAAAGCAGGATAACTTTGAATCAGTTTTTATTATTTTTTTATTTTGAGACTAAACCTTTGATGTCAAAATAGGTGCAGTGCTCAATGTTGTTTATTATTTTGACATATTGTTTTTTACCATAAAATTTTTTAAATATTAAATTACATCATTTTTATATTTTAACATTATAAACGTGTATACTTGTAAAGATGATATTGTTTGTAATAAATTTCAGCAAATTTCTGTAAATGTTTTTAAAATTGTTATTATATTATCAAGGTTAATTATATCTACATTTTTACTTACAAAATTTGCTTTCATATCTATTGGAATTGCTTTGATTACATTTTCTTTGTGATAAATAAAAAATGCAGTCCAAAACAGCAAACTAACTAATTTGCAAAGTTTAGTTTCATGCAAAATTTTTTCAATAGAATTAATTTGCTTGTTTGAATAACCAGGAAATAGTTTTTCACATTCATCAATATACAGTTGAATGAATTGTTTTAAAATATTATCATCAGGCAGTGCAAACTTTGCGTATTCATTTGGTTCGCATCCATATTGACTCATAAAGTTGCTTATATCAAAACCACGACAGCCATATGTGCTGTACTCTAAATCAGTTATTAACAGTTTTCCATCTGGTTCAGTGATAAGCATGTTTGTACCAAGGAAATCATTGTGAGAAAAAACTAAAGGAAATTGAAGGTTACTAATAGTCATTTTGAGCCAACTCAACTCCTCTACAACTGAATGTTTTTTAAAAGTTTCCAACGAAAGCTCGTTCATTAAACTTAAAACGGCATTGTTTTTAAAAGCCTCTGACAACATTTGTTCAGTTTGATGCAATTGCCAAAAAGACTGTTTGCAAATTGGCACAGAAAGATGATGAAGGACTGCTAATGACTTGACAATTTGCTTGTGAATGTTTATGTCTTTTGATAATTTTGCTCCAACCACGCAATGTTTATAGTAAGCTTGAATAACACCATCGTTAAAAATACCAAAAACTTTTGGCCCTAAGCCAATTAGAGAAGTTAAGGTTAAAACGATAGTATCATTTAGTCGTTCTCCATCATTTGGATTGAAACATTTTGGAATTTTCGGTTGATACAATTTTATGGCAACATCATAACAACTTTCAGCAACATTTCCATAAACAATGTCTTTTTTCAGTTGAACACGGTATAGTTGATTAGATAGACCACCAATAATGCGTGTTACGTTTATGTCGTTTAGTTTTGTGACAAAATTCCATTCTTTTCCAATAAAAGATCGACACAGTTCTAAACATTTTTCTTTAATATTAGCAGGTGTTTCACCACGAATATAATCTTCTGGTTTTAATTTTGAGTAAATGTCAATTTCACTGTTTGTTGATGTCGCCATGTTTGCAATGATTTTTAAATTTTGTTTTAACGATTCCTTTTATACTGTCCACAATGATGCAAATGCAATGAAGTATTACACAATCTAAAAAAATTCGGTGCAATCAATTTCATTTTGTTTGATTAACATTAATTATTATTGTAACTTATCTATCACTTAATTTAGTGTTTAGCAAAAAACTTAAGTAGCGACTTTTCAAGTTGGGAACATTTCATGATAACCTAAAAACTCGTTTTGCTGTCACTAGTTGTGTGTTACAAAAATATTTTTAAAATATTTTAAATAATTTAAATAATGCAGTTAGTCAAAGGCTTATTAACCCTCACAAAAATTTATTTTTTTATTTTGTTTAACACAATAAAACAATAGAAAGTAAATTATACAACATGTTTTTTGCAATAATTTTTTTATTATGTTTACATTATTTACACACATTTTATTTACAAATAAATCAAAATACAAACAAGTTATTAATAAACTTACATGTCATCTTTTTGAGCTTGTAAAAATTACATTAATTTAAATTAATAATAAAAATTAAAAATAATCATATTTTACTTACTTTAACTCGCATAAACTTACATAATCAGTTTTTAAAGTTGATTTTGAAATAGTTTTAATATTTCTTGTTTGAATAGTAATTTCAGGAATATTTTTAGTTTTCAACATTTCAACTTGATGCCTTAAATCATCTAAACTAATTTTATCACTTTCAACACGTATTTTAACAGTGCATTTTTTAAAAATATTTTTAAAAATGTTATTAAGCAATTTATACAACAACAGAACAATAACTGGAAAAACTAGTGGAATTAAAAATATCATATATAAATGAATTTTCCAAAATTTTAGTTGTTTGATTTTAAGTAAAGTTGGTTTTGAACAGAAAAAAACATTATTGAAATCTTGTTTACATGCAAATAAACTTAAAATAAATTCTGAATTTGAAATTTTCATTGAAATGTTAAAAGTATAACTGCATTTTTTTGGAAACGATCTTTTTTTCTCGCAATATTTAAAATAATTAAACGGTGCAATGGGTTGCACTGTGCCATTGTGTTTGTCTTCTTTAATATTTATTTTGTAATATTGAAAAAAATTTTCTGCAAAAATTTCCCATTTAATGGTAACGTTCAAAGGATTCTCATATGTAAAATAAGCTTCATCTATTTTTGGAGCCTGTATTATGTTGTACCCTGAAGAATTAGTTGTAATGTTAAACCAAGCTGGGTCAGACCAATGGCTGTGGTTGTCAAGCCGTTTAAGTACTTGCATTTCTAACGTAAAATTATAATTTGTGTCTGGTTTTAAATAAACATTTTCAAAATTTTTAAAATACAACGTAGTAAATGAAATTGTTTCCAACTGGTTTGTAATGTCGGTAATGTTTATTCGATAATTATACCTAAAATTAGATAATTTTTCAATATTTCCAATTGAGTTTGTATCAAATTTCCAAGTAAGTTTATTTTTATTGTTTAAAGAAAAAAGTACAGGTTTTTCAAGATTTATTATTTGTTCAAGCAATAATTTATAATTTTCAATTTGTGATTCAGATCTATAATTTGTTACATTGATTGTAAATACATATTTTTTTGTTGTGATATTGTTGGAAATTCTGTTTCATTCCATGTACAATTAATTTTTGTAAAGTATTTATTTGATTGTTTTGTAAAATGTTTGTTGCAATAAAAGCTAAGTTTTTGAAAATTCACATTGTCTCCATTTACAGACATATCAATTTGATTCCATTTGTTTGGAATAAAATATAAACATTCTAAACGATTTTTAAAATAACTTGTACAAATTAAATTAGTTTGATTATTGAGAGAATTGCAAAACACTGTTGCAAAATATAATAAATAAAAATTTTGTTTTATCATTTTAATACTTAAGAAATGAATTAAGTAAATATAGACAAATAATTTTTTAATTTTTGGAACCTAGCTTTTATAGATTTTAAATAAGTTTTATTGTGTGTAAAATCTTATCTAAAGTTTAGGTTTATTATGTTGTAAAAAAGGTTATTTAATAAAAAATTTTTTACTGTGAAAAAAATTTGAACTTTATTACACCAATGTTTGTAACTAATTACAACTTTTATAAATAAAGTTCAATGTCATGAACAAAATTTTTTATTGTTTTATTTTTAACAAAAACTATTTATAACAATAAAATTTTAAGAACTGGTTTAAAAATGACAACAATATTGCTTAACTTTTTTTATATTTAAAGATTATTTAATCACATATTGTTAGAAAACTAAAGATTTTTTATTACTAATATGTTAATATCCAAGTGAAGCTTTAAACGGGGGTTTCGGGATAACCGGATAAAAACTGTACTTTTGAATATGTTTTACTTACTGCTTTTTATGCTATTTAGCTGAATGAAACCGTTTGCTGTTGCAAAACTGCATATTTTGGTCAACTTGGTTTCCGATTTTTATTAAAACCGTTTTAGATTTTATTTGAATATTTACATAGTTAAGATCTAAAAATTGAGTTTTCTAACATTGCGCCACTAACAAACTTCAAGTATAAAACAATGTTAAGCGATTACTTAGTGAAATTTGTTATCAATTTTTAATGAAATTTACTTAGCCAAAAATGAAACAAAATTTCTTAGAGACAATTTCTACTTTTTTATTTACTGCTGACTTACTAAAGTTATTTTTTCTTTATTTTTTATAACTGCTGACTATATAGAACATTAGTTTAACGCAAATCTTAACAACTTTTTTGTGTTATTAGATTTGTCGGTTTGTTTAGGTTTGCCAGTATCAAATTATATTTTTTATTGTTTACTAAAATTCCTAGTTTTTATCTACTCTTTATGTTGTAATATATAAATCTGTTCACCGTGTAGCTGCGCGTGTTTTTTAAAATTAACAAAATTAAAAAAAATTTTTTTATGTACTCAAAATTATTTTTTTAAAATGTGTTATTTGATATTTTTGAAAAGTGCAAAATAATGGAGTCAAAATTTATACGGAGTTGTGATTACTTTTTGTAATCTAAGTTTAACTGTATTTTTAACATAAAAACACGTGTTACTCGTTAAACTGGTGATTTTAATAACTGCTTATTGTTTTGTTTTTCACAAATCGTATGTTTTTGATTAATTAATGACAATATTAGTTATTATCTAAAATGCACTAAGCTGACATCTATTAGATCATATTTTAATACTTTTATCAATTGATAAAATGACGGTTTTTTACCCGTCGTTTTTAAATCAGATTTTGAGTTACATAAGTTACTCAAAGTTACTTTTTAATAGTTCTAATAGTATGAGAATTTAAACCATTTAAAACATATGTTTTAACAAAATTTAGGTGAATGCTTGTTAACAAAAATAAACAATTTAATGTCTACCCAAATGTTTCAAAAATTTTTAAAAATAAAATATAATGTTGTAAGTTTTTGTTTAATTTTTTAAAAAATTTTAATTTAGTTTATTTGTTAATTTAATGAATTTTGTTTTGTAAAAATTACTAGGTAAATGCAACAAAACCTTTTATAATAAAATAAAAACAGATTCACAAATAATTTTTAATTTAGCAAAATTAATTAAGTTTTTTTAGTATACCTAGTACCAAATTTTTTTAAACGCAAAAATTTTATAAAGTGTAATGTGTAGAATAAAACTGGGTTTGCTAGATAAAAAGTGACAACAATTTCACTCTAAAGTTTTTGTATACTTAAAAATTTTTGTTTCGCACATCGTTTTAAAGCTTAAATTGAACTGATTACTAATATGTGAATATCTAAGTGGAGCCCAAAACAGTCCTCGAAAAATTAAGTCCGAAATTGACTAAAGTATGCAGTTTATCAACAGCGCAACGGTATTACTCTGCTAGATGGCATAAAAAGCAATTTGCAAAGATCAGCCAAAGATGCAGTTCTGACCCGGTTTTTTAGAAACTGTTTGGGGTTCTACTCAGATCTTTACAAAGAAATCATGACATTGTTAGTTTTTAACGATGTGCGACTCAATAATCTTAAAAAATACAAAAATTTTGGGGCGATTATTTGCGGAACATTTTTGTCAATTTTAATAAATTTTTGTTGTTGTGTTGTTATTTGTTTAAAACATTTAATTGAGTTTTAATCCTGCCAATGGATGTTGTAAACAACAGTTTAATTGCTATACTTGATTAGACATGCTTCATTGTTTTGTAACAAAAAGTTGCATTAAACAATTTATAAAAATATTTTAAAATTATTTTGTTTTAACTAGTTAAATTTTTTTAAATTTAAACTTTAATGTATTTTTGATTCATTAACTAATTGAAAATCAGTTTTTTTATCAAATTAAAAAATTAATTTGAAAAAGTAAGCTTAGGTGCTCAAAGGTTGTTTTAACTCAATGTCACATATTTCAATACGTCATTATGTTCATTAGTTTTGTTCAAGTTTACTAATTAGGACTGTTTGCAAATGATGCATAAAAAATGTTTTAGTCAACTGTTTATGAGCAGTAGAAAAAAATTATCAAATGGGTTAAACTCAGTGTCAAGTTAACAGTCAAAATGATTGTGTTGATTTGATTTTTGATTTACATTTTAAACTTAATTTTAAAGACAAACATTTTTTAAATGTTTTGCAATCATCACAAAAGTTTTAAATTTTTAAAGTGATTCAAAAACTTTATTTTTTGTGCATTTTTGAAAACACTGCATTTTAGTTATTAAAATGGGCTCAGCTAGTTCATGTTTTTCAAGTCCACCACCAATTTACCGGGGTGAGCGTCGGCACCAATTTCCTCTTGCGCCTGATGCCTACGCAAACTGTAATTTTATTGAATGTGCTTGTTGCGGCAAAAATCTTCGCACATGTGGATGCACCTGCAATCTCACCGGAAGATGTCTTTGTGCAGGTCCACTCAATTACCACCGACAAAACTATAGCATGTGTCAGGTAACTACCTTTATAACTCTACATTGATTTTAAACATTTTGAAATCTAAGTATTGACAGTTGAAAAAGTTGACAGTGTGTACATTGGTTGGTTTCAGCCAAAACAAAACAAGCGTAACCACAAAACTCAGCTGAGTGAAATCAGCAACTCTGTTTGGCGAAGGTAGGGTAATGTACTTTTCACTGATTGGATAGCCAGATCAATGAATGTACTTTCTACAACTACAACTTTTGCGTTTGAATAAGACATTAGTTACTGTTGTCTATCATTTAGTGGGTAAACTTTACGCTTAAAGTACTTTTTCATAATGTTGACGATGCAGTGTGTTCATACCAAACACGGTATTATTGAACTGTCAATTTTATTTTTTTTTGTTAAAGTACACTTGTTTTGCTTGTTTCATAAGTATTCAAGTACTAAAACAGTGTATTAAACTCTATATTGTTTTAGATTTTGACAACTTAGTTTTTTAAAAACAAAAAATAGTGTTTTGTTTTAAATTATTAAAATCTACATACACGACATTTTGTTTTTGTTTTGAGGATTATTTCACTGTTATTTGATAACATCAAAAATTTTTCTACTTTAAAGTAATTTCCAAACGATGACAGTTTTAGATGTTCGTAATGTCCGATTGTGTAATATTATTTTTTTAGCAAAATAAATGTTTAAGTTTTTGACCATTTAAAGAATAATGATGACGTTTTTAATTAGTTTTATTTTTGCTAATAACTGATTGCATTCAAACAAATTTTTATTGAAAGAAAATTATATTTAATAACTAGATTAAATTAATGCATTAAAAATTACAAACTTTTTAAACAAAGAATATGTACTTTACGCAAAAGTACGTACGTCAAACTTTGTGGTAAAATTTTTATTTTAAGATTAATTGAACAATCTACGTAGCTAATCAAACTAGTTTTAAAATAACTTTTAATTAAACTTTTTTATAACTTTTTTAGTTAAGTCTATTTTGTTTATTTACAAATATAAAAAACTAAAGTCATATAAAGTTTTTTATTTAAAACTGTTTTAATTTTAAATTTTGTATTTTAGCCAAAACAAATCTTAATTAAAACTGACTATATTTTCCGTGCATGCAATCAGCATCCAGTTGTCATTTAATGAACACGATTCAAAGACACCGAGTACACGTGTTTTGTTAGCAAAGAGTTGTTAAGCAATTGGGGAACTGCTACAAAAAGGAAGATAGTGTGATGGCAAACAATGGAAACAATGGTAATCGATGGGCGTGCACGGTGTACAGGTGTTGCCTCAACCCTAGTCAGAACTATCAGGCTGATTATCTCTCTCTTTAAGTTTATCAATTGTTCCTCTCATTTTCTCCAGTCATCAGTAGTCATCAGGTGATAGCTGATGAGTGACAATCCCAGGTCCTTGGTGGCGTGTAATAGAAAAGTAGGTGTTGAATGGGTGCAGCAATCGCCCTCCTGGCCACTGCCACTCAGCACGAGCAGTCGGACTGTCAGTCAGACCACCGATGAACTTCCCAGAGCAGGCAGACAGAGACAGAGACAGGCACTGCTTTCCCTTTTCCTTGCCCTTTTTGTCCACTTAGCTGCCAGTTGTTCTGAGAGCAGTACTTTTTTTCCTCCTCCTCCACCACCGTACGTTGTCATGCACCGCCGTTGTCTAGTTGTGTGTGTGTAGCACGTCACTGCCTTAGCACGCGTACAGTACACAGTTCTGACTGCCACAATTTGAGATTGACGCTAAAAAGCCACTGAGAAGCGACTGCTTGCAGTACGTTTCGTACATGCTAACTGCTGCTGCTGCACACAAACACTGCTGCTGCCTTCAGCCAAGCTTACAAGCTCATTTTGTTCATTTGCCATCCAGCTGACACTCTTCGGTCAGTTTGTTTCTCTGTAAGTCGCCGCGGCCGACGTCGTGGTGGTATCTTAATTCAGCCCTACCACCACTACCAGCAATCTCTGCAGCAGAAAAAGCACACTTTCTTTTCCTTTCCGCTTCTATTTTTTCCTTTCTGTGTACGGCCACCAGCAGCCAGCCAGCCAGCCGTACAGTCGATGTTGGTGTCTGTTGGTATCGCCTTGCACGCGCACACTTGTTGATGTTTTCAAACAAGTTTTGTCTGTGTGTGTATGTGTGCTGAGAACTGCAGCAGTTTGCCGGCTGTATAAATAGTCATAGTGCTCGGCTGATTTTCAGTGTCACTTGTCAAACGGTGCTGCAGTCGTTAATAACGGTGCTTTCCACATTTTCCACACTTTCCACACACTGATCAACACCGCTTTCACCTGCCAATTACATTGTTAGCCTGCTCGTTAGTAGTGTCTTTGGGTGGGGGCTGTTCTTTCTTTGCTGTCCTTTAACAACAACAACAACCATTCTAACACCTTGTGTAAAAAAAACCTCCAATTGCTAAACAATCCCTTTTTTCTTTCTCTCTCTTGTTCTTTCATGTGTTCAATCAATTGACCATTAGAGCAATCAAGCGAAGCCGACTGGATCACTGTTCTCTTTCGTCTACCCGAAAACCTCGTCCTCAACGTTTGTCAGCAGCTCGGCATCCGCCTCAAACGCACTAAACACTGCTCTTCACCTTCATCGTTTAAACAAAAACGCCGAAATGAGTAAGCTAACGGGAGTGGATCTGATTCGAGAGCCCAATATCAACAAGGTCAGTGCTTTTTCTGCAGCTGTTTTTGTTTACTGAAAAAACCTAATTATTTTGATCTTTTGTAGGACCTTGCCTTTACCTCGCGAGAGCGTGAAGTGTACAAGTTGAAGGGCCTCCTGCCGCCGGTGGTTCGCTCTCAGGAGCTGCAGGTAAAGATCGCCATGGAGAACATTCGAATGTGTCAGGACGATCTGGCGAAGTACAGCTACCTGCGCGACCTGCAGGACAACAACAAGCGACTCTTCTACCGAGTGCTGCAGCTGCACACCAAGGAGCTGATGCCCATCGTCTACACGCCCATCGTCGGCCTGGCCTGTCAGAAGTACAGTCTGATCTTCAAGAAGCCGCGCGGCATGTTCATCACCATCAACGACGCGGGACGCGTCTTTGAGGTGCTCAACAACTGCCCTGAGCCGGAGATTAAGGTATAGAAAGAGAGAGAAACAAAAAGTGTTTTTTGTGGTTAAATTGTTAAACTTCTTGTTAAACTGAATATGTTTTCAACAACAAAATTGCAGGCAATTGTGGTGACTGACGGCGAGCGCATTCTCGGTCTGGGCGACCTGGGCGCCAACGGCATGGGCATTCCCGTGGGCAAGATGGCCCTCTACTCGGCCATCGGCGGCATTCCCCCGGAGCTGACCCTCCCGGTGACCATTGACGTGGGCACGAACAATCAGTCCCTTCTCGACGACCCCTACTACATTGGCCTGCGACAGAAGCGGGCCACCGGTCCGCAGTACGACCAGCTGATTGACGAGTTCATGGAGGCGGTCGTCAAGAAGTGGGGCCGCTCCTGTCTGATTCAGTTTGAGGACTTTGGCAATAAGAATGCATTCCGACTGCTGCACAAGTACCAGAAAAATTACTGCACCTTTAATGATGACATCCAGGGAACGGCCTCGGTGGCGGTGGCCGGCATTTTGGCCAGTCTGAGAATTACCGGACAGAAGATTAGTCAGCATAAGTTTCAGTTTCAGGGTGCAGGCGAGGTGAGTTTACTTGGTTTGCTGGAGAAAAGACAATATACTAACAAGTTTTTTACATTTAAAACGTTTAGGCCGCTCTTGGCATTGCCGACCTCATTGTGATGGCGATGAAGAAGGAAGGCCTTGGTGAACAGGAGGCCAGAGATCGAATCTTCCTCTGCGACTCTCAAGGTCTGGTGACCACTACTCGAGAGGACAAACGCGGCAAAGACCCTCATAAGGAGAAGTACGCCAAAACACTAAAAACTCGGCAGATTTAGCAGAAATAGTTGACATTGTCAAGCCAACGGCCATCATTGGTAATACTGAGGAAAGAGAAATGAAAGTAAAGTCAATAAGTAATTTTTTACCTTTTTTCACCAACAGGTGTCGCTGCGATTGCACAGGCTTTCAACGAAAAGGTGCTGAAGAAGATGGGTGAAATCAACCAGCAGCCGCTCATCTTCGCCCTCTCCAACCCGACCTCCAAGGCGGAGTGCACCGCCGAGCAGGCGTACCAGGCGACCGAGGGCCGGTGCATCTTCGCCTGTGGGTCGCCCTTCCCCCCGGTGACGATCAAGGGGAAGACGCACCTGCCCGGCCAGGGCAACAACGCCTACATCTTCCCCGGCGTGGCGCTGGCGGTGATGGCCTGTCAGGTGCACGAGATTCCCGACGAGGTCTTCCTGGTGGCGGCTTTCGCCCTCGCCGACCAGGTGGCGGCCAGCGACCTGGAGCAGGGCAGCGTCTACCCGCCGCTGGAGAACATCTACGACGTGTCGCTGCGCATTGCCCAGCGCACCGCCGAGTGGCTGTACGCCGAGGGATACGCCCACCACCGGCCCGAACCCGACGACAAGTACCTCTTTCTGAAGAGTCGCCTCTACGACGCCTCCTACGATGGCTCGCACTTTAGCCAGCACGTGGAGGAGATGCAGAAGGCCTGGCATGCCAATGGAAACTAGACTGACTGACTGAACTGGGACACAAAATGAGTTCCTTTCCGGTTTTGAGACAACAAACCAACAAACATATTTCTATCTATATTAGCGTCTAGTATTTGCACCCTAAGTGAAGACAATGTTTTTGTTTTACTAATTTAGCAGTTTAGCAATAATTTGGATGATAAGAAGCAATACATTGAAAGCAAATAAAAAACAAACATGTTTTGAATTAAATTATTTTGTGTTTGTTTTGTGTGAAACGGTTGTACAGATAAGTGAATTCTGTACTACAATATAAAAAGTTTTGAATATGAAAATTTGATTTTGTGGTTTATAAACAAAACAAAATACTGTTTTGAGCATTTTAATAAAATGAACAAAAAATTCTAATCACAACTCATTTTTAAAGTAAACTTAAAGTGTAACAACAAGTTTCTTTGTTGTTCTAAACTTACTTTACTCACTTTCTACAAAAATTTAAATTTAATTTTGATTAACAAAAAAAGGGTAAAATAAAACAACTTATTTTTATCCGCATTCCACAAAGCGGGCGTCATCAGATCAATTCGTCTTCTGTCAAGTACATTAAAAAAGAGTTTTTGCAGATTTTTTTCATTTAGCTGCAAAAGTAAAATATTTCATTACAACTTGAATTATTTTTGTCGTTTTGTTGCAAATCTCAACGTTTGCATCATTATCTTGTTTCTTTCATGTTGAATTCATCACTTCACTGTTTAGTTACAAATTAGAAGGAGCTGCGGCAAAATTTGTCTATTCTTAATTTTCAGTTCTCAATAACAATAGCACTACATTAACATTACGAATTACCCTTGAAGTTGGCTGGCGTTTTAGTTTACGTACAGCTAGAACAAGAGATTCTTTTAGTTCACTAAAACAAAATGCCATGCTTTTTGCCTGCATTGCTAAATGAAAACATGTGACTTGCAGTCATTACTAATTAGGCTGCAAACGCAATGCGAATTTTTGCATTGTTTTATAAATTTTTAAATTAATACAAAATGTTTGGCAACCAAGTATTTTATAAAAAATAAATTTATTTTAATTTTTTTAAGTTTTGCTAAATAATTGAACGTTTGAACATTTTTATAATTTTTTTTGTTTTTAATTTTGGAAACAAATTAAAGTTTTCTGGTTTTTCATTTATTTAAAAACAAAACAGTTTAGCTGTTTTATTGATTTAATATTACTGAATGCTAGTGCGGTTTGTTGCATTAGTATTAATGCCATTCTAAAATGTTAATTTTTTGTTGTTTATTGTAGACAATGAAGTCATCAGATCATGGCAAATTAAGGTGTTGTTTCATGTTGACAATGTCGCTCGTTCAAATTGTATTCTAACAACATAAAAAACTTTTTTGTTTGTTTGTGAGTGCTATTTAAGATAAAATAAATTTGTCAAAAAAACTTTTAACGTTAAACACTTTGTCAAACTTTGCATGTCAAAACAAAATCAATTTAAAAATAGCTGCGCGTAAAGCCGGCTTCTTGTTAAAACCAAGTTACAAAATAGCTGTTTTTCTAAATTACATAAGTGTGAATGCAACTGCATTGACATTGACATTGTTGAGTAAAACAAACAGATAACATAAAAATGACAAAAAAGCACTATTATAACAATAGTGCACTCAATTGTCGTCATCAATACAGCTTTTAGAGTCAATTTTTGAACAAAGATATAAAGTTCTATTATTAAAATTATGCAGAGTAGTTACCTGCACAGTGATTGTGTTGTACAGGTTACAATCTAGTAAACCTAATTTAAAAATATAAATATTTTTTTAGTTTGACAAACAAAACATTTTTGAAATTTAGTGTTTTCTTTTTAAAACTGCATAAAAATTTAAAAGTATGGTAAATTGTAATTAAGTTTTTTCATTATACAATCGTCAATGATTTACACCATGATTTAAACTAAACATTTATTTGTTGTGTGCAATAACATAAATACTAGTTTTGTGCCGTTGTACATGATACTCTAATGTTAGCTATATTGCCTAACACTCACCGCTTAAACCTTGACATTGAAGATGCAATATTGCAATCTTCGCTTTGTACATAAACTAAACACACTAACAAATGTGCAAAAAAGCGGTGATTAATAAACACTAAAGCAAACACTAGCACTGCTTACAACTAGGGAAATTTTTTGAACATCTCTTGCGGCCTAAAAGTATTTGAAAAGCAGCTAAACAGTTGCCGCAACGGTTCAGTCGACCACTGAAGAGTTGGTAGAAAAGTGCGAAAAGAAAAAGAAAGAAAGAAAAAGGAAAAAAGGAAAAAAGAAAAAAGAAAAAGCAAAAAAGAAAGGAAAGTGAGAAGACAAAAAGACGACTTCTGGCAAGTCAAGACAAATGGCTTTTGCCGCCAGCCGTACACCAGTAGTACAACAGCAGAGGTGGTGGTGGTGGTACGACAGCAGACTTGTTGCCGCATGACGCCTACAGAATAAATATGCTCCAAAGCTAAGAGTGCAGAGAAAAGTGTGCTCATGAAGTGAAATGCTGCAGCATTTGCCCCTTTTGAACGGTTCTGGTTGTACTCCTACTGTGGGTGTACATTGCCGCCAGTCAATTGTGTCACAATCTTTTCCGCAAACACCGCCGTACGGCACAGAAAAACAGGCATTTTTGTCATCATTGATGCTCAACATTGAGTCTCAGACCAGTCGTCGTCGTCGTCGTCGTCACTCGACCAGAGCTTCATCGTTTTTTGCTAAACACAAAAAAAAGATTGTGTAATGTTGCAATGTGTGAAGTTTTTTTTGCGCTAAAAGGGAAGTGGTGAGTCAGTGGGCGAACTATGGGAACTATGTTCAGATTGGAGGCAGCTGATTGAAAAAGGGGAGCGGACGAAGGAGCTAACGGCCTGCTGCTGAACCAATTAGCGTAATGTGTCTAGTGCGGTCTCATTGCACCCTCAATAATGCAGAGAATCTACTGTCAGTTCAAAATGAACATTCAGCCGACAGTTGAACTGATCAGCAGTCGGCATTCAGTCAAACTGAAAAAAGGGGATAGTTTAAGAAGGCGAAAAGGTAAAGAGAAGAAGCAATCAGTAATCTTTGCCTGTTTTTGTGCCCAGTATCACGGTAAGCACAGTGTGCTGATGCAATTGTCATCATCATCATCAACAGCAACAGCACTAGCATCTTCTCCATCCTCAACCTTTTCACCCGCATCATCAGCATCATCAGCATCAGCAACAACAACAACAGTGTGCCACCACACAATTTGCCCGTTTGGCGGTAGCAGCATCAGCAACAGAACTGACTGACGCGGTAGCGCAAATGTAAACGCGGTGTCTCAGCTGAGGCAGCTGATAAGCCTGCCTGGCGCCCTAGCTCCGCAAAAAGCGATCGCACGAGCTGGCGCGAGTTTTTTTGTCAAGACAAACACTACACACACACGCGCATACACTACACTACACACACACATTCACTCACTCACTTACTTTCTTACTTACACACACACACACACACATTTGCAAACATTTCTTTGCAACGGCTTCGACTTGTAACGCGCGGTTTCACTTTTGCACTGGCGCCTGCAGAGTGGCCGCTGCACAGTGTTCACCACACATAAACACCACTGTTTTCTTCTCTAAAAGTGTTGAAGCTCTCCCTGCTGAAAACAACAAGTGTTGCCAGTGTGGTGTGTGTGTGTGTGTTTTGGTGAGTTTATGTCGGTGTAGTTTGCCTGTATGTGTGAGTGTGTTTGTGTGTGCTATCAAGTCTCATCATGCTAATCAAATAACAACCGCTCACAGAATTGACCAGTGAAGGCAAACAAGAAAGTGCAAAAGAGAGGGGCCGATGATTTTTTATTCATCAGTTTAGTCAACACTTTATCATTGACTGAAAATAGAATACTTTTAACACTGATTTTTGATTGATTTGCTAAGATCAAATTTTTTATCTTTTAAAGTTTTAAACGGTAACTATCAAACTTTTTTTAAATTTTTTTATTATTAATGATTTTAACATTTTACCTAGTGTCAAAAACGTTACACTTTAATCGTTAACACTGCAGCGGAAATTAATTCTACATTCTACATTGCATGCACTGCGGAAAATTTCCAAATGCTTTGCTGCATTTCGCTTCAAGGTAAGCAATTATTTAATTGGTTTTCAGTGCATCTTGACTAAGTGTTGCACAGTTAAGGATACTGATATGTTGATAACAAACAAAATGTTTTTTGAAACATTAATATTACGTTATTTACGCGTTTTGTTAATATTTAGAAAACTTTGTAGTTGAGATTTTAAATTTAAACTTTTTTGTTTTAGTTTACTTATTAGCATATTAAATAAATTATAAAGTTGTGTTCATTTACAAAAATACTTTAAAGCAAAATTTTTGACGTGTTAGATGTGTTGACGTCAAACTAATTTTCACATTCAGTAAATTTTAATATATTTTTGAATTTGTTTTAACTTTTGAACATCATTTATCGACAGTTTAATTATACTATTTAAATTAGCCACATAATAAAATTTTAAATAGCAAAAAGCATCACAAAACACATAAAGTTTGGCACAAACACAAAGTTGTTTTACGTGCATTATGCGCAAAACAAAAAACTTTACATACGTTTTTTCAATAAACTTTATAGTTAGTTTTTTGACTAACTTTATGCTCAAATTTTAACGTTTTAATGTCATGAAGAAAATTAAATTATAACAACCTTTGTAGCAGTTCAGTTCAGCAAATCAAGTTCAGTTGAAATTTGATAGTAACAACTATCCAAATAAAAATTATTCAAAAAACAGTATTTTATTACAAATTATTGCTGCGTTTTAAAAACAAAAAAAACAAATTTGCATTATATTTTATACATTGTTGCTAACTTTACGGTGAAAAGTATTAGTTTATGCAAATGAGAAAAGTAGCTTGTGAGAAACTCATTTTCAATTTAAATGTTTTTGTTTGCGTCAATGAAATTCAATTTTGTTTAAAACAAGTAAAATACATTGATAAAATGCATTTAGTATGTTAGTTTTGCAAATAAAGCATCTCTAATATTTTAACTAAACTTTTCTATACCGTTTTTTAATTGAAACAGAAAGTTCTTTTCTAGTTTGACCCTTTTTGAACTGTGTATTAGTTATTGACATCAACAACAGCTGGTTTAACAAATGGCAAGTAGACATTAATACTACAATTTTATTTTTTTGTTGCTTAACTTGCCATTTTGTTATATTGTTGTCAGCTGTTGATAGTTTTGATTATTGCCCAAATGTTGTGATGCAATGGTTCAAAAGCGTTTGCTACTTTAACCATAGACTACCTTATCCGGCATCGTTGTCACGATGTTAGAAAATGATCACTTAAGTCTGATTCGATTAGCACACAACACACAGAGTAACAGTAAAGTTGTTAGTCTACTTGAAATGATTTTTTTATTCCTTACTTTAACTTTAAGTCAACTACCACAATACCTTTTTATCAGTAATTAACTAACTAAGTGCTTTTACAGTGCCTGATAGATGGCACATGAGACAGTTTTAAAGTATATAAAAAACATGCATTACTTTTCACTGAAGCAACAGTTGATACAAAGGGAAAATACAACAGCAAAATGCAACCATATAACAGCAGCAGCATCTGACAAGGGCTTGCCAAAAAAGATAACTTCAATCCAAGAGAGCAAGTAGTTCAGCTTTCTGACCCTCTGAGTTTCCATTTTGTCTGAGAGAAATTGAAATCATCATTTTTTGTTGCAAAATACGACTTTTGTACGTCAAACACTAAAAAATGTTGCACTGTCCTCACTGTCATTTGACTCATCTAATCAGTTTTTCATTTATTTGAGCATATACTAGACATTCTTTCTCTCCCTTTGTATTGCCCATTTACTCGATGTGTGGGAAATTTTTCAAATTTTGCGTAAAAAAGCAAAAAATGGCAGTTTTATTTAGCAGGCCAATATCTGCAACCCTATTACATAATTTCAAATTGGCTAAAACTTGCCATTCACCAAAGTCACACAACAAGGATACTTTTTTCTAAATTAGTATTAAACTACATGCAAACGGTGCAAACACTGAAATAACTGACTAAAAATGCTGAGTTTTGTGTAACAGGGAAACTACTTCATTTTGACAGTTTTTCATTTACCACTTGTTACTTTGTATTTTTAGTAAACAAGCTAACATTTTCCCTTTTGCAACACATTATTAAACAGTTTTTATTTTGGCCATGTTGTCACTATTTTTACGTTTCACGTAATCAGAAATATTGATTCTAAAAATGAAGTTTAGCATGTGATAAAAGATTATATTAATTTTAGTTAAACATAGTTTGCAATTACAAAATTTTACAAAAAAAACATAAAAATTTACAGCTTTTATTAAAAAATGCAAATTAAAATGTTTTCAAGAACTGTAACTCACAGTTAACACAAAAACTTTGCTAATGCGTAAATTTAAAATTTTGAGTTGTTTAAGCAAACTCTGACATCCGTTTTTTAAAATGCATAAAATGGAAATCCGGAAGTTAATTAAAACACTTAAAAACGTTGTACTTTGTATTTTATCAAAAAATGTTAGATGAGATTACCTCACCATGTGGTTTTGATAATTAAGCGTTTGACCGTTTGAGCAGTTTCAGTGTTATCAAAAAGAACTACTTTAAAACCAACTAGAAAGCTGCGACTACTCGATAAATTTTTTTTAAAGCTTAAAAAGGTTAAATTTGACAGTGTGACCCATTGCATTGGCTACTAGCAATGTGGTGACATTTGGCAACATTTGATGCTGTGTCATTGCTTTATCAACTGCTTCAGCTGTACCACTGGTTAATTGTCTTTGGTTTCTTGGTTATCACCAAGAGGGTGATAAAAACCACCAATACTTTAGTCATCTAGATGGGGCTATTTTAAGAAGAGGAAAGTGAATGAAAGAGGAGAAAAAGAGTGAACCAGTGTCCCTATCTATTACCAGTTTGTGTATACACTGTTGCGATCACTTTAACAGTGTGTATTGCCTCACAAGTGTTTGCAGCAAAAAGTGGATATTTGGTAAACACAAAAGGAAAAAGAAAAAACCAGTCACATTGTGGCAACTGCGTGTAAGAACAGTTTTAGCACTGTCAATTGCATCAGCACAACTGTCAGAAGAAAACCGTTTACTTATCGACTGGTTGCTTTTGGCAACAAAATAGGCAAATTGGCATATGGTGATTATTTAATCGTTCACACAGTTTAATGTTTCATACTGTTTCGATTTTTGCCAATGAATAAAATTATTTTGTAAATGGTTTGCTGTCAAGTGAATACAAATTATTTTTTTTTCATTAAATAACAAATTACTTGTAAATGAATATAAAATTCTGGGAATTGTTGTATGAATACAAATAAAATGTCATTTTTGTTTATATTGTATAAATTTTCAATCATTCAACTAGTAACGACATACAGGTACTGATAGTTTTTATTTACATAAGCCAATAAATGTTACGTAACGCATTTAGCAATGTTCAATTCTAAATTACGTAATTGTTTCAATTAGCGACTAATTAGGTAGGCTAAACGAAAAAAGCCCCTTAAAACAATATCATCAGCATGTGGGGGTCACTTTATGGTTTGTTTTGATTAGCCAAATCAACTGGTATATAGCAGCAGGAACAGAAGCCATATGGCTGAAATATCTTTACTGAAGAGACGGTGTTGTCAATCAATTACCCGCAGTTTGCCTCAATCACAGCAGTCAGTTGAAGTGATGACAGTTAGAGTGAACGTGCGTGCCAGTGACTTGATTTCCTATCGGTTTGTCATGTGGTTCAGCTACTGTCAGCTACCGACGACGACGACGCCGATTGTCAGTTTTCATCTCTCATTCGATAGCATTCACCAGCAGTCCATCTCCTCTTGCAATGATGATTTGTTCTTGTTTTCTGTCGTTGTTTTTGTGGCCATTGCCAAACTTCCCTTGTAAAATGTCTCGTCGCACCAACAAACAGACAAACTTTTCAGCTATCACCTATGCTGACACTTCCACCGACATCGTCGGCGGCGGCGGCGGCATCATCATCAACGGGGGCAGTTGTATGACTGCGGCAAAAACAATTAGCAAAGTTGATCAGATGACGTTTGATCTAATCGAAAAATCAAACATTGTTGTTGTACTTTTTGTCTCTTCCCTTCAGCGGCAACAGCAGCAGCAGCACATCAACTCAACGGAGCAAAACTGTAATTTGCACTGTGTGACAAACAACAACTTTATCGTGTTTAATTTGTTTTGGAGAGTTGCAAAAGAAATTTGCCTATTGATGACTAAAACTCACATACAGAAAAAGTTTATTAAGTTCAAGTTTTTTAACGCTAAGCTAAGGTAATACCCTGCTAACAAGTAGATAAATTTGATCATTTTTTTCTATAAAAGTCTATTTGCCGCTCATTTTTTTTTAAAAAACGGTTCATAAAGTATACTTTTGCACCCTAATCGGACACCAGCAACAGCACGGGAGGTTGCTGGTGCACTGCTCGACAGTTGCATCAAATTGGCAGGCGATAATATTGCCCACGGTACACACAATGCGAAACTGTGGAAAATCAATTAAAGCAGCAAGAGCACAGGAGTAAAAGAAGAAGAAGTGTATCAGAAGTGATCAGCAGTGCCAGACGGGGACACTATGCTACTGAGCAGTGGTTGTGTGTGTGTATCATTATTATAACACCGCTTTTGGGGTAGTAGATGGTAGATAACGGTGGCGTCAGTCAGTGCGTTATCTGACGGGGCAACAAAAAAAAGCGCCTCGCCAGCAGACAATGTGATTGCCGGGTAGAGCAACAGTGTGCTGGTTACAGCATACCAGCGAACGATTACAGCACTGGCAATTGTGTCTGCTGCTGCAAAGCCAAGTCAAGTCAAGCCAATTGCCTCTATTGTCTCATCCTTTTTGCACTTTCTCCCACCAGTTAAGCAGCAACACTACCAGCAACTCTAACCAGTACTCTTTTCTTTTTATGTCATTTCAGGTGCACATTTCTGCTCTCACTTGCTCTCTATCACTCTTGCTCTCACCTCAACCAAAGTATTGGCTCGATTTTGTCATTTTTCACCTAAATGAAAACAACTGTTGATTACACTATTTGATTGTGACAGTACTAGCATTTTTTCTACTTTAAACTGTATTTTAACAAACCATATATACTTTTCTAATGACTTTAAAGTTGAGTTGTCTACCTTTGTAAACTAAACAACAGCAGCAATCAACTTACCACAGTACTTTTACCTCTGTACGTTTTTGGCGTTAACATGTTTCCTCCGCCGCCTAAAAAGCAAATCTGCGCCAGTCTTCAACAGCATCAGACGCAGCAGCATTCACAGCATCATCAACAACAACAACACCAACAACAGCAACAATCACAGCTGAAACCGCAAACTAGCACATCAAAAGGCAACTCGATACACTCACAAAATCACACTGAATCACTTAGCAAACCTGTCAACAAGTCGCCCTCCAGTGGTGCTCACTCATCATCATCATCATCATCAGCACACCGCAGCTCTAAGCCATCAATGACAATCAGCAGTGAGCAGCCGTCCGCCAAAACACTATCACCATCACCCCCTGAAAATGGGTCATCGAATACGGTCCACAAATCAACTGCCGCCGCCGCCAATGTTCTCCGCGCTGATCGGTTCAAAAGTAGTGAGAGTGCCAAGGAGGGACAGTTACTTTTAGAGGAAAGTAAGCGAAAAACTTCCACCACATCATCAGCCAGCACTAGCAAAAGCAGCAGCAGCCGGGCGTCGGGGCGCCACTACGACCCAATCAGTCCGGCAAGTCCTGCGTCTCCTTCCTCCTCCTCCTCCTCCTCCTCCTCCTCATCATCATCAGAGAACGAGGACTGCAAAGAGGAGAATGACAATGAAAACGGCAACAACAACCACCCCCACAACCAAAGCAGCTGGTCACTCTTCTCCTCCTCCTCCGTTTTCACCCTGTCAACCACGTCCTCCTCGGTGTCCACCTCCCTGTCGCCCTCTTCCTCTCAGTCGCCGCTTCCCAACTCCGGAGGCCAAACGGTGCCCACTCGATGCGACTACGTCAACGTCATTGTCAGCTGCAAAGCTGCTGCTGATGGCACCTCATCTGCAGCTGCTGAGGCCAACGCTGAGTGCAAAAAAAGCAAACGCAAATCGACCAAACCAACAGCAGCAACAGCAGCAGCAGATAATCAGGCAGATAATGAAAATGCCGGTGGCCTAGTGACGCTGAGCATTGAGCGCATCTTCACCGACTCCTACCTGGTAGAGGCGTGGGAGAAGCTGCAGTACATCGATCTCTTCCTCTACTCGCCCCACCGGAGCACGCCAGCCCAGGAGGACAGCACTGAAGAGGAGCCTCCCCAGAAGCACCTGGAGAACTTCATTCCGGGCCACCGAATACTGCTCTCCGCCTACTCCGACTACATTCGCGCCTTTGTGGAGGCCTACCCGGAGCCGGTCAAGTTTGTGGAGCAGTTGCAGTCTTTTTTAAATGGCGTCATCATTCGCAAACAAGGGTCGCAATCATCCTCACCCGCACTTGCTCTAAAAACGAATCATCCCCATCTTGAGGGGCACCAAAATGCGAAACAGTTGAGCTTAAAGGCACTTGGTATGTCATCGATACCGGTGATTGTTTTCGCAGTGCCACTGGACGACCTGCACGACCTGGTCAAGTTGATGTATCGCGGCGAGGTGAAGGTGGACAAGTGTCGCATTGGTAGTTTAAGGAAAAGCGCTTCGCAGTTAAAGGTTTGCCAACATTTGCAATGCTTTTGATTTCTATAAATTGACATTTTTCGTTCTTTTTGCCTGCAGATGAGCTCTATTACCATTGTGGAACTGAATAAGCAACTACTCACAATTGACTCCAGTTTTAGTTTAGACAACAGTAGAAAACACCTTTCTAAAGCAAAAGGTGATGCAGATAGTTTTGCCAGCAACCATCTGTCATCTGCTGAAGGAGAAGAAGAAGGGGAAATTGCCGATACAAACAACAACACTCAAAACGGCAGCACCTTTCAGGGCAAAAGAAACGACCAGTTTGCTGACACGCCGACGCAAAAACTGCAGAATTCGTGTTCGATCTCGAATCAAACAACAGTTTAAGGATTTCCAGTCAGGACAATGACGACCACGGCGAAGATAGTAGTAAACCTGAAGCAGCGGAATCAGACACACAAATCTTTACTACAAGTCCTCAGGTGATTCAGGCGGAGAAGGACACAGAAACGGCGTCCGACAAACAGATTAAAGAAGAGGAAGAGAATGAAACGGAAGCCAAAGGTGAAAGTGTGCCGGTGATCAAACAGCTGACCAGCAAACATCCCTTCAAGCGCAGCCTGGCGGCCTTTTTACGCGAGCACGGCACCTCGTCGCCGCCACTGTCAATTCCTAAGCGTGCTCAGCACACTCATGCTGAGGATCCGGCGGACACTATGGCGGTGCTTGAAAAGTCACCCAATGTTCGACCACTGTTCTCCTTATCACAGAGCAGCGAACACCTACCATCAACTGCTCTACAAGCGCAACAGCAACCAAATCAGCCACACCCCAACCTTTTAAACGTGCCAAAACATGCTCTACTGCAGCTAGGCAAGCACGCCTTCCCGCTGTTCTCTCGATCGCAGTCCCTCAATGAGCAGGACCACCAGCAGCTCCAGCTGCGACAGGAGGCGCAGGCGCAAGCGCAGCGCCTTCAATTTCAGCAGCACCAACAGCAGGCGCAGGTGCAGGCGCAGATTGAGGCCTTTCGAGTGGCCATGCAAAAGATCAGTTCTCAACCGCCAACCACCACCACCACAACAGCAGCAGCAACCGACCACCAGCAGCAGCAGCCTCAATCACCGCTGATAAACGCCCTCAAGCGGAAGGAAACGCCGCCCATGCCGCCCACGCCTTCCTCCAGCGGCTACAGCTCGGCGGCGGCGATGCTCAGTCCCTTTCAGCACAGCTTCAACCACGCCTCTAGTGGACTGCTGCTGCCGCCCGCCAGCCTCCTCACGCCGCCCATCGACTCGCCCTCGATTATGGAGAGTCAGCTGGTCAAGTCGCTGCTGCCTCCTCCTCAGAACGCCTCCTCCTCCTCCTCTAAGCCCTTTCTCTTTCCCTCCCTGCCGACGCCCATTTCCGCAACGACGCCCGGTGGTGCTCTATCATCGCCTTTTCTCTTTTCTGCTGCTGCCTCTGCTGCAAAGAGCCCCTTTGACACTGGTCCACCGGCATTTCCAACCTCGCCTCAGTTTGCCTTTCCAAAACTTTCCAACACCGGTGCTGGAGTCTCCTTTCAGCGGCAGTTTTCTGCGCCTGCAAACCTACAGTCCTCACTTTTCAGCACTCACCACCACCACCACCAGCCACACGACCTTAGTCCGCTCATCTTCGACGCTCAAAATGCTCTAAATCACCAGATGAATCAGGTTAATAACGGCAGTGCCAACGCTGCAGCAGCAACAGCACTGGCATCTCACAGCTCCGAGCTAGCTAAAAGTGGCAGCCGTCGTGGTCGTAAGCCGATCATCAGCCAAAGCTATTGCCCCTCGGCGCCGAACAGCGAGCCGAACAGCCCGGACATTGGCGTGATAATGTCTGATTTGGGACTTTTTGGTGGCGGAGGCGGCGGTTCTGGCAGCGTCATCAGCGGTGGCTCACTTTCGGAGCGCTCCGACAGTCCGGGAGCAGAAGGAAAGTTTGGTGGAGCGGAGAGTCACCAGTGCGGCGCCAACGGGTGGAAGGTGACGCCGGGCAGCGGGGCCAATTGCCGAAAGCGCTGCCAGAACCTGTACCACGCGGCCAAATACCGCGACCGCCGTCGGCAGCGAATGGAGCAGCTGTACGGGGAGAAGGACGCCCTGGAACGGGCCCAGGGCGGCCACATGGCAAAGATCAACTCGCTGAAGCAGCAGATTGTCAACCTGATCAGCCAGCGGACGGTGAGAGTGTCGCCCGGCGGCGGCGGCTCGAAGACCTACCACTGTCCGGTGTGCGGCGCCGTCTTCACCGCCACTGACGCCATTCGGGCGCACCTCTTCAGTGTGCACTACCACGAGGTGGTGGCCACCAACACTGGCAGGCAGTCGCCCGGGGGAACAGCTGCAGCCACGGCCACTGGCCTGTCCGGGACTACTACTCTCGGGGCGCCCTCCTTTGCCGCCATTGCCACTGCCCAGAACGCCGACCCCTCTGCTGATATTGCCCAGCAGATTTGCTCACTCACCAAGGACTGGCTGCTGAGAAGTCAGGTGGTTGCCAGTTTGGAGCAGTTGCAGCAGAGTTCTACACTACAACAACAGCATCAACAGCAGCAGCAGCAGCAACAGGCAGAACAGATAGCAAAAAGTGTGTCTGGGCTGACCATCAAAAGCCCAACTCCGGCTCATTTTGAGCGATCACTGTCCACTGGCGGCGGTCCTTTAAGCGCCTTGCCTATGGTTCCTTTCAATTAAATCGCTAGATGTGTGCAAAAGAACAACAATCGCATTTAGAATGTTTTGTATAAAATTCCATTATTTTTTACTTTTTAGCAAAATTCAAATGGATTTGTTGAGCCACAACGCACAAAAAAATATTCAGAGCTTTTATGCAATTTTTTACACACATTTTTGTTCTTGATCATCATACAAAAACCAGTCATAATTACTCTAACTTCTTATTACTTTTTGTTTTTTGTTTTAACCAATTTTATTTCCTAACGTACTTTACATAGTTTTAACATTGTTTTCATTTTTAAATTGTAATACAGTTCTTAAAAATGTTAAATTTTTAACTTTTTGTTATTCTTATTTAGTTGACTTAACTAATTAAACTTAAGCAAATTAATCTTATCTTTACAACAAAAATTTTTAAATTTGTGTTTAGCACAACTGGTTTAAAATTGTTTTATGCAAAGTTTTATGTTTTACTTTTTTCAATTTATTTGGCTTTTATTTAAATAAAAAATTTTTGTTTGTAACACTGAGCATTATAATGCAAAATAAACAAATGAACAATTTTTGATCAAATATATTTTTTTTGGATGGTTACCCTGGTTTAAAAATGAAAAACATTTTTTGATAACTAGTGAAAAGGATATCAAATGTTATCCGTCAATTAGCGCTATCACCATGATTTTTGGCATGTCCAAAGGGCGCTTTTATTACAGTTGTATGCAGACAGCTGTTTGTGAGTACATCCCAATGACATTGAGTCACAATTTACAATGAGTAGGTCGCATGATTGCCTGTCGCTTGCATGAGTGGAAGTGTGCGTGTGTATCTTTGCTTAAAAGCAAACACTTTCAATTGCATCAAGTTTAGTTGCTGAAAAAAAGCTCATCAGCTTGACCAATTTGCATTTTAGCTTATTTGCTGTTTTAACGACTTTTGTTTTTGTAAACGATGGCCGATTCAACCACTGCCGATCCTAACAACAACACCGAGCAACCGAAGAAGCTGTTTCCCAATGGCGCACCGCCTGATGTGATTGACGATAAAATGCAAGAAGCGCTGAAAAACTTGACAGTCGACGATCTGGTTCGAGGCACCACTCCAAAGGACATTGAAGAACGTTGTCTGTCTCTCTGTCAGGCCTACATTGGCGGAACCTGGTCTCAGGCCAAGTCAACGGAGGACGTTGTTGTGAAGCGAATTTCCGGTGGGCTGACCAATCAGCTGTATCACGTTCAGCTGAAGGACACACTGCCAAAGGTGGCCAATACCATTTACCCTGATGAGCCAACTGATGTGGCCATCAAACTGTACCAGGCAAAGCACATGAAAAACTACGAAGACGGCGATTCAGAGCGGCTCTCAGACATAATTGTTCTAACGATTATTTCTCAAGTTGGAATCGGTCCAAAGGTGTACGGAATCTTCAATGATGGAGTCATTCTGGCGTATCACAAAGTAAGATTGACCAGATGTTTAAAGGATTTGTGCTAAAATTTGACTATTTTGCAGCATGAGCAATTCCGTCCTAAGCACCAGAAAGACGCCAAACTGCTCAAGGAGCTGGCTCAGTTGCTTGCCAAGATTCACCATTTGAACGTTCCCATTCGCAAAAACAGCAACTGGCTTCTCACTGAAATGAGAAACATGCTCAATGCTGGCTACGCAAACACTGACGTCAAGGGTCTTGTTGAAGAGCTTGACTTAAAGCAGTTCAAAAACAAGGATTTGGCTGATGAGTTTGAAGAGTTTGAAGTGTTGATCAAAAACCTGAAAACGCCCATTGTTTTTTGTCACAATGACTTCCGAGGCAGCAACATTCTCGTAACAGAGCCTAATCAAAAGATTCTACTTTGTGATCTAGAGTACTCCAGTTACGGTGCTCGTGGCTTTGATATGGCAGTTTTTTTGACCGAGTGGGAAAGAGAGTTGTTTGATTTTGATTCATTTACCATGCCTGAAACAGAAGTCATTGAAAACTTTGTAAAGTTGTACATTGAGGAGTGCAACGAAATTGTTCCCGGCTATGCTGAAAAGCCAGAAAATCAACTAACCACTGTGGTCAATGAAGCTAAAATCTTCTTTTTAGCCAACTTTATGTTTTTTCTAGTTTTTATGTTTAAGCAAACTGAATCGCTAATTCCTCAGATTCCCTATGACGCAAAAAACAAAATGGTAATTCTGATGTTTTAAGTTTCTTATACTAATATAGTTTTTTGTTACAGAAATACATTGACAAGTACTACGCAAATTATCTAAACATCAAGAAACGACTTATTGATGACAAAATCATTTAAATGTAATTTGTTAAACGAATTTTAATATTTACAACACATAACTTTGTATTTCCATATTACAACAAAAACATAAAAATATGCAAAAAATAAAAATTTGTTGATTACGCTAATTAAATAAATGATAAAAAGTTTATTACCGGTACGATAGTTTCCGTTTCAAAATCATTTGTAACACTTTTTTACAATTTATTTACGTTTTTTAATTAATAACTTTTACAAATTAATTGAATTATCTTTTTAATCACTAAATGCAGCATGTGAGGTTAATTTTATTAGGTTTATTAGTTAAAACACAGTATTATGAGATAAAGTTTATGCTATAAAAAGGTCTACTTGTTTAGAATTATAATAGCAATATTTGAACTACAAAATGCTTTTTGCCTTGTTGGTTCTCCCCTTGCTGGCCAGCAGTGCCAACTGTGCCTGGCATTTAGTTTGGTCTGATGAGTTTAACGGCAACAAGTTGAATGACGCCAACTGGGCCTATGAAACAGGCGGAAACGGATGGGGTAAATATAATGTCAAAATAAAACCTAGCACAAAGTTTGCTAAATATAACTGTTTTTTTCTATTCAGGCAACAATGAGCTGGAGTTCTACACTGCCCACCGCCATGAGAATGTGCGCGTAGAGCACGGCCACCTGGTGATTGACGCCCGTGTGGAGAACCACCAGGGCAAGCACTTCACCAGTGGACGCATCCACACCAAACACGCCTGGACTTATGGTCGTTTTGAGGCGAGCATCAGCTGTCCCAGTGGGCACAACCTCTGGCCGGCCTTCTGGATGATGCCCCAGGGCAGCAAGTACGGCGCCTGGGCTGCCTCTGGGGAGATTGACATCATGGAGCTGCGCGGTGATAAGCCACATGAGATCATGGGAACGATTCACTACGGCGGAACGGCGCCCAACAACATCTACCACGGCTCGGGGGAGAAGCGCTATCCACAGGACTTTAGCACTGGCTTCCACCACTTTGCCGTGGAGTGGGCTCCCCATGAGATCAAGTGGTTCGTCGACGGGCACCACTACCACACCGAGAACATCAACCGGAACATGTGGAGCGGCAAGGGACACAACCCCTACCACAAGAACGGAGAGCCCTTTGATCAGCCCTTTCACATTATCTTCAATCTGGCCGTTGGGGGTAATTTCTTTGGCCATGGGCCGTATGTCACTCCGGAGCAGGCAAAACACTGGCGAAAGCACACAATGGAGGTAGACTATGTTCGTGTCTTTCACTGGAAGTAGAAGCTAAATCTGTTAAACAGTTTAAAAACTAAAAATTTTTTTGGTAATAGTTTTATTTAACTGGCTATTAAATTGAATTTGTTAATTTTTTTAAGTTAGGAAAGCACTACAAAGTAATAATTTTGTTGTTTTTTATTTGTATTTACATGTCATTGTTTTTTGCCAAATATGAAAACTTGACAAATAGGTCAGTTAAATTAAAGCAATGAATTGCATAACAACCGTTAGTACATTTCTGTTTATTGACCAGAAAAAACTCGTTTTCTGTCATTTGGTGCAAATACTTCAAAAAATCATTTTGTACATGCAAACTTGGAAAAAGAACACCTGTTTTCAAGTGCCAAAAATTATTATCAATTTTTAACTGTTTAAAATTTACCAACTTTTAACTTTATAAAACTATTTAAATGTGAACAAAATATTAATAATAATGAACAGAGCCAAACTAATTGAACAAAAATGATTGTCATTTTTGTAATTGTTGCAATTGCTGGATCGTTTATCAGTTCGACCAGTGCCACCATTGGTGAACCAGTAGTCATTGCTGCCCCTCAACAAGTGCACATCTCTTACGGTCAACACAACGATCAAATTTGGGTCACCTGGTTAACTTTTGAAAACTCTACTGCCTACAAACTAAAGCCAACAGTTCAGTATGGTTTTGATCAAGCAAAACTGGAGTCAGTAGTGCATGGACACGCAACTCATTTCATGAATGGCAACCGGACTGCATTTGTTCATCGAGTTTTGCTTTCAAAATTAAAACACGACACTGTTTATTGCAAGTTTTTATTTAAATGCTGTTTTCAAACTTTTATGATTAATTGTATTAATTATTAGATTATCGTTGTGGAACTGAAAAATTTGGATGGACTAAAGTGTTTGGCTTTAAAACTCGTCCTCAAGATGAAGAGCACTGGAAACCTAAACTGGCTATTTACGGTGATTTAGGCATCATCAATGGAGTGTCCATTGACTTGTAAGTGCAATTGTATTTGGTGTTTTTAAATAGTTTTTAAAGTTAACTTTTTTTTTATAAAACTAGCATCAAAAACCAAGTCGCCAAAGGGGCGTACGATGCTATTTTTCATGTAGGCGATATAGCGTACAACCTTCCTGATATAAATGGTGAAATTGGTGATGAGTTTATGAAAGAAATGGAGCCAGCTATGGCACAGGTGCCTTATCAAGTTGCACCTGGAAACCATGAACATCCAAAGTTTGTATTAATTTATTTAATTATGCTTAATTGTTATTAATAAAATTGTTTTTAGCAACTTCTCCCAATACGTTTCCCGCTTTACCATGATCGACCACAACACCGGCAAAGTGAACAATCATTTTTACAGTTTTAATATGGGACCAATGCACGTCATATCGTACAGTTCTGAGTTCTACTTCTACACCGTATACGGTTCGGCACAAATTGCCAATCAGTATCGCTGGCTTGAGGAAGATCTAAAAGAGGCTACTAAACTTGAAAATCGCCAAAGAAGACCTTGGATAGTGGCAGCAGCCCATCGACCCATGTACTGCTCTAACGATGAAGCAGAGTGCAAACAGCTTGAAAGTTTGGTAAACACAAAACAAAATTAAAAATTTGTTTAATTTAAAACTAACTTTTATTAATTTTGTAGACACGCAAAGGACTTCATCATCAATACGGACTGGAGGATTTGTTTTACAAATACGGAGTTGACATCATCATTGGCGCCCATGAACATGTAAGTGGTTAACTAAAAAATATTGTGTTAACACTGATGTAAAACCTAATTTGTTTGTCAGTCTTACGAACGCTTGTACCCGGTATACAATCGAAAAGTTTACAACGGCAGTATTAACGAGCCTTACAAAAACCCCAAAGCACCAATTCATTTTGTGACCGGATCAGCTGGCTGTGAAGAGGAAATTGACGCATTTAGAAAGCAACCAAGTGATTGGAGCGCTAAAAGAATACCGGATTACGGCATTACTGAGTTTCAAGTTCTTAACAAAACGCACATTCACCTCAAGCAGTTATCAACTGTCAAGGTAATACTCATCTAACATAAATTTTATTTTTTAAACTAACTTCTTATCATTTAACAAATAGAATGGCGCCGTTGTTGATGAGATTGTTTTTATTAAAGAGAAACATGGACCAGAAACGTGGTTGTAAAAAATTTTATTAAAAATACAATTTAAACAAATAATAAAAATATCACAAAATTTTTACAAACATAATCTAATGTTGTAAAATATTGTTTTAAATTTTTGGTTTGTGGTATTTAAATAAGAAACATTGTAGTCAATAGGCAAAAAATAAAATACATTTTACATTGATTACTTTAGTTAGTAAAAACTCAAGTAGAATACTAATGTGTAAAATTTTTGACACTTTTTTTATACACAGAGAACAGCACTAATACTGTAAATATTACTGATATGCAAAAGGCATTTGAATCACTAAAGGTTTGAATCTTCAGTCACACTACTTTTAGGGTTTTTCGCTTGTTCTTCAGCTGTTTTTCGTGAACTCTTTTTTGTTTTCCCTTGCTTCTTTACCTTTTCATGTTTTTCTTTTGCCGGTTTTGTTTTAACTTTTTCAACTTCTTTTGATTCTGTAGCCTTATCTGATATTTTTTGCATGTGCTGGTCCAGCTTTTTACGCTCCTTCAACTTTAAATCACTGTTGAAGGACATTCGCGTGAGCGCCGAGAGGATGGACATTTCTGAGCTGGAGCTGCAAATAATGGGAAAGAGGTTGGTGGAGGATGAGAGGCGACTGTCTCCTCGGTTGGTGATCACCTCCTTGTACAGCTCCCGCTCGCGGATCAGCTCAGCGTACTCAGCCTCGCTCATCACCTGCTGCTGCAGCCGCTCAAAGTACTCCGAGGCGATGGCGGCATTGTACAGCTGACCATTGATGATCCACGGGTAGTTGAGGCGGTGGTTGTTGGCCTTCCCCTGGGCGGTGATCTCCTTCTCCAGCTGTTTGGTCATCAGGTCGATGAACTCCACCATAGCGGAGTGCTGCGACTGGGCAGGGGCGGCGATGGAGGCGGTGTAGAAGTCGGTGCAGTCGGCCGCCGCCTGCACCACGCAGTTGTTGTTCAGCTCCACGAGATGATTGACTGCCCTTGAGTCGGGTCGACGCTTTACTTCGAGTGGGTTGACCAGCGTCTGACCGGAACTGATACCACCACCACCACCACCACCACCACCACCACTTCCACCCACGCTGTAGCCGTGGGTGAAGGTGAAAGAGCTCTGGCGAATGGCAGACGGGCGGCGAATGGCAGGCGGAGCGCCCATTGCTGGAAAGGGCGCTCGAGGTGCAAAGTTGACTGGTGCTGGGAACTGAAGGTACGGCTGGGCTTGCTGTTGTTGATGGTAATGGTTATGATGATGATGTTGAAATCCAGCAGAGGCAAAGAGGAGTGATCCCGGTGGTCGGGCTGCGGTGGACATGGCGGTACCGCTTTGAAAACTGGTAATGTTGTGGCTGAACTGTCCACGAGTTGGCTGTTGCTGTTGTTGCTGTTGCTGCTGTGGTTGCTGTGGCTGCTGTGGCTGTTGTTGCTTTTGCAAAAGCTGGTTCTGTTCAAGTTGTGGTGGCATGGGCGGCAGTGGGCCAGGAAAATAGGGCGACAGGTAAGGTTGATTGGGCGGAAAGAATGGCGGTGGCTGTTGTTGAGGAAGTGGCGGTGGTGCCATGGTGGCTAGATTGGCCGCCATCAGCGCCGAAGTGGTCGACTGCCGGAGAAAGTCATTTGTCGTCGCTCCTGTCACTGATGCTGCTGTTGCTGGTGCATCAGGGGGTGAAGCTGTAGCTGAGGCGAGGTGCATCTGCAGCTGCAGCAGCTGCTGCAACTGCTGCAACTTAACCAGCTTCTCCTGCAGCGGCGACTCAAGGGGGCGACTTTTGGGTCGGCTCAGGTAAGGTGCCCCCATACCTAAACCGACCGAGGCGGAGACGACGCTGCTGCTCAGGTCTGAGGTGTCACTGCCGCGACGGCTCAGCAGACGGCCCAGCTGCTTTTTGGTCTTCTTGCGAACCACTCGCTTGTTCACCATCTGCTGCTGATGCTGCGACTCGAATAAGCTGATGGAGTCGAGGCTGCGACTGAGCTGGGTGAGGCTGTTGGCGTAGCAGTCGGAGAGTGACTGAGCCGTGGTCAGTTGTTGGCCATTGTTGGCTTCAGTGTTGATGCTGCCGCCACCTCCCACCGAGTGATTTCCCCCCGTGGCCGCCTTGAAGGTGTACAGCTTGTCGCTGTAAGCGCAGTAGATGGAGCCACCGTAAATGGAGGAGAACTCCATCTCCACGGGGTCCCAGTGATGAGGGGTGGGGCTGTGGTACGGCTGCCCCATGCCCAGATTTGGCAAAGGGCGTCCAACTTTCGTCGCTTGTAGGTGCTGTTGTCTGCTTGTGATTGCTGATGCTGTTGCTGTTGTTGCTGATGATGCTGGTGAAGGTGATGGTCACCGCCGGTCGTCTTGGGTGTTCTTCGCTTCAAGCAGCGCATTGTCTTAGTGTAGCAGTCGCGGCCGAGCTTCTTCCGAAAGAAGTAGAACCACGACTTGAAGGCGCTCTCATTGCAGATCCACAGGAAGGCGAGGATGCAGGTGCTAAAGTTGCAAAACACTTGCAGAATGATCGGCCAGAGGGCTAGAGCGGGCTTCAGTTTGGCGCAGTGGTCCGCCTGCTGTAGGTTGCCAAACTCTTCCAACTGCTCTGTTTCGGATATCTCTTGAATGCGCACATCGCCAGTGCTACTGGAAAGAGCTGCTTTCAAGTCGTTCTGCTTTGGCTCCAGCGCATCTGTGATGTTGAAGCTGCAGATGATGTGCTGATTCAGCTTGTAGTTGTAGTCGTCTGTCAGTGATTGTTGATAGAAGTACACGCTGACAAAGAGGATGTAAAGGAAGACGGCCCAAACAATGCTGGCAAAGATGCGAAACATGAAGTAGCATATTTTGTTTCGCTTCTTCTTTTGCTTTTCATTTGTAAACTGTGAATACAAAAAAAGAAAGGAATTTACAAATGTTGTTTTTACAATACACTGTACAATACACTCACCTTTTCAGCAGATATGCTCAAACAAGTCCACAGCCCGACCAGCGCCTTTGTCATGAAGACAGTGTACAGCACCAGATTGAAGGTCACTGGAACGATGACAAAGACGATGAAGTAGTTGGGCTTGGCAAAGCCGACAAAGCAGATGCCAAAGAGCGCGTCGCCGTCAATCTCCTCCAGCCAGATGATGATCAGCGTGAAGATGAAGGGGATGAACCAGGCGATAAAGTGGAAGACGTTCTTGCTCTCGTACAGCTTCTCACTCGGTTTCCGACCGGAGGAGGTCTTCGGCCGGTACACCACCGTACAGCCGTAGGCGAAGACCACCAGCCAGAACATGGCCGCCAGTGAGAAGTAGTAGATGAGGGCAAAAGAGGCGAAGCAGGTGGCATTGCCGCCCTTGCCGACTCGCATCGTGTTGTCCTCCCGACAGGTGAACTCCGTTCGGCGGAAGAGCTGCTGGACGGTCCAGCCGAGGTAGGAGAGGAGGGTGCACAGGCTGACGTAGAAGACGCACCGGCTGGGGTAGCGGGTGCCCCGATTGAGGTCAATGTAGAAGGTGGCCACGCCGGCGGCGGTGACCAGCAGCCCCAGCAGGCTGCCGTAGGTGACGGTGGTGCGCACCAGCCGACTGTCCGCCGCCTCGCCGTACAGCGGGTGGCCGTCGCAGCGGAGGGCACAGCCGTCGATGCCCGGGTACCACAGGCCCCGGTCGTCGGTGTTGACCAGCGGCGGGGAGCACCGGAAGAGCACCGCCTGCTCCACTACGCCGCCGGAGGTAGTGGTAGTGGTAATAGTGGGAGTGGTAGGAGGAGTGGCCATTGAGTTCAGTTTCATTTCCTTGTACTCGTTGAAGCAGTGCGAGGACTTTTGACTGAAGAGCGACTGATTTTCGCAGTGCAGCCACTCGGGCCAGTGGAAGTGAGCTTCGACGAGGCGACAGGGCAGGCGGATGGCCCGGCACATGTCGTACGTGGGCAGGAAGATCTTTGGGGAGTCAGCGCCGCCATCGTCTTCGCATTTAGGGTAGAAAGAAGAGCAGAGAACGTACTGAAGGGCCTTCCAACACTGGGGAATGGCGCGAAGGCCGTTCCAGCGGGCGAGGTACTCGTTGATGGCCTTAATGGTCGAATCAAAGTTTGTCACTGTGGCCGGGGTGCTGAGCTGATGATGATGATGATAATGTTCACCACCACCACTGCCTGAGTTGTGGTGCTGGGCCGGTGGCGGACTGGCCGCAATGGCCACCGGCGGAAAGGTCTGTCGATAGGGCAGAGACACGTCAAGACACTGAAAGGCGCCGGTGGAGGATGCCGATTTGAAGTGACTGCAACTGGGCACTGAGCGATAGCAGTTGGCCGAGGAGAAGCTGCGTGCTGGTGGAATGACGTGCTGCAAATGTGAAAAAATAAAAGAAAGGAGAAGAAGAAGAAACAAAAGAGGGTTAAGTTTTAACGATCACACTTTTTTATTTTTTTGCATTGTTAGCAGTGCACTTTTCTTTACGCTGACTACAAGCAAACACACTTTTCGGTTGCCGTGTGCCTACTGCCTACTGCCAGACATAAATGACTGTGTTGATTAGTCACAGTTCAGGCGCACAGTGAACTTGTTGCTTGTGTATTTTTGCCTGTGTTTTTAAACTGAACACAACGTCTAATTCTCCGTAACGTAGATATAACGCACAACATAATAAAAAGTAAAGTAAAAGTAGCACTTACATTAGCGCCGAAGTAGTTGGGCTCTGCTGCCGCTGTGTTGGTAGTGCTGTCCAGACAACACCCGACCAGGCACAAGATGGCTACGGCCGTGGCCGGCGATGAGAAGGGCCGCCAGTGCTTCATTTTATCAGTTAGGCAAAAAAGCAGTACAGACAGGGCCAGACTGGCACCGACGACCATCGGCAGAGGCAATATATCACCGACTGTCGTTGACTTGCCGTTCTTCTTCTTCTTAGTATGTTTGTTAGGGAGATTTGGTGACAGTTAATTTCAGTGGAGTCCCGTTACTAGAAAGGGCAAAGGGCAGATGGTTATCGAGAGCAGTAATTTCGCCAATTAAATCAATACCAGATCATGACAACAGCAGCAGAAAAATTAAAATTTGTCACCAGCCACAGCCTGGCAGTGTCAGGACGACCATTCTTCCGATCTTCTGAAGTGAAGCATGAAGTTGAAGAGAGGCAGCAATGCCCGGCAACATAGGTGTGTGCGTGTCTTCCGGCGTCTTCTAGGTTTAGTAGGAAAAGGAAATTGTAAAAATGAGAAAAGAAGCAGCAGTGGTGAACTGGGTAAAGAGGAAAGGGAAGAGGACAGTTGTTGCTGCAGTGCTGCAACAAGTCCCTTGCTCTCTCTCTCAATTACTAGGTAATTACCCTCAATAAAATGAGGCCCAGTTGAGGCAGTTGGAGAGGAAGAAGCGGGGAAGAGCAGCAGCAACAGCAACAGCTGGAGAAGACGCTGGCTCTCCCTTAGTCCCGGGTGTGTGTGTGTGCTGGCCAGGCAACAGTAGCAGCGCAGCTGTTGCGCTTGCTTTTTCGGTCGGCTCAGTGCCGCACACTCACTGTCACACACTAGAAGTGGCGGCGCGCGCGCTCTCTCAGCACTGGCACTGGCACTGGCACTGGCTTCACTGAATCACTGTGCGCGCACTTTCTTCTTCCTCGTCTTCTTCTTCTTCGTCTTCTTCTTTTCAAACTAAGACATCACTGTCTGCCTCCTGCAGAATGGCTGACAGAGACGGTGTGCGTTGAGAACTGAGGCAGAGAGTGGCAGAGAGAGAGAGAGAGAGTGGAATCAGTTTGGCGGTTTAAGGCAGAAGAGGACACTCCAGTCGTCTTCGGTTGCTGCTGCTGCTGCCGCTGCTGCTGCAGTCTACTTGTGAAGACAACAGCAGGCAGACTAGTGGACAAAACTTACTTAGATGCAAAAAACACACAAACTTAGGTCATTTTGTCTTTTTCATTTTGTCTCTATACTTTGATTTGCCCTGATTTTTGCTGTTTTATTTTACATTTTTAAAACATTTTTAAAATTTTTAAATTTAAGTGCACTTTACTTTATTAGCAACAGTCAGCATGTAAAAAAGCTTGAACAATAACTCCGTTTTTTAATCAGTCAGCCAGAACCGGCAATTGTCGATTGAGGATGTGCCTAGCCTCTACTACTGTCTAAAGTTTATCCATTACTGCATCAAATCGGCGACTGTGTGTACCAGAGGTGTACCAAAGTATCGGGAGGAAAATTCAAAGCTAGTGCGGCAGCACACAGTTGTTAGTAGGTGTTTGTGTGGCAGTTTGCAAAGACCAAACTCAACAGCTTGCGTGACACAAGTCAGACTGCAGCCAGCATCTTCTCTCCTTCTCTGTTTTGCCGCTGTTCTGTTGAACTGAGTGACGGAGGCACGTGATGTCTGCCAGTCAAAAGTGTGCACCACCACCACCGCTTCCATCAGCAGCAGCATCATCATCATCATCTTTGGTAGTGAGTTACCCAATGATGAGCACATGACACCAGTGAGTGTGCGACATTGTATCTCTGTGAGCACACACAGAGGCACTCACACTCACCTCACACGGTGCAGATTGATCGGAAAAAGAAATAGAAGGAGAAGAAGAAGGGGAAAGAAGAGAAAGAAAAAGTAATACCACCGAAAAGTAGTCGTGCACAGTAGTACTACTTGCACTACTTTAGCGGCGTTTACATAATGACAGAATACAAGAAAAAGGAAAGTAAACGTAAAGGAAAAAGTGCAAAAAAATCTTAGACGCTGTCAACTTCTGCCGGAGTGATACAGATGCCAAATTGAGAAAAAGTTAGAATCAAACACTAGTGCTACTCTTCTTCTACTACGACTACTACTACTTTTGAAGAAAAGAAATGTCGGAGCTTTCAGAGCTACTAATGTTAGTGACACTTCTAAAGCAAACTGAACATTTCTAACTTTAGTGATGTGTGTAGACAATTTTTAAAAATAGTAGTCCCGTCTAGACAAATTTGTTTTATCACCACCACTGTCAGCAAATTGAGCATTCTCTGTCTCTCTTTCTCCTCACCGCCAACCAATCAGCAAGATTGGCCAGCCAAGCGCAGAATTGACTGATATCAGCACAATTATATTAGATAGATAGACAGATGGATGCTGCTCAGCGTACTTATTGTTGATCACCTTCACCCTGTAATGAAACTGAAAAAAGTGCTTTCTCTACCAGGGCTGCCAGCTTTTGACTGCTGCTCTTGTCGATGTTGTCCGGTGTCGCCCCGTCGTCGTCGTCGTCGACTGGCTCCCCAACTCACTCACTCACTCATTCACTTACTTTTCTGTGAATGGCTCTGCCACTACTTCTTTTGGCGTTCCCTCACCCTCGCTGGCTAGCCTGTGTGTGTGTGCAGTCACGGGCTTTTGGCCTTTCTCCCTCTCTTTCTCTCTCTCTCTTTTCTGCTCTCCCTTTAACTTTTCTCTCTCTCTCTCGTTTAGTTCATGTGTCGTGCATCAGTCACCAACTCAATCTGCTTGTTGTTTTTATTTTGTTTCTCTTTCTCCTTCTCTCTCCCTATCTCTGTTTTCCAAAGTACTTTCACTTAAATTTTTATTTTCCCGTTTTCCTTCTCCCTTCTCCCTCTTCTTCGTTTTTCTCTACTTTTTTCCCTCTTTTTTCTGAAACAACTTTTTCTTCTTTTTTTCTTCTTTTTCTGGCAATCTGTTTAGGATGTGTGGCGAGTACTGCATGTGTTGTTGCCACCACTGCCACCACCACCACCACCGCCACTGCCACTGTCGTGTAGTATCAACTCGTGATCTCTTTGTCGCTGCTTTAGATTAGAAGAAGGCGACTTGACTGCCAGTCGAGCACTTGATTGGCAAAAAGTTGTCAGAAAGGAAGAAGAAGAAGAGGAAGAAGAAAAGACAACAGAATTAAAGTGAACCAAAAGTGTGATCATGAAGCAGCAGACAAACAAAAAGGCAAAACAAACGATACACCAACGTTGTCACCGCCAACGCAGCTGCTAAAGTTGAACACACACGTGATGTGATGTGAATGCATCACGGTCAGTCGGTCAGCCGCAACTAAAACTGACACGTGGCAGTGAGCAATTTAAAACTGTGCTGACAATCAATAACTATCACTGCTTTTCTTCACTTCTTCATCTTTTTCTTTGTTTGCTTTTGCTCCAATGTTGATGCTTCACCAAGTTGGCCAGCTTCATCAGTAGTGCCCCTGTAGAAGCTGTACCTGAACAGTACTGATGCAGCAGTGATGCAGCACAGTGCCGTCATTGTGGTCGCTGCTCAGCTCAGCTGGCAATCACAGTGCATCGCCAAAGCATCAAACGGATCACCTGTCTCTTTCTGCCTATCCACTGATCTTAACCTACATTGATAAAGGCGTCCTAATGCCTGCCTAATGTGTGTGTGTGCTTAACTAAAGGCCACTACAACTACAACCACTACAATTACCATCATCATCATCACAGGCAGTAACAGTCCCACAAAATGTCAACGGAAGCGAAGCAGCAGCAGCATCGATTGGACTGAGAGAGCAAGCGTTTTATCTGCCACTGTCACATATAGCCACTATCATCTTCACTGCATTGGTCACTGTACAGGTAGGTGACTTTTGTGAACATGTGACATTCTCTCTTTTTTGTTTTCTCTTTTTAGCATATCATTTATTCTCTCGCTCATTCTTTTTTTGTGCACTTTTAATGCAGACATGTGACTTTTACCGTATGCCCGCAGCGGCTGGTGCTATTATAATAATCAATAGTTTGAGTACTATTTGAAGTTATGCAATTCAGTTTTGGCGCAAAATTTTAAAATAAGTCATGAAATTTAGCTAAAAAAACTTCATACAATAAATTTGTTTTAAGTTTTTGGTACAAGACTACATAAACCTTTAAGCTTACTTTAAACATTAAACTTTAACACTAGAAAGCCCACACCAAATAACATCTTTTTCTCTTTTTTTGGAATGAACCTCCACTGCAATAGCAGCAACCTCATTTCCGCCACAACTCTGCGTCGACAATGTCAACTAAGTGCTTATCAGCTCTGGCAGTTGTCACTACACCGGTGCACTATGAACTACATTGGAAGACGCCACACCACCGACACCGAAATCGGCATCACTTATGCCTCGCCGCCACCGCCGCCATTTTTGACCACTGTCAACTGAGTTTCACTGTATTATAATCAGTGACAGTTTTACCAAATTAATCTTGCTGTGCTATTGTTTGGGATCACTCATCAGTCATCAGCTGATTACAACACCCCCCTGCATCACATAAACGGCTACTAAAGTTCATCGTACAACTTTGATTACAGCACACGCTGATATACAGTCCAGCATCTGAAACAAGTACAAATTGTTGATTGACAACTTTACTACTGATTTAAATTTAACATTTTTCAATCATCACAGTTCTTGTTAACTATTTATTACTCTTTTTTTGCAAATGCGTGATTTTTCCAGTACATCGTTCTTCGAGCATAAGCTGACTGACATTTTTAAAATTTTCCAGCTTTATCCACGTGATTTTAATGGTTAATTTGTTCTACCATTACTGTCTCTTCTTTCCTACTTGCTGTTCCGTTACTCCGTTGTCGCCATCACTGTGATCGTCAAGCATTACGTCAAGAGGCAGCTATTATTTTTGTCGTCATCATTTTGCACGATAACACTTATTGTTTCGACAAGTGCAAACGTTTGTTTGGCTGGTGAATTAATGGCTCGTCTATTCAGAGAGCGATAAAGAGACAATAGCACGGAATTTAAGTGCGGCGACTATTTTTACGATGACTTCCGATTCAGCAAATGTGCACCACTGCTAAAGCTGTTGCTGCTGAAGACTACTTAACACTTTCCACTTCTGACTGCCAGACAACTGCACATTGACTAGGTGATTGTCATTGAATCGACTGAAAATTTCGCATTGACAAGTACTCTGGTTTAGCACGAGATAATCATAGACATTCACTGTAGTCACCGCTAATGTGAAATACTTTGAATGTTTAGCATAATCGCATGAAACATGCTTTACCATTTAAATCTCTTACAGTTTGAAATAGTTCCTACGAGACACCTCAGTGTTTTTACTAGAAGACTGCACTGTTTGCCAACATTCAAATAAACAGTTGATAACTTAACATGAAACTACGAGTCACCGATCAGCTTTACAAAGTCCACAAGTGCCAAAACAACAATTTTGTTTAGTTTTTAATTTATCTTTTCTGAAACTGAATTTTCCTTCGCTTTATTGCTTTTTTTATTTTTGACCTTTTAAAAATCCTCTGCAACATCATTTTACCTCTGTTATTTGTTTATTTGCTGCAGTAATTCTATCTACCCTCATAGATCTGATGTTTGTCATTGGCAGCTAATCTTCTGCCTGGCATCTTCTTCCACTGGGCGCTCTTTTTTACTTTCTAATTTTATTCATGTTGTCGTCGCCGTCGTCGTCATGCCATCACTTGCCACCACTGTTGTTATCGCAAATCAAAATGCAATAGCCGATGATGCCGATCTGAAAAACTGAAAGCCATTTTGCATAAAATTTAAAATTTAAACGCCTTTAATCGGCTGTGACTATACTCACACATTACTGTTACTACACACACACACACACACACACACACACACACACTAATTTCCCATGAGACATCTATCACGTTGTCATGTTTGTCATTTGAGCAGTAAAATCTGCTGCGCTACGCAAACTTCGCAAACACCACTACGCTGACCCCTGCCCTCAAACCCAAAGCATTGCTACCTCTACATTTTTCTGTTTGGTAGTCTATCAGCCGATCAACCGATGCAACACTACTGAACAACACAGTACAAACCCGCCACAAACAGCCTTTTTTCTTCATTTACTATCATCAACTCATCACCGTCACCAGTGCTCTGCATCGTTTTCAAGCCAAGAAAGCTAACTAGTGAGAAACACAGGAAAATATTTTGCTATTTACATTTACATTTACAACTTATCAAGTTTGTTCATTGCAGCTTGACTGTTTGATAAAGAGAAGCATACTTGGTGACAACCAAAATACATTTTCAGATGTTAGGTTTTACATATTCATAAAAAATACTTCAAATAGTTTGCCAAATACGCTGAAAAGTATTTATTTGCACACATACATAAACACACTCTTGATTCCAAAAATATTTAGTACGTTGATCAGCAAAAACTGCCACACTAAAGACTTATCAGCTACTTTTTACAAAAATTGCACTTTTTTTCTTAACTAAACACATTTTTAAAAGCTTTTTAAAAACAAACCAAAAAATAGTAATTGAGCACAGTGCATTGATGATATCTCAAATTACTTCCTTCTGTTAAACTCTAACCTTTACAAAAATCTCTCAAAATACATTTACATATTACGTTTTTCAGTTTCTCAATTTGCCAAAAGTTCATATTTCAGCTAAAAAGGGTACACCTAAACTTTTTCCGCAATTACACACACACACAGACATTCACTCGCTTGAATTTATGACACGACATTTCCCAAGAGCACAGCCAATGCATTGAACACTGCTGTACACCTTCAACCATAGCCACCACCGCCGCCGCCGCCTGTTTGTCTGGTAATAATTTACAGTTCACAGCACATCACGGCACAGCACAAACCTGATCAAAACTGATCGTACTGAGCAAGTTGATCCGTGGTGAGCAGTGGTGATCATTGCAACAGACACAACAGCAGCAGAAAAAAGCATCAGTTCAGCAGCAGCAGCAGTAGCAACAACCATCACCAGCACCCCCACAATGTCTTTTGTCAGCCGACTTTTCTACTCCAAACCACCGTCCTCCCCTGCAACTTCACCTGAAGGGGAGGACACCGCTTCCATCAGCAGCAATGGCCATGTGCCACAGCAATCGTCACCACCATCACCACCACCACCTCATCCACCACGTCCACTGGGCTCCATTCTCCGACAACCTTCTCCTCCTGGAGAGGCTCGCAATGGTCGGCAGCAATCAGAGACACGTCGAGTCTCCTTCTCCAGTGCCCCAGTGAAGGTGGCCACTATACCCCCAAATCCGCCCAAGGAAAACTATCACTATCGACAGCAGCGTAACGGCATCACCAGCAGAAATGGGATCAGAGTTCCAAATGGAACTGCCCAGCAGCAGCAATCACTGCCGCCGTCAGGAAACAACAGCAACAACAACAACAACAACAGTTGGTTTCGCTCACTCTTCTCCTCATCTGCCAAAACAACAGCCAGCGACAACAACAGTTCCTCATCATCTCTGACAAACGGCTCCTTAAAGTCCTCAAGTCAAAAATCTTTTGCTGATGGGACAGGCGGGTCAACAGAATTTCGACCCTTAAACAATACTCAGCTGTTGGAGAGCATTCCACTGGCGCTGACGCAGAGCTTCGACGGCCGACAGCTGAGACTGACTGACTGGGAGAAGGGCCTGGGTGATAATGATGAACCGGAAGCGGCACTGGATGCAGCCGACTACATCGACCTTATCTCTAGTCAAGAGCAGCTAGCGAACAATTTGGATATTTTAGGTAACGGAGTGTTTGTTTTGGTTTTGCAAAAATACTTATTCTGATTTTGTTTTGCCTTTCAGATTCGCCGCCACCGTTTCAGCTAGCGCAACCCAAGCCATTCCGACTGGACTCCCGCAAGGTGGGCCTGCTGATGTTCAACCGAGATGGCATCTGCGGCTTCAGCAACATCAAGTCCAAACCACTCGAGCTTACGCTGAAGAAGCTTCTGGTGCAGAACATCATGGAGGAGGTGCCCACGCCGAAGACGGCCACCAATCCGCTGCTGAGGGCGCGAGCTAGTCCGGCGATGCAGGCGAAGAAGCCACTCTCGGAGATTCCCTCCTCGGTGACCGCCACTCTGAGCGCCGAGTCGCGCTCCAAAACTGACAAAGCACACATTCGAGGAGTTGATCTCAGCAAGCTGGAAATGGACGTCTTCAACAGTACACTGGCGGAGATGATCTTCGGCGCAATTTCCATTGCTCAAAAGCCCCTCAAGTCGATGATTGACGCCAGGTACGTCAACGGGGCAAAGCTGTGCGCTTTCAAGCTGCACCACCTGGGCACTGAGTGGTACGACGGCTCAGATCCGCTACAGGCGGAAGACCTGTACATCTCTTCGTTTATCATTGACGCCACAAATGGTAAGAATGTTTGTTGTGAAAAAGAGCTAAATTTTTAATAAGCGAAAACTTTGTTTTTAGCGGATCCGCGCATCATCGGCCTGCCAATTCAGTGCGGCGTGGCCATTCTCTGGCTCTGTCCGCACTCGGCAAACACTTCAGCCTTTTCTTCTTCCTCTTCTTTTTCTGGGACAACTTCAGCAGTTCCACCAAACAAGCCAACAGACAGCAACGGCAATGTTCGCAGCACCGAGTTGACGTTGTACAATCTGCTCTTCAATACGCCGGGCTTTCTCATGAACGCGTTGCAGCTGTTCGCCTATGACCTCTTCAAGCTGGGCATCGCCAACATTCGCACCTGCTTCTACTGGATGCTCTACCGCCTGGTGGACTTTATGAACGCCGTCCGCTTGAAGGGTGATCTAGCGGAGGGGGAGACTACTGACGTCCTCGTTGACCTCCTTCAGCGGTACGACAACAAGGAGCACGCTTTCTTCGTCTCAAACCTCCTGTCGACGCTCTTCGCCTTCGCCTACCGCCAGGACCGTTTCAAGGTGGTGTTGTGGACGTCGCAGGCGGACCGGCTGCCGATGATGTGCCAGGTGGCGACGCTGACTAGCCAGTTCCTGGCCCGGTCAGTGCACCAGATCTCCGATGAGGTAGTCATCACCCCCGACTACCGCTTTGTCGTGCCGGAGTCTCTGCGCACTGCTGAGCAGTTTGAACTTCAGGAAGAGGAGAAAGAGGAAGAAGATGGTGGCAATACTACGGCAGAACGGGCAAATGACGCCTACGCCAATCAGGAGACGGAGTTCCTCAACTTTCAGCCAATTCCAGCGGGCTCCAGCTGCAGCAGCACACTTTCTACTGTCACTGCTATTCAGGTGCAGACTTCTGGTTGTTCGGGAGTTCAGACGAGCAGTTTGATAGTGGAGTCCACGACCAGCACTACCATTAGCGCCAGTGGTCAGTCGGGTGGACAACAGCCGCCCAGCCACAACTGCCACAGCCACTGCTGCAACGAAAGCAAATCATCGGAAAGTCATTGCCAAAGTCGCGACGAGAGCATCGGCTACGATAGTCTCAGCGAAAGCGCCATCAGTGGAAACGTCTCGCCGGTGAACAATGAGGAGGTGGTCTCTTACGGTGGAGAAGATGAAGAAGATGGTCGGCAGAGAGGTGGAGCCGCTCTGGAGGCGGCATTCTCCGGGGAACATTCGATGAGCCACGATTTTAAAGCATTTCAGAAGATGAAGCAACTGAGACAGTTGCAACAGCAGCAACAGCAGCAAAAACATCAGCAACAACAGCAGCAGTCTGATGATCTGAGAGCGCTGCTCAATGTTTCGCAAACAACTGACTACGAGGAAAGTGACAGCAGCGCCTGCTTTACCCGTTCCTCGGACACGGACACTACTGCTTCCAGTGATGAGAACAACTCTAGTCGGGCAGAAAATGCCCCTGATAGTAGTACTACTGAGGCCTACCAGAGCTCGGCCGAGGCCGTGCTTTCCAGTTCATTTAATCACATCAACAAAACCAAGCAGAACTACTTCCGCGGTTACGTGGATTTGCGCTACAAAGACGGTCAGCAGCAGGAGGAAGGGGCTGATGAGCAGGAGAATGCCGGCAGCAAAACGGAGCTAATTTTAGCCAAAACCTTGGCAATAACTGCTGGTAGCATCACTTCACAGTCTGAGGATGCTAGTTCCGCCTTGAAAAGTACTACTACTGCTACCACAACTACTCCAAAAGTAGATGACAATCAGCAGTCATCACTGCCTTTTTCAGTTGTTTCATTTCAAACTGCTGCTGCTGCTGATTCTTCTTCTTCTTCTTCTTTTCCATTTTCCTCAAACGCATCTCATTTTCTAATTTCACCTGAATCTCACGTGCCTGCAAGCATATCATCTCCATCATCATGCGTTTTAGCAGAAACAACAACAACAAAAACAGAAACAACGTCAGCAGCAGCTACACTGAACACAACTTTACCAGTAGTTCAGATAAGATCGACTCCCTTCGGAACAGTGGCACTAACTTCTCAAAGCGAGTCCACTTCCTCTCTTCACGATGCTTCCTCTTCATCTTCCTTCTCCTCTTCCGGTTCTCTTTCCGCCTCCGCCAGCGCCCTCTACCACTTCAGCTGGCTCTCTCTGCCGGTGATCACCACCCAGCACCTGGAAATGGTCACCACGCAGGTCATTTTCGGCGAGACGCTGGCGCAAGCATCTACCCGACAGCGAGACACTACTGAACGAAATGATTCTCCTCCAGAGACGTACGAGTACCTGCTCAGCCGCCTCTCCGCCAAGCTCAAAGAAGAGGAGTGCAATGACACGATCTTTCTTGTGAACTGCGACACCATGGCAATGAACCTGCTTGAACGGGCGCTCAATGAGGCGCCCGGCAGCCGCTGCGGCCCGGTGATGTCCTCCGCCGTGGCCGCCGCTGCGAGCGCCTCCTCTCGCTGGCCACCATCGAGGGCCGCAGATTTCAGGTGTGGGAGTTCATTCGCTACACCGCCACCCAGCTGCTGCTCAAGTCGGAAGTTCTCCAGAGCGTTCTCACGCACGATCTGCACCTGCTGATGAGTAGCCGCTCGGTGAAGAGAAATGGCAATGGCAGCAGTAGTGATACTGATCTTCTGCTGGACATCTACATCAACGAGGAGACGAGGGAGTACGCGCGGAAGGTCTGGGCAGAGCTGATCGGCGACCAGACGGTCAACGTCTACCTGACCAGTGACGGGCCCAAGGCGGCCTTTGATCTGTTTCGCTTCCGGGTGCCCACCTCTGCGCTGTACCTTTTCTCCGATTACCACCTGAGCACCTTCTACCTGCCGTCGGCCACCACCACTCGCCTCCTTGACTTTGACTCCTCTGATCTGCTCGTCATTGTCGGCCTGCGCAAGCTTTTTCTTCGCTCTCGTGAGCCGCTGATCACGGCAATGCATGGCCGAGAAAACGCTAAAACTTTCGACTATTTGCTGAAGTATCCGCAATTTTTGAAAAATAATCAAAATGGCTCTGAATCTACTGTTTGGACTGATGACATCTCTCCCAGACAAAACAGATCTTTTTCCCCACTGTACAAAACAGTTGCCTTTAACGTTCTTCTGGCTGGTGACTTGTCTTCTTGGCATCAAAATGTGTCTTCATTTAAAACAACTTCTTTCTCATCGAAAAAGAGAAAACAATCAAAAGAAAATAACAGTAATAAGCCAGCTGATCAAAATGTGCTTTTACTGCAGCAATAACTTTGTTTCGTTTAATCTCAACCATAAGCATGCAATATTAACTGTTTATTTTGTTAGATCATAATTTATTATAAACTGCATTTGTGATTTTATTTATTAATATTAATAAAACTTTTTAAAATACAATTATCTAACTTTGTCTGTTATTTTTATAACGTAAAACCTAATTATTTTTAAACTTTCAGTGCAATTAAATTGCAACAGTTTGTTTGATATTTTTGCAAATGATATAAAAGTTTATCAAAAAATTTTATCTAAAATAAAAAAAATAAACAAATTATACAAAAAGGTAAAAATGGTAAAATAGCATTATTAGTAAAAATCCCAAATGTGCAGTTATTTAATAATTTGGATATTTGGATACAAGTAATATATGCATAATATGTTTTTTACATTTAAGAGTGCAGTGGTCACTTGATTTAATCAATTACTATTTCTAACTAATTCATTTACGTAAAGTAACAATTTTTGTTAATACACTACTTTTATTTTTAACAACTAAAACGAAAAATTTCAAAACAATATTCACATTACATTTACAATATGTCAAGGTTAATGATAAGAAGCTTTTATTTAATGTTACAAATAAAAAATTAATAGCTTTACAATAAATTAATTTTGAAAACACTTGTTGCAGATAATGTTTATATATAAAACCCTAAATTAAAACTGATTTAACTTTGCTTTAAGTTTGATTAAATGTTGTTTTAAAAAAATGAACATGAAAAAAGTGTCAAATGATTTTATTTTGCTAGTTTTAATAATCGTTTTGTTTTTGTTTTGCCAAAATGTATTTTCAAAACGAGTTTATTTGCTGAAAAAACCACAATGCTCCGAAGATAACTTCCAAAAGATTGATTTACTAATTGCTAAGTTGATGATTATTGGTCCAAATGGGCGTAAAATGCCGGAAACTGAACCTCAAGTTCGCATATTTTGCAAAAACACATTTCAAATGTTGCGTCAAGTTGAAAACTTTTGGAAAAACTGCTTTAAAAGCCCGGTTAAAGAGTATGCCAGTGTTGCTATTTACACAGTTCGAATTCAAATTAAAAAGTATTGCACTTCAAAAAAAAGCAAAGTGGTGAAAGAATTGTTGAAACTGGCCCCTTGTGCAAACAAATACATAATTCACAACAACTCTTGTCTGGTAAAAATGGAAAATAAAGTAAAAAACTTGGTTTATCTTGAAAAAGATAAACCGAAATTTAATTATCTTTGCTGGTGAGTTTTTTGTTGCCTACTTAGTTTTAAAAATTATTTTGTACTAACACTACTTTTATTTTACAGTTATTATTCTGAAGCAGTTTATTGCTCTGAATCGGCCATCAGTGATGTTGCCTGTCTTCGACCTCACCTTGCTTCGGTTATGGATTTTTACCGGGGCATTGCACAGTCACAAGTGGACATGATTTGCGGGGAATACAACGGCCAAAATGACGTTTGTCAGAAATTGACGCCACCAAAAACAAGCAAAATCAATCGCAACAAATACTACAACATTATAACTGTAATTATAGACATTTTGGCTTCTATAAAGGATCCAAACTCAGTTCCACTGTTTAGTTAAATGTATAAAAGCAATATTTGTATAAAACTAACCCAAATGTGTATTCTGTTACTTTTAAATAATATTTTAATGTTTTATTCTACATAAACTAAACTAATTCTTTATGATATTATCAATTTTGTTACATTTTTATTAATTTAGAAGGATATCCTAGTTATTATTTCTGTTTGCACTTGCGATAACAAAACTGATTATGTTTTTACATCACTGTTGCTGAAATTTAAACGTTAATTTATTCAAATAACAAAAAACTAATAATTGTGACTGACAGTTTTTGCTAGTTAAAAACTTATTAAAATTTTGTTTAAATTGTGCACTTAACTTCATGTTTTTATTTTAAGTGTGTTTTAAATTTATTTTCTGTTAAACATTATCACCAATTTAAACTGTGCAATGGTTGTCAATAAGCGAGCACAAATAGACAGCACCGTCAGCTACCTTCACTACCGCTTGACAGTGATTATTTTATTTTTTTCAAGCCTTCTACTTGTATTTCAGTACTGGTTGCACAAACCTATTAGCTGCATGCAGGTGCAGGAAATGCCCATCCAACTGCTTGACACCATTTGCTGGACTCATTCAACGTACACTACTACTACTGTGATTCCCAATGTAGTTCTTGGTGCTCAGACGCCCAATGTTGTTCCAGAAGAACGAGTTTATCAATGGTACTACAAGTGGATGTGCTGGGCGCTGCTCGTTCAAACAGTCTTCTTTTATGGGCCACATTTTGTTTGGAAACGATTTGAAAATGGCCTGACTGAAAAGCTGAGTGAAGGACTGACTGACCCATTTGTGGAAGCAAGCAAAAAAAGGCAAAAGATGAACCAGTTGTCAGAATTTTTGCATCAGTGTCGCCTTCGACCGGCAGTCATCGGCGTGATGCCTTTGATTTACGTCGGCTGTCAGCAGGCTAATCTTGTAAACATATTATTGCAACTATTTTTCATGGATCGATTTCTCAACAAACAATTTTTTAGTTACGGATACTATGTTATGTTTTTTAGAACTTGGGGCAGTTCTTTTTTGAATGTTTCAGATTCTCTGTCAAAGGTGTTCCCCACACTGGCCAAGTGTTCATACACCAGATTGGGTCCATCGGGTTTGCCTCAAAATATTAGCACACAGTGTGTCCTTCCGCTGAACAGTTTTGCCGAATGGATTTACCTCTTTCTATGGTTCTGGTTGCACGGTCTTTTATTGATAACTTTTCTATCGTTGGTTTTCTCTTTTTGTCGATTGTTTTCAAAAAAGTTACAAATGTTTTCAATTCTACACTACTGTAGTTTACTGTCAGTTGAAGATGTTTCTTCTGTTGTACAAAATGGAAAACTTACTGATTGGTTTGTGTTGTATCAGTTGTCTAAAAATGTTAATGTATTGCATTTTTATGATTTGATCATTGGTTTAAAAAAAGATAAACTTTCACAACCTAATACTATGTTGTAATGTTTCCCAACTTTTTGTATTGCATTTCATGTGTTTTATTGTTAAATTTTAACTTTTAAAAACAAAAATAGTTGCATGTAGGTGTTTTATAAAACAAAAATAAAAACTTTAATCATTTGACAACGTATAATAGTTTTTTTAGTTGAAAACGCTTAACAGCAAAAGAATGACCATCAAAAGATTGCCCACTTGAAACAGTAGGGCACCGCTGGAACAAACTGGCTCTGAACCAGTCCAAAAACCTTCTTCAGTACAGGTAATCGTCTGGTTGCCCGTCAAGGTGTGTCCAGAGAGACAGCTGAAAGTGGCAACACTACCAGGCATAAAGTTATCAGCGCGAAAAATGCCGTTTTGAGGATTTTTTAGTGGAGGACAGGTGAGTACTTCACGCTTGAACACCTCAACAGCCTCAATGAACTGGTTAGACACTGACTTGGTTTGACTTGCAATGGCCCTGTTTTCCGTCGTCATGTAATCGTAGAGACACTCCGTCGATTGGTTGCATATTTCTTGCGCTTCAAGCGGCGCTGCTGATATATTTGGCAGGTTGAAGTTGGGCACAAACTGCGGTTTGAAGTAGTGCTCATACGATCGGCCAGCTGTGTAGCTGAACAGCGACTCAGAAGGTTTCACCAGCCACTTGAGGCCAAAGTTGTAGTGAATCGTTTTCAGCGAAGAATTGGCACTGATGATTTGGCCCTCCGGATCAGTCAAATCATTGGCCTGATTGTCGTCGTACACTCCTAGCAGTCCCATCGTTTTATGCTCTTTCAGTTCTGCAGTGGAAAAGATTGACAACGCCTCCAAGGAGACGTCCACCTGAAAGGTGAAGCCGCAGGCAAAGGCGACTGACACGGCGCTCAAGTCCTCTTGAACGGTGACCTGAACCTCGGTGAAGGCGACATCGAAGAGGAGGGGGTTTCCGCTGGTCAGCTCCATCGGCACGCCGTCCACCAGGACATCAACCTTTCGAATAGGCACCTTCTCAATTTGCACCCTCGAGGAGTTGGCGCACTGCAGGACGAAGGCGGTGAAAACGGTGGCACTTTTTTCCCCAAACGGCTCCATCCTCGCCTGAGCGGCCATGAGCCTGTTATGTTGGGAATCGCTTTTTATCAGCCAGAACTCCCCTGCGCCGTTGAAGGTGTATCCGAGGCCGTCGAAGGTGGTGATGTGCGGGTCGCCTCGGCCGCCGGCCGCCCTCGGCGAGCGGTAGTTGACGCCGGTGTCGGTGTAGCGCCGCTGTTTGTACAGAGCGCACAACTCGTCCGGTTCATTGTGGCAGCAGTAGAACCAGGGGCGGACGTCGTGCATCAGGTGGAGCAGGCTGCCGAAGTAGTGCTCGCTGTCAGAGTGGTACCGGTCCACCGTGCCGCCGCCGCGAAAGTCGGTGTACAGGGCGTCGTCCTAGTTTTAAGCAGCAAGCAAAAAGCAGTCAGTAAAAAGGTGCTTGAAAACGGAAGTACAAAAGAACTTTACCTTGTAGCAGCACTGCTGGCCAACACCGCTTCTGGGGGCTGGATTTCGCGAGCGAATGCAAAATCCGCTCCCGGGTGAAAGGGACAGAAGTGCTGCTCGCTGAACGCTTTCTCCTCCGGACAGGAGTCGTCCGGCTTCCAGCGAGCGCTATCCGCCCGGTAGAGCGCCACCGTCGGCGGACAGGGCGGCAGTGCGGCGAACTCCCGCAAGTCAAAGTCCTCCTGGTCGGCGGCAAACCACTCCCGACAGAGCGGCTCCGCCCACTTTGACTTGGCGTACTCCGTCAGCACTTTGCCCTCTGTGATCAGACTCTCTGCAGAGAGGCTGCCCAGAGGATCTCGTTTCTTCCTTCTCGATGACGATGGCTCCAGCGCAAAGAGGTACATGCTGAGGTGGCTGCTCGAGAAGTGCAGATCATCTCGGTCGCCGATGTTCACGCTGAGGTGGCCGTCGTTGGGCACTCCACTGGCCAGTGTGGCCATCTTCACCCACTCAGGCTGTTTGGCCGTCAGCTCCAGTACGTTCAGGTCGAGGAGAGAGCTGGTGTTACTGGAAAAAAAGTCCTTCACCTTCCAGGTGAACTCCAGTTCCAGTGAGTCGTCAGTACGCCGTCGCTCGGTGACGTTCAGCTTCTCTGAGGTGGCCAGGTTGGGCGGGAGCACGTAGAGAAAGGAAGACCACTCGCTGAGCTCGTTTTGCCCGTTTTCCACCACCAGGTCCACGCGAACGCGTCCGCCGCCGTAGAAGAAGGGCGCCAGACACTGAACTGCCTGACTGCTTTTCTCGGCGCCACCTCCGATGCCCTCTCCCGGCACTGTGATGGCGCCCTTTACCGGGTCATGAAAGCGGCAGCTCACTTTGGTAGAGCTCGTATTAGTGTTGAAGCACGGTCCGACCACCTTCACCGGCACGTGCCCATACAGGCCGACGAAACTGGGCACCAGGCGGATGGGCGCCAGTGAGGAATGGCCCTGCTGCTGCTGTTCACTGCAGCCCGCCGACTGAATGTCGGCGCTGTCCACGCGGAAAATCCACTTGCCGGGAATGCCCACATTGGAGCGACTGTCCACCGTGCTAATGTCCGACTGGCATGAGCCGGGAATGGTGTAGAAGGAGTGGCCGTCGCCGGCGTCGAAACCGGCCTTTGCCGGCACGTCGCCCTGGCCGGTGAAGCAGTCGCCGCCGCTGCTTCTCGACGTGCCCGTCGTCCAGGTGATGTTGTGGTAGTTGAGAATGGCAAAGGAGCGCACGCCGTCAGTGGTGAGCACCACCTGGAAGGTGTTCCGCAGGCGGCAGCCCTCCTGGCAGCACCCGAAGAAGGCCACATTGCTCCAGGTGGCCACCAGGGCCCACTTCAGCCGCAGAGAGGACAGCTCGGGAAAGGCGGCGCCCACCTCGGCGTTGGCCTTCTCCAGGACGGCCGGCTGGAAGCTTTCCCGGTGGAAGACGTCTCCAGGTGGCTGGCCGCCCACCGACAGGTCGACGTCCGCCCAGAAGGGCGCCACCATGCTGTAGTCGCGGGGCAGCCGCTCCCCGCAGAGGGGCGTAAACTTGTCGATCACCGCGCGGAAGGAGAGCACGCCGTTGATGTTCACCCAGAGGGCGTCGTGGAGGGAGTTGAAGAAGGGAAAGGCAATCGCCAGCCGCTGCATCTCGCTGCTGCCGTCGTCGGTGGTGCCGTCGCGCCGCTCGCCGGCCACCATCGAGACGTCGCCCGTTTCCGCCGTTCCATAGGGGAAAAAGTCGCTCAACGGGACGCTGGCTGATGAGGGAGAGAAGATGCAAAAAGAGCAGATGAAAAGAAGAAGGAGAAAGGTGTAAGTACACTTGGTGGACGGTAGTTGCAGGTGAGGGGCCATTTTGTTTGCTTTGCAAGGTTCGGCCGACAAACTAAAGGCTTCACCAGACTTCACTACAGAGAGCGAAACAATGAGTACAACTATTCAGACAAACTGATTATACTTAAGCGAGCTAAACGTCAAAAGTTTATCACCAGCTAGACATCTTCTTACCATCTGAGCTGCAATCATGCTAGCTAGCACATTTAATCGACTGTAAAGAAAGCTGGCTTGCTGGCTGACATGTTCAGACGGATGAGAGGGAGAGTGAGAAGGAGAGAACAAGACGCTATTTTAATATACACCATATACACAAATACACGCACATCCTTTTAGACATGTCGGCAAACATACACACACACTCACAAACACACAGACTGATTTTCAGATTGGGTTGGTATGATTCACTTCAGGGTCACAGTCACAGCAGTTTAGGTAGAAACGAACAAATGCAAAGCCAGACTAAAGACGAGATGATAAGAAAGAGAAAAAGAAAGAGAGAGAGAGTAAAAAAGAGGAAATGTACGGTTGCTGTACCAGATGTGCTGATTCGGATGCTTGCTTGTTGGCGTTGTTGTCAAGTGTGCAAAGAAACGAAATCAAAGTGCATGTGTGGGAGAGGGAAAGAAGAGAAAATTAGAACAAATCAACAACTGTTTTGCTGATTGCAATGCGGTGATGCCAAGAAAAACAACACACTACTAGGCAGTCTGTGACGGTAATGTTGAGGCAACAGAGTTTAATCAGAGTGAACAACAAAAAAAATGGTAATCTGATCTCGAATAACAACACACTTGCTTACTTGTTGGCATTTAATATCTGCAGTTAGTTGTTGCTAAGTGCCAGGTCTGAAACCCGGGTAAAATCTAACTGAATAAAGTTTTTAGAATGAAAGTATCAAAGAAAACAATTAAAAATAATCAGTATTTAACTTATAAAATAAATTAGTAAACTAATTTTGAAAATAGCTATTTTTAAACAAATTTCGCTTTTGTGGTAAAAAATTTCCTTTTTAAATGAGTTTAAAAAACAAGTATACAGTTTTGTGTATTTTTTGTGAAAGTGAAGGTAACTCAAAGTGCATTTTTAAACAAAAAATTGCTAAAATTTTCTCAAAAACTTTTCATCGGGTTGCCATCTAGTGTCGTTTAACAAGGGCACTGTTCAAACAAAAAAAAGGCAAGAGCCAAGCCTTGGCCAGGGCCCACATGTTCTATTGTCCTGCCTAGTCTGCCACTGGGCACGCTGCTGTGTTTCTTTTGTGATTCTCTTGTGCCTCACTTCTCTTTCAGCAACTGACCACGATTGACACGACTTGCCAACCTTTCCTTCACCCATTTTCACCAACTATCTTTGCTTTAAACTTTTTAAATTTTGAAGATGGATATAATTCATCAGTTGAGAGAACATATTTCTCTGGAGTTGTGGATAGAGTTTCAAGTACAGAAAAACATTGCGAAGAAACAAGTCAAGAAAGAAATGAACAAAATGATCGACGACGCTTTCAAAAACATGTCGTCTAATTTTGAAGCAAATTTCCAGGACGTTATCACTAGATCCCTGAACAAACTGACTTCTAGCGGTTTGTCTCATGACGAGGATGTTGACAATTTGCCTGATAATGAGCAGGTAAACGCTAAAGCTAATGATGCTACTGCAGTTGTGTCTGAAAATAATACCATTGTTGACAAAAACACTGAAGCTGCTTCGCAAGCAGAAAAAAAGCCGTAATGGTGAAAATTGCGAGATCATTGACTTAGACAAAGATAAATGAAATCAAAATGACAATCTCAATAATAAAATTTTTGAAAAATTTGTTATTTTGGTTTTGATAAAATGAACAAATCAATAAAAATTAAAAAAAACTTTTTTATTTAAAATTACTTTATTTGTCAAAACGTATGCCAAAACAGGTTTAAACTATGATGCAATTACCAGTCAATAGTTTGGTAGTACATTTGCCAAAAATAAGCAACACTATCTTCTATGCATCAAGGCCATTCAACAAAGTGCTGATATAAAAACGATTAAAAGTTATGAGCTGTTTAGTTTTGTTTTCAATGTTAAAACATTTTAAATAGTTGTGAAAAATGACATGTTTTAGTTTATTATTAGATTGGAAAGTATTACTTACAGTAGTGTTACTGTTGTTATTCGCTTTTTATTGGTGAGTTTTTTTAGCAATAAAGTTCTTTTTAAGCTTATTTAAAGAAATAGGAAAATATCTCGACAATTTAACTTTTGGAAGAATCTTGGCGTGCCCGGACCACCACCAGTTTTTCTTTTTGGCAATGCTTTTGAAGTGCTTCAGCAGAACCGCTCATACACCGATTCAGTTTGGGTAAAAAAGTATGGCCGTTTTATTGGCTACTACCAGGGCACTAGGCCAACACTGCTAGTGACGGACGCAGAACTCATCAAAAAAATACTCGTCAAAGACTTTAAACATTTTATGAATAGGCAAAAGCTAAACTTTTACCATGAAATGTGGAATGAAAACATGTTCAACGCATTTGACGAAAAGTGGAAGAAAATTAGGTACAGTAATTTTGTCTTGCTTTATTTTACCGTTTTAATTAATTTAATTAATGTTTTAGGAGTGTTACATCGCCCGCTTTTACTACAGGAAAACTGCGAGCAATGCACCCTCTAATGACCAAATGCATTGACAAATTGGAACTCTACTTTGATAGTCTTTTAATTGGGAACTCATTTGTGACTATAAATGACTTTAAGGATGCCATCTCCGGGTTTACAGTCGATGTCATCGCCTCAACTTCTTTTGCAACTGACATTGATTCAAACGGAAAAATTGAATCTCCCTTTGTGCAAAACGGCAAAAAACTGTTTGACATTAATCGACTTCGAGCATTAGTTTGTTTTGTTTTTCCCAAATTCCTTATTCAACTGCTCAACGTTAAAACGTTTTTCCCACCGACACCGTTTAACTTTTTCATTAATCTTTCTCAAGAAATTGTCAAACAACGGAAAAGAGGTGAAGTTAAACGTAATGATTTCGTTCAACTTCTCTTGGATTCTGCCATCGACGAGAGTCAACTAGCCAATTTGGACTACAATAAACTGACAATGGGTAAAGCTTTAAAACAAGTATTTATTACAATTTAATTTGAGTTTTGTTAGGCGATTCACATTCACCTGAAGAGTCAAAACTTTCTACACCTTTGTCTAAAACTTTAAATGACACAGAAATTATTGCACAATGCTTTTTATTCTTTGTTGCTGGATTTGATACAACAGCAACTTCTATTGTAAATTTACTTTATATTCTTGCCAAAAACCCGACAGTTCAAGAAAAACTCTATCAAGAAATCATTACCAACACAGCAAACATCAGCGACAATCACTCTACTGAATATTATGACAAAGTTGTTAATGATTTGCCGTATTTAGAAGCTACCATCAAGGAAACATTACGAATGTATCCTCCGTTTACTGTGCTTTTTCGCCGTGTCGGAACTGACGGATACAAGTTGAACGGAGTTCTCTTACCAAAAGACATGTTGGTAGAAGTGTCAAACTGGGTGAGTTCATAAAAACAGTTTTCATGTTTTACTTACAAAAACATTTTTATACTTGTTTAGGTTGTTCATTATGACCCCGAGTATTTCCCAGAACCATTAAAATTTGATCCAGACCGTTTTTTGCCAGAAAACAAGCATCTTATTGTTCCGTATTCCTATTTGCCTTTCGGAGATGGTCCCAGGAATTGTACAAAAAATTTGACTTGTTATTTTTCTTAATATACAACAAAGTAATTTAATCTGTTTTATTTTTTTGCAGGCGTGGGCATGAGATTTGCCATTCAAGAAATGAAACTGATGACAGCTCGAGTTTTAACTAAATACTGTTTTGAAAAAGCAAATGAAACGCCTGAAGAGTTAACTTTTCAAAAAGGATCACCTTTATTGTCACCTAAAACGTTTCCTTTACAAATCCGCAAACGTTAATAAAACTTTATGTCAATTAAGGTGATTTTTAAAATTTAAATGCTGTCAAATTTTGTTAAGCACAACTTAAAAAGCTTTTGAATTTATTGGAACTCATAAAATAATTTATTTTTGTTTTGAATTAATCTAGTTTACTGTAAAAACTGTCTGGGTGTATTAGAGAAGGGAAAAGCAAAAACGAATGACTCGTTTTGTTAAGAATGGTACAACTCATTTTGTGTACGGCTGAACAAACAAAGCCTAGGCAGGCAATTGCCTCCGGCCGAGTGTGCCTGATGGAAAAGGCTGCGCCGCTTTTGGGTCGATATCTAATTTAAATTTTTCTGATTTAAGCAGTCTGGCACAAGGGGTGTTTTCGGCGAGAATGGTGTGCTTTGTGTGTGTGCGTTTTTGTAAACACAAACCTTTATGTGAGTGTGTGTGTGTGTGAAAGGGAACGTTCAATCGTGTCTCGACACATATAGTGTACGACAGCCGAGATGATTGCTTTTCTCAGCGCTTTGAGCGTTCACTGAACTGCGCTAGACTCGTAACTTGGTTTTTTGTAACAAGGCCTGCCCGGGTGAGATGGTGCTAAACAAACAGTCGGCCCTGATCTGGGCTCGGATGCAGCCCCTGCAAACAAAAGTCGTCACAGCCGTTTCTGACATAGAAACTCACTAGCCAGAGCAAGCCACGAGCACTGCTTTGATAATGCCCTTTTACACTGCGGGCAACGTTTCGCCAAGTTGTAGGAAAGAAGCAAATTTACACTGCCAAAAGTAACCTCGAAAGCTCAGTAGAGTTTGCATCTGCGTCATTGGAACAAGTGTTTTATGTTTGTGCCTACTGGGTGTGTACAAGAAGGGTCGGTTAGGTTTCCCACTAGGATGGGCAATGTACAGTGTTTAACTTTGTTTGAGATGTCCGGGGAATATCATTTAGACGATGTTTGTGTGGTAAAATGACAAGCAACTTTAAATAATTAGTTCTGCAAACCACTCAAGCAAGTGGTTCTCTGCGTTCGCATTTCTGCTTCCGTTGACAAATCGCCCTAATGCATCACTAGTTTCTCTTTTGTCTGGAACAATGACAGCCACTAGTCAACACAATTCTAAAGTGGGGAAAACGGAACAAGGGAAGACGGTCTATTTGGTCAATGTTTGGCTTTGTTTTTGTTTTATTTTATATCTTAAATCTTTTCTTTGCTGTTGATTCTATGTGTCTATTAGAGATTTAAAATGTTGATTTTACATTTTAGTTTGTTTTTTACTTGAAGTGTAGAGTTATAAAAATGTCAGGTTAATCAGAGTATAGTAAAATCACTTAATCTGTTTGTGGTCAGGTAAAAAAGAAGGAAATTAAAAACAAGTTTTTAATTAAAAAACATGTTAGTCAAAGTTATTTACAACTCATTTAGTTTAATTGAAATAGGAAAAATAAAACCATTATATAGCATGCAAAAACCTGTAATATTAAAAAATTACTCTTTCATACCAGTTTGAAAATAAAACCCCTAAAGTATATATTAGAAAAAAATAAAGGAACATTTTTTGACTAAACAGCAGAGCTGGACGGGCGGATGTCACTCGACTGGAAACTTCAATGGTAACTGAAGCGTACAAACCGAGCTCGTCGCTCTTTGGATGAGGAACACATTGAAGAAGTGTATAGCACACTAGTCAGTTCGAGCCGTTTTTCGACCTAGCATGCCTTCATCCTCTTTCCGTCTACCCGATGCATTGTGGTGACTAGTAGTGACTGTTCCATGCTTGAGACGGGAAAAACAGCCAAGTATTGTAGGGGGAATCACTGCCCATCATGGCCAAACGCCATTTGTAAGACTGCCGTTGCAGACCCATTAGCTGACGACACTTGTCACATTACCATTTCAGAATTGTCCAAGTTTCAAGGACGCAGCACTCGTCTAGACATTCCACACGAGCACAGAATGACTTTAACTGACTTGCTGAATTGATCCAAAATTGTGGCTTTATTGTTAACATCAACCAACATTCTACAATTCCTACTTCATTTCCAACAATCAGTTGCTAACAGCAACGTCATTGAAGACTCTTCGTTTTGCAAAAAAACAGCTCCATCGTCATTTTAAAAACTTTCATTTTATCAGTTATTTAATTTTGGATTTTCGACTGAACGCTGCAACATCATCACCGCAGATTGGCGACTACAACAACTTAACGGTAAAAAATAATTTTGCTTTGTTTGTAGTTGTCATTTAAATACCCTGTCAAATGAAAGCAGTTTTGTAAAACTTAGAAGTTTTAGAAACAACTATTTAATACTTTAACTCTATAAAAAAAATTGAAAAAGTTAATTAAATAGAAAAGTTCTTTTATTAAGGTTTTTACCGTTTTTGTTCCATGACCACTGATCATTGGTTTGCGTGAAACGTTGAAAAAATGCAAAGAATTGTTATTATTCAAATCATTTGATTTATGAACAGGCACAAGTGCTCAAAGCGCTTTTATTTACATTTTTTTGCCGTTGCCAACACATAGGCAGTCTTAACTGCGCATGTTTTTAAAGTTGTTTTAAATGAGAAGCCTTTTGTTTTACTGAACACGAGCACTGTATTGTGCAGTGAAAAATAGCGCCACTGAGGCTAAATGCCAGTTTATGAGTAGCCTGTTTCGATGCGCTATTTTTTTACAAAGAGTGTATGCCTGTGCAAAGTAATTGTCCTCTACATTTTCTCGCTCACAACAGACATGATGTGATTACTTTGGTTCTATATAAAAATTTTCTTTACAAAAATGTACATGTAAACTTTTATTCAAAACAGAAAAGTGTTAATTAATTTCTGGTAAATAAATATTTTTGCAATTATTGTCAAATTTTAAGCCATTTTATAGCCAAACTATTTTTTTGTTCAATGCACTAAATTAATTTTTTTGTTTCAGCTTAAAAATGCCTCCAGCATCTGGTGATGTCAATGTTAAACAGGAAAATAAAGAAGAAGATCGCGTTTTCATTAATATCAATGACGGAGAAAGCTGTGACAGCTGCAATGAAGACGTAATTTGTCACTGTGCAAACTGCAAGTATCGCAACAACGACGCATACAATGAAGAGGATAATTTAATATACATTGACTCGGATGAAGAGAATGAATTACCAGAAAATAGGCAAGAGGGTGAACAAACTGAAATTAAACCTAAAGTTGAGGAGATTTCTGTCAAAAAGGAGGTTATTTCATCTGGCGTACTGAACGATCAAAACCCCATAGCAAATGATGGAATTGACGGCGAACAACAGCGGCCATTGGAATCATTTCAGAGAGACGGCAATCACAATGAAAATGAACATTATGAAGATCAGCAGCAAGTGGGCAGCAATGAAACAGTCGAACTGCCAAACCGCCGAGTTAATAAGGAGCCACCACAATGCGTGCCGCACAATCAAAACAATGAGTTCTCTGTGTCCTCACTTGCTCCAAACCAGACATCAAGTCAAAAGTATGAGTGTCCAATTTGTTTGATCACATTTAACCGAAAAGTTTCACATGAGGCTCATATGCTTAAACATGCGTTAAGTGACGTTCAGACTAGCGAGGAAAATTTTGCTGAATTGCAAACTGAAAACAATTTAACTTCCATTACGGATGAACATCGCCAGTGTTACCTTTGCTTGCAAATTTTCACCTCTGAATCTCAACTGAATGAACATTTACAACAACACAGTAAACGGAGATATTCCTGTGTATACTGCAGAAAGATGTTTCATTCTTACACAGAACTTAATAATCATCGTCGAATTCACACAGGAGAAAAACCGTTTTTGTGTTCTGCTTGTGGTAAATCGTTCAACCAAAAAGCTAATTTCAACAGACATCGCCTCAACATTCATGCAATTAAACCATATCAATGTTCTACTTGCAAAAATACTTTTATGGCAAAAGAATATCAAGTTCACAGAACAAATTGTAACACAAACAACACTCAAAATGTTATACCGACATTAGTTACTGGTAAGTTTCTTAATGCTAAAATTTTTAAAAAACTAACTTAATTTTTCAATAGGATCACCAAGTGATTTATCTCTTCTAAAGAATGTTAAATCACAAATCGCACCTCAAACTGCCATTGGAATTCGCACCGAAATTTCTACTTTGCACCGAAAAAGAGGCATTACTAAAAAGCGTGTTTTCAACTTTTACAAAGGAAAAAAAGAAAAACTTATTCGATGTCAGCTGTGTTCCAGACGTTTTAAAACAAAAGGAAACCTTAAAAATCATCAAAAAATGCACGCCAGAAAAAATCAACTTAATGAAACGGAAAATAGAAGATTAGGAACACTTCAAGTTAAACCCACCGCTCAACCGTTTACTTGTTCTCAATGCCTTAAATCATTTGACGCAAAGCAAAACTTAGAATCTCATGTTTGTCATGCTCAAAACAGTGAAACAAAATCGTATCAGTGTCGGATTTGTCCTCAATCATTTGGACATAAAAAAGAGTTTCAATCTCATTTTCGAATGCATCAAAATCAAAATGATGCTGTTGAAACTGCAGATTTTGCAAACATCAAAACAGAAACTACATTCAATTGTCATTTATGCAACAAACGCTATTTCAAAAAGTACTCGTTGACTGTGCATCTTCGAACACACAACACGTTTGGACCATTGAACAACTTTTCTCAAAATGCTACTTTTTCACTGAAAACTCCCGTTCCTGCTCAAAAACAGAAAAAACTTTCTACTGTCACATCAAAACATAACTGCACATGGGAAAACTGCAAAAAATCTTTTAGATCACCTAGTGAAGTTACTCGTCACATTAGAACGCATACACTAGAAAAACCTTACAAGTGTTCGTTCTGTCCTAAAACTTTCAGTGAAATTGGAAATCGCAATAAGCATGAGCCCAAACATGGCTGTTTTGCAAAATACAATTGCAAAATTTGTAAACTTCCATTTAATTCGTTTGAAAGTTTTAGAAAACATTATTCAACACATCATAATAGTTTTGTTAATTAAATTTTTAATAATTGGCAACTATTATAAAATGTTTATATTAAATATTGGCATGATTTGAATCCACTTATTTCCCCACCAATTTGTTGTCTTTATCAATTATTATTAAATGTATTTTTTCCAATTTTTAAACATTAATTTTTATAAAACATTAAACGAATTAAACATTTTGTAAACACATTTTTTATATATTAAATTAAAAAAGTATCTGGCTAGTAACTGTTAGAGAATTTAGCAATAAATAATAATATTCTCAAATAATTCTGTAAATTTTTTTAAATTTGTGAAAACTTAGTGCATTTAATGTGTAGAGGCTAGCGTCTCAAACATCACATTTTATTTGCATGATTAAATTGTGCAAAAATATTGCGCAAACAAAACAACTAGTTTTAAATGACGTACATAACAAAAAGAACTTGCAAAAAGTGATAGATTTTTGTTAAAATTAGTAAAAACTAAAAATTTTTAATAAGGTTTTTTTAAATGATTATGTGTTAATAGCCGTACTTTGAAGTCATTTAAATCAAAATAGCATTTTTTCTCTGTGTACTAAAAATTAAATGTAAACATATAAGTTGTGTTTTGACTAACTTTTTGCAATACTTTTTGTGTTTTACTAACATTTTGCTACACAAGGTAACAACTGATAAATTTTAATAATTATAAAACAAATAACTAAATACATTTTTTATACAGAATAATGTTAATTTTTGTAAAAGTGTTGTTCAGACAAATAAAAACGCGTTTTTTTGTTTTGATTCAATTAATTAAACGGCTTTTGTGTTGCTTTCGTAATAAAACTGACTTAAATGAAAATGCTGAAGAAATTATTGGTAGCAACTTTGTTATTGTACAACAAAATACACAACCAGTTAAAAATACAGTGATGACAAACATATATGATCAAGAAACTTCATTAAACGAATGGGATGCTATGGCGCCGGATTCAGTCCGATCGACCCAACAAAAATGTAAGTTACTTATAAAAAATATGATAAAGTTTAAACATGTTTTTAAAATTGTTTTTAGGTTTGTCTTCAAGTTTTTCTGAATTTAGTCTTGTGAATCAACAAAATGGATCTCAATTCTCATCAGGTAAGCTTTTTGTGATAAAATTTGCAAGGGTAACTCATGATAATTGAACCAATTAATTTTTATTGAATTCAGTAAGTTTTAAATTATTTTAAATTAAGTAAAAGTTGAAAACATATTTAGAAAGTAGGAAAAAAAGAAACATTTTATTTTTTTTGTTTTTGTAAAGATTCATAAAATGGTCAACAGTTTTTAATCATAAAAATTTATATTTTTTGTAAAAAGAAACTTTAAACTCTCAAAACTGTTTTAAAAAAAACTAACTTTAAACAAACTGAATAGAATAATAATAGTTTGGTTTTTGAAACATAAAATTGTATTGACAATCTTGTTTAAAAAATATATTTTACAGATAACATTGGTTCTAAAATTAACATTGGTCCAAACAAAATGTCTTTTGTCCAGCAATCAACTTTAGAAAACTTAACTAACGAGAATATCCAAGAACCGGATTTTTTTCAAGATATGACTCCAAAACTTAAAAAACCTAAAAAGGTTTGAGTTAATTTGAAGATTATTAATTCTTGTTCTTGTTGTGTTTTTTAACCAATCATTTTTTTGTTGCAGATTTTTGTTGCAAAAGAAACCGAAGTTAGTTCGACTGAAATTATTAAAAAATTTCACGTTAACAATAGCAGAGTTTTAGATTTAGATGATTCTAAGTTTAAACCTTTTGGCGTTTTAGATGACATGCCTACCAATTTACAGGAAAAAACTTTAAATTGCAATGCAAGTTGGGAAGATATGACATCTGAAGAAACATCTTGGAATGAGCTTGACGCTGGTTTGCAAAAAATGCGTCGAGAAACACGTCAGCAAAAGTTTCGTGAGCATCAAGACAATCGGAGAATTAAACAACAAAATCGATGATTTATTTGTAACATACTTTAAGTTTAATAACGCAAAAAATTATTTATTTAAACATTTAAATACCCTTGCCGAGTATTTTCCTTGTTACTAAATTAATTTTTTATTAAATTAAATATTTTTTGTAATCATTTTTATATATATTTTTATTAGTATTAGCTAAAAGCATTTTTGCCTGGGGTATATAAACTGCCCATACAATAAAACTTTGAAGTTAAAAACAAAAAATATTTTTTAAACATGTCAATAAATGTAAAACACTTCATTTATTTTGTAATTCGTAATTAGTTGTATACATTACAGTTATCTTTCACTTAAAATAATATTTAAAACAAGATTTATATTTGGAAAACATTGTATTTTCTAATATAAATAAAATAAACTGGGTTGGTTAATTAACTTGAAACATAAAAAATAATTTTTACCAGGGTCATTAACTTTTTTACTTACACCTTTTATTAACTCATTATCTTAATTAGGTTTCTAAACGCTTGCACTCATTAAAAAACCATTTTCAAAACAAGTGTGAAAGTTACTTAAAACACATTTTTGTTTAATGATTTAAACAAAAAGAACAGAAGCAGAAAGTGAAAAAACACACATTTTAATGTAGACATATTTTTTCCATCTGTTTTTAATTTTAACTTTTGATTTTTATAAAAACAAAATTTTTGTTTATAAATAACTTAACAAATGTTTTTTCAAAAATTTTTTAGTTTTTCATTTGCCCGGAAGGCTAATAGTGTTTTGCATTTAAAGTGATACAACTTGCCTCCTCATTTAACCATGTTATTTACCTTGAAACGTTGAAAAATGTACACGTTACTGCTAAAGACTAACTATCACTGCCCAAAAAAGTTACAACAAACTTAAACTTGATAACACAATGTTTTTTAAATTCACATGTAAACAAATTACCAATTGTAACTATTTTAAGTTGTTTTTAATTTGTTAAAAAATAAAAATTTAATGTGTAATTTTTAAGAATGTTTTAAATATTATTTTTTCTTAACATATCCAATACAAAAAAACAAATCTTTATTAAAAACGTTAAAATTTAAAAACTTGACGTGTTTTTACAAAAAATATATAATTAATTTGAAAATTTATTTTAAATAGTGCATTTTTAATTGTTTTTAAATTAATAACTTAAAAACGGTGAGAAAAAAATATGACTTGTTTTTTAAATAAATTTTTTGTTTTATTTACCTTTGTTTGTTTATTGCCTAAAAGTGATTTTGTTTTTGTTTAATTTGTTTGCATGTTAACAATTTAATTATTTGCAACACGTTAAAAACGATAAAGGTCTAGAAAACTAACAAAACTTTTCAAACTATTCTTTTTGCGTTTCTTAAAATTGGATTAAAAAATAAATCACATATAATGTTAACAGCTAAAGTTTTGTAAAATTAAAGTTTAAAAAATTTGAGATTTATTTTAAAACAATGTACTTAAAAAAATAAAAAAATGTTCTAAAAAACATTCAATGCAAAGAGTCATTAACACAATTATTTTTAGTTGTCAGAATAGATTGTTATAGTTTATGGTTTGGGTTATTGCGGTTTTCATTAAATTTCCGGCTCATTGAAGCCCAAATTCAATGAATATATTTTTTGCAGATTAATATTTTGAAAAATCAGCTTGTTTGTTATGTTTCATTTTCAACTTGAACACTTGATGCAATTGACATTTGTGTTAGTTTTATTTTGTGTAAAATAATATAAAATTTTTTGTTGTAAACAAAGTTTTTTAAAACTTGTCATGTGTTTTATATTGCAAAAACTTGTGTAGCGTTGTTTACTGAAAAAATAAAATTAAAATTTTTTTATTTTTGGTTTTAAAATAAAAATTTATTTATTTGCAGTTTGATTCGTTAAGTTTTTGACCATTTTGACAATCATTTTAAGTTTAATTCTCTCCTTTTTAAATAAAAATGAATTTAAATTGTTGACATTTTTTCAAAAAACGTTTAAACAAACCTGACAAAGGTTATGATTGACACAATTTCAAAATGGCTTTTTCTACTTCAAACTACTTTTCTGAAACATTTAAAAGCATTTTTGATTTTAGTATTGCATCGATTGTTAATAATTTTAGGCGTTTTGAAATTGAGTATTTTTGTTGTTTTCGAGTAACAGTTCAGAGAATTTTGCGGTTTATTTTATCTTAATCTAATTTTGCTGTAGTACATTTGTATAAACTTATAATAATTCCGTGTTAGTGAAGAAAACAAGTGTTTGGGTTAGTATTTCAACAGGAGAATGCATTCTTGTTTTGTCAAAATTGATTAGGTAATCGATTATTTTTTTGCAAATGGCTTACAAAACGTGTCAAATCCGCATTATGTTTTTTCCATTTTATTTATTTGACATTTAATTCAAATTTTAATCTAAAAAACGCCACAAATAACTGGAATAGTTTACAAACAAAAGTCACACTATGTCAAAAAACATGTGTGGCGTATTTTCCAACGTAAATTGACTATTTACACGTGTTATGTTTAGTTTTAAGTAAAACCTTAGCAAAAACAGAAATATTTTACCCGATTTAACTGGATTTCTACACTTTTTGACTTAGTTGCAAACAGTGAAACAGTGTGGGTTTTGCCTTTAGTTTTAAAAAAAAGCAAAAAATTTAAAAAATAGTTTAAGTATAAAAGCCGCCAGGCCGCTGGTGACGTGGTTTTCTTAAGTGAAAATGCGAAACTTTTGTAAACGTGTTATAAGCAACTTTTTCTACCATTAAAAGTCATTTAGGACTTCATATGTTTGTGTTCACTTTTACTCAACATTTTTTTAAAATAAAAATTTGCTACCATTTAATCTCACTTTAAAATTTTTTATTGCACATGTGTTAGTTTGATTTAAAGAAATGGGTTTGAACATGATGCAATGTCTAAAATAAGTTGTTTCCGGATTGTCACAAATAATACAATTAACAGTAAAAACCTAGGGTTTTATTTTTTTGAGTTTTGTTAGTAAGATTAGACGACAATGTTTTATGTTTTAAAAAATCGGGCTTTAACTGTACATTTGGCTATGCTTTATTTGTCGCTTACCCCATCTAGCGGAGTTAAGCAGCTGTGTTGTTGCTAAACTGCATATTTTGGTCAATTTTGGGCCCAATTATTTTAGAAACGGCTTGGCGGACAAATTTGAGACATTTTTTTGTTTATCAGTTCAAAAATACCTTTCCAACGGTAGGCAGCTTGTCAAAATCAAATTTTTTGGAAAAACGGGTTATTAATTTAACAACTTCACTGCACAAGTTTTATTAAAATTGAGCTAAAAAGCAAAAATTAAGCTAAATAACTAGTTTTAAAAATAGTTTAGTTCAGTTTTGTTTACAAAACTATTTAGTTTAGTTTTAAATTAAATCAAATCTCTGTTTTATAAAAACTTATTAGTTATAAATTCAAACAAAGTTTATGAATATAGCGCAACTAAATGACTTTTGAATATGTAAATAATATTTTAATTTTTAATTAAAAAAATGTTTTTTTGTTTAAGTAAAAAATATAAAAAACTTAAATTTTATTGAAAACAATCATGTTTTTTAACTAACAGTATTAAATGTTCAAATACATGATATTTTTACAACAGTTTTTAATATTAACTATAAGATTAGTTGGTTATCATGTAAAACCGAGTTAAACTACAATTAATTGGAATGTTTTTCTACTTGCTCTTGTGTTAAACATTATTGTCAATAGTTGTTTACAACATTTTTTTGACATAAGGCTGTTTGTTATTTCAATTATCATCTTCTAGTCATATTTTGTTTTTTAATTTTTTTGTGTTTGTTTCCGTCATTCAGTTTATTTGCAATCAGGCAAACAATATTGTTGCACTCATATCTAATAAACATTTTGGGACATTTGGAATTGTTGCTGTTTCAAATAAATACCTAAACTCACGTTTTTGTGCTTGTTTTGCAATACCTTTTGACTTTTTTCAATAAACAAAATATTCTTTATAGCAATAGATCAAGTGCACAAAGAGTCAATAAAAATTCAATATTAGCAATAAATTAAATAAACAAATGGGTGCGTGTTAAAAAGATCATGTGATAATAAATAAACAATAAGGCAAACTTATTTTAAAATGTACATGAACTTGAAATTTTTAACCAATATTAAATTGTTTAATTCAATTTTTGTGGTTTCGAACAATATCAGTTATAGTGTGCATTTTCTAGTAACAATTTTAAAAATTTAGTTTTTGTTTTTGATTTTGTTATGTTGCTTTTTGCTAAGCAAGTTAAATTATTTTAAACAAAAATTGAGCTCATGGTTTTGCTTTTTAAAGGAGGTAGCAAAAACAAAAAATTTTTCAATTTTAAAATTAAAACTTGAAACTTGGCATGTAGATTCAGCTCGTCGAGCTGAGCAAAAAGTTAAAAACACTAAGTGTTCAAGTTTTTTCAAGAGTTCAAAAATGGCGTCCAAAAATGACCAAAAATGCATTGAAATGTGTTACGCAGGCAAGCACAGCGCCGGTCATTGCCAGCAACAGAAATGTGCAAGATGCCGGTAGCGGCGCTGTTCTCGCTCGCGTAACACATTTCAGTGCATTTTTGGTCACCTTTGGATGCCATTTTGGAACCCTTGGAAAAACTTAAACACTTAGTGTTTTTTAACTTTTTGCTCAGCTCGACGAGCTAAACCTACATGCCAAGTTTCAAGTTCTAATTTTAAGTTTTAAAAATTTCTTGTTTTTTGCTATTTCCTTAAAAATTTTTTTAAGTCAAAAAAAATAAAAAATTTTTAACATGTTGTTAATTTTTAAAACTATTTTTTACTTATTATTAAGTTTTTAGTTTTCAGTAAAAAAACAGTAAAAATTTATGATCTAATAATAATGATCTTGTTCATAAAACTTAAAGTCAACTTGACAATCTTTGAAACCAATTGTTGTTTTCTTAACAATTAGTTAAATTTAAAAATTTATACACAATTTTTTTATAGGATTTATTAAAGAATTTGCAATTAAATTTTTTTTACAAAAAATGTTGCAACAGTTATCCATAATTGAAATCACTAGTGCGCAAAACCTATTTTTTATAGTTCAACTTATCTTTTATTATGTTGCAAAGTTATAATATTGCAATATTTTTTCAGTCTGTTGCTCTTTTGCAAGTTTCACAAAACCAACGACCAGTGCTCACACAAACAGAATATCAAAATAAAAGAGAGAAAGAATAGGGTGTGAGAGAAAAATTGGAAAAATGTTGTGAGAGGCAGTCATACGCCACTGAAAAGAGGTAGAAGCAAGCAGTTGCAGGTTCCAGAATTCATTCTTTTGCATCTTTTTGTTTGTTGCACATCTAAATATGATTTGAAAAGTAATTTTTACAATAAATTTTTTGTTTGTAAATTAATAAAAAATTTTTAAACATTTTTATTGAGTTTTTGTATATAAGTTTGGCGTCATTTCTTGTAAAACTTTTTGTCGCGTTTAAAAATTTTGTTTTTTGATTTAAAAAATTTTCAGTGTTTTTAACTTGATAACTGTGTTATTGTTTAAAATTTGTAAAAGCTTTGTATATTTTTTTAAAATGATTTTTAAGAACATGATGATTTAAAATAAACACAATGATCAGTTGAGCCAAATTGCACATACATAAGCAATATTTGTACCTAAAACTTGTGTTTAAATTTTAAAATGACTCTTCACAATGCTTAATTTTAAACGTAAGTTTTAAAAGGTAAAGTTCTAAAAGTTTTTTAGATTGAAATAGTTTTATTTATTAGTCGGGATTTTCAGCACAATAAACCTTAAAGCCAAACAAGGAGGCAGGCTGCGCTGCGCACGCTCTTGTGTATTCTCTATGAGAAAATTTGTAATTTTCGATTTGCGATAACTTTGTCAATTTTTAAGCTAAAATTATGTTTATAGTCTTAAATTGTAGGTAACGATTAGGCCAAAGGATCCCTAAATCAAAATCTTTTTAAATGTTTGATGAGTGGGAAACCATTCTGAAAGAATACATTGTAAGATTTCGAATTTATGTTAAGTAATGAACAAAATGTACTTAAATGATTTAATTTACCGTTGTAAAGCTCTAGCAAGATCGCAGTGGTTTTGTTTTATAATAAAGCTAATTATAAAAAAATGTTTCCAAACTTTTTATATTGCAAGTTGAGTACAAAACTTTGTCAAAAACAACACCTTTTTCATTTAACTTGCAATATAAAAAGTTTGAAAACATTTAAAAAGATTCTGATTTGGGGATCCCTCGTTTTAATCGTTACCTACAATTTAAGACTATAAACATAATTTTAGTTTAGGAATTGACAAAGTTACCGCAAATAAAAAATTACACACAATTTTGGTGAACAATGCATTACGCTGACTAGAGCGCCGCTTGTGGCCGTGTCTGGCATTAATGTCATTTTTTCATAATTTGTTTTATTATAAAACAAAACCACTGCATTCTTGCTAAAACTTTACAACAGTAAATTAAATTTTCTAAGTACAATTTGTTAAACATTTAACATTCAATTCAAAATTTATCATTTGTAAGGTCGATGAATCATTATAGAAATCACATCACCTTTATGTCATTAAAATTGCTTTTGCTTAACTACATCAACAACTATGAATCAGGTTAAAATAGTTACAAGTGCAGTTTAAAAAATTGTTTTATTAACATTAGTTGTTACACATTTTTATTTTAAATGTAGTTGCTGTTTTAACCTAACCAATTAGTAATTCAAAATGTTTATTAACACACATTGTGAAAAAAATTTTAAAAATTTATATAAAGGTGCTAGACTGCTTTAACAACAAAATTTTTTTTGCAAAATTTAAAAATATTAGTTTTAGTTTTAACAAAACTCAATATTAAACTTAGATATTTTTTGCCAATTCAAAAATGTTGTTTACTTTAAAAGTAAATGGTATTTTAATTAAAATAAAAATGAAATTTGAAACGTCAAAATTTTGATGTGACAGTATAATTTTATACTCTAAAAGTTGATTGACAAATTTGAAATGTCATAACATAACTAAAACATTTTATAATTTTTTGCATAATTAAACTCAACTGTCAATTATTTGTAAATAAATTTATTTATTTGTCAAAAGTGAAAAAATTTTAAATTAAAAATCATTTAAAAATTTTGAATGACAATTCAAAAATAACATTTTTAATTTTTTAAAGGTTTAAAAATTATTTTGTTTGTAAACGCATAAAAAGGTTTTCTTGCAAAAATCAGTTTAAAGAGTGATCACAACTGCCCATAGAGCTTCGCCCCAATTTTTTTCTCCATTCAAACAACAACAAGTTATACCTTTTTGAAAAGGTAATTTTAAACTAATACAACATGAAAAAATATTAGAGTGAGGAACCTTACAGTTTTCGAGAAAATCGGGCCCAAAGTTGCCATTTTTTATGCATTTACTATATCGCTGCATCAGTCAGCTGTGGATTGTGTCGCCCTCTATTGGATCATTTTTGCTGATTTTTTGTTTCATTGAAAGCAATGCATTTTTGGAAACTTTAGACCCGATTTTCTCAAAAACTGTAAGGTTCCTCATTTTGATTTTTTTCTGTTGTATTAATTTAAAATTACCTTTCCAAAAAGGTATAACTTGTCATGGTTTGAATGGGGAAAAAAATTGGGGAGAATCTTGTGATCACTCTTAAATCACTTGTTGTTTTGTTGTAGAGTTTTGTGTCTAAACATAAGTAAAAATATCAACAAGAACTAGTCACGTTTTCTAAAATATAGAAAGTTTGTTCGAAACTGTCACAATTAATAAAAACGATTAACAACACGCGCTAGCTTTAACAATTTGTTTTATTTTTAGTTTTGAAAAAAACAAGTTGCAAGTTTTTGAATATTGTTTAAATTGCTTTTGCTCAGTCATGTTTTTTTATTTAAATAAATTAATTTTTTAAAAACCATTTAAAATAAAAAGTTTTCATTTTTATTACGTATGGCAACAGGTTTTTAACCAACTAGTAAACATAATTTTAAATTAAAAATGTTTATTTAAAATGTTTACATTTTTGTTACCAAAATTTGTGATTTTTAAAAATAAATACTAAGTAAAAACTATTTTTTTTGCAGTCCATTATGGGGTAAACAATATTCATCGTATTCAAAAAATAATAATGATTACAAACACTTTGGCGAAGTCATCTCGGCCATCATTTTCATTGTCATTGTCACTATTTTGTTTTTTTGCTTTACATTACTACCTGTGTTTTAAAAATGATTGATTTTGTTGCTCTTTGATTAAATGCTGTATTTTTAAAGCATTTTTCGTGAACGTGTTTTACATTTATGACCTTTTTTATATTTTATTAAAAACTTGGGATGTTTTATTATAAACTTTTGTTTTTAAGTGCCGTGATTTATTAACACTATTTTAAAAACGCAAATTACAAGTTAAAAAATTAATAATGAGTTTACGCAAAAACTTTTGTTTTATTTTTTGCAAAACTGATTTTGTTTTTTCAACAAAAATATCAAACACATTATTTAAAAATGTTTTCATATTTAACTATAAAAGTTTTAAATTTTTATTTTAAAATTTTATTTGTTTGAAAAAATGATAAATAAGTTTTTTATTTTACCAACTATAAATCAACTTTTAAAATTTAACAATTTGTTTGAATTTCATTAGTTTTGCCATCAATAATGTCATCCCATTAAACATAAATTGTTTTTTGTTTTTTAGTTATCAAAATGAAAACAATTAGCGCTAATCATCGATCATCAAAATTGTTTTCCAATTTAAATATTTTTTTTGTTTTAGTTTTAAGTGCATTTTCAAGTGAATTATTTTTTTGTATATTGAATAAACCTGTAGCTAGTTTAATTCACTTATCACTGGTTTCTGCAGAAACACGGCCTTATTCTAACACCTTTTCTGATTCTTTTGAAGGTAAAATAACCATTAAAAAAATTAAAGATTTAAATAATGTGTAACATAATATTAAAAGATGAAACTGAAGAACAGCGCAGAGAAGATGCTTTGCAACCATTGCCTTGCGAAACTGGGTATTTTGAATGTTCAGACAGTCTTTACTGCGTTAAACAAAAGTACAATTGTGACAAAATTGAAGATTGTGAAGATGGTTCTGATGAACATAATTGCAGTAAGTTTAAAACTAAAGTTGATTTTTTGTTACTAACAAAAATTTTAGCTGATAATAGCAAATCTAACTTTTTTGATAAAATGTTTGCTAAACGACCTGATGAAGATCGCGAAACACGTAAAGCAAATTGTTCCTGGAATTCAATACCTGAAAAATGCACATGTTCTAAAAAAAGCATTTTTTGCGTAAATCAAACTTTTAGTTACATGCCAAACAACATGCCAAAAGAAGTAAAAGAACTGTAAGTTACTTTTTTTCTAGTTATAACAGTTGTAATGATAAAATATATTATTTCAAAGTGATTTATCTGGCAACCAACTAACAACAATTGACAGCAATTTTTTCTCAAACAATTACAAAAAACTAAAATCATTGTAAGTTAAAATTTTAATAAATCTACTTTTTTAACTTTTCTAATCTAATATTTTAAAATATATAGTCAAGTTATTTTAAACTAACTACATAAATTTTTAAAAATACATATCAATCTTTGTTAGTCTAAATTTGTAACTAATCTTGTTGTTATAGTTTGAATATCACGTCAAAAAAACATTTTTAAATCATTTGTTTGCATTGAATTATTTTATGTAATACAGCCGACCACAAAACATGTTTGTTTGGTTGACGACTCATAGCATGATTTTATTTAAAAGGTTTACCCTGTTTGTAGTGCTTTAGATTTTAATGTTCATGAGGGCAAATGTGGTAACAGTTGTAATGGAAAAAAGCAATTGTTGCCAACTGTGATTCTGATTGACGTTTACATTCATTGTAAAGACATTAAAAGCTTTGTCAACGACGCTAAAACATCCTAAATTACACTATGCATATATAACAGTTAATTTTTTTGTTATTGCACTTTTTATTAAATGCAGCCACAGATTAACCTTCTTTTGTTTCTTGTCATCAAATAATAAGTTAGTTTTTATATAAAACATTTCATCTATTTGTTAATAAAACTTGACTTATTAACTAGTAAAAAATTGAGCAAAGTTTTTTTTATTTTTCAGTTTTGTTACATTTGTTTTAAAATTTACCAAACATATTTATAAAAACAAAGATATTTATAAATAAATAAATGTTTACAAAATTGTTTCATTTAAAATTTACAAAATGTTGATAAAAATAAAACACAGCATACAAAGTTCACTCTGTATTGCAATTTAAACTGTCGAAAAAAGCGTCACTAAGCTAATAAAAAATACTGGTGATGTGCAAACAAACCGCGGCAAATTAATTGATTAGCCAATCAATCTGCATTAATCGCTTCATTGAGCTTATTTGTAAATTAAAAAATTAAACACATATATTACTTAAACATTGACCTGTAGTGCCATTAAACTGCTTATAATTAATTTTGTCTAGTTAATGCAACAATATCTAAATAATTTTTTAACTCTTTTAACTCTTTTAAAACTTGTTTTTTGTTATACATCTATCTATTTCTATTGTTTTTCAGAATTCTCACTAAAGCACATGTATTTGTCATTGGTTCTGGAGCTTTTAATAATTTAAAAGAGCTTACATATCTCAACTTAATTGGCAATCGAATCACTCGACTTCCAAAGCACATTTTTCGCAATAATACTAATTTACGAATACTCTACCTTTCTCACAATCCATTAAAACACATTGACGAGCATACTTTTTCTGGTTTAAGTTATCTTAAAGAACTGTAAGTATTTTAATTTTCAATTCAGTTTTTGTCAAAACAAAAATAAAATTTTACAATTAATTTAAGTGTTTGTATAAATAGTTAATATATTATGTTTTTAAAATTTAGTGATTTAAGGTACTGTCAATTGACAGCACTTGAACATTTGACTTTTGAACCATTAAAAAATCTTGAACTTCTTTGGTTGCAAAGAAACAACATCAAAGTGATTGCCAAAGATGCATTTGTTGGTTTATCAAAACTTGACACTTTGTAAGTTTTTTTAAACCTTTTAAACACACATTATATTTACTTTTTAATTTGTTTACAGATCATTATCTTTTAATAACCTTTTTAAAATTCATCATTTAAACTTTTTTGATTTAACCAGTTTAAAATCACTGTAAGTATTTAAAATGAAAATAAAAATTAATTTTTAAATTTTTTGCACAGTTCTCTTTCTTACAATGAACTTGAAATTCTTGAAAAAAGACCTTTTGAAACACTACGTTTATTGGAAAAACTGTAAATTTATTTTTTTATGTTTAAAAAAAGTTTTAACTAATTAAAAATTTTTAATTTTTAGCGACCTAAGTCACAATAAAATCACATTCATTGACAAAAAAGTCTTTTTGAATGTCACAAATCTCGTTTCTCTGTAAGTTTGACTTTTTTACAATTTTTTCAGTTTTTTTGACAGTTTATTTCAAACAAAATGCAAAAGTTTATGTTTTTAAATTTTTGTAAATGTTGAAAATAAACAATGATATAAAATGTTTTATTTACAAATATTACCGTTAATTAAATTTTTTTTATTTGTATTTAATTTTTAAAACAAAACGATTTACAAGTAATACTGTTAATCTTTTTTTTGTTTTTTTAATTTAATAACTTTTTATACTTTTTAGTATTTTTATGTAATTTTTATTTAGTTTTCACTTGTCTTTTATGTTCACTAGTTTATTGTCCATTTAAAATGATTATTTGTGCTGCTGCATTTGTCAAGGCAAACTTGCAATTGAACAAAAGCAACTGATCAGTTTTATTAATTGTTTTTCTAACGACAATTCAATTTATTTTTACTTTTTGTTGTTTATTGCATTCCAAAAAGTAATGCATACCTAAACTGAATAAATTATAAAGACGTCTCAACTGTTTGTTTATACTATAAAATGTCAAAATTATTTTTATTTAATAAGTAATATTTTTTAATTTTAATTTAGCGATCTGCGTGGCAATAATTTCAGAAAAATTGACCGAACAATTTTGAGCCATGCAAAAGAACTAATGTACATGTAAGTAATAACTTTTTATTTTATTCACTAAATCTAAATGAATACATGTGTTTTTGACAAAATTGCTGTTTATATGAGTTTAATATTAAAAAATATAAGTGATTTTGAATTCATTTAAACAAAATGTTTCTACATTTATTAACTTTTGATATCAAAATTGCATTTAAGTTGAAAAATTTTTAAATTTTTTACGTGACTTACTATAATTGAATTTTTATGTCAACAGATATTTTGATGAATTCAAGCAATGTTCTACAGTGCCACACGTTCGCGTTTGTTACCCCCGCACTGATGGCATCAGCAGCGTGAACCACCTGCTCGATAATGTCATCCTCAGAGTTTCAGTTTGGATTGTCGCATTTATAGCCTGTATCGGAAACGTTTCCGTTCTAGTTGGCCGAATGATTGTTGTCGAACTCAATGAGGTAAGACTGCGACAAAATGCTAAACTAGCGACTTTTAATGTCTAGTTGTACTCTCTAGTGAACAGTCAACAAATTGTTCAGAAAAAAAGCACTAACAAATTTTTACAGGTTCATTCTTTTTTTATTAAGAACCTCGCACTAGCAGACTTTCTGATGGGCCTTTACTTGTTTATTATTGCCTATCACGATGTGGAGTTTCGAAATGAATACATCAATCACGAGTCGTCCTGGCGAAGTAGCTGGCAGTGCCAGTTCAGTGGCGTCCTGTCCACCATTTCCTCTGAATCCTCCGTTTTTATTCTCGTTTTTATCACCGCTGACCGCTACGTTTCAGTGATGTACCCGTTCTCAATGAAACGGCGGCGAATATCGAATGCCGTTCTTGGCATGTTTGTCGTCTGGTCGCTGTCAATTGCCATCGCCATCATTCCACTTGTCTTCTCTAATTGGTTTCCAAACGAATTCTACGGCAACAATGGCGTCTGCCTGGCGCTGCAGATTCACGACACATTTGCTGCCGGTTGGCAGTACTCATTCCTAGTTTTTGTCGTCCTCAACTCTATAGCCTTTGGCTTCATTGCTTTTGCCTATATCAAAATGGCCACTACAATCATTCACTCTAGTTTGAGCATTCGAAGTACTCAGATGACGCAAGATAAGGCAATTGCCAAACGTTGCAGCTTTATCGTCGCCACTGATGGTGTTTGCTGGCTTCCAATTGTCATGATCAAGGTGGCCGCTATTGGAGGTAATGCTTGCACAAAATTAGTTGTCTTTTGTTTTTAAGCAACAAGTGTTGACTACTAAATAAAACCAAACAGTGGGCTTATGCTTAAACAACCATTTCGTTTGACAGGCATTCCAATCAACCAAGACTTGTACGCCTGGGTGGCCGTCTTTCTCCTGCCGGTCAACTCTGCGCTAAATCCCGTTCTGTACACACTGACGACCAAAATGTTCAAACAGCAAATGAACCGCATGTTTGCCCATCGCTTTTCATCTCGCTACCGCGGACACCAGCCTTCAACGGCGGCCGGAGAGAATTCAAATTCTTCATTTTGTTCCATTAGTCAACGAGACGTATCAAACGCTAACAACCACACGGTGACCACTGCTGGCGGCAACGGCGTTTACTCTTCCAAGTTTAGCAGTCAAAACTCACTCTATCTATTTAACAGACGATTTCCAACATTTCCGTTTTTTACTAGAGTAAGTGCAATACGGCTGTGCTATATTTTGCTTTATTTAACAGCTTTTTTCTAGAAACGATCTACAAAATCAAATAAATCTTCCATGAAGCCAATTAATGAGCCGGTCGAAGAAACCACTGACAACAGGCCAATGATCAGTATGAGCAATTTTTCTGTGGCAAAAAATAATGAACCAGCAGAAAACTTAACATCACCTGTTACATTACAAGTTAAAGAAACAACTGGTAATATTGAAACGACATTTAAAAGCGATTCTCACATTGAAAATTCAATTAAAAAAAGCAATACTTTTTAAAAGACTTAATGATTATTTTTATGTTATTAATAACTACAAAAAAACTATTTAATTTACTTTTATAATTTTTTAATACTAGTTAATAATTTTTAATAGTATTAAAAACTAGATTTGTAAATGAACCTTGTTTAATATTTTTATTTTTTTCATCGTTTAAATCTGTAATAAAAGTCATAAATTCAGTATTAAAACTAAATCAAAATAAGTGTTGGCTATTTTTCTTTAAAAAGTAATTTAATAAATTAAAAATAAAATATTGTTGTGTGCATGTTAGAAAAATTGTCGTTTGTGTGCAATAAAATAAGTTTGACTTTTATGTTTTGTCGTTTGCGTTTTAAATCTACTTGGCACAAACGGCACGCTCAACAAGTTGTTAATAAAAAAACGTAAATTCAAAAAATGTTGTTTTAAAAAAACACACTTTTTATGAAAAAATATAAATTTAAATACATCAAATAAACAATTGTTTGAATGACGCATTTTGTTTTTTGTTTAGTTTAACTTTAACCATGACCTACAAGTTTTTATTCACGTTGCATCACTTGTTTTTATTGCACTTAATGTTTGTTTTAACAGCGATTTACAACTTTAATCTTTTTTTGCTTTATTTTAAACTAAAAATGTAGGCGTTAAAAGCAACAAACAATTTTATTTATTTTTCTGAAAAATATTTTTGGTTTTTAAAACTATTTAAAATGAAAAATCAAGTTTTTAAATTATTTTATATTTGCTTTTTGTTTAACATTATTTTCAATTTTAAAAATGTTGTAAAAACAACACCTTCTTCTCAACCAAGTTTTTCTAATGTTTTTTGCAATACCAGTTTGTTGTGTGGTTTGAACGCTTTGTGCATAAACAATAATTGCATTTGTCAGTTTGGATATAATACGACTGCTCATTTTTCAAATTGCACTCAAATTTATTGTCAATATAATTCGCAATGTCCCATAGATGGGCAATGTGTTAACGAAATTTGTCAATGTCCAAATGACAGTTGCACAATTGATTATGAAACACAATTGTGCCACAAGAAAAAAAGTGATACATTAAACCTTTTAGTAGTTCTTCCAATAATCATTATACCTCTTGGCATTATTGTGTGTTTTGCGTTTCGTTTGCACATTCAACTTTTGAAAACAGGTCATTTTCCTGAACGGGTCGGATGGCGACAATTTATCAATTGGCCGTTTGATTGGCCAGACAAAACTACCGACAAAACTAAACAACCACAACAAAAAAGTTTTAAATAAATTTTGACAAAAACAACTTTTTGTTTAAAACGGTTAACTGTCATAAACTAAAAATTAATTATTGCTTGATAACATAATTTTTTTGTTTGTCTATTTATTATCTTAAATAAATTTATGCACAATATCTAATTAAATCAGTATAATAATAGTTATAAATTAGTCGCTGACAAGCATTACTAAACTATCTAACCCATGTCAATCAATTATTTTAATATCATATAAATTTTGTATGATTAACAACGTAATTAAAAATTAAACATTTTAGAATAAAAATGAATTTTTTTATTTTTGTTTGTGTTTTTATTCTTGGCGTTTATCAAATAAATGCTGTTTTACAACCAATCATTTATAACTTACCTTTAAATGTAATTTTTTTAAATATTTTTTAACTTTTTAATTAATTTTTTTAATTTTTTAATAGCTTGGTATAACTGAACCAAAACCAGGAAATATTTGGCCAAAACCACACAAACAACAATCATCTACTACCCAATACACAATAGACAAATCAAAATTTCATTTTACAACTAACGCTCTTTCTTGTGATATCATTAAAGGAGCTATTGACCGGTACAATAGTTTAATTTTCATTGATAAACACTCTAGCAAAGCACCAAATCACAGTTTAATTGAAGAAGTAAAAGTAGAGGTTAGTGACTTGTCATGCGGTTTTCCAACTCATGATGCCGATGAAACTTATACAATTCACGTACCTGCCCATGGAGCGCCTCACCAAATTTCCATTAACTCCAAAACCGTATGGGGTGCTTTACGGGCTTTTGAAACCCTGAGTCAAATTGTTTACGCAAATGATGAACATCATCTATTTCTCAACCAAACTGAAATTGAGGACGCTCCGCGATACAAATACAGGGGCCTTCTTTTGGACACTGCTCGCCACTACCTGCCAAAAAAGATCATTCTAGCAAATCTTGATGCAATGGCATACAACAAATTTAACGTGTTCCATTGGCATCTAGTTGATGATCAAAGTTTTCCTTTTGTTTCCAAGCAGTACCCTAATCTTAGCAAAAAAGGAGCCTACACTGAAAAGCACGTTTATTCAACAGATGTTATTAATGAAGTAATCAGCTACGCCAGGATGAGAGGTATTCGGGTAATACCTGAACTAGATTCACCTGGTCACACGCATGCACTGGCAAAAGCTTTTCCTGATTTACTGACGCCATGCTATAAAAACGGTAAATCTCATCAAGCCAACTATCCACATTACGATGCTACTGAAGTGTTAAATCCAATGAAAAATGAAACTTACTCAATTATGAAAAACTTGTACTCTGAGTTCAAAAGCATTTTTAAAGATCAGTATATTCATTTAGGCATGGATGAGGTAATGTACAGTTGCTGGAAATCTAGTCCTGAAATTTCTCAGTTTATGGTCAAACATGGTATGAAAGCCTATCACGAAGTTGAGGAGTACTACGTGAAGCTTACACTATCAAATGTCAAAGAAGTGGGCTACAAATACCTTATTTGGCAAGATCCTGTAGATAATGGCGTTAAGGTATTAAACTTATCATTTTATCAAATCAATTTTTTATTCAATTGTTTGCAGTTGGCACCTGATTCAATTGTCGGCGTGTGGAAGGACAAACATCTAGATCCATCAATGGATTTGTGGCAAAACTACATCAGCAAAGTCGCCAAAAAAAGTAAATTGGCAAAATAATCTTGTTTTAAGTTTAACACTATCAATTCTGACAACACAGATTACTCCATAATATTATCTGCATGCTTTTACTTAAACTACATAACTACACCTTATCCGGGAAAAGACTGGGAAACTTTCTACCAGTGTGACCCGAGAAACTTCACCGGAACAGAGGCGGAGAAAAACTTAGTCATAGGAGGACAGGCTAACGTTTGGGGTGAATTTGTCGATCAGACGAACATACTAAGTCGATTGTGGCCAAGGGCGTCAGCAGTCGCCGAGCGGCTGTGGTCTGATGCGGCCCAAACTAAAGACATTCAAACTGCTCGTTTCCGCCTGGATATGCAACGTTGTCGCATGCTACGGCGTGGCATCCCAGCGGCGCCAATCCTCAACGGCTACTGCGGCGATTGGGAGATCCCAGATGATGAAGGGGAGCTGGTCAATGCCGCACAAATTGTTAAACTTTAAACAGAAAAAAGTGATTAAAACTGTCGATTTTTTTTATTTTGAACACTACTACTATTTTGAAAAAAAGACTAAAAGACAATAATTGATCGTATGCATTTACCCTCTTTTAGCAGCTGAAAAGCGTCATTAATTTGCTCCAGTGAGAAGCGGTGCGTCACCAGTCGATCAATATTGTACTGCCCATTAAGGTACATCTCACCGAGCTGATTAAAGCCCTCATCAGAGCGCTTTTTCCCTAGAAAGCCGCCCGCCACCGTTCGACCGGTGAGCATTTCAATGGCGGGAAAGTTGAGCGTCTTTCCGCCGACGCCCACCAGAGCCAGCGTGCCGGTCGGCTTGAGCGCCTTGAAGGCACTCTCCATCACCCCCTGGTTGCCAATGCACTCAATGGCGTAGTGAACGCCGCCGTACTTCTCCTTCAAGTACTGCTCCACCGGTCTGTCCAGCTCCTGCGGATTGACAAACTCCGTAGCGCCAAACTCCAGGGCGATGGCCTTCTTGCTGTTGTTAATGTCAATGGCGATGATGTTCTGGGCGCCGTTGAACTTGCACCCAAAGACGGCATTCAGACCAATGGCGCCTAGGCCGATGACGCAGGCAGTCGAGTTGGGCGACACCTTGGCGAGGTTCGTTGCGGAGAGTTTGGAAAATTTTCTTGTTTAAAGTTTAAATAAGATTTTTAAAACCCCTTTATTAAATTTTGTTTTTAAATTTTAAATTTTTAAAAAAACTTTTTTCAAAAAATTTTCCCTAAAATTTAGAAAAAAACAAAAAAGGTTTTTTACAAAAAAGTGGGCTCCGTGGAAATTGAAAAATGAAAAATTTATCTTGTGAATTCCCCAAATGCCAAATTTTGTCTAGGGTAGCTTCAAATCTGCTTTTTTTTGGGGAAAATTGACTTTTTCTAAACAAATAAATGTGTTTTGAAAAACAAAAAATACTGTCAGTAAGAGTTACTTCTCTACTTGATTTACAACTTTAAATCATTAAATTCTGATTTGTGGTTCCAAAGTTATCGTCAAAAGTTTGAAAAATTCCAAAACTCGGTCTATGGGAAAACCATGCATTCCTATGGGGGCGGTCAAAATGCATGCAAGTCAATGGCGCGATGCATTTCCTATGGCGCATTGACAGGACATTGACAAGGCATTTACTATTACGCAAATTTCATGTGCAAAACAAAACTAACCTCAAAAACTTAACAAAATCAAGTTTTGAGCATTTTAAGTTTTTTCTAAAATTTTTTCAATGATGTACTTTTTTAGAAAAGCTCAATTAACTTTTCCAAATCATTAGGCGTTTTGCCCACAAATTAACAAAAGTTATAAAAAAAATTTTGTGTAGTTAAACAATTTGAATATTCAGCTAAAGAGTTACTTTTGTTTTAAAACATTTTTTTAATAAAATAAAAGTTAGTTTAGATTACGCATGTTGAAATTTTACACTGAGTTTGATATGTTATCAATTTCTGGTAACATCGATTAAACACAAATCTTGGTATTCAATTTTATAATAAAATTGTGCTCTGAAAACTAAAACAGACAAAATTAAAAGTTCAGTTGAACTAGTGTAAAAAAGTGCAAAAAACTTTTCAGTCAAAAAGTCAAATTGTTAAGATAAAGCTCAAAAATTTTTAATAATAATTTTTACTAATTTGCCTGAAAACGTGCAATGACAAGGATAAGTTTTTTGAGTTTTTCCTAAAAAATACATTATTGAAAAAAATTTTAGAATAAACTCAGAATGCTAAAAACTTAATTTTGGTAAGTTTTCGAGAATAGTTTTGCTTTTTGCACAAAAATTGCTGTGATAGTCAATGTGTTATCAATGCGCCATAGGAAATGCATTGCGCCATTGACTTGCATGCATTTTGACCGCCCCCATAGGAATGCATGGTTTTCCCATAGACCGAGTTTTGAAACTTTTCAAACTTTTGCTGATATTTTTGGAACCGCTTGTCAGAATTAAATAATTTAAAGTTGTAAATCAAGTAGAGAAGTAACTCTTACTGACAGTATTTTTTGTTTTTGAAAACACATTTATTTGTTTAAAAAAATCGCTTTCGGAAAAAGTACTGACAGAACTTTTGACTCACCCTGTATAATTTTTGTGTAAACGTCATATCCTTTATGCAAGTTGATTTTACGCTAGTAATACTTCCGATTTCAATTTCCAATACGTAACACAAGCACACAATTTGACGTTTTTGTACAATCTTTGTTTGTTTGTTTATTAAAACCTTCGTTTAAAATGATTGTATTTTATTGTAATTGAGTTGCTTATCTTGCATTAAACGGTTAAATAATGTTTATATAATTTGAATGCTTTCATGTTTATGCGTTTATGAAATAAACTCAGTTTCGTTATTATCTTAATAATTTAACAATTGTTTAAAAAGTAAAATGTTTTATTATTTAGTTTTTGAGCATTGTATAAAATATATATTTTTAATTTTAGATGCATCAATAACAATGATTGTTCTGAAAGTTATCATTTGTTATTTACTATTGCAACTTTCTGCAACTCAATCAGCAGCAAATTTTACCAAACCGTGTTATAAAGAAAACTATGCTGACGATCAATCAGTTTGGTTGCTCCAATGGGAAGATAACTTTGAAAGGAAAAAATTGACTGAAACCAATGAATGGGACGTGCAACATGAATCTCATTTTTGTGGAGGTAAATTAAATAAAAATGTTATGTAAAATTTTCATGTGAATCTTACAATGCGAGAAATTATTAACAAAGATAGACATTAGTTGCGACATAAAGCAAAACAAGTTAAATTTTTTTGCTTTAAACTGTGACGTAGTGTTTTATAAGTTGTTTTAAATTCTTTTTGACAAAACTAAACAAAAATAGCTTTAACAGTAATTGCAGTGAGTTCAAACAACAAATACTACAATTTATTTTTGTCAAAAAGTTCAATTTGCTCGTACATTGCAACTAAACTAACTTTACTTAAAAGGAAACGGTATTGAGCAGGAATCTTGCAACGTTCAACAAAATGTCCACCTTATCTCGGGAACACTTTCTTTGTGGGCGCAAAAAGAAAAAGAAGACTACTTAAACAAAAATTCACTGCTGCGACTGTGACCACAAAAGGTGTGTTCAGTTATGGTCGTTGGGAGTTTAGGGCGGCGTTGCCCATGGGAAATCAAATTCGAGCAACTGTTTTTACGCGCAACGACAATGAAAGTTACTGGCACGAGTTTGGCCAAATGGACCTGTTTGCAAACACCGGAGACCCAATCATCTTTAGGGGTGTCCATTTTGCAAATAGCAGTGGCAATTACAAGCCTAATGACTACATTTTAGACGTACCATTAAATGAGATGAATGCTTTTCATCTGTACGGTATTGAATGGAATGAAACAGGAGTCCAATTTTTTCTGAACAACAACTACAGTAAAGTTATAAATTTCAATAAAGGTAGAAAATATTTTGTTTTTAACTTAAATTTTAACGTTAGACATTTATTAGCTTCAAACGGTATGGTTCCTAATCACAATATTCGCATTCAAATTGGAGTCGGTGGTAAATTGTTTGCTAAAAAAATACCAGAAAACTTCGATCAACTTCGTTGGAAATGTCCAGCTTTCATAATTGATTATGTTCGAGTGTTTGAAAAGGTTTCAAAAGAAAATGTTGTTTTTGAAAAGTTTTCAAAATGCGAAAATATTTTAAATGACACCGAAAAATCAAACGCATTAATTCAAAACATTTGTGCACTTTCAATGAATTTAATGAAAAATAAAAACAAGTTTTTTGAGTTACAAGAAATTAATTGGCGTAAGTGCTATTCAAATTTTAATTATTTTAATTTTTAATTTTTGTTTATTTTAAAATTTTAGTGCCAATTGTTATAGTTATTTTGCTGGTGCTTTTTTTAATTCTTCTTACTTATTTGATTTATCAAATTGTAAAAGTAAAACGTAGAGTAACAAAAGATGTTCAATTATCTCCAAATGGAAACGATTTAGAGTATTATGAAAATGTTTACGATGATGTAAATCCATATTCCGGCCTTGAACTAAGAGAACAACCTGGAAACAAATTGTCTTATGTGCAACTTCAAGACGGAATTTATTCAATCCCAGGAAACGATTATTTAGAAGTTAAAGATGATTATTACAGAAAAAACACCGTTCAAACTGAACAAAGTTTTAACCGACCTGGAAATGAATATGAAAATCCAATTTTAACTGGAGAATACGACACATTAACGCAAAATATATCAAAACGATAATGTTTGATAAAACTTTTAGTTTTGGTTTTTTCCAGTATGCTTAACTTAAACGATTTTTTTATAAAAGTCAATTATAACATTGGAATCAAACAACCTAAATTTTTTTATTTAACTTTAGTTTTAAACAATTGTAAATAAAAACAAAACAATTGTAATTAATTTGTTCAATAAATTGAATAAAAAATCAATTATTTACACTAGACAATTTCTTCTTTAATTAAAAACTGGTTAAAAATATGCTTAGTGTTTTTTTCATTTATAAATTAATTTTCGATTAATTACAATAAACTTTTTTTAAATGAAATCGTTTACTGAAATAAATACATTGTTTTTAAAATATTGTGTTTTATACTACGGGTTTGTTTTTTTTGTTTTTAAAAACAATTTTATAACTTAATATTTAGTAATTTAGGAATTCACTTGTTTTGTATCACTTGGACCGATGTTTACAGTTTGCTTCATGCAGTAAAAAACTTATGTTTTGATGTAGCAACTATTTATACATTAGTTTCAATAGACATTTTTGAACAATTTACAACTTTAATGTCAAAACAAAAACCATTGTTTGGAATTTTTGCTAATATGGCTCTTCGGTTTATTATTCCTTTAGTGGTAATAACTCAAAAACTTTATTTTTTTATTTTCGGATGGAAAATTATTCACATTTTAGATTCAAAACCCCTAGAACAAACTTTTCAAAATAAAAATACTGCCAAATTAATTTTTATTTTTATTGTCATTTTTGATTTTATTCGATTTATCATATTTAGCCACTTTGTTGTTCTAACAATATTTGTGCGATCAAATTTATTTTGGTATAATGTTTTATGTTGTGTGTGTATTCATTTGTTGACAATTTATCAGTATCTTCCATGTTTAATGATGCATTATTTTCAGTTTGGAATTCTAAAATATTTAAAATCTGTGGAAATTAACTTGCAGTTGTATGGTAATTTATATTTTGTTTTGATACTTTGATTAAATAATAAGCGTTTTTATTTAGACTCAACAATAATTAAACAAATTCAAATGATATCAAATTTAAATGCATTGTTTTTTGAGCTTTTATCTCTTCCATTTGCAGTATTTTTAACCATAAGCGTCATTAACATTGTGATAAGTTTTTACATTTTGCTATTTTATATCAACAATTCAATATTACTTTTATTTCCAATACTAACGACATTATACTTGCTTTATCTTACAAATATTAATAATCAAATTCAGCAACTTGTTTTTCGGATATGTCAACAGTTAAATGTTTTATATAAAAACAAAAACGCTAAACAAAAACAACTCAAAAACAATTTTTCTGTTTCAAATCACAAATTGCATCAACAAATTATCTATTATGAAACCGAATGCTATTTTAAAGCTTTTCAAATAAAATTGTTTAACTCAATACAAATTAATCGTTCATTTATTCTTAATACAATACTTGTCATCGTCAATTACATGATTTTCATTTATCAAACTAAATAAAATAATACAACTCAGAACATTGGTTGCAAAATGTCGTAAATTTGATCAAATTAAAATATTGTTTAACAGTTGGCCATTTATTTAACCGCCTTTTTATTTGAAAAGGCCACTGTTGGGAAGCAGTCCCCACCGGCTCATATAGAAGAACAGAAATGATCTTTCCTCCTTTGAAGGAGAGAACTAAAGCACATTTCTTAGTTTAACTGTGATTAGTGTTGTGTTGTTTTTTTGGGTAACAATCGTCCGTTGGTATTCTCTGTAAGTGTGTAATATTTGCTGTACAAAAGTTTGTACGTTTTCTTAGTTTCTACTTATAACATTTTCAATTAGGTAGTTTTTTATTGAACACGTGATCGTCCATATGCTGTGTTGATGTACTGTACTGTCTTCGTTTCTTTGCACTGATCAGTTTTTAAATCTGCCTACTGAAGACTGCATTTGAGTGTTCACGTGAGTAAGCAAAACGCTACTACTGTCCCCCTCACTGCTGTTTTGCGTTTTGCAGTGGTGCCTTGCCTGGTGTTACCTAATTCAAAAGTTTGCTTGTCAGAGCAAACGAACTAAATTTTAGTTTGATTTTAAATAAAGCATCCCAACTCAAAAGCAATGGCATCTGCACTGTATCGAGTTTTGGTTAATTCGGTTGATCGTTACGTGCCCAGCAAACTGCGTCCACTGTGGGAACATCCAGCTGGACCAAAAACAATTTTCTTTTGGGCTCCAGCAATGAAATGGGTTTGTTTTTAAATGAAGAAAATGTTTACCAGTTTGTCATAATAACTTTTTGTTTGTTTTTTACCTATCACCTCACAGAGCCTTGTTATTGCTGGCCTTGCTGACATCACACGACCAGTTGAAAAGCTTTCTGTTTCTCAAACAAGTAATTGTTATATATTTTAACACTTAACTAGCTATTAAAACTTTACGTTTTGTTTAATTTTTCAGCATCTCTGGCAGCTACTGGACTTGTTTGGTCTCGATACTCACTGGTTATTATTCCTAAAAACTACCCACTTTTTTCAGTCAATTTCTTTGTTGCGCTCACCAATGTTGGCCAGCTCATTCGTATTGCTACATCTGGAAAATCGAATAAAACGGAAGAAACTTCGCAACCAACAGCAATTGAAACAGTGCCTATCAATGCGGCTAACTGAACAACGTAAATTTTAACAAAGACAATCAATATTATCATGTTATGTTATGTTTACCAATGCCAAATATGTAACGCGTAAATTTGAGCAATAATATATTTATTTATTATTGTTTTTACTTTATACACTCCACATGTTTGTTTTATTTATTTATTTGTTATATTTACACAATGTATTGTAAATGAGCATATGTCAAAACACTACATTTCTAGGCTAACAACTTGTATTATTTATTTGTTAAACATGAATATTGAAAACTTTTATTGTTTTTATAGTTGTTATTAAATAATTCAGCAATAAGACATTTTAAAAGAAAATAAAAATTTTAATTTGTTAAACTGGTGCATATAAAACTTTAATTTTAAACATAAAAATGATTGGATTTATTAAAATCAATGCTTGTTCTTTCCTAAATGATATGTTCAGAAATTTACAAAACTGTTGTGACAATATTTTTATTTAAACTTTTGCAGTTATTTTAAAACAAAATTGAAACAGAATTGGATTTATAATAAATTACGCAAACTTATAATCAATTAAAAAATACATGTTTATTTTTATTTTTAATGTGTGAGCCACATATAGCAATTTTAAAAAAATAAAAAATACAGCTTGGAATTAAAATTGAATTGAAATACTTAACGAAATGTTTATCCAAGGATTTGCTCAAACGCTGCAACAATAGCATGACCCTGAAAATATAAAAACAATTTAGAATGATTGGCAAATACAAACAAAAAAACACATACCGTTAGTTGATTTTTTCCGAGAATGCGGTCAAAATGCTTGAAAACGGATTTTAAATAGGGGAATTCCTAAAAAATCATATCATACAATCAGTGATGCATTGTAATAATGTGAATTGTTGCTTACATTTCTAGCAGTTCGGTTAACAAACTCTGAATAGATGTATTTGCGTGCAATTGTAGTGAGCAGCGTCAAGAGGATTATCACCCATCGTGGTTTAATCACGTTCCATGTGCTGTAGTTGGCATTTTGCTGAGTAAAGGGAATACTGTAGGCAGAGGAAAAGTTTTTGAACACTGACTCCCAAGTGGTGATCATATCAAAGGTTGTAAAGGGAATAAGATATCTGGCGCCCGATTTGAGGGCGTTGTTCTTCTCCAGCTGCTCCCAGATAAGGTGGTAGTGAATTGCAGAGAAAGCCATTTGAAAGTACATGCACTGGTAGTGGCTGTACGTCTCAAAGTTCATCTCCGCCAGTTGACAGGTCAGTGTGACGACGTCAGTCACCGAGAGCACCAGTCGGCCGTTTTGCTGGTGAAAGAGCAGAGGGTAGAAAAGCGTAGTCAGCTCCTGAATGACGCCGCCGCTCTCATAGTACTCGTGAAACAGTTTGCCAAACTCCGTGAAAGCTTTCCAGGAGTGTCGTCGGTTGATCTGGTCATCAAAATTCACCTCAAGACGATTGTAGAAGACGGCACTTTGGTAGCATTTTGCGACAAGAATGAGAAAGAGGTAAACTGTTCCAGTGCTGAAAAGTGTGAACAAGGCAAACAAGATTTGATTTAGGAAAAAAAGTTGCACAACAATAAAAGGGGTTACTTACTTGTAGTCGATTGAATCGTTTATTCGCACAAATACGTCCTTATCAATTGAACGCTGCAACAGGTTCTTGGTGATGTTCAGAACAGAGCACCAGGCGTCATCTCGACGTCGCAGCAGACGAGAGATTCGCGATTCAAGGGTGTACTTCTCCTCTTCAACCTTTTCCTCCAGAATATCAAACGAATGGCAGGGGAGATTGTTGTCAGCGAGCCAAGGAAGTTGTTCCCAGTTCTGGAACTCTTCCACGAGTCGGCGAACAACAAAGTAAAATGCAGGAAAGAGCTGGTTCACTCCAAAGAATGTCTGTTTCTGCATTTCGTAGTATTTGACTTGCTCCAGAAGGATTGCCTGCATGCCCTCCTGGCGGAAGAGCGTGTCGTCGTCGTGGACCGAGCTGACAATGTCCACCATCAGTCGAATGTACAACACTTCAAGGCGCAGGACGCGGTCTTCAATGCAGAGTACTGCCGTTTCAGTGACTGAAGGGTCCAGGTACTGTTCAAACTGAGCAAACTTCTCCGAGAACTTGAATTCTTCCGTTTGATTGAGTTTTTCGGCAATCAGCTTCAATACATCCACTTGAACGGCAAGACTTTCAACTGTAGGTTTGGGCAAATTTGATTCCGTGAACGAGTTCAAAACAGCGTCAATGTTTTTCATAGTTTGATCGGACATTTCAGGAATCTCAATATTACATTTGCTCAAATTGGCTTCAATAGTCAAAACGCTATTAAAAAAGTTGCTCAGTTCATTGAGTGGATCTTTAGTTTTCTTTGACTTTGTTCGAGCTTTGGCTCTAGGAGCTGGAAGAAAAGGCATTTTGAACAGAGCATCACTGTTGCCAGTTTCAGTTTTATTTGCTGGTTTCTCCTTAACGCCATCCGTTTGACAAACTTCGATGTTGGCAGATGTAAGTTTAGGTGAGATCAATACTTTATGACTGTCAATTTTGAAAGATTCTGAAACAGTGCAAGTGACGTTTTGTTTGCTCACTTCATCAACTTCCATCGGCTCAATGCTGTTTGGCAAAACCTCATTGTTGGATGTTGAAGATTCTGATTTCTTTTTTGGTGTGAACTTTGCTTTAATTGGAGTTGCGTTTGCAGGTTGTTCGTCAAAAACATTGTTTAGCGCTTTATTACTCAAACGTTTGGATCGGCGTAAATTTGTGTTTTCAACTGCTAACTGCTTGGTCTGTTTTTTCAGAGTAATTTTAGCTGGTGATTTTGCTGGCGATTTTAACGATGGTTTGGCAGGCGATTTTGGCTGTTTACCTGCTTTTGAGTTTGTAGCAGCATTGCGAGTAGAACGACGTGCCATTTTGATGATTGTAGTTTTCTAAACAAACAAATCAAGCAGAAAGGTAATGACAATAAATATGGCAGTTTAGAAGTCAGTTGTCGCAAAAATTCAACGGCAAAACAGCAGAGCGGCAGAGCAAAACACAACTGACCAGTAACAGACAGCAAAGAGGTGAGCAAGTGAAGCGGGGGCGCTGCTGCCCACTGTGCAAAATAGTCACTAGCATGGGTAGAAACGGCAGTCATACTGTTTGCATAGCCGGCAAAAACACGCGTTTCTCAGTTTTTGTTGATAACACTGACAGCTGAAACGTGCTAAAGTGCAAACATAACAAAAACTTAAGCAAAAAAATAATATCTTTAAAACAAAACAAAAAAAATGGTTGAAATAAAGTCCTCTTAAGTGCTATTATCCTTAAAAGTAATTAATTTTTTTAAACAAAAATTAATACAAAGTAAAGAAATGTACAGTATATTAAATGTTACAAAAACAATTTAAAATTAAAAATATTATATACAGTTTTAAATATTTTAAAAAATTTGTATTTTGTAAATTTTTGCGACAATGAATAAAAGCCAATTCAGTCATTTTTAAGTAACATGTGAACACTGAGTTTTTTAAAAGCAATTTTTAAAACATCATTTGTCAATGCAACACTGTGAACATAAAAAGGAAATTGGCAATTAAATTCAATCTTTTAAAGTAAATGCTATTCAAATACATTCATTGTTAGCTAATTTTAAAAATATGTCATTTTCAATAAACTAATAAAAATGCATTATTTAAAGTAATTTTTTCTTAAACATATTTTAAAACTTATAAAATATGTAAATATTTTTATTTTTAAAAAATTTTTGTTGTTATTTTGAAACAAAATTAATAATGTTGTAAAAAATAATTTTATTAAATATATTCATTAGATCTTTAAATCATTTGATTTTTCATTTTGCCTAAAGATACAAATTTGAAAAAACTTAATTAAACAAAAGTTCGATATGCAGCTCAAAACACGCAATAGTAAAAAATAGAAAAAAATGCAGTCGTCTACTGTTGAGTTGATTGACAACTTGTTGCTTTGCTGATTTGCTTAAATGCAATTGAAAAATTAAGTTACATCTAACGATTTTCAATTGTTAAAAATTTAAAACTTTGTGCTTATTAACTTGTGCAACAACTTATAATTTTATAAATGTTCATTGCATTTTTTTAAATTAAAAGTTTTTGTTGTATTTTGTTTTAAAAATTTTAAATTTTATTAGGTTTGTATTTTAAAATTGACAATATATTTTAACTTATAAATTTAAACTTATAATATTTTAACTTATATTAAACAACGCTAATTATTTTTTTAATTTAAAAATCACATTTTTTTGTGTAATAACTTCATTAAATAATACTGAAAAAACTGGTGTGTGCGTGTGACCCTATTTTATACCGGTTTAAGTTTTTTTCAAAAAACTAAACAAAATTTGCAATTATATTTTTTCAAGTACCGATGTGCGTGCTTGAATCTTCTTTTATTGAGTTAACGTTTGTGTGGTTAACGTTTAAACTCCAAAAACTAATTTGACCGTCAAAAGCCAGCAATTTACTAACAACGCGTTTTGTTTACTACAACAATTGTCAAAACCGTTTTTGTTTTGGTTGTGACAAAACAAGTTAACTTTGTTCGAGTTGGCAAACTCAGTTTCATCGAGAAAGAGAAAAACTTGCCTCAATGATTAGTTGCTAATGCAGCAAACTAAACGTCAAGACAACTTGAACATCACACGGTCTGGGCAAAAAACAGACTCACATGTATCCTCAGCATCATCGGCTAGTCTAACAACTTCAAAACAATAAGTTGAAATATTCAAACACGTTGACTGCTCAGTGCAAATTTAAGTTGGATGCGGCCGGCAGCTAAACAAAACCAATTTACCATTGCAAAATTTTGATTGATTTCACATCTACATGCGTAAATTGACCGTAAACCTTTTTGATAAATAAACTGTGTATGTAAAAAGAGTTTTAAAATAAAACTGTACACGATTTGAATGTTTTTTTAACAAAAACCATCAACTGCAATATGAAATATCTGTGATACTGTTGCCAATGTTTTAGTTATAAAAGTTTTTTTAATGTGATTAAAGTTTTAATCCATTAATTTTACAAGTGATATTAAAAAGTATTATGAGGTTTTCTAGTGATTTTAATAATGGAAAACAAAGTAAACAATTCCAAGGAGTCGCCAGCATCGTTGTTTTCATTGCCTTTACCACCATCACCCCCACCTTCTTTTTCAAAACGTCGATCAAACAGTACACCAAGTTCTTTAAATCTTGACTTTTCATCTTCTTCGAGACGATTTTCTGAAACTCATGACACAGCTAAAAGTTACATTTTTGGGACCACTGAAAAAGTAAACTATGCTCCATTGTCGTTGCCGTCCAGCCCAAGAAAAGTGAATAATTTTGTTGAATCCTTTGCAAATACTTTGCGTTCTCCTTTAGACACATTAAAAAAGAAAACAAAATTTAAACTTATTTTACGGTCAAACAGTTTGTACCAAAATTCATATCGAACATCTTCAATCCATTTTTTTCGAACAGCAGAATCCAAAACTGATGACAGTGTTCCATCATCACCGAAATCTCCTGAATCATCTAGTAGCATCAACAATCCATTAACTGCGTTATTAAACTTTATTAAACCATTTAGAAAAGTGTCCACTAGTGAATCAACTAATGAAAACGGTGATTTATCAATTAGTCCTTTTTTAAATCCATTTTGTTTGTAAGTTTAAAACGATGATTGGTCATTCTCCACCAATGAGTTTGACCAATGAACATATTGAACAAAAATTTTTAAACTACAACGAGTTTTATTTGAACTGGATAAACAATCATGTGCTTATAAAATCAAATGTTTAAAATCATATACTTATGGAGAAAGAATTTTTTACATCAAGTAAGTAAAAAAATTTACAATGTTTTAATTTAGTTTGTCATTTAAAAAAATAAAAATTGTAGTTTTGAATTTTAAAACAGTACATGATGTTAGTTTTATCAAAAATTGTCGTCAAACACAGTTGTTGACAATTTGTCTTCGCCTGGTGGAGGTGTGGGTTTTCGTTTTTGTTGATAGTCACAGGTCCACCATTCACCCCCAGGTCCGTATGTCCCTTCGACGCGTACGCATTCTGCCTCACAGCATTGCTCGTCACGACCTTTGCAGTAGTCACCTAAAATTAAATGCATAAATAATGATTTTCATAAAATGTTACCATACCTTCATCTAAGCAAAGTTGAGCACAGATTACTTTAAAACTAAAAAAAATTAGCATTATACAACTTAAAGCAAAAAAGTTAGCCATAACTAAAGATAAATCAAATCAAAAATTTTTAAAATTTTTACTGTTTGAAAAATTGTATCTAATAAAAAACTAACTTGGTCTATTTATATGTAGAAACAAAACTTATTACTAGCTAAAAACTATTTTTAAATCATTATGCAATATTTAGAGCAACTTATCACGCAATAATTAAATGATTTAGTGCAAGATTTTACTTAAATGTTTACATAACAAATTGTGTCACTATTAACAAAACAATCTAAAAACAACAAAAAATTAATATAGTTAAAAAATTGTTTTAATGAGAAAAACAAAATTAATTCAAAATAATTAACAAAAATAAAAATTTTTATAGCTAAAATAATAATATTCATTGAAAAATTAACAATTTTGTAATTAAAAAAATTAAAATTGTTAAAACAAATTACATTATGCACAATGTTAGTTTGGGTAAATTTTAAAACAATTTTTTTAGTTTGTATATTTTTGCTAATCATGTTTGCGTTAAATGATTGTTTTTTGTTTTGTATTTAATTTATTGTTATATTCAAAATTAATTGGTAACATGTAAAATATTTTTTAAATATGCAAAAGTTTTCAATTTAGTTGCGATGTTTTGGTTAAAAATTGAATTATTTTTGTTTTTGCTTTTTGTTTTCATTTGAGATTTCCATTTTGATATTTTTTATTTGTTTGTATATTTATTTGTCAGTTTTCTAAATTTAACTTTACGGGTGTTTGCCCGACTGCACAACGCAAAACATTTTTAGATTTTTTTGGGGGTGAACCGAATTGCAACAACCAATACCGTGTTAGCATTCTTATATTCTATACGTTCTTAACAAAATGTCGTTGACTGCATTTTAACCTCAATTCTGTTTAAATTCAAATTTAAAGTAAATTATTTACTAACTAATCATCAATTTTTTATTTTTAAAACAAAGCAGTACAATCTTAATTTATTTTGTTTTTTATTGTTTAGCCATGAACACAAAACTACTAGTTGGCTGCCACCACCTGAAACGTGGTCAACATTTCAAGAAATTAAATTTTTAGTAAATTTCAACAATACTCAACTAGTGAATTCATCAATTTCTACTTCAGCAGAATTATTACCAGTATTTAACCACAATAACACTGATAAAATTGGAAAATGTTTGCAAACCAACAATTTGTCAAATTTTTCAGTTTATAGTGATTTAGAGACTAATTCAAACTGCAGTGCAGTCACAAATACTGAACAGTTTTGTGACTCATTTTTTCAAGTGAAACTTCCTTTCGGATGGGAAGAAGCTGAAAGCAAAGAATTTGTAAAATACTACATCAAGTAAGCAACAAGTTAAAAAAATTTAATTTGTTTATGCTTTTATACCTACAAATAACTAACACAACTTGAACAATTCACTGCAAGTCATAATAACTGCACTACAACATTTGAATTTCCGCTAACGGTGGAAAGAGAAGACGAACCAGTGCCGCGTGTGGTGATTATAACGCGTGACGATGAGTGCGGTTTCGGATTTGTTGCCGGTTCAGAAAAACCCGTTATCGTTCGCTACGTCAAAGAGGAAGGCCCCAGTGAGAACCTTCTTGAAACGGGCGACGAAATACTAGAAATTAACGGGGAGAACGTCTACAAGGCTGCTCGAGAAAAAGTGATCAGCCTAGTTAAGTCAAGCGGCAAAACAGTGACCATTAAATGCTGTCAGCCTGCGCCCAAAAACGTAAGTCATTTTGATCTTTGTACTAGTCAGAAAGCTGCTTTGAAGTCTGTTTTGTCCAAGGGGCTGTTTGTTGCAGTCAAAGCAAAATAGCCCGTTTATTAATAGAAAATCTGCACTGTTTTGTTTGTTTGTTTGTTTGTTTGCTTGCCCTGTTAGAGTGACCGCAAATCGAATATCCTGTCATCGGCCAAGAGGACTCGTCTGAAGGAAAAGCCGCCGAGGGTTCGTTTTGCCGACGGTGTCGTCGTCAATGGATCGCCACTCTTCTCGCCACCGATGGAGAGCCTTTCAACCAGCAAACACCACCACCACAGCAACTCATACGTTCCATTAAGCCACGGCAACGGCAACGGCAACGGCGCTGGCTCGCTGCCACACGATGAACTGGCAGCCTGTCCGCCTGAACACTTGAACATTCCCTTTATTCCAAATGTGCTCAAAGTGTTTCTAGAAAATGGGCAGACTAAAACCTTCAAGTACGACAGTAGCACTACCGTTCAGGTATTTTTATCGATTAAACAAACAAAAATGCTAATTTTCTTTTTTTAACTTAAAACACAGAACGTCCTCGATTCACTTTATGAAAAGCTGAGCATCAAGTGTACGGTTCAGTACGGGCTCATTTGCGAGCAAATTCGCTCCATGCAGCGTGGCAACAAGATGCTTTTGCTGGATCCTAATGAATACCTGTCTAATGTAAGTTTTCCAATTTAATAAACAAAATGTTCAACCTTTAAATTTGCTGACTATTTAAACTTTTTAGGTAGCTGCCCGACCTAATGCGCACAACCTGCGGTGTCTCTTCCGCCTGGTGTACATGCTGCCTGAGCCGGTGCACCTGCTCTCCACTGACCCGGCCACCTTTGAGTACCTGTACACGCAGTGCTGCAATGACATCGTCCACGAGCGCTACCAGCCGGAGATCAAGTACGAGGTGGCCCTTCGCCTTTCTGCGCTGCGCATCTTTGAGCACGCCGTCAACAAGGGCTTCATGGCGTCCAGCAAGGCCAGCAGCAAAGCCAAGGTCAACCTAAAGCGCCTGGAGGCGGAGTGTGGCCTCGACCACTTTGTCCCTGCCTCGCTGTACCAGTCCATGAAGCGGAAAGAGCTTTTCCGGGTGCTCGCCACCTCTATCAAACTGAACAGCGCCACGCTGGCTTCCTCACCAGGAGGACAGAAGAAGGGACGGTTGACGCCGCTTTCCTGCAAGCTGCAGTTTCTTAAAATTCTCAGCGACCTGCCCTGCTACGGGGGAAAGTCGTACGCAAATAACATCAAAAACTGCAATAAAAAGTTCTCCAGCGTTAGCACTAGCTTACAGAGCTCAGGCGTTCATGAACGAAAAAAATGCGCTAACACAAAGGAAAATGGCTCCAGCTCTGATCAAACTGTTGAGCTAGCTTGCATAGCGATTGACAGTGAAAATAATAAGACAGATACAGCCAAATTGGCGCAAACCGCTAAACTAGCAAGTTCTTCTTCTTCTGCTCATCAAGGAGCGCAGACGGCATCAAACCATCCGCTGGTTAATGAATCCACCGTTCTCCTTTCTCCCAAATACGGACTCTCCTTTCTGAGCAACACTGCCGCTTTAGCGCCGGTATCGGTGGTTCGCCTGGAGGACGTCAGCATGATCAAGGTGACGCGAAATGAAAACTCCGGCACTGAAATGAACGTCGACATCTACGGAACGCCGGCCCAGTGCAGCCAACTGGGAAGCAGCCATGGCAGCCACTCGCCGACGCCGCAGCATCAGCTGCACCCCAACACAAACAAATCACTCAAAGACTGGTCGTTGAAAGAGCCGCTCATGCAGCTGTCACTTGACACTGCCGACGCTCAAGAGTTGGTGCTGCTCATTAAGGGGTATCATCAGCTGCTGAGCGAACAGGGACACCACAGCAGCAACAGCGGTCCAATTAAAAGTGGCAATAGCCTGGCGACTAGTTCTGCTTCAGCAGCAAAAGCACTACTTGCTAGGATTGCAGTAAATAAGACAGCCTACAGCCGGAGTCAATTGCATGCCTAGTCTGGTCATGAAATCTCGAGTCGCAGGGAATTCACCCAAGAAGAAGACCAAAAGGATGGACGTGCGAGTCACCGAGATGAACGAATACTCAAAGAGCAGAAAGTACTTGACGACTCGCAAAAAGGATACGTTTCGAGGGCAAATGACTCGAAGGGGTGAGGCGCTGGAAAACAGTTTATCAAAGGTCGATCAACAGAAAAGTAAGCTAAAAAATAACGATGTTTTAACTTATTACAACTTGTTTTCAACTTTTTAGTGCCCACTCAGTCACCCCCTCAGCACTCTGATCTAGTTGCTCCAGAAAATGCAGCTAATGAACACTAATGCCCGATAACACCAGTTTGCCCTGAAACGAGCGTTCTCGATCCTAGCTGGACATGCTGACAGCTGCTGCAGCGACGACCTGGCCGAGGTGGTCGATCTCTGCAACACCAACGGGAGCTTTTCAGTTTTCGGAGAAAGTTGACTAGGCCTAAGTAGCCTTGAGCAGTTGAAAAATTCAATTTTGAGCGGTCGCCTCCCGCACGCTTTCTCATGATCGCAACGAGGCGGCAGCAGCAGCACTGGCGAGTGATGTCATGATTGAGGAGACACCACCCACACTTCAAATGGTGACGATATTCAGCGGGACACGGCTCAATCGTCGGCACTTGCTCAGACAATCGACCCCTTTATATGAGAACGTGATGTGAGGAGTAGTATAATTTCAAGAAAAAAAACTTTTTGTACAGCAGCAAAAATGTGTAACCCTCTCGTGGTTGCGATTACAACTCTGTGATACCCTCTTTAGATGAAGTTTCGCTGGGGAGGCTTTTCCAACACAGATATAAGTCTGGGTGATTTAAACAACACAATAAGTAAGAAAAACAACAAAAGGGAAAAACAAGGGAAACATAAACGAGTCTGCCTACAGACCGGAGTCAATTGACATGCCTAGTCTGGTTTCCATGGAAATTCTCGAGTCGCAGGGAATTTCACCCAAGAAAGAAGACCAAAAGGATGTGACGCTGCGAGTCACCGAGATGAACCGAATACTCAAAGAGGCAGAAAAGTACTTGAACGACTGCAAAAATGATACGTTTCAGAGGGCAAATGACTCGAAGGGGCTGAAGGCAGCTGAAAACAGTTTATCAAAGTCAGATCAACAGAAAAGTAAGCTAAAAAAATAACTGATGTTTTAACTTTATTAACAACTTATGTTTTTCAACTTTTTAGTGACCCACTCAGTCACCCCCTCAGCATCTTCTGATCTAGTTGCTCCAGAAAATGCAGCTAATCTGAACACTAATTGCCCCGATTACAACTCCAGTTTTGCCCTGCAAACGAGCGGTTCTCGAATCTCTACGCTGGACATGCTGCCACAGCTGCTGCAGGCCGAGTCAGACCTGGCCGAGGTGGCTCGATCTCTGCAAACACCACCCACGGCAGAGGCTTTTCAGTTTTCGGAGAAAGTTGAGCTAGGCCTAAGTAGCCTTGAGCAGTTGAAAAACTTCAATTTTGAGCGGTCGCCCTCCCCGCATCGACTTTCTCACCTGATCGCAAGTCTGGAGGCGGCGCAGCAGCATCTGGCGAGTGATGTCATTGACTTGAGGAGCACACCACCACCAGCACCTCTTCAAATGGTGACCGATATTCAGCTGGCGACAACGGCTCAATCGTCGGCACTTGCTCAGACAATCGACCTGCCCTTTATTGATGAGAACGGTGATGTGAAGGGCAAGAGTAGTAGTAATTTTCAACAGCAACAGCAAAAACTAATTGTACAGCAGCAAAAAAGTGTAGACACCTCTCGTGTGGTTGCCGAGCTTGACAACCTCTGTGATACCCTCTTTGAGATGAAGTGTTCGCTGGGCGAGGCTAAAAATTTACCAACGACAGATAAAGATACTGGTGAATTTAAACAACAGCAATTAAGTGAAGAAAAAACAAAAACAACAGAAAACAAACGCAGACATCAGATTGAGGACGAGGTGAAAAGGCAAAAGGAGCAACAACAACTTCAATTGCAACATCAACTGCTTGATGAAAATCTACTGTTCACCTTTGATCAGCTAACGGCGTCCATCAACAAGCTAATACTGGAGGGCACAGAACAGGCGGCAGACGGCAAAGAGTCACCCACCAAAATGGTCATCCCACCGCCGCCGCCTGATTCGCCGACGCAGCTGAAAGAGCAGGATGAAATTATTAAACGTTTCTGGGAGGCAACAAAAGACGTTAAAACGATGATTACCTTTAGAAAGCAAAAGCAACTGCAAAGGCAACAACAACAACAACAATCTGCGCGTTTACAACAGCAGCAACAGGAAAAGCAACCGAAACAAACAAAAGACCACCACCAAAAGCTGCTGCATCTTGAACGTAAACAGGCGCACTTGCAACATCAGTTTACAACAATGCAAAACTGTGTGGTTGATATTAGTGAGTGCAATACAACGACCTCAGCTAGTGGCCAGTTTTCTTCTGATTCTACGGCAGTCAACAGCAGCTCAGACTCTGAATCAGATGTCACTTTGGGTAATTCCTGTTTTCAGCTACCCGACGACAGCAGCGCTATGCAAAGGTACTTTCAAAGACATAAACAACAGCAGCAGCAACAACAGCAGCAACTGCTAGAGCAGCAACAACAACAACAACAACTTTTTGTCAGTTCAGCTAATCAGCAAATGATTGAACAGGTCAACACTCGTTTCCCTTTTACTAATGTCAACCTTCGACACTACCAGCACTACCAACCTCGAGGGCCCCAGTTGGGAACTTCTGAGAATACTAGTCACTTTCCGACTTCAATGATGCCCCACATTGGTGTGCTTCAGCATCAACAGCAACAGCCGCAACAGCAGTTTCTGCTCAATGAGAATCTTTTCTACCCAATGACGACGACTGCCGGCACTGTTTCTCACTTTGGCGTTCACCCGGGAAATCTTGACGTGAACAATACTCAGGTATTGTAAATCAAAGTGGTTACCTTTGTTAGTATTATAATATAACGTTTGTTTTTTACCAGCAATTTCCGCCTCAAATGTTGCAGCATCCACTGGAGATCTTCGCCAACAGCAATGGCCAGCAGCAAATGTCAGTTTTGCTACCACGAACAACATCGCCACCGCCGGCAAATCTAACGGCACCAATAAACTCTTCACTGGATTTGCAATCAGCCTACGCTTTCAACAATTTACAAGCTTTTCTAGTTGAATCCTCCTCCGCCTCATCTTCTCCGCCGTCGTCTGGCAATCAACAGCAGCAACAACCACCTCATGAGATGATGATCTACACGTCACCCTTTCAACCGTCACCTCACTCGTCACCCTTTTTGCCACCACTATCATCACCTTTAGTGTGCACCAACGAGGCCATTCCGCCAATGTACGTGCTCCTGCTCAACCGTCGGCGATGATGGCACCACTCAACACCAGTGGCACTCACCACCCTCTAATGGGGCCACCACTCACCCAAAATGCTTCTGACTTACAGTCGAATCGCTCTCAATCGTTGACACTGTTGCCAACATGTGCGTTTGGCACTCACAGTGTCGGCCACTTTGTCACCTCTTCAACGCCGCCGCCAGCCTTTCCGTCCTCTACGCCGGCGGTTGACTTGAACAGTCTGCTTTTGGGCACTACTACTGCCGCTGCTGCCACTTCTGGCATGGTTCCACCAGCCTATACCACTCACTTTACACACACGCCCACGACAGACAACAATGGCAGCAACGGCAGCGCACCCACAGCACCAAACAACAGTAGTTCTCCGATGATCATCAACAACTTGTTCTACTCTACTGCCCTCAACTCAACTGACCGCGGCAGCCCACGCAACTTTCCCAAGCCTCCTCTGCCGCCAAGTGTACAGCCCTACCTCAAGGAGAAACGCCACCGCCAACAACAACAGATTAAGGTGTTGCCGGGCGAAAGTCAAACAAGGTAAAATACATTTGATAATATTGGTTAAACGCATAGTTTACTAACAAGCAAGCATTTTGTTTTTGCCTGTTTTCAGTGTCAAAAGTCTAATGTACCCTGGATCATCATCATCATCATCCAGTCCTGATGTTACTGCTCTAGTGAGCAGTGACGAGCACAGTGCGCCCAGTCACCCCCCACCGCCGTACAACAGTCCCCAGCATCACCACCACCACCACCATCATCATCATCATCATCAAGAGAAGCACTCTCACAAAAACAGCTCCAGTGACCACTCTTCAGGTTGCGATGCAGGTGGTGACCAGTACTTTCTGCCAGGCATGGGCTCCACCATTGTCCTGAAGGGAGCGTGCAGTGATGAGGGCGCAGTAATGGAGGGAGGCGTCGTGGTGGATGCTGAATCTTCTGTCACCACCAACTCCGCCGTCAATCAGCTCACTAGCGGCAGCGGCAGCAGTTCAATGCTGTACCATGCGCCCATTCCCGAGTCAAAGCGCATCTGTTTCCAAACGAAGGAGATGGAGGAGATCTTCAACCAGTCACAGTACGACATTGACACGCTTCTGGTGAGACTGGAGGAGGTGCATGAGAGTCGGCTGAGACAAGCTGCCTCCACCAAGTCTCATCATCATCAACAAAAATTGCTGGAACTAAAAAACAAAAATGGCAGTTACCAGCAGCAGCACCACAACAAAGACGGCTCTGAGGAAGGAAGAGGAGGAGGAGGAGGAGGAACACCACCACCGCCATCTTTGCCGCCATCAAGCGCTCGCGAGACGCTGATCGTCGAGTCGCGCCACTTTGTGACCGCCTCAAAGTTCTTTGTGAAATGCGCCACCGAGGGCAGCTTCCAGCTGATCGACTACCTGACGGAGTGCGTCACCCTCCTCGAGCGGATGTTCCACGCCTCGGAGACGGTCATCTTCGAGATGGAGTCCGACGCCCAGGTGACCTGTCTGGTGGACCGCCTGAAGGAAGTGGCCGCCACCTACGCCTACACCGTTGACACTGTCCGCCGGCTGGTCGGATTCTCACCCTCAGCGGAGACGGCTTCGCTGGAGGCCGAAGAAGGAGAGCCGGAAGAGCTGATGTCCGGCGGGAAACGGCCCAATCCATTCCTCGACCTGCTGATGAACCACGCCACCAGTCTGGCCACCTGTCTCAGTACGCTCATGCGAACGCTCAGAACTATGAGCTAAGCTGCTGCTCAAACCGCACTTTTCTTTTATTTTAAAGACACATTTTTTTCTATTTGTTTTAATGATTATAATTTGGCACAATTTTTAGTTTTAGGAAAATTAGTTTTATTGTACAACTTTTTTTAAAATAAATGTTCAATAGTTTTTGTTCACGGATTTATTTACACTTTTGTTTTGCTTTAATAAAACTCATTTAAACTCAAACTTTTAATAAATTTATGAGTGTTTGTTGTTTATATTGTTTGCATTGTTTGCAAAAGTTTTATTTGTAAAATTATTTGGTTTTAGTTTGTACATAAACCATTTTATTTATAAAAAACATACATAAAATTAACAATTGAATAAATTTATTTAAAATTGCTACGCTAAAATAAAATCCCAAATTAAAATACCATCGTTTCATTAAAACCTAAACTGTTGTGTAACCATTGTTATTTAGGGAGAGAGCACTCCTTTTCAATATCAGACACTAGATAGTCCTTGAGTGAAGCGGCAAAGTTGTCCAGTGAACAGCTTGCTTCATGACACAACTTGCTGAATCGTTCCGAGTGATTAAGCTCCAGTCTGGTGAAGGTCGTAGTGAAGTCAGCTATTTGAGCATTATTAGTGACATTAGCGTAGAAGACATGAACGTGGGGCACTTTAGTTTGAGGATGCTTTCGCAGTTCAATGATGACGCCGCTGCCGTAAGTGGGCTGCTCTTTGAGGTAGCCAAGGGCCAACATGACCGGCGAGACCATCGTGTCGTGGGTGCCGTAGAGAAAGAGTTGCCTATTTTTAGCAGTTAGCGGCTCTTTAATTGCAGCAGTTCCCCTCATATTGTCGATTGTCTGCTTCAACAGCAAGCCGGCGCGCAGTTTAACGTACTTAGGCCAGTTAGCGTAAATGGAGAACTGAAAGTCATTAAACTGCTTCAACCGCGCCAGAGTGTCATTGCCAACTTTTGACAGCCATTCGGGCATTTTAAACTGATCGCCAAAAAAGTTTCGTTCCGTGAAGATGGCATCATAAACCCAGCCAACCTAAACAGTGAGTTACAGAAAATGAGTACAAATGAGAACACTTCTGAAGCCCTTTAAAAACAAACAAATAAAAATTTTCAAATTACTTCAATCCAGGAGGGAAAATGCTGACCCGAGTGCTGGCTCACTCTCTGCACAAAGTCCTTGTTCTTCTCCAGGAAAGCCTTCAGCACTGGGTCTTCAGTTGGTATGGCGTTCTTGACGGCTGTTGCCGCGGCACACTCCGTGTCGGGGTTCAGCAACCAGGCACGGGAGCTCTCTGTGGTTTCCACTGCAATCGGTTGCCACAGTTTGGCCAACTCGTGCGACTGTGACCAGTGTGAGGCGTTGGTTGGCGGCACCAGTCCGGCGAGCACCGAAAGTGTCGTCTCGAGGCAACGCCGTTTGAACGAACTTTGCGCCTGCACATTTTTAGCGAGAATGTTTTCTGTTGTTTGTATGTGTGTGTACAAGTAAAGTAATAACGAGTTAAACAATGATTTTACAGCGCAAAAATTTACCAATAAAAACTTACCAACATAAGATGAGTATCGTTTTCGAATAGTTTCACCGTAGTGGTACATTCTTGCTTTACCGCGCAGCGTCAAAGAGCCCAATCCATCGTCCCAAGTGTAGTTGTTATATGGGTCATTGTGGTACAGTGATATTGGTGTTCGATCGCCATGTCTGAAAACAACAATTGTGTAATTTTAAAAACTTTAAAAATTTTGTTTAAACATACCTAAAAATGGCCTGAACCAAAATCAACTCTCCAGCGTCATTTTCATTAGGAAGCTCAACAGTTCCAGTTGGTCTTGCTTTTACACTGGTGAAAACAAAAACACTTAAAATGCAAAAACAATGCAAAAAGTTCATTGCATTAAAACGTGCCATTTGTCCAGATGCAACCACCAAATGATTTGTCAATTAACCAATGGTTTTAGCTTTAAAAAGTCAAATCAGTTTTTGGCATGATTATGTCATTTGTTTCTATAGAGATTATCAGTGTCATTGTAGGCGCTTTAAGGGGCTTGTGTAGTTCTCAAACTTTGCCCTTTTTCTGTTTCACAACTTCTAATCAACACAAACGTGTGTGAACTCTTATCATTTCTTTTTAGTTTTTATATTAACTTTGCAGTTGTTGATCAAACTTTTCAATTAAAGATTATCTTGTGATATATACAATTTTTGAAGATAAACATTGATTAGTGTGGTAATTTTTTTCAACTACATTTAAACAATTTATTGTTACGGTTATTTGTTGCATGTGTTACTCAATATTTATGATTAAAGTGATTAAAACAATTTATAATTGGACAACAAAAAACTGTATCGATTTTTTAAAATGAACTTTTTTGCAAAAATTTATTGCGCAATAGATGTGCAAATAGCAAATTAGAACATTTAAAAAACGCAAAATAATTTTGATCGTTACATTTTTTTAACCGAGTTCATTTGTTTATGACATTTACAGCTAATTTTAATTGACGTCAAAAGGTTAACGATTTTTAAAATTTACAAGTGTTGTATTTTTTGGCATTAACGCAAAATTGTCAACAAAAGTAATAAAACACAAAAAACATTTTAAGAAACAGTGTTTCTGGCATGTAAAAGGACATAAAAAGTTTATTATTTTTATAAATGTTTGTAAACTTAACTATAAAAAATTTTTAGACACTTTTTATTTAAAAATTATGAAGCATGTTTTCCTTTTTCAACAAGTTTTTGCAATTGTAAAGTACCTTATGATAACTAAACTAATGTAACATTTATTAAGTTTATTGTTATTTTTTGTCAAAAAACTCTAGTTTTAAAAATTAAAAATATCAAACACATTTTTTGCTAAAAATCACAAAATGCAAATAAAATTCCAGTTCGTTACACTTAGTCATTTTATGATTATTTGTTAAAGCAAAACTAAGTGTAAAGGTTTTAACAAATAATAACTAGTTCAGATAGTGGTTTGCCAAGTGCATTCAACTTGTTATTATTTAAGCTGGGTGTCATTTAAGATATATGAAAATTTTCCATTGAAAGTTTATCTTGATTTAACTGTTATCATTTTTAACGTGATGTAAGTCTGGATGTCACCGGAACCTTTTTAATGAGTGATAAATTTGATTTGGTAAACCAGTTAGTCTTGTTGTTTCATCAAGATAGTTTTCAGTGCAAAATATTTCTACTTGATGTAAACGCAAAGTTTTCTTACGATGCGATGTCCTAGCAACACATGTTGATTTATCATTGCACGATTAGATATTGTCAAAAAATATCGTGTTGCACTAATGACCAAATATTTAAACTGAGTTGTTTTGAAACGGTTGCTAGTAAACCAAGACCAAATTCAAACTTTAAAATAACAAATTATTGTTTTTGATTGTTAAAAACAATAATATTTTTGTTTTGAATAAAGTGGAAATGCTGATTTTACATTGTTGTTATCAAACGTTGATTTTTTACAAATCAACACTATCACAAATGCTCTGATTGGGGAAAATAAAGTTTACCAGCTGCACTTTTAGCGCGTGACAAACAAGTGTGTTGAAGTAGTATAGAAATGTTTCGATAGTCAAGTTATTTTCCAAAAAGTGTTCAGTGCAGATGAATATGTCATTGGGTTTTGTACTGAACTCTAATTGATAACCATAAGTGTTGACGAGTGCACTAAAAGTGATCTAATCAAAAATGGTTAAGGTACTTTTTTGCCCTTATTGGCTGCTACGAACACCAAAGACTTCCCTCCGGATGCAAATAATTGATTATTTAAATTTTTCAATATTATATAAAAGCATTGAATAATGCTAATGTTATTTTTAAAATAGTATTACTGTAACATTTGATTAATACTGTGATATCTTGTATTACACACTTGTTGATTTATTGTTTAATGTTATTGTAATATAAATAAACATGAGTGAAACTAACAAAACTGACATTTTAAGAATCGTCTACACTGCGTTGATTTTTTTCAACAACTTAGCTTATGTAAGTTAACAAAAATTACCCTTTTAAAGATCAATGTCAAGAACATTAATAAAATGTGTTTTATTAATTATATTTTGTTCTTTTTCATCAGGGAATAAGCTTAAACATAATTGGAGCAGTATTGGTTGATTTGAGTTTCTTGTACGGAACTTCAATCGAAACCATATCATCCATCAATTTTACATTTAGTATTGGATACATGATTGGCTCTCTAGGTAAGTTTACATTTAGAAATTTTTTGTTGAAAATTTTAATGTTATAATTTAAATTTCAGTGAGCTTTCTCACTCGATGGATCAACCGCCAACTGCTGCTGTCCTTCCTCGTGATGATGCAGGCGCTGACACTGATGTTTCTGCCCTTCTACCCACACTACTGGTTAGCATTTGTGATGATGGTCCTCAGTAACGTCGGAGCAGGTGGCTGGGACAGTGCCACCAGTCTCTGGCTAGTTGAGCTGTGGCCAACGAAAAACTCGGCCATTCTCCAGGCAAATCAGTTCATGTATGGAACGGGCTCCATCTTGGCTCCACTTCTTGCCGCCCCCTTTCTGCATGGAATCAAAAGCGAAGTTTTAGTTGGAAATGAAACCCGACTGCTGACAGTCGAAGATCGAATCATGTCGCTGAGCATTCCTTTTGGCGTCAATGGCTTTTTGCAAGGCATCGGTGAGTAGACAGCTTCTGACCAAACATAACTTTCATTTAATAACATTTAACTTTTTGCAGTTCCCGTAATTTTCTTCCTAATGTACTTTGCATTTCCCTACAAAGCATCTGAAGAGGGTAGTAGAGACAAGGATTCAATTAATTTGAGAAAAGCACCCACTGAAAAGATTCCCCACCGCAACACCAAACTAGTGCTGATGGGACTGTGCCTGGGCACTTTCCTGGCTGCTGAAATGGGTTTTCAAATCTTTGCCCCCTCGATGCTGCAGTATTTGCCCATCAAAATGACTGCAAGTACGGCTGCTTTTGCTCTTTCAATTATGTCTGCCACTTTTACTATTGGTCGTCTAGCAACAGCTTTCATTTCTCTTAAAGTGTCAATTGATATCATCCTCGCCTATCACTTTGTCATTCAGCTTCTTTCAGTGGGCATCTTCTACATCAACTCAAACAACCTCACCATGATTTACATTGGAATGGCCTTAATGGGATATGGTTTCTCAGCGCCTTGGCCGGCAATATTCAGCTTTACCGAAGAGTATCTTGGCCTGACGGCTCGCATTTGCGCTTTTTACACATTTCTCGTAGGAATACTTGCCTAATTACTCCAATGATATTGACAAACGGTTTTAAAAGTCATCCTTTTGTTCTCATTCATATCACTGGCATTTTAACTGTAATTAGTTGCCTTTTATTTGGCGTTGTTAGATTTTGGATTTGGAGGAATCAAGTTAAACTTGATAACAAAGCTACTAGTATAGTTTTGAGTGATGTGAACGCCAATAATCTAAAAAACTGTTAATAAATTAAAATTAAAATATAAACTTTGGTTGTAAATACTTAATTAGTTTTAACATGATTTTTTTGTAAAAAATAAATAAAAGTTTAAAGTTTTATGCAAAAATTTATAAAAATTTAGTTGGCTAGAGCGAACGTCACTGCCACGCGCTTTGCGCAAAAGCGAAAGTGAAAGCTTTTAGTGAAAGCTTTTGAGCAGGTTCGGAAAAGAACAAGCATAGCAGTTTCCCCGCATAGTTTCAGATGGCACTACAATAAGCAGAAATTCGGTCCGCTTTTACCGCTGTTGCTGCACGATAGCGCTATTGTGAGCTGTGTAACAATGTCTGAAAAATTGACCGAATTTCTGGCAGCATAAAATCAAAAATTAATGCTTTTTGAAAGATTAAAAGATTGAAAGTCAAAGTCTAAACTGTGAACTTTAGTTTTCATTTTGTTTTAAAAACATATTTGAGCAAAGTTTGTTAAAAGCATGGTAAATATCCTCAGTTGTCATTAAATTTTGTTAAAAAATTTTTTTTTGCGGGTTTAACAAAAAGGAGAGATTTTTAAAAAAAATTGTTAAAAAAAAAATTTAAAAAACCCCCAAAATACAAAACATTCTCCCAAAGCTTTTTTTTTTAGAGAAAAAAATTTTAATAAAAAATTACAAAATTTTTTTCGGGGGGGGAAAAAGGGAATTAAATGCATGAAAAAATTTAAACAGGCAAGAAACGATTTCATTTGTTTAAAAAAACTTAAAAAGGTCCAACAAGCATTTTAAAACCCCAAAGGCTTCTCACAAAAAAATTTTTTTCGATCAAAACCACAAAAATTTTTTTTTTTATCTTTGGAAAAAAAAAAATGGGGTTTAAAAAAGGCTCTTCCCATTTTCAATTCCTGGATTTTTTGGAAAAAAATTTCCCTTTTTTAACAATGGGCCCCCCCCAAAACCCAAAACTTTTTAATTTTAACCCCCCCCAAAAAAGGGCCAAAAAAGGTTTTCCCTTTTTAAAACGTTTTAATTTCCAATTAAATTTTTCAAACAAAAAGGTTTAAAGGGAAAATTTTCCCCGTTTTTTTTTTAAGTTAAATTTGTAAAAAAACTGAGGGAATTGAAAAATTAATATATTTGGTTTTAAAAATCAAACTTTTGAATATAAAAACTAAATGGGGTGACATTTAAAAACAATTTTACTAAAAAATTTCATCCCAATTTTACTTGGAAAAAAAATGGAGCTGAGAAAGGGTTTTTTTTTATTTTTACATCCTGGGTTTCGGCCGGAAAAGGAGTTTAACCGTAAAAAAAACAAAAAATTTTTTTGTTTTTTTTGTTTTTCATAAAAAACAGAATGTTTTTATTAAAAAAAGGTTGCTAAATTATAACTTACAAAAAAATATAAAATTTTTGATTAAAAATAAAATAAAAATTTTGCTGTTTAAATCTTAAAAAAGTTTCCACAAGTTGAAATTTAGTAAATTTTTTTGCAATTTAATTATTAAAAATTTGAGGTGGTGTTTTTTTTGGAGTTTTTTATTGTTTCGGATTTTTTAAAAAAATTTTTTTCCTTTTAAAAAATAAAAATCCTTTTTTTTTTTTTAAAATCGGACAAGTACAAGTGTTAAAAAAATTTAAAAAAAGGAGTTTTTTTTTAATAAACAAAAATTTTAAAAAGTGTTTTAATATTTTTGGTGCAAAAACTTTGGGTTTTTAAATTAAACGAATTATTTTTTTTTGTGTAAGTTTTTAATTTTTTTTAAACGGTAAAGGGGTTGTTTTTAGGATTTAAACTTGGAACAAAATTTAATTTTAAAGTTAAAATTTTTTGTAAGTTGAAAGGGAAACCAGGACCTGTAAAAATAAACCCAAAAAAAACCTTTTATCCCCAATTTTACCTTTTAACGAACCAAATTAAAAAACTTTTTTTGATAAAATTGTCATTATTAAAAAGTTACCAAAATTAGTTTTTCAAATGGAACTTAAAATACATATGTGGTGGAAGAGACCTTTACTGATGAGACGATCTAGATGGGAATACAGATGCATGAGATGAGAAGAATAACAAGTGATGGGACTGACTCGTGACCAGTGGCAGACTGGGAACCGACTGGTGAAGTGTGTCTACATGAGGTCTGCTTATGTAGGGGAAAGAGACTGGTGAGATAGAGGGTGACACGTACAGGTCGGGGTGAGTAAAGGTGAACTGTGTGTACATTGACTATGATGTGTAGGTGCAGTGCAGATGGCACTACACATAAATAAAAAAATAGTTTAATTTACTGTTAACATAAAAATATTGAACTTTATTTTTAAAAATGTAAAATTTATACTGTTTAAAATTTATTAAAAAACATTATTTTTGTGTTCATTTAAGATAATTCATTAAAAATAATCAAAAATGACTATTAGGTTCTAAGAAGTAAAATGTAAAAACTAAAGTTTTAAACAATTTCTAACAATAAAAAAATTTGTTATTAAATCACGATGTTAAGTGAACGCCTGACAAATTTTTCAAAATTAAATTGACTTCACTTAAAGTTTTATCAATATTTTTATATAACTACGACATATAAATCGTTTAACTACTTGTTAGTGTTTTGTTTTAAATTATAAATTGTTTTATGGTTGCTATAATTTAAATTAAAATTTAAAACTTTTTTTAAGTTTCACTTATAATAATTTTACTGGTTCAAGCATGTTTAGTAAATTTTTCTACAAAAAACTTTAAAATTTTTTAAAATGGTAATTTTTTAATTTTTTTTATTGCCAAAGCTATGCATTAAAAAACTACAATTTTTATTAAAACGAGCAAAGTGTTTGATGTTTTTCTAATTTTTAAAAACAAATTTATTATTATTACAAATGTAACAATATTGAATATAAGTCGTTAAGTTTATTTGTCACAAGATTGACAGTCTATTGTAAAAACTTATAAATTATTTTTTAGAAATATTTTTGTTTTTAATTACTAATTTTTAAATTTTGAATAGTTTGGCAGTGTGCATATGGTTAGGGGGAGGGGTTGAAACGTTTCATTACAACTCAAACTGTCCTTTTTACACAAACGTTTACTTACACTCACAACTAAGACCGTCAAAAAGAATATTTACATACTTTATACACTTGTTAAATTTAAAAAAATTTTTACAACAAAGGTTTCCACAACAACAAAAAGCGATCGATTTAAAACAAAATTCAAAAAATAAAATTAAATTTTCTATAACAATTGATAAAAACTGCATTTGCGATAAATAAGAAATTTACTGTTTTTTGTAAAAGAATTATGTCAAAACATTAATAAATATTAAATTTGTAAAATATTGCAGTTACGCTGCATTAAAAACATTTCTTTTTTGCTTAATATTTTTTAAGTCTTTTGATTAACTAGCAATCACATGCGTCACAGTAAAGCAAATATTTACCTTGTTTGCTGTTCCAGCGTTTTTTCCTTTTTGCAATTTAATTAAAATCAAAAACCAATTTAGTTTTTGACTTTTGTCAAGCTGGCTGCTACTGTTGCTGCTGCACAACATCCTTATCCACAATCGTCAACAACATGGTAATGTGTGTGTTTTCCTTTTTTCAACCCGTACAGCACTGTCAATTAAAATTATCAAGAAGGTGCAATTCAGTACAGTCCAATAATTGGAACCTTTTTTCCCTTTTCCTGTTTATTGCTTTGATTGGCTGCACACGTTGATAGGCACCTAGCCTAGGTCCCCCCCCTTTTTTTGCAAAATACGCAACAACATTGAAAAAGCCAACGTCTGAAAACTACTATCCGCCAGAAGGACTGTTTTGCTGTTGCTTGTGCTCCTACCGGTAGCACTGCTGCTGCTGCTGCTGCTGCAACGGGTTCAGATGGTGACAGTGGTGGTGGTGGTGGTGGTGGCAGTAGTGCCGTTGCTGGTACTCAGGAAAAGGTGCCATTGCAAAGCTCGAGTCGAGTGGCTCCCTGTCCCCGCTCTCTCTCTCTCTCCTCTCTCTCTCTCTCTCTCTCTCTCTCTCTCGGTGTTCACCCACTCAGTTTGTGCCGTGTCTGCCGGTAGTGTCTTCCTTCTGCGACTGTTTGTAGTGGCGGCGTCTTGCAAGTACTGCTGCTAGTCTCCCTGTCCTCTTCGCTTCTTCTTCTTTTTCTTCTTCCTCCTCATCCTGGCAGCAGACCCAGCAGAGAGCAACCTTCCGCATGTTTGAGGCACGCAAACCTGCTGGTTCCTCCTGCCTGCTCACTCTTTTGCTGTTTGGTACGCGCCTAGCCTAGCGTCTGCCTGGCAATAGCCTCTCCACACTGCACATACACAACGGACAGCAGCAGGAGGAGAAGTAGCATCCAGTAGTGTTTCCTGCTGCCTGAACAGTTTCAGCAGTCCGAGTTGACACTTTGCTGCCAAGTGTTCTTTTCTTCTTCTCTTCTTCACCTAGCACAGTTGCAGACTGGCAACGACTGCGGCCACCGTGACACAACACACAGACAGCTGCGGCTGCAAGCTCTCACGATACGTACCAATTCCGGTTACCTTGTTCGCTCCTTATCACTAGCCTGTTGACACAGAACCACAGTAAAGATGGTTTTACCACCACCACCCCACACATGCAACTTCAACGACAACTCGCCACCACCGTTACCACCACCATCTTCCATCCTCCAGCTAAACTACTTGCTATAATCTTCTACTGTTGTTTCGGCTTGTCATCTGCTACTTGTCATCGGATGCGCCTGCACGGCATCATTAGCACTGCTAACTGTCATCTAGCCATTGCCGATGGGATTCACCTCAAACCTCTATAGTAGCAATTTAATGCGTCGACATCATCACACGACAGCCGTTCACACCACGTTGTTCTTGCATTTTAGCTTTGTGATCGTCCACTGTTAATGAACAACTTCAAAATGTAATTTCCAAACTGTACTGGCGCCTGTTTAAAAACTATTTTTAAGATAGTTGAAATTGACACATGATTGTCACAGTAATGGAGATGTTAGTTAGTCTGACAAAGCGTTTTGTTTTCTTTACTCACACTTTTCTGGTGAAATGCCGAAACGACTGGCAAAGTGTCATCATCATACTTGCTCTGCTTATAAACTTGTTTAGGGACATTTACTTGATTATAGAAACCAGAAAAAAATTTGAAGAACGCCAAAATCAACTTTATTACTACTAGTCAATTAACTTTTTATTAAACAATACTAAAATGTGCGGTATGTTTATTAATTAAAGTTTTAAGCGCGCAATTTAAAAAACAAAATTTTTAATAGTTTCATTGTATAAATATGTGATATTTTGCATAAAGAAAAAGTTAATCAAGTCGTCGAATCGGTACATTTCTTGTTATGGTTTCACCTCTCTGAAAATAAAAAAACGTCAAAAACTGTTTGAATTTGCATTGAAATGTATTGACAGGCGGGCAGAGAACTGTCTATTACTTGCAACAAAAATGTGTTAGAAGCAGATAGGAGCACTGTGCACGCCTGTCAAAACATTTCAATGCAATTCTAAACAATTTTTACGCCATTTTAAAACTTTAAAAAATGTGGTTATTTCAAGTAATACACTGATTTGTTCATCTTGACAAGTTTAATCTACATGCAAAGTATCAGGTTCTAACTTTTAATTTGATAAACCCTTGACACTTGCATAGCTTTTCTAGTGCAACTGAAAGAAAATTTTAACTAATGTTGGTTTTACTGCATTACACATTTTTAAAAGTTTGTACATTTTAACTTTTCGAAAAGTTGACAAATCTAATTTAAAAACACAAAATAGTATTCTAAATCAGTTTTTAAACACAAAAAACGTTTTTTATTAAAATAACTCAACTTTAATTAATTATATTGACAAAAATTGTTTAAAAAAATAAAAAATATTTTTAACAATAAAATTGAATACTCAAAAGTTGTTTTATTTAACAACAATATTTTAATTTATTGGGTTTTAGATAAACATTTAAAAAATTGTTTAAATTATAAAAAATTATAAAAATGTTTGTTAATTTTTTTCAAACTAATATTTATGTTGATAAATTAAACTTAAAAAATTAAATTTGTTTTTAACTGTGTAAAAAATCAATACTTTTGCCTAGCAACGTTATTTTGTTCAGATAATGTTTTTTGTAAAATTTTTCACAAGCGGCTAGAGAGTAACATATTGCAAGACAATTGTTTTAATACCACTTCAATGTTATTGCGTTTTACTGTCATGCATTTAAAACTAGCTATTATATGCATATTCATAAATACCTATAAAGAAGGCCCTTAAGTGGCACGCTCAATACTGTTTCAAGTGTGTATGAGTATTTAGGCTAGCATACATTTGACAAGCAAATGGGTAAAATGATTGCAACACTTAAAAGAGACAACACCATTTTACATAAGGAGCAATTGAGCAATTCGAACATTGACGATGTATGTGCATGTCTTATTTTGTTTGCAGCTGCTGTAATTTACACAGTTTTCTATTTTAGAGTAGAGCGCATTTCTTATTACTAAAATACTAATTGCAAATTATATCATTTTTGTACAGCAATTATAACATTTTCAGCCAACTGGTTTCAACCAGTCAGTATTTTCTCTGCAATTAACATCAGTTTATTTTTGTCGACGTTATGCTACTGATTATACAATTGACTAATATCAGAAAAATTTACAAACACAACTTTATTTTTTAATGTTTACAGCAACTAACAGTGAAAACAAAATCAACATTTATGTTTGCTGTTTTTATCATCTAAATCTTATATTTTTTGTTTTATTTGGTGATTTTTTATACTTTGTTTAATAACACAACATTTCACTTAAAAATTTCATCTTGTTATAACAGTCATCTTGTCCTTCTTCTCCTTTTTAAATCATCTAACATCCGCATAACCGCTACTTGTCTACTGCAAAAAGTAATTCCAATGCAAACGTAAGTAAAACAGCAAAAATACATTTGCATTAACTTTTATGTGGTAGAGCAGTAAGCACAAATGTAGTATTGGAAAATAAAACATAAATGGTCATTTTTATTGCAAAAAACGCCACAATTGTTGCCGCAAATAAAAAAACGAAAAAGTTGAGCAAAACAGACCAAAAAGCTAAAAGGCAGATAAAAGGGAAAAACTAAACAGAATAAAGCGGTAAAAACAATTACCAGTGGTGACTTAACTCTCTAAAACACACAGACACAGACATGCAGACACACTCACTAACCTCATTTTATCATTCACCCCCTGTGCACCAACAAACCAACCAACCAACCAACTGCACCCAACCGACCCCCACCAAACGTGTACCACAGATGTTGGCTCTCTTTGGCGAACATCAAGTTCGAGCACGAAAACGAAGCAAAGCAGCCAGAACAGAACAGCCGGATTGCCAATTGCCCCAAAGAGTGAACCACGGTAGCACCAGTCGGTGTGTTTGCAGTGCAGGACGGCGGCTTTGCACCCTTTCAAAGTTTCAGCGCCAACACCACAACTACTACTGCACGGTCGCTGCTGAAGTCGCTACAGGGCAATTGCAATTGGTGGTGATGATGCAATTGAGAAAGAGGGACCACCGTCTCCGCCAACCTATTGGCAGCACCAACAACAACAACAACTTTCAGTGCGACAACAAAAAGGACCAAAGTGACTACAGTGATGAGCATCTGCAGCAGCAGCAGCAGCGGTCAGTACTACCACAGTGGACAAACCGTTGTTCCCATTTCGTTTTCCTCTTTTCCCCGTGTTCAGCACCATTGCCACCACCGCTGGCAATGGTGAACTCATGAGGAGGCCAATTTGTTTGCAATCATTCGAGCAGAGAAAAGGCCGACAAATAGATAGAGTGAGTAAACGCAAAAAACCGAAAAAAGAACGGCCAAAACAGACAGCTTAAACAGACACTACCAACTTGACCGGTAGTTTTTATCGGTTCTTTTTTGTTGCCGTTGCTATTGTCGTTGTCCATTGAAAACGACACACATTTACGAAAACAGCCTTTTACTGTTTGAAATGGCAGTGCAAAGACAACAGCACCAAAACTACACAAATGTTTTCTAATTTCAATCCTTTACTATTATTATTCTTATTTCCCACTCACTCACTCACACACGCCAATATAAAAATCGCCAGAAAATGACTTACCAATATACGGCCTCACTAATATACGTTTAAAAGTCCAAAAATAGAAAAAATAAGTGACAATGCAAATCAAGCTGAATGTCGCTGAAATGTGATCAATTACTCGGTCGATTGATTATGTCATTTGCCCATACACACACACACTCACACAATAAATGACGCGTAGTCATTTGCATAAACACACACACAACATCATCAACCGAACTAAGAGATCTTTTTCAAAAAAGAAAACGATAATTAAGATCGATCTATTGACTATTGATTGCTACCAGTCACCCACACAACTGGACGATCGATTTCTCCCTTTAAAAACTCCTTCTTTCAACCACAGACTGAACACTACAGAGCATTACAGAGCATTTTCCCCCGTTTCTTCCTCTACTTTTATTTTTCATTTTTACCTTTTTGCCCTTTTGCCTCCCCCATCCTTTCTCCCTTTTTAAAATGAGTCCATTTTATTTAGTTGACACCGTCCACTTGGTCGGTGAGAATGAGTTGAGCGGGTGAACACTTGATAGCCACGGAATCACAGATCTGGTCAGGCAACCGTAGACGTTGCTGCCATGAGCACCACCATAACCATCCATTCATTTCACATCTGCATCATCACTTCTATCGTCATGCCTATCATCATCATCATCATCATAATATCATTTACACATTCTCCATTTTTCATCTGCAGTCAGTCCTCTCTATCATTTTTCCCATTTGATCATCACTAATCACATTGCTGCATTGTCGACTGTTTGCCCAACTTCTGACAACTAAATCAGGAAAGTCGTATTTGTGAAACCACTGAAAGCTATTAGACAGTGACAATAAGATTGTCTTATGATTACTTTATTTCAATAATTAGTGCGTAAAAGCAACTAATTACGCAACATTGACCAAACATGCCAATTTTACAGCTAAGAAATACTACCAGTCAAAAGTGTTCTACTCAGAGGAAACACCAAACAGCAAACAGCTCAGAGAAAACAGAATGAAATTACGACTAATATCATTGCGTTTGCTAAACATCTTACAGCTAATGCAATTAATTGAGTAAAATGTGACTGTTAAAAAAAACAACAACTTCTACGCATAAATCGGAAAAAAAATTGAGTCACAACACAAAAGCGGGTTACTCGTTGTTCGGTGGACGCTTCAGTTGCTGCCGTTGCCCCCCCTTAAATGAAGCCATTATTTAGATTTCATTTGAGTTAATTATCCAATTAAACGAAGTTTGCCCTTCCCTCACTTTCCTCACTTTCCTCACTTTCTTCTGTCCACACTTGGAACTTCTTTTTTCGGTCATTTGTACTCCATTTACCAGCGGAGCGAAACAAACACACAACTTTTTTTTGTAAAGAAAGGAAATGACAGTTGCACAGTTGAAAGGGTGCGCTCGCTGGGTGAGACGTCGTCGTAGTCGTTGAAAAAGAAAACGTCGCACTCTGCTTATCATATAGCGCCGACAATCAATGAGTGAGTGAGTGAGTGAAGCAGCCCGAGTCTAGCCGACGGCGTTCATCAAACCACGCTCTTGTCAGGCCTGTTGTCACAGTCATTTGGCCGCCGCTGGTGTTGCTGATGTTGCATTTTGTTCCCCTGCCGTCCTTCTTTTCCCTATCTCATTTAGTGCCGCTCATTGCCGCTTTCTACCCATTACTTCCTTTTCACCCTCTTCCTCTTTCCTCCTCTGCCTTCTCCTTCTGCTTCAATTCATCTATCTTTCTATTAATTAGTGCCCTGTCCAATTAACACGTAAATGCCATTCGGGACGCTGACTTTTGAGAGAGAAAGAGAGAGAGAGAGAGAGGCACCCCGACTAGTCACATACTAGTCGGCGTGACTGGTAATGAGGGAAAGCTGCCATTCCTGTTTATGCTGCTTCTGCTGCTGCTGATGTTGCTGTTGTAGCTCTTGTGCAAAGCTGGTGCCGCTCAACTCAAAGCCGAGCACTGGAGCACCCTTAGCCCACGCTGAGCCCTTACAAACCCTCGCATAAACCAACCAGCCAACCAGCCAAGCAAGCAAAAGCAAAAGCAAAAGCAAACCAGCAAAAAAAATAAAAAGAGGAAGGAGAGATAACTAGTGAAAGCAAAGCAAAGGCAACAACGACCACCACCAATACCACGGCAGACACTGTCCTCATTTTAATGAGCTCAATCATAGTTGAGCAAAAACAGAAAAGCCAGTGAATTAGAGGAAAGGAAAAGAGGAGAAGAAAAAGCAAAAAAAGAGAAACAGAAAATCAAACAAGCAGCCTACTACTACTACTACAACTAGCAGGCTAAATAGACATGTATGATAGACCAGCTGCAGAGGATCACTGCTGCTGCTGCGACTAAAGTGATAAACAACAGTCACCAGCAACAAACAACACAGCAGAAAATGCTGCGTACAAAAGTTGCCAAAGCAGTAGTAGCACTCAGCAGTGCCGAGTGGCCTGAGAAAACATAAGTGATAAAACACAATCGCGGCGCAACTTGGCCAAAGGAAGAGGAGGAGGAGGAGAAGGAGAAGGAGAAAAAGAAGGGCAGTTAAGTTACAACAGCAGACAGTGCCGGCAAGTGATGATAATAACAGTGCTCTTTCAGGGCTCTCTCTCTCTCTCTCTCTCCACTCTTCTCTTTCTGTTTTTGACTGCCCGTAATGTGCAGAATACTAATGAGTGCCAGAGAGAAACACGCAACAACAACAACAACTACTACTACTACTACTACAACTGCAGCAGCAGCAACAACATCCAAAAATGCTTTGCCTGCTAGCTTTTAAATGAACAACAAAAACGACAGCAGACACAAAACAAAAACAAAAACAACAGCAGCAGCAAGGGCAGCAGCAGCCACTGGTGCATTAGAAAACGGCAATTAGTGCGCTACTGTCCGGCAATCAATCAATCAGTTGCGGGAGGCAAATGATGTTGAGTCGGTGGCTGTCATCCCTTGCCACTCAACTCTTTAAAAACTATATCCTGTTTTGCTGCTCCTGCTTTATTGTCTACCTATTGTTCAAAACCAAAACAACCGGAAAAAAACAACATTAACTTAATATTTGCAGTTGAACATTTGGTTAACTGCCGCCTAAAATAATACCACCAACTATTGATTGAAGTGTGCAGCAGTATATGCAGCAGTAGTTGCACTGGTACAGTTCGCTCAGTTTGACTCTTTTCTCTTTTGAGTTGAGAGTTTTTCTTTCTAAAATTTAACAAAATTTAAAAACCATAAAGCAAAGAAGAAAAAGAACTATGCCGTGACTAGAGTAGTGTGTCACAGTAAGTTGGGGCGGCAGTAGTAGTATGTAGTAGTAGTAGTAGTAGTTAGTAGTAGTGTATTGGCGGTGGTGTTCGGTGCTTAACGCAAATGCACACAGCCAGTTACAGTTTTGAGCTTTGAGCACACTCACTCTCTCTCTCTCTCTCTCTTTCTCCCTTGCTCTAGGCTCTCACTGTACTGGTGTTGTGTGGGCAAGTGATTCAATGAAGGAAGGAAGGAAGGAAAAGAGAGAGTGTGAGGACGGAGATGAATGCACCGAAACGATCTCTTGTCTTGAAGCGCCGTCGTTGCCGTCTTTGCTGCCGTCGCCAGCAGCAGCAGCAGCCAGTTATGGAGCACGGCCATTTGTCACAAGGTACCGCACCGACACACACCAACAAGCACACACACCGAAAAACCGAGAGACCGACAGACAGACAGGCACAACACACACACACACACACATTCAACGATAGACACTTGCCGGCACACACAAACAGAGAGTATTGACAGGAGCAGCAAGCAGGCTGAACAAAACTAACAACCCGAGATGAAGGAACAGAAACCAGGCAAGGCAAGGCAAGGCAAGGCAGGCCATAAACACAGGCTGCAAAAACTAGCTGTGTGCTAGCATTGTTCTCCCCCTGCTCACTGCCTCAAAGTTCTCCTTCTCCTGGCTTGTCTTTGATGCACGTTTTGAGAAATGGTCCGACAACTGACACCGTCGACACCAGTCGTTGCCGTTGCTGGTGCTGGTGGTGGCAGTGGTGAAATGGCGACGACAGGCGAAATAAAAGTAGGCTGCAACCGACGCCGACATTACCACTAAGACCATTACAAACACTAGACCGAGAAGACCGAGGTGTGTTGCTGCTGCTGCTGCTGTTGTGGTAATCCATCATGAATATTAACTAAAACAGCCACGGGCACAGGGCAAGTAAAAACAAAACAAATAGAAAAGAACGAAAAAGCGAAAAGATGAAAATAGCAAATGAATAAAGATAACACAACAACAGCAGTAGTGGCAGTCGTTTTGTCCTCTCAAAACAGTGATCAGCATTTTAGTAGTTTAATGAACAATGAAATTGGGTGCATCTGTGCATATATCTGTGTGTGTCAATCATTTTAAAAGAGACAGTTGAGTAGGCGATTTTCAAAAAAAACTCAAATCAGTATTGTCATTTCAAAATTTTATAGTAGCAATCAAAAAAAGTAAAAACAAACAGATTTTTGGTATTTTGTTTTTTCTTATCATTTTGGCTCTCAAATTAAGACAGCACATGTATCGGTCCACTGGGATTACACTTGCGTCAAAGTGGGCAGTCAAGTCGTCAGAGCGACAGCAAACTGGCGAAAAAGGAAAAAAGCAGGCAGTAAAGTCCACCAAATGAATGTGAACATTAGTGTTGAGCTCAATCCAAAATCGAGTGCGTGTCCATTTTCCAATTGCGTTCATCCTTTTCCTCTTCTCCGTTTCCTACTTTCTTTTCTTTTTATTCAGTTTTTTCCTGCTCCTTTTCTTCTTTTTTAACTTCCGTGGGCCGTTACTGGCAAACAGTACTACTCCAATGCTTATCACCCATTAGTCACTGTCACGGTAATCGTTTCACTGTCTTCTAGTGCAATCCTCTCTAGGAACACTCACAAATAAATCATATCTGCACACTGCCGCCAACTGTCAGACGTTCAAACTGTTGTGCACTTTTCTAGCCTTTTTTGTCTATTTCTTCATTTGCCTTCAATTGCTAAAACATTCTGTGTGCTGGTTTGTTGTAGCTTAAAAGTAAATGAGACGAGTGGTGTGGAAAAAATAATATCTTTTTTCACCAAGACAAGACAATGAGAACATTATCAACCTATTCTCAGTGACACTTACGTTCAATTGCTGTAATCATTGCAGGCGGGGAGCAAATGTGTTAAAAACGGAAAAAACAAAGAAAATTATAGCTTATTTATACACAAAACTGGCAATGTAGTTCCAAAATTTACTAAAATAAAGTTAGCATAAAAAATCAAATTTAATATTTGTTTTTTATTTATATGATTCAAACAAAAATCCAAATTAAAAACATTTTAACTAGTATATTTGACAAAAAGTTTATGTTTTAAAATAAAAAATCATTTATAAATTTAAAAATTTGTTAAATTTTTAAAATTTAGTGCAATTTTTGACATTTTTATTGCTTTTCGTTGCCACAAACAATTATGTTGACAGTTTACAAAATTTAAGAACATTAACCTGCCTAAAATGTGACAGCATTTGTGACTCAATAATATTCCAATTAAGTATAACAGCAAAAACTTGACCTAATAATGAAAAAAAGTGTATAGAAGTGTTTCAGCAAACAAACGACGCTGCGAATTTTGATAGTTTTCCTGCACGTCAAACACACCGGCTACTAACTGACTGACTACTTTCTATTGCATTCCATGGCACGCATGTGGGCCTTGTTTGTGTGTGCTCTATTTAGGGAACACAGTTTTATTGAAAAACCCCGCTCTCTACACTTCTGTCACCTTCGACCAAGTGGGCGCCCGGTGAATGCATCAAAACAAAACAAAAACGGCACAAGTCACAATGCAATGACGACTGCTGTCCTGGTGCCCTAACATTAAATTCCGGTCACATAGTTCTCGACTATTGTGATGGCAATAAAAAGCACCGTTTGAGGCGCAGTGCAGGCTTGGCTTGCCAACAACAGCTAACACAATAAAAAAAGAAGAAAAAGAGGAACAACAAATATGAGCTCACAAAAGGCTGGCCAATACAAATACCAAAAAGTACAATCATAATGCAGTGCAGTGAAGCAGCCTTTCAAAACAAAAGTGACGGCGTTGGAGCGTCTACTTTCACTTTTTGTTTTTCTCATTAAAGCAAAGAAATCAATTAAAACCGTTTTTCTCTCTAAAACCGTATTCCAGTTGTTGGTATTTGTGATTACAAACAAAGGTTCAGGCATAAAAAGCGGTCTACAAAAAGCATTGGCTAAATTGCTTTCTTTTAATCAAAAGTGTCACTAGGCAGGTGGAGGCCACACACACGCAGTCACAGAGACGGCAGCAACTGCAAGAACAGCAAAGCAATTAGCCACTTCATTAATTACCGCTGATAACAATCAACTGTGACACCTTGAAATAGAGAAATGAAGCCAATTTGCCGGCAGTGTTATAAACACCATCAACCCTGCACGAGTACACAAGCAAAACTGGCACACTTACTGTCCGCAGTTTAACTAATGATCATTTGCAAACTAATATTACGTTGCCAGTTTCAGTACGGCGTCTTTGTCAGTGTGTTTGCAAACAGCATGTGCACTTTTTGTGCTCACTTTCCACTTCTCTCCACTTCTGCCTTGCACCATTCCCTTTCAGTGTGGCAGTTATTTATCAATTTCTTTCTAATCCACTTCATGTCTTCTTCACTCATTTTTTCATTCACTCCTTCATTTACCCATTCATTCACTCGATTTTTCTTCTTTTGCAATCTCCCATTTTTGCATTGCTCCATTTGTCCACCAACCGACTGTGACCTTTTTCCCATTCCCTCTTTTCAGTTTTTCGTTTTCCCCTTCCTGTTGTGATCCAGTTTTAGGTTTTCAGTTTAGCGTTTTTACTAACTTTCTTTATCTTTGAATTGACAGCTATTTTCTATCATTGCTTACTGTCTCTATTACTTTATTTTCATCGTTCATTCTCCCACTTATATGCAACCCATCGAGTTTATTATTTCCCTCCAGTTTTCAATTTTCCGGTTTTATTTTATTCACAATTACCTTCCGTTTTTACTCCCGACAACTTTATCTATGTTTTTTCTTTTGTTGCAAATTCCAGTTATATATTTTTCACCTCACATTACATTTTATGTTTTCTGGTTTTTGTTGCATTCTTTTTTTGTCACACAGCATCTTCATCATCCTAATTACTGCCCCACTGACGGGTAGATAGCAAACGACACTGAACATTCATAAAAAACGACTTTTCCTTAAAACTGGGAATTTTATATCTTAATTTAACGCATATAATAAGGTTTTAACTATAGAAACAAACAACGGGGTTTTCATTCTTTTTTTATCAGCAACAATCGACAATGGCAGCCATTTTTGTTCATTTTTTATTTCATTTTTTACTTTTATATAAATCATTTTCATCATCATCAATTGTAGTTTTAATTAAATTTATAAAACCATTTAATTTTCACAACGTACTAGCAAATTGACATTAACTTGCAACATCAAACTAAGCAATTTAACCATATTAACAATTGGCAAATACAAATGTTGTTGTTTCATTTTTTTCATTTTTTTTAAATTTGTAAACTAAAATTAACTTTTGCCATACTCAAATACAATTTAAATTTTAATTTTAACTTTTTAGCTAATCTTTTTAAAATTTTGTTTTTAAAATGCATTTATTCTTTATCCCCTCTCTCCAATTATAATTTCAAAACATTTAAATGTAGATCAATAACTGATTTCACACAATTAAGAAAGTTTAAAGTTACTTATTTTAAGCATTAAAAGTAAATTTTACTTTTTTGCACAAAACACAACGTCTTCAATTAGTAAACACAAGTTTAATGCTAAATCAAAAGCTCAACTTGTTGTAGATTATAATTATTAAATGTAAATAAATTAGTTTAATAGGCATTTTATTTAATATTTTTAAATTAATTTTTAGACATTTATACAAGTTTCATTTAAAACAATGATGTTTACCCAAATCTAATTTTTAACTGGCCGCAGCGTATATTTACCTCGGAATTAGTAAAAGATAGATTGGTAAACATTGTTATGTACATAAATAAAACGTTTTTATATCAATTTTATTTTTTGTTAGTTTGTTTTTATTAAAAAATGTCTTCCAATGGAAAATATGTTAAAAGTTGCAAACATAGTTTGCAGCCAAATGTACTGTAAATAGCTTTTGCAATGAAAATGTAGATTTTAGTAAACAAGTTGTTATTTAAACCATTTTTCTACTAGCCTGAAGTCGTTCACTGACCGGGCACCAATTGTGTATCTCAGAGCAATATTTAAGGAACCAATTGAGTTCTTGATTGCTGCGTCCCTTTTGTGGTAAATGTGACAAGTGACCAGTCATCACTTAGTTATGTGTCTACTCTGACACTCTACTTCACTCCATCTTGGCTAGCAAGTGGACCACCCTTAGAGTAGTAACTTCCTCATATTTAGTCTCGTTTTCTTTCTCTGTCTTTTTATGTGCATGAAGTGTGTGTAAATACTGTACAGCTACCATTTATGTTCTCTAAATGCTAGTACAAAACTCTAGCAACTTAAGTGTATGTCGAGCAATATTTGATTATTGTACGCTTCTCTGCGTGTAGATTAGTTTATTTGTCTACTTTTACTAATAGTTTTTATTTACTGTTTTTATGTACAAAAAGTTTTTTGTACTTGTTTTTATTTTATATATAAAATATAGAAAAAATATTTCTACACTTGTTTAGTTATTTTGCAACTGTTGTGAACGTAACTAAAATGATGTAAATGATTTTATTTTTATTTTAAAAATGAAAACACGATTGTATTCAAATGGCAATAAACAAGATTTACTAAAATTTAAAACATTTTAGTGCATTGATAATTAAAAATAATAGTATCATATAGTTAAAAACATTTTTACTTTATTTACGAAAAATTTTAAATTATAAGCAACGTTTTACTTATTTGCCAACTTTGTTATTTGTTTAAATTGTGCATAAAAATTAAAAAATTATATTGCAAAAGTTGCTAAAAAATTATGTCAATATCAATTTGCATTCATATTTTTTTCTTGATTTGTAGTAAATTATTGCATCATGTCCATCTTTAGATTGGCAGTAATGGTCTCAACCGCCTTTGATCAGATCTAACGATTCCACCGGCTACTCCTTCTCCTCAAATAACTCATTCCGTCTTTTTGATTTCGACCCATACTTCTACGCTCTTGTAATTGCTCTCTCTCTCTCTCACTTTAAACATATCCCTAAATACTTGATCCAAACATATTTTGATAACACACACATATAACTTGATTCTTATATACTGGGCTAATCCGCTAGGTTTGCCCTGAAATCAATGCTGTGAAAAAACACCTACTCTACGCTACAACATCCAGACATACGTACACTAACACACACACACTACTTAAACACACTTAAACACACACTTAAGCACAGACATTTACAAAACACACACACACACACCTTGTTCACATGCGACAGTTAATCCATTTCTGTCTGACGCACTTTAAACGAAGCAACTCAAGAACAAATCTTCTTCATTTGCCTCCACTTCAACCGCACTTAGAGGATGTTCTAAACAAAAGCGACCACTTAGCACCACACACAGCATTGTTTGCCCATTCTTCAAGTTCATCACCTTCAGCTTCCACACATCACTCTACCTGCAGCAAGTGTCATTTTTCCTCCTGCTGAGTAGCTAGTGGCGGCGGCGGCGTCGGCGGTGGTGGTGGTTGTGAAAGTGGCTAGTGCGCAGCAGCATCATCTTCAGCAACCTGAGAGTGAGTGTCAGTCTGAGAGCTCTGGCGAATCTGTCCTGAATGCTCCACCAGGAGCTACCACTTTTGGAGGAGGTGTCGGAGGCAAAGGCGGCTCAGTAGTTGTCCTCTTCTTCTTTTTTTTCTTCTTCTATTTCTCTCCTGTCCTGTCCGAGCAACCACTTCAGCCACTTCGGACTGCCCTTGCCACTCTTCTTCTCCAACTCTCTCACTCTCTCCCTCTCCAACTCTCTCACTCACTCTCTCTCTCATTCACTAAACGCACTTCTGTCTGCCGAGATGAAGCACCACCACAGAGGCCTCTTCGGTGGAGCCATCGCTGGCGGCATAGGTACAATGCCTGCCCGTACAGCAGCACTGCTGCTTCGCCTCCTGCTCGCCATCTGCCTCCTCACACTGGCCGCCCTCAGTCTGGCCCAGGAGCTCGTCGAGGAGGGACGCAGTGGTGGTGGTGGTGAACGGAGTGCCCAAAGTGAACAGTGGCTGCCAGCATTTAACCGACAAACGCAGCAACAGCAACAGCAACCACTTGCACTTGCTCTGCAACAGCGAATCTCATTTGGTGGCGGCAAAGGTGGCGGTGGCAGTGGAAATAGTGGCGGTGGAGGTGGCCTCACCGCAACCGACAATGCCGCCCAGCTGCAGTCGATGATGTCCAACTACCTGAACACGTACAACCTAAGGGACAACAACATGTTGGGCAGCTACGACCGACCGAAGTCACCCGAGGAGGAGCTCTGTCTCTCTGACCGCCGCTGGTGGGCCTTTCTCCTCTCCAGCATATTCACCTTCTTTGTGGGTAAGTGCTGCTAAAATAGTGCTCTTTTATCAGTTAAATGTCTGTTTTCACTGAGCAAATATCGCCAACAAACTGATTACCCAGCCTGTCCCTAATGACGGGTAATCATCCTCCCTCTTATCTGACGACACTATTCACCTACCATTATCTAGGCATCTTTATCGTTCTCCTCTACCGCCTGCTGGAGTTCATCTTTGCAGGCAGCTCCACCTCCAGCTCATCGCCCAATGCCAAGGCGGGCAATCGAATGACTGCTGCCGGTGGGCAGCAGCAGTCGGCGCTGAAGACGGGCGACGGGAAGCAGCAGCATCCGCATCCGCATCTGCAACAGCACGGCTCCGTCAGCATCAATGCGCCCGTGCAGTCAGTCAGTGAGGGCTTTTTCGCGAGCAACCCCGGCTGGATGGCCGAGGCAAAGGACTGGGCAGGCGAGCTTATCAGCGGACAGTCCACCACTGGACGCATTCTGGTAAGTGCCACCAGGGCCATTTACTTGATCATACTACTGAGCATTTTGGTGGCAGAACAGACAAAACAGAACAGGAAAAGGAATACTGCTAGGGCAGTTTAGCAACCATCTCCTGACCTACCGCAACTGCTATTACTCTTAGTTCTACAATTGTGCACTATTAGTTGTGTGGGTACGGGGTTGATGCTGTTGTGTCCCTTTTGGAAACCACCACTACTGCACACACACTTCACAACCATCACTACTGCTGCCGAATGTTTCAGCTTTTTTCTCCGCCGCTTGAATCAGAACGCGCACACACGCACGTAAAAGTACAAAAATAAACAAAAGCATTAACGTTGATTGAACAGATAGAAGGAGAGCAAAAGGAGAATGAGGGAAGAGAAGGGAAGAAAGAAAGAAAAAGGCACTACCGATAATAATAAAGTTGCTACTGGCCATACAGAGCACACAAATATCTTTTTTGAAAAAACTCTTTTTTTTCTTTTTGTTGCAATTACAAATAAAAAGATTAAAAGCAGCATTGAGTAGGGTTTCTACAAAAATGATCAAAATTGTGTGAGTTTTTTTTATTTTACAAAAAAAATATCAATAAACATCTAAGCGTAGCATCCGCAACTCGGCGTTAACTGATCCTCATTGATGAATTTAAGCCTGATATTGTCTGTCTGGGTGACATTTATTGATACGCTTTTTAGTCAGCAAATGCATTAGTTATCTTTGTTTTTTTGTTTTGTTGTTTAATCGTGTAAAGATTTGCTTTATTTGATTTAATACCCGCCATTCAGTACTTGAGCGTGACTTTGCTGATAAGGTCACGCTCTATTAGGCAAACATCAGCTTTGAAAAAAAGCGGCACATCAAGAAAGAAAACGATCAAATAGAGAGAGAGAGAGAGGGGCAATCAATGTAATGCTAAATCACCAATGAATAGAGTGGTCAAAAAAAGAGAAAACTCGAGGAGAAGGCCCATTTCTAATAGCAATACTTTTTTCTCCGTTTTACGTGATGTCTCAAAATATCAACTTGGACTTCACTACCGTGAGTGGAAAACGTCGTTATTCGTAGACGCCAGTGCTATTCACGGTAAGCGTTTCTGCAAAAAAGTCGCGTCCCACTCACAAATTTGGTATCGTTGGAAAGCTTAGGACAAGAGGAATAAGATGGCCTAAACCGTTTAGCCCCAGCTGATCTGGTTCTCCCGCCAGAGGGCGCTAAATTTTGATCTGATAAATAATTTTATCTAATTTGAAAGTAAGTATTTTCTCAAAAGAATACTTTTATAAAATACTAGAAAGCTGTACTTATTAATAGAATTTTAGTTTGCTTAAATTCGTTATCTAATTTACAATCTATGGACCATAGTACCAAAAAATTATTTTTTGTAGTTTTAAAACAGTTTTCTGACTGCTCCGACTACTTTAACGTTCTTGTTTCTTAATTTTTATAATTGTTTTAGCATACGTAGAGCTTGTTTGTAGTATTTAAAGTTTTTTAAAGTAACCGGAAGTCAAAGATCGGTTATCTACTTTTTACTTCCGGTTGGCATTTTGACCCGAATCTGGTTTTATTCAATTCCTTAAGGCTCAAAACTATGAGTTAATTTTTTGTTTGGCTAAAAACGGTTAAAATTTAGCATAAAAAGTGCTGTCAATTTGGCATATTTTACAAAATATACCAAATTTTTAAATTTTTTTTGCTTTACTTAATTTTAGCGTCCCAACGCCAACTTTGGTGTCATTAGAAAGCTAAGAGCAAGAGGTAACTGATAAACTTAGTTGTTTAGTCCAAACACCTCTTGTTCAATAACTAGAAGTTAGTCAATCACATTTTCAAAACATCAGTTAAATTTTAAAATTATTTTATGGTTTTTGGCAAAAAACCAGACGTGCTAGTATTCAACAGTTTATGCCATCAGTTACCTCTTGTTCTTAGCTTTCTAATGACACCAAAGTTGGCGTTGGGACGCTAAATTTAAGTGAAGCAAAAAAAATTTAAAAATTTGGTATATTTTGTAAAATATGCCAAATTGACAGCACTTTTTATGCTAAATTTTAACCGTTTTTAGCTAAACAAAAATTTACTCATAGTTTTGAGCCTTAAGGAATTTAATAAAACCAGATTCGGGTCAAAATGCCAACCGGAAGTAAAAAGTAGATAACCGATCTTTGACTTCCGGTTACTTTAAAAAACTTTAAATACTACAAACAAGCTCTACGTATGCTAGAACAATTAAAAATTAAGAAACAAGAACGTTAAAGTAGTCGGAGCAGTCAGAAAACTGTTTTAAAACTACAAAAAATAATTTTTTGGTACTATGGTCCATAGATTGTAAATTAGATCTGTGGGGTTCATTTTTGGGGCCTCCCCCTCCACTATCCCCCAAATCCCAAAGGGGGGCAACAAATGACGGGCCCTTTTGGGCACAGCAGTCGGCGCTGAAGACGGCGACGGAAGCAGCAGCATCCGCATCCGCATCTGCAACAGCACGGCTCCGTCAGCATCAATGCGCCCGTGCAGTCAGTCAGTGAGGGCTTTTCGCGAGCAACCCGGCTGGATGGCCGAGGCAAAGGACTGGCAGGCGAGCTTATCAGCGGACAGTCCACCACTGGACGCATTCTGGTAAGTGCCACCAGGGCCATTTACTTGATCATACTACTGAGCATTTCGGTGGCAGAACAGACAAAACAGAACAGGGAAAGGAATACTGCTAGGGCAGTTTGGCAACCATCTCCTGACCTACCGCAACTGCTATTACTCTTAATTCTACAATTGTGCACTATTAGTTGTGTGGGTACGGGGTTGATGCTGTTGTGTCCCCTTTGGAAACCACCACTACTGCACACACACTTCACAACCATCACTACTGCTGCCGAATGTTTCAGCTTTTTTCTCCGCCGTTTGAATCAGAACGCGCACACACGCACGTAAAAGTACAAAAATAAACAAAAGCATTAACGTTGATTGAACAGATAGAAGGAGAGCAAAAGGAGAATGAGGGAAGAGAAGGGAAGAAAGAAAGAAAAAGGCACTACCGATAATAATAAAGTTGCTACTGGCCATACAGAGCACACAAATATCTTTTTGAAAAAACTCTTTTTTTCTTTTTGCTGCAATTACAAATAAAAAGATTAAAAGCAGCATTGAGTAGGGTTTCTACAAAAATGATCAAAATTGTGTGAGTTTTTTTATTTTACAAAAAAAATATCAATAAACATCTAAGCGTAACATCCGCAACTCGGCGTTAACTGATCCTCATTGATGAATTTAAGCCTGATATTGTCTGTCTGGGTGACATTCATTGATACGCTTTTTAGTCAGCAAATGCATTAGTTATCTTTGTTTTTTTGTTTTGTTGTTTAATCGTGTAAAGATTTGCTTTATTTGATTTAATACCCGCCATTCAGTACTTGAGCGTGACTTTGCTGATAAAGTCACGCTCTATTAGGCAAACATCAGCTTTGAAAAAAAGTGGCACATCAAGAAAGAAAACGATCAAATAGAGAGAGAGGGGCAATCAATGTAATGCTAAATCACCAATGAATAGAGTGGTCAAAAAAGAGAAAACTCGAGGAGAAGGCCCATTTCTAATAGCAATACTTTTTTCTCCGTTTTACGTGATGTCTCAAAATATCAACTTGGACTTCACTACCGTGAGTGGAAAACGTCGTTATTCGTAGACGCCAGTGCTATTTACTAAAGTTTTTTTAACTGACGTTTTTTGACTGCCTTTTTTGGACTGCCACAAGTGGGGCTATCCAGGCGCCATTATTCACTTAATTGCGCCTAATTTGAATTCACTCTTTTTGCCAAGAAAGTGACGACAGACAGTGCAGCTCTCTTATTAAGCTAGGCGTAGTACAGCAAGTAGTAGTGCAGTAGGGAAATGCCGTGCAGAAAAGCTAACTGTTAGTTTCCCAGGCTGCTCATAACTGCTCACACCGGCCGACAGACTGGCTCGTTTTGATTAGCAGCAACAGCAACAGCAGCAATTCCAAGCAGCACTGTCAACTCTCGGCAATTGCCCAACATAAATCATCAATAAAAACCTATTGGAGAAGGGGCAAATGGCGTATATTTTACAGCTGCGGCACAGTGTGTCACAGCAGCATCAGCCATCTAGCAGGCCAAGCAGGCTGTCTCAACGCCAAACACCACCTCTAAACACTGCACTTTCTCATTTTCGGGTAATGCAAATTGGCTTGCACAAGCTCTAGAGAGTCCAGAGAAAACCACCAACGAGCAGGCAGCCAAAAAAAAGCAAAGCAGACAACGTTGTACTGCACTGTACTGATAGGACCGCATTGAAGTGCAATCAACTAAAGCGCTGAGACAAAAGCTAGTGCTGGTGGTGGTGGCGGTGGTGGTGGCGGTGGTGCACGTAACTGGAGCATTATGCAACTTGCGGCGTAGTCTGCTAGTGTCTGCAAATGACTGGGCTGCAGCAGACCAAGGCAAATAAAGCGATCAGGATCGTTATTGATTGGAATCAGCCACCATCACCACCACCACCACCACTGCCATGAGCCACTGAGCCACTGAGCCAGTCTGCTGTCCCTCTCTATCAGACCACGTAATAAGGTTTCCAATTTATTAGCACACTCGGCTATCGCAGCTAATGCCAACAGCCGTTAGTTCAGGCGTACTACATTTGCACACACAGTACAGCACAAACAGGGCAGGCAGCAACAGCTCAAATCGCTTTGATTCGATCACCCTGAACAGCCCTCAAATGTGTTTTCTCTCTCTTTCTCTTTCTCAAAAAACCATTTTTATGACGGCAATTTTGACAGTTAGCCAAATCACATACTTCCAGCAAGTAGAGTAATTAGCATAACAGATGAGGCGGCTAACATTGATGAGGCAAACAAAATGTGAAATGCTTAATGACAGCTGCAGGCAGGCAGGCATGGGAAAGTGCATGGGAGAGAGAGAAAGCGCGTAATAAGAGTAGGCATAAAGAGAAGAGAGAGAGAGAGAAAGAGAAAAGCGTAAACGCAAAGTAAAAGACTGATTTGCCCATTTGGACGGACTAATTGGCTCTCATATTGCAGCCATCACTCAGTCGGCTAAAAAGCTGCGAAAACTTTGCCTTTCCTGGAAAACGTTCGTTTGGGCAGTTGTTGTTCTTCTTTGCCTCTCTCTCTCTCTCTCTCTCTCTCTCTCTAGTTCTGCCTCTTCTTTTTTATTCTTTTCCTTCTTCTTTGTCTTTTTCGCTCCTTTCTTTTATTAATTATTTAGCGCAAATGAAATGACCCATAGATTACTGAAGAGAAGGAGAGAGAGAGAGTGTCCGGTGGCACTGATGGTGGTGAGCAGCAGCAACAGCAGCTTTGGCGACACCGCCGTGCACCTAACTGCTGAACTGTCCCTGGCCAATTAGTCTGCGGCCAGGCTAGTCTGTTGTTGCCGTTGTTGTTTGAAGACTAGCGGCGGTTCCAGTACTTGTGGTGCTGCTGATGGCCGTCGTGGTGGTGGTGGTGGTGGTGGTGGTGGTGGTGGCCCTCAGAGCTCGGTTTTGTGTTCTGAATTTTAATTAGATGGCGGTGGCAAACAATTAGGCCGAAATAGAGTTTTCACTGCAACTGCTAGGAAGCTGAGGGAAACCTTCTCGCTCTCAAGGCAGCATTTGCTTTTGCAAATGATTTTCTACAGAAGCAGCAGCAACAGCAGCAGCAGCAGCACCCGCCAAATGGGTTGTCTGGGAGGCAACGTGTGTAACGATGCTGTGTGCCCGGTAATGTTGTAGCCTACTACTTGTACTACACAGCATTGAAACAGTGAATTGGACTACGCCTAGAAACTACAATTTTTAATTAAAACAAGGCACCACTTTAAAGCTGAATCCTCTTATTCCCTTTCTCTCTCTCTCTCTTTTACTTTCTCCCTCTCTCATTTACTTTTTTCTCCCCCATTTAGGTTGTTCTCGTTTTCTTGCTCTCAATTGCTTCGCTCATAATATACTTCATAGACGCTTCAAGGTAATGTATTCAATTCTCAAAATGAAAATAAAAAATAAACAACCAGCAATAAAAAGAAGAAAAACAAGGCAAACTAATTCTCTTTTTCTTGTTGTTTTAAAATATATTACCCTCTCACTTCTAGAACGGGCCCGCCAGGAATTGGGTAAGTGCGCCTAGTAGACAGTTTGCAGCCGAGAAAAGAAAAGCAGTTGTTCACTTTCCCAGCACTGCCTCCAATAACATAAACAAAGTTTGATGCGTGAAATTGGACACTTTTATTGGCCAGCCTCTTTTTCAGAATGCGGAGAAGTAATCTCTAAACTTAAACTTTTGCATTTTTTTCCCAACAGTGACAGCGTCGAGAAGTGTCAAAAGTGGAATGAGAATGCTACCCAGCAAGTGGACCTAGCACTGAATGTATTCTTTATGGTCTATTTTTTCATTCGCGTACGTACTCAATTTGCGTCTGTGTTTAGTAATGCGTTTTTGCATTTTCTTGTAAATTTATTGCAGACAAGAATCTAAATACTAGGCTTAAATAGCATTTAACTTTTTATTGTTTTTTGTCTAAATGCATTCTGATTGTAAAACAATTTTCTGTAGTAGTTGTTTAACAATCAATTGCTAAGACCAAAGTAATACGATTTGAAACAAACCAAAAAATGGTAGGCAATAGATTATTGGTATTGCGTATTTCACAAAATAACTTAGAACAAACCAATTTAAAAAATATTTTTAATTGCAAAACACAAAACTTTTAATGAGTTTTAATTCCCATTAAACTTTAAACAACATTTAAATGCAAATTGTAGTAATAAATTTTTTTCTATTTTATTTTTGTGAAAAACTATAAAATAAATACTTATTATGTAGTAGATTTTGAATTAACAGTTTTAAAATTCATTTTTAGTGAAAAACAATAAATATAGTTAATCTTGTTTTTAAAAGTGTTTTAAAACTTGAAGCATTGCATAAACTTTCTTAAATAAACAAACAAAATACTGTTTTAATACTGATGTTTTTGTGTTATCATTAAATGCTTAAAAAATAACCGTTTTAGTTTTCTTTTTAAATAATTTTTTTATTTATTATATTTATTAAATAAAAAAACTATTAATAAGTTTTTTTTAAATTGACTATTTAAAAAAGTTTCAAGTATATGACAAGCAAATTTTATTTTATTTGTTAAAAACAATAAATTTTTATTTTGAATTAGAACATTTAATAAAACATAATTTGTTTTGTTGTTTTAATCAAATTGTCAAAATATTGGCAGTTTCAATTACAAAAACAAAATTTTGAAGTTCATTTAACATTTCAAAATGAATATTAAAACAAAATTTTTTAAATAAACTAACACAAATATTTTTTGACAAGCAATAAAACAAAAACAGTTATTTAATAAAAAACTAACTTAACCTTATTTAAATTTTTTTAAATTTTGTACATGTGTTTAAATTTTAATTGTTTTGAGAATTTTTTTTGTGATTTTTTAACTAACAGAATGAGCATTAGTGTAATGCATATTTGTTAAAACAACAACGATTCAATTTTTATTTTGTTTAATACTTGCATAAAAAATTAATTAATTTTTTATCATAAGTAAAAAAATTTATACAAATTACAAAACTAATTAGTATAAAAATTCTAATGCTATTATTTAAAACGGTTAATAAACAAATTTTTAGTTTACCAAATATTACAATTTTAATTAAACAACAGTTCATTTTTTTCATAATTACGTATTCACAAATATGAAGTAACAATTGATGTGATTTTCTTCTATTCAGTTCATTGCTGCCTCTGATAAGCTATGGTTTATGCTCGAGCTTTATTCTTTTGTCGATTATTTTACAATTCCGCCTTCTTTTTTGTCACTCTATATCGACCGAACTTGGATTGGTGAGTGGCAAATATACGCTTCAAATAAAATACAAAATTATGATTTTATGTTTTTGTAACGGTAATTTGCAGGTCTTCGTTTTTTGCGCTCCCTTCGCTTGATGTCCTTTCCTGACATCTTGCAATATCTCAATGTTTTGAAAACTTCATCCTCCATTCGATTGGCTCAACTCATATCTATTTTAGTCTCAGTTTGGTTGACTGCTGCAGGCTTAATACACTTGGTAAGTCAAGAAATTTGCTTATATTTAAATGATGTTGCCTTAGGGCCAACGCCCTATTTGGCGTTTTATTTTAACCCATTTTAACAACCATCCGACAATTTAAATGTTTTAGCTTGAAAATTCTGGCGACCCGCTTGATTTTCGAAACGGCCACTACATGTCCTACTGGGACTGTGTGTACTTTCTCATTGTCACAATGTCAACGGTCGGCTACGGAGACATTCACTGCACGACCACACTTGGTCGCACCTTCATCGTCCTGGTCATTCTCGTTGGCCTGGCAGTCTTTGCCTCCTGTATCCCGGAGATTATTGACCTTATCGGCTCACGGCCCAAGTACAGCGGCACTTTTAAGTCTGAAAGACGGCGGTAAGTGTCGACTGTTGGGAAAATTGCATCCATTTCTACAAAACAAGAACACACCAAAACTTTTACCACCCACTTCCCGTTCAGCAGACATATCGTGGTTTGCGGACATATCAACTTTGAAAGTGTTTCCAACTTTCTCAAGGATTTCCTCCACGAGGACCGCGAAGACGTCGACGTTGAGGTGGTCTTCCTGCACCGGAAGCCGCCTGACCTGGAGCTGGAGGGCCTCATCAAGCGGCACTTCACCACGGTGGAGTTCTTCCAGGGCTCAGTGATGAATCCCATTGACCTGAGTCGGGTGAAGGTGTACGACGCTGACGCCTGTCTGGTGCTGGCGAACAAATACTGCCAGGATCCGGATGCAGAGGATGCCGCAAACATTATGCGCGTCATTTCCATAAAAAACTACAGTGATAATATTCGGGTAAGTGATTGAGAGAGGGAAACGCAGAAGGGCATTGTCTACCGATGCACAAGTGGGAGCAGCAGTATTTAATATATGCACTTTTGTTCTATTGTACGTGCTGCTTTATTATTATTATTTGTGCCTTACACACAAAATAGGTCATTGTGCAGTTGATGCAGTACCACAACAAAGCATATCTACTGAACATTCCTTCCTGGAATTGGAAGCGAGGCGATGATGTCATCTGCGTAAGCGAACTTAAACTGGGCTTCATTGCACAGTCCTGCCTGGCGCCCGGATTCAGCACCATGCTGGCCAATCTTTTTGCCATGAGATCATTCAAAACGGTACGGAGTGATGACACAGCTGGACAGATGGCGGCAAAACAATGTCACTGTTTTGTGATGCTTTCTGTGCCTATTTTTTTCTTTTTTTTTCTTACGAGAAAATGTTCTGTTTTGTCCCTTTGTTTTCAGTCGCCAAACATGCCTGCCTGGCAAAATGACTACCTCTGTGGTACAGGCATGGAAATGTACACTGAATTTCTATCGCCTGCTTTTGAAAATATGACCTTTCCGCAAGCTACTGAACTGTGTTTCTTGAAAATCAAACTGCTTTTAGTTGCTATAGAGGTGAACGAAGTTGAGTCGGGCTCTAACATCATTATCAACCCAAAAAGCAACTATCGCATACGTGGCAAAACACAGGGTTTCTTCATGGCACAAAGTGCTGATGAAGTGAAAAGGTGAATCTAATAAAACTTAATGCAATTTATTTTTGACATAACTTTTTTTGTTTGTGTGCAGAGCTTTGTACTACTGCAAAATTTGCCATTCCGACATAAAAGACGAAAAGCTAATCAAAAAGTGCAAATGCCGAATGTGTAAGTTTGAATAGCTTTTACAGACAAAAAAATTTAACTAACATGAAAACTAATTAGTTGAAGGAAGCAGCCAGCCGCGTCATTCAATAGTCGAATTTGCCACCCGATCAAAAAAATCAAAAGGTAAGTCCTAAATGTACTTATTATAACTACTCAACTGTTAGACCAAACTCACTAGCAGCCAGCTTGTACAGTTAGTAAGAGTTCAGTGAAACCAACTAGTGAAAGGACTTGCTCGGCAGCTAAAACATAAACTTTAGCTTCTACAGCTTTATAGTTTCAGCTTTAGCTACCAACTACCATTAAAATGCTCAAAGTCTCTCTGGTGCTCTATGCCATCAGAGAAGATGCGTTTTTGTGCCTTTTTCTCGCTTTTGCTTATCTCCGCTCACAAAAATTTTTCTTCTTCTTCTCTGTCTTTCGTCTTTCAAACTCGCTTTTTTCCAATTCACGTCCAAACACATTCACATTTACATTCACATTCAAACTCACTCACACACACGTCTTGTCAATTTAAACTTTTAATTTGTCGCACGCAAAACGTACTGCACACCACTTCACAACTTTACAATTAACCGTACGCTCCATGGTCCGCTGCATTTGCTTGCACACACTGCTTGCCCACACACTCCTTTGCACACACCAACACCATCGAAATGTCAACCGACGCCAACCGACGTCACCTCGCCCCTTCAAAACTCCTACAGTGCAAATCGCCGACGATCTGTCGCAGTACGCCACACCACAGCAACTTCAGCAGCACCAGTACCACCAGGGTGGTGGGGCGGTGCAGCCATTGCTGACTGGTCCCATTGCACAGCCAGCACTGATTGGTGATGGTCAGCAGACGATGGTGATGACTGTCAATCCAATGGACACGGTTCCATTCAGAGGTGCTGGTTTTGATGGCTTAGAACAACAACAGCAGCAGCAACTGATGCTGAGCGGAGGTGGTGGTCAGCACCAGGTCCAGTCGTCAATGGAACCGGAGCGGCATTTTTTCCCTCCGGTGAACCACTCGTACGACAGTGGCACTCAGATTCAGCCGTTTGGTGGTGGTGGTGGTAACCAGTACCAACAGGGCAGTCTGTACCAGCAACAGCAGGCAATGCAGCAGTCCTCGGGCTCGGCGCCGATGATGCTGCCCTCGATGCGCTCCCACTCGGTGCAGCACCAGCATCAGTCACAGCACTTCAGTTTCTCTACGGAGTTCGGCGATCGAACGGGTCACTTTGGCCAGCACAGCAGCAGCAGCAGCAGCACCAGTACCCGCACTCCTCACTGTCCAACTACCCGGAGATGGGCAGAAGGTCGGTGGACCAGCCCCAGCAGCTGCATCAGCGACAACAGCAGGAAGATCAGGAGGAGCAGGGCTTTCACCGGCGTCGCCTCGCTTCCTATCCAATGCACGAGTCGGCGGCGGCGCAGTACCAGCATCAGCACCGACAGCTGCCGCTGCTGTACCACCGAAGGGACTACGCCTACCACCCCACGCAGGCGCACTACCAACAACAACAGGGACTGCTGCTGCTCCAGCAACAGCAACAACAACCACAGATGCAACCTCAGCAGCAACAGTCAAACTACCCTGCTTACGGCCATCAAGAGGAGGATGGGGTGGTGGATGAACTGCTCGATGACATTGATGATGAGGAGGAGGAGGTGGAGGTAGATGTGAACGGCGTCGATGAGGAAGATGAGGTTGATGTAGAGATGGAGGTTGACGGCTTACTTGCACCCACTGAGCACCCCTACGGTCACCCCAACAACACCTGCACCAGCACTGACAGTCAGCACCAGCTACAGCAGCAACAGACGCAGCAGCAGCAGCAATCGCAGCAGCAGTACCACCGTCAGCTCGCTTACCCGACTGAACCGTATTCGAACCACCCAACAGGGCACCACCACACTCACCACCACCACCATCACCAGCAGCAGCAGCATCAGCATCAGCAACCGTGCTACCCCAGTCATTCGTCGACCTTTCCCAGCAATGGCGGCAAACGGCAATTTGGAGGTATGCCTGGCGGACCGGGCAATGGTGGCCAAGGTGGCCAGGGTGGCCACGGCGGAAACCGTGAAGGGCGCTCCTCGAGCGGAACCGAGAGCGTCCTCGCGTCATGACTGCCCCCATGAATGCTAATGATGTGTACCTGTTTGAAGAGGATGGTGGGGAGATGCACCATCATCAACAACATCGTCACGCCCATCACCAGCAGCAACTGCAACACGCCCATCACTTTCAGCAGGGACAGCAACACTATGGGCGCATGGCAGGAGGCGGTGGTGGGGGTGGTCACCGAGGACACAGCAGTCGCACGGTGAGTCAGAGTGAGCCACCGCCCAGCAGTCTGGAGCACCGATCAGCCTACGGACAACAGCAGCAGCAGGAGCAGCATTCGGCATTTGAGATGACCGATGTCAGCTCGAGCAGTGGCGCAGGTGGCCCGATTGTGCCCATTCAACAGCAGCAAACGAGCACCGAAGTGGCGCCCTACTCGCCACATGTCCGCCTCTCCTATGAGGTGAAAAAGTTGTTGTGAGTTTTTTTTCTGATTTTAATATACCTTTTGAATGTGGGCTATATAAATTCACTTACTTTTTTTTAAACTGCAGGCCTGCAGCCGCCAAACCCGAGTCACTGGGCCTGGCGCCGGAGATCAGCGGCGAGCCGACGGAGCAGGACCAGCTGCGCTTCCAGCGCGACGAGAAGGACTTTGATTTTGACAAAACGGAGATGAAGTACGACTCGACGGGCATGTTCCACTGGTGTCCGGCGAAACTGCTGGAAGACTGCGTTCTGGATCGGAACCAGGCGGCTATGACGGTTCTGAATGGGCACGTCGTTGTGTGCCTTTTTGCCGATCCCGATTCGCCGTTGATTGGCCTGCGAAATCTAGTCATGCCTCTACGGTAAGTGTAAAAGGGGACAAAAAACAGGCTAAACAGTGCATTGAGCTCTGGTGGGCTAATCGCAGCCCAGAATCGTTAAGGCGATTACCAAATTAATATTTGCATATTTTGATTATTTCTCCCTCCCCCCTCCCCAGAGCTTCAAATTTTCACTACCACGAGCTTAAGCACGTCGTCGTAGTGGGCAATGTGGAGTACCTCCGTCGAGAGTGGAAAATGCTGCAGAATCTGCCGAAAATTAGCGTTCTCAACGGGTCGCCGCTGTCACGGGCAGACCTGCGCGCCGTCAACATTAATCTGTGCGACATGTGCGTCATCCTCTCCGCGAAGATACCCTCCTCGGATGATCCGAATCTGGCGGACAAGGAAGCGATTCTCGCCAGTCTGAACATCAAGGCGATGACATTCGATGACACCATCGGAGGGCATCCGACCAACGCCGATCCGGCCATCCAGTCGGAGGACTCTCTGCGCAAAGGTCAAGTGTAAGTAGAAAAATAAAATGCAAAGTAAACAAAAAAGAAGAAGAAAAGAGGATTAACTTTACACAAAAAACTACTACTACTAAATACTTTTGGGAAAAGTACTCTCAGACTACTAATGATGTTAATTCCCTTTCCCCCTCCTTTTTTCAATGAATCTACTCTTTCACCCACCAGTGTGCCACTGATCACCGAACTGGTGAATGACACGAACGTGCAGTTTCTGGACCAGGACGACGACGACGACCCGGACACGGAGCTGTACCTGACACAGCCGTTCGCCTGCGGCACCGCTTTCGCCGTCTCCGTCCTCGACTCTCTCATGTCGACGACGTACTTCAACGCCAATGCTCTCACGCTCATTCGCAGCCTGGTCACCGGCGGGGCGACGCCCGAGCTGGAGCTGATTCTGGCGGAGGGCGCCGGCCTGCGCGGCGGCTACTCGACAACCGACACTAAAAAGAATCGGGACCGCTGTCGAGTGGGCGTAGTCTCGCTGACAGAGGGGCCGCTCGGAAAGTACGGCTCCCACGGGGGCAAGTACGGCGATCTGTTTGTGGAGGCGCTGCGCGCCTACGGCATGCTCTGCATTGGCGTGTACCGCTACCGGGACGTGGACTTTGACGAGAACGCCTCCAACAAGCGGTACGTCATCACCAATCCGCCCATTGAGATGGACCTGGTGCCCTCGGACTTGGTAAGTGAACACCAGTGATTACCTTCTTTTTGTACGACAACAGCTACAACAACAGTCTTTTTATTTGCGGCATTTTAGATTTACGTCCTGCTGCAGTTCGACCCTGGCATCGACTGCCAGAAGATAGCGAAGAAGCGCTCGCAGCAGAACATGAACAATGACATCATTTCGCTGCCCAACTTTGATGACCTGGTGGACCCGAGCAGGGAGATGAATCGGGTAGTGGCTGCTGCCTCCGCTGCTGCAGCTGCCAAGTCTGGTGGCGCCAACTCGAGCAGTCGGGCGTCGAGCAGTGTGGCGATGCAGCAACAGCATCAGCAGCAGCAGAACAGCAGCAGTCTAACGGGCGGGCCCAGCGGCAGCAGCGTCATGATGACGCTAGACGGCGCCACCAGCAGTGGCAGCAGCGTCACCGGCGGGGGCGGGGGCGGGGGCGGAGGGCCCCACCAGCAAAGTGCTGAGCAGGCAGTTGAGCATAGGCAGTACGTGCAGCATCAGCAACAACAGGGTCGATCTCGGTCGAGTGACTACGCACTGATGGCCCGTCGTCGACAGGAACAACAGGCGATGATGATGCACTCTTCAGAGGTAGAGGAGGAGGAAGCGATGTACCCCATTGAGGAGTTTCAGCTGCAGCCAGTGCCACGACCCGAGCACCGGCGACGAGCGGCGGCAGAGGCGGCGCTCATGCGACAGGAGGCCATCTTTGAGCAGCAGCAGCACCAACAGCAGCATCACCCTAGGCGACAGGTGAGTCACTCGGCTCATCTTCCCCACCAGCATCAGCACCATCAGCAATCTGATCACCACCTGGCACATGCCTCCTCCCTTGAGGGCCACCACCATCAGCATCAGCAGCAGCAACAGCAGCAGCACCTGCCCAGCCACCACTCGGTCACCTTTGGCCACCACAACTTTGCCACCTACGGACGGAACTCTGCCAACGGCCATCGTGCCCAGCAGCAGCCGCAGGACCACCATCCCCAGCAGCATCACCATGGCCAGCATCATCATCATCAGCCGAATCAGCATCAGCAGTACCACCACCCGCATCAGCAGCACCCCCCGGGGGCGAGCGTCCGAGCGCACTCCGACCAGTCAGTGCGCATCGGCAGTCGCAGCGCCGCCAACCAGTACCACGGTATGAGAGACAGAGAGGGTGGGGGCACGTCACGCCACCGCTCCTACAGCTCACACCCACACCGACGGCTGCCCATGCCCATGCAGACCAATGTCTACCCAAATGAGTGGTAACGGGAAGGAAGCACCCCACCAGTATATTGCCCAGCGCTGACCCGAAAGCTGGCTTCATTGTTTGCCATTCGTACCTCCATAACAGTAACTTACATTACACTTGATATGACACAACAGTACGGAACTTGAACAAAACTGACAAACCGGAACATTATGTTTCAAGTTATGTACCTTTCTTCTTTATGCTTATTTCTTCCCACTTTTCCCACTTTCTCTTTCTTTTTCTCTCACTTTTTGCCCATTTCCCACTTATCATCATCACCAAAGTTTGCTTTGGTTCCTCTGCTACGCTCCTCATCATTGACTTTCTCTCTCCCTTTTTATTCTATCTTTTTCATCCATTTCTATAACTGCTACTACTAACTTATCTGAAAACGAGAATTTTTGCGTCCTCCAATACCCAATGTTCTATTCCCAGTCCAGTCACAATCGAAGACAAATATCAACGAAGCACCTTCACTTTAATTTTTAAAATTCTTTTTTTTTGTTTTTTCCAATCCATTTTCTTTATCAATTCGTCCACTTTCTCAACCGAATGATTTTATTTGCTGTTATCAAATGCAACCAACTTTTATTTATTTTTTATATACCACAAACTGACACACAAAACTTCAGGCTCTCTTTCTCTCTTATTCCCTTTTTCCCATTCACATTTCTTAAAAACCTTTTGTTGTGATTGAAATCCTTTTTTCTACCCTGCTTATATTTATCCTCCTTTTTTATTTTCACATTTTCTTATTTCTACCTTATTTAAACTTTTATCCCACTTTTTATTTTCTTTTATAAATATATAAAAGCAACCCTCTCCTCTCTTCTTTTTCTCTCAGCAACCTTCTTCTCCCTCCAAAAGTCCACACATATAAACCCTAGACACCCATGCATTCAGTTTCCCGTATTGCTTGTCTTGTCACATGTTTACAGATTAGGCTATGGCCAGCCATCTGCTTCATCAACTGATGCTACTTTTTTACTACAAAAGTGAGCGAAAAAGTACTTTGATCAACGCAAATGAATGTGGCAAACTGTTAAGGGTTGTCATGTTGTATTGAAATGCTCACACCGGTGAACAACACACACACGTTTGACCAGTAAGTCACTATTGAATTTGTTTCAGAAAAGGTTCGCACTTGATCAGTTTTAAATTTTTGGCAAACTATTGTTTTTGTTTTTTGTTTGCAATCTGCTTTCCTTTACACTACTTTGTTTTACCTAAATTTTTGTACTTTTTTGCTGATTACTTTTGTTCAAAAGCAAGTTTTTATTACTAATTTACCACACTACTTCTGCTCACGTCAACCGACACAATTTAAAACGATCAACTTTTTATTTTTTGTTTTAACACAAACATACGCAAACACAAAAATCTCAAGAGTTTTCCCAAAAATTGATCATTGATGCGACCACAGTCCGTTTGTTAAACTTGACCGTTGTTACTTACTTTGCAAAGTTTTCCACATTTGGTTGGCCAGTGCAGATCAGATTTCGCCAAACGCTAATCGAGTTTTGATTTTCCCAATGTCCTGATGTAAACATTTGACCTTGTTTCAAGCTTTTTTTGCTTCTCTCTCACAATGTTCTTTTATTTTTGCCTAATTTACTGCAACAGTCCATTGTAATCTATTATTTCATATCCCTGAATTGTGATTTTTGTTTTGGTTATATCATTTCTTTATTGACACAAATACCAACACACACTCACAAATTCTTTTGTCTGTTGTTCGTTTTCTTTTCTTTTCATCCCCACTTTTTTTATTTTACAAAATTTGATTTCTAAATTTTATCAGCTACAAAAGCACATTTTGCATCACCTACTAATAGTACTTTCTTGGGTTACTAAAATCCAAAAAACCAAGTTTAACTTCTTTCAAAATAAAACTGACCTAAAAGTGTGCCCAAATTGAAAGGTTACGTTTTAATTATTCGTATATTAAACGAAATCCAAAACCTAAATTGTGGTTAATTGTTTACATATATCAACACATTACACGATTCATATTTCATATAACAACATTTCAAAAATTTGTCAATTATCAATTACAATGATTTGTCACAATAAAGGTAATATTTCAAAAATTTGTTTTTTGCTATGCAACTTAATAATATTTTTGGTGAAAACGTAAACAACTTATAATAGAAAAGCAACACAATTTAGTTCAAAAACACTTTTTTCAATTAAGCTCATTCATTAATTTTTTTGCAATAAAATACAGCTACTGTTCATTCAATGATTGTAATTGAGCATAGGTTTTCACTAATGACTGTTACAGTAGGGAAAAAAGCACTAGGGTAGAGACCCAAATTAAGCTAATCAAGAGTGAGCAAGTCATTTTTTTGTTTACTAAAAAACACTAGTTTAACAAGACATACAAACAAGTGTTTGTGTTTTATACAAGTTACTGATAAAGGTGCAACACTACTGCAACATTTAGTAAGTTTGTCATTACTGAAACATTTATCATTTCCTGGTTATAAAGGTCATTTAAGTTGACCTTAAACAAAAAAAGTATCGCACAATCATAGTTTGTAAGTACTATTTTGGTAACATTTGATTAAACGATAAACTATCACCCAATTATTTAGTTTGTAACAAACAAGTTGTGTCGGTTTTGTTTTGTAAGTAGCAAAAACTGTATAATCAGCACATTTTAAATTAAAAAACTTTTAAACTAAAACAAACAACAAAAGAAAAACCAAAACATTGTTTAAAGGGCATTGAACAGATTAACTATTGGTGTTTTTGCAACATTTTTTGGCGGTCACTTTTAAGCAGTAAATGACCTTTTTGACGTTTTGTTTAATCTCTAGCATGTTTGCTAGCTAAATCATGTTAAACTAAAAAGTTTTTTGCAATAAATTTACGTTGCTAATCTTATTTGTTGCGGCATAAAGGATACTAGTAGAAATTTGATATTTTGTCAATACTTTACTGATTGCAAAACTTTTTTTTAAAAATTGCTGAGTGTGATGATATTTGATCTGTTTGAAAACCACTGAAAGTATGACTTCACGTAACCGCAACAACTGTCAAGTTTGTAAAAGCTAAAAGTCTGAAAAAATAACGTTTTCACTTGAACACATATTTCACATATCTCACACAGCCTGTTGTAGACTGGAAGGAGAAACGGGCGATTGCCTTAACTTGGTAAATGTACGATAAGATAGTTTAAAAGTAGCCGAAAAGAATGAACTTTTATTTAGTAACATCGGAAGGTGATACAGATTACTTGATTGGTGAGTGATAACTTTGTTTCACTGGCTGGCGGCACTCTCTTAATCTGGTCATTTTCTTCGGGGGATCTTCTTTGTTTAGCACAGTGTCTGTGTGCGTGCGCGCGCTTGCCGAAAGCAAATGTCATCCCTCAGACAAAGTGATGAACCAATCAGAAAAGAAGTTGACTTGATAGTTGGCAACCGTTTCAATGTCCTCCACGGCATTGACAGTTGCCGGCTCGGTGGGTGTCATCACTGTCTGGCTTCGATAAATACCGCTACACTTCTTTAGAGGGTCTTCACTCGCCAATTAGTTTATGCTAGAGTTTTGTGCATTGAAGAAAATTGTCGGCCATCCTCAACCACATAACGTATTTGTGAACATAAACACGTTTTTGTCTTTAAAAATTAAATTTTGTTCATTTAGGTGAAATGAAGTTACTTAGCACTTTTGCCACGGTGGCAGTTTTGTTGCTGATCGGCAGTGAAGTTGTGCCAAGTCAAGGATGGAGTTGGGCATTTTCCAAAGAAAACAAAACCTCTGTTCAAAGCGACGAAGAAGTGCTGAACGCCGAGGAAGAGAAAGCTGTGGACGAAGCCGACCGAGATTACGCGGAAAACAGCAACATCAAGTCAAGCCAGGAAAAACTGGAAGGAGCACCAATGGGCGTCGACATGGACGACAAGATCAAATTTGAAATTGGCGATGATCTACAATCGAACATTGACACCATCAGCGTGCTGGCGCCGCAAAATCAGACCAACTTTGTTGAGTACGACCGGGCACCAGCCCAGTCACCCTTCGTCGACAATGCCCCCCACCCAACTCAGAGCCAGGGCATGGATCCTCGATTTGTCAATCGGCAGCGTAAATAGTTTAACTTGGTATTTTTGCATTTTAACCCAAATCTGTTTTTTTTATTTTCTCCAAACAGCTCGCCAGTGCGCCGATGACCAGTACCTGTGCACGAAGGCGACGCCGACCCAGGAGCACGTTCGCTGCATTCCCAACAACTGGAAGTGCAATGGAGTGCGCGACTGTGAGAACAACGACGACGAGGAGGGCTGTGGGCTTAATCACCACCGTCCAGCGCCCAACGGCTGCGTCGCCGGCTACCAGTATCAGTGCTACGGCTCGGGCATTGGCGGACTGCCGGCGCTGTGCATTGACGTCGACAAAAAGTGGTAAGTGGTCCAATTGAGTCATACACTTTTTTTCTGTTGTAAATTCTAAATCCACCCCATTCTAAACCTCTTGTTAATTATCATTTTCAAATTTTTCAGCAACGGCGTCTACGATTGCACCTACGGCGACGATGAGAACCAGGAGAACTGCCCCACGGGAGCCACTCGCCGGGAGGAGGAACCGAGTAGTGCGCAGAGTGCTCAGCAACCGAGCTCAGCATCGCAGCCGCCAGCTTATCAGCAAACCCGCCCGGCAGTGCACAGTGCCCCGACGTACTATCAGCAGAATGAACCACACCAGATGACTCATCAGTCGGCGCATCAGTCATCACCACCACCGCCACCACCTCAGCCAGCGGTCAACTGTCCGAATGAGGAGCACTACAATCGACTGGCGTGGACTGATCGGTGCATTCGCACGTGCATCAGTCGATCAAGCAGCAGCAACGGCCACCACCATGGCCGAGCCTAGCTCCAAATCAGTGCCACATGATTAGCAGCATGATGGTTGAAGAATACGATGTGTTTTAAAGTTTGTTCTAAAATTGTTGTTTTTCACTTTTAATTAATCATTTTTGATATACTTCAAAATTTAAATTCACCAAAAATGTCATTAAATTACTTAATTTTTGTACAATCTGTTTTAAATTTTTTTAATTGAGTAAGCACTTTTGAGTAAATTAAAGGTTTTTTGTTTCAAAACTTGGTTAATGACTTTTTCAAGCACTTCAACAATTGTTGTTCATCAATGCTTGTGTTTATTATTGCGATAGAGCACAATGCTGCAATGTTTGTTCTTACTTGTCATTTCTGAATCAAACAATGTTTTTTTTGATTTTTAATTACAGTTGAACATCAGAATAGTTGAATTTACCGCCACCAGGTTGTACACTATTTAAATAAAATTGTGTCGTAATTTTTATTTGCAAATAAACTAAGTTTTTAATTTAGTTAATACACAATCAGTACATTTTAAAAAATAAATAAAACAAAAAACACAAAAAATTAACACCAAAAACAATAATATTAAAAGTTAAAATATAATAAATTCAACCTTGCAAAAAATTAAAATTTTGATCGACTATTAACGTCAAAAATATAATAAGCTAAAAAAATCATTAAAATAAAAACCGATGAAGTGGCGATAATTAATATACAAATTATTAACCATTCAATTGGATAATTGCATTTGAAAAACATATCATATGTTTTGCTAGCAATCAAAGTTGTGTAGTTTTCAAACAAAAGCACATCGTTTTTGCAAAATAGAATTGTTGTCGATTTAACCATAAATCCAGTCAACGGTGAACAAGGTAAATCTGCAAAAATGTGTATTTTTGAACAGCTGTGTGTTACAAATGTTGATTAAAATGACATCTCACTAAGGCAAAAATAACTTACCTTTTTGTAGGCAAATGTCGTTTAATTGAATTTAGAGAAACCAATTCCTCGTGTTCTGTAGGCAACATGTTGTACATATTTGAACTTGTTTTTTCAATTTGATAACCAAATGCTTGTTGCCCTGCCGAAATAATCATGTCAACTGGTTTTAACTGTGTTTGATTCACTATTCCAGTCAACTTAATTTTGTTTGAATCAAAACTCATTACACGCAACTCCAAATTCAGGTTTTGCTTTTTAAAAGGAGGCTGTCTAAAAACGATCATTGACGCATTTTTGTCAGCTAGTGAAAACAACTTTGCATTTTCATCAATTTTAAAGGTAATATCAGTCCAAAGTTGATGCATAGAACGGGGGCGGTTATTGGTAGTGTCAATTTCCAAATAAAAGTCGTGTTGCAAGGTTAAACTTTGACGCGGGAAAAGGCGTACATCAGAATCACTGGTGACCATGACAAAACTGTCATTCATAAGACCTACTGCATTAAGAGAAATAGAATTTTGCACAAGTTTAGTGCAAATGTCGACCTTATAACAGTTTGGTTTTAAAAAACAAAAATTTAAAAACTCACATTTGATGTTGAACATGTTTGTTTCATTAAAACTAGCAAAACTACAACAATTTTTAATTTTAACATTTTTCAAATTTATCAGTTTAATTAATTAAATATGTAAAAGTACTTATTTGAAAAAGATACAATCAAAAATGCTTAAACTTGATATCCAGTTTAGCCATTTTCAATAAAAAAAATGTTTTGCAATTTTGTTTTGATTATTAAATTGCACGTATGCAAATATTAAAAACAAAATTATGTTTATGTTTTATTAATTTGTGCTAACTTAAACTTTTTGTTTTTATTAAAAAAATGTCCCAAACAATCTATTTTTGATTTTAAAATGTTTTGCTTTACAATATTAAAGAGTGATCACAACCGCCCATAGAGTTTTGTTTCAATTTTTTCCCCATTCAGACAACAATAAGTTATACCTTTTTGGAAAGGTTTTTTTAAACAAATACAACATGAAAAAATATTAGAGTGAAGAACCTTACAGTTTTAAAAAAATCAGGTTTAAAGTTGCTATTTCCAATGCATTTTGCTATATTGCTGCTTTAGTCAGCTGTGGATGGTGTTGCCCTATTGGATCATTTTTGCTGATTTTTTGTCTCATTAAAAGCAATGCATTTTTGGAAACTTTGGACCCGATTTCCTTAAAAACTGTAAGGTTTTTTTACTTTGATATTTTTTCATGTTGTATTAGTTTAAAATTACCTTTTCAAAAAAGTATAATTTGTCATGGTTTGAATCAAGAAAAAAATTAGGGCAAATCTAATGATCACTCTTTAGCAAAACATATTTTTGTAAAACTAAAAAAATGTTTACGTTAACTTTGCGTTTGAAACATTTGTTTTGGTTAAAAAATATAATTTGTCGTCTAGTTTAAACGATGTAATTTTAAAATCATAAATGTACTGATTTACAAAATTATGAATTATGAATTTAAAATTACACTTAACGGCCAAACTTACACAAAGTTTTGTACCTCTTAAATGTCATTTAATAAAATTTTTAACAACAAATTGTTTTTGTTTCTTAAATAAATAATTTAAAAACAAAAAATTAAAAAAATTTTATTTTTGGAGTTTTTAGATTCAACAAATAGATAAGTTAAAAAGGATTAGATAAATGTACCAAAATAGCACAACATGTTCAATTGCGCGTGACCAGTTACATTTAACATTTACAGTTATAAAAGTATTAATTAAAACATCCGGTTCAACAAAAATGCCATTGAAAACGCATAGCCTGCTTGCTGTTGCTAGTTGTTGTGATTTTTATTGTTAAGTAATTTTAAAGTAAAGTGCAACTGTCTGTTGAATGTTAAAAGCTAAAATAAAAAGTCAAAGTCTATGCACCACCTCCAATTGACTCCTTCATTTCCAGACTACAATCTATATACCGTTAAAATCTCAGTCAAAAGACTCCTCTCTATTGACCATCAGTTGCTGTACAAAAGTGGTGCCTTGTTTTTTGCTATAAAAGGCATCCACTAAAACCTGTTTGCAGGCATTCTCCACCATTATCACTACTACCGCCAACGTTGAAGTTTCGATCAAAACAAGGCAACTACTACTACTAACTGAAAAACTTGAACATAAAAATGGATGCAGATGAATTTCGAGTGGCCGCCAAGCAGTTGACCGATTACATCGCCGACTACATCGAAGGACTGCGAGATCGGCCTGTGCTGCCTGACGTCCAGCCCGGGTACATTAACGCACTGGTGCCGGCCAGCGCCCCAGAGACGGGCGAACCTTGGGAGAAGCTTTTTAATGACATAGAAGGTGTCGTTATGCGAGGGGTAAGTTTTGTGCCTGTTTGACTTTATTTAAACTGCAAAAAATGTCACTTAACATATATGACTTTGGTAGAACTTGGTAGTTTAGTTTCTGTTCACAGGACACAGGCACTTGCCAGCTACTGCACAGCTACTGCTGCTTATCTAAGTTTTTGCCTGTTCGATAAGCAATATGAATGAATGAATGAATGAATAGCTAATAAAGTGACGCTTTTGTGTGGGTTAGTGAGGCGCTCTTCTGTGCGTCATCACTGCACTTTCCCCAGTTTTTGCTACTGTCTGCTTTGTATATTATAAAAATCGACCATTGTTATCGGTAGTTCACTGAAATAGGACTCACTAACAGCAAAAAGAAATGTGAACACCAAGTCCTTCCACCAATTAGGGACTCTATTGATTCAGAAACTGCTGCTGGAAACCCCAGCAAAAGGCAACAATGCGGCTCAGACCCCTCTTCCAATCAGATCACAGATTGAGCCAATTGACTCCTTCCTGCCTCCATTGTGTGGCACATCTATTGATGAGTCTTTTCAGTGGCGCCAACAGTAAATGAACAGTATCTAAGCACTCTGACATTTAGGGACAAAAAAGAAAAAGCAAAAAATGAAAAGTGTCGTCGTTAAGGAGAGAGGAAAAATGCAATTACATAAAAATCAGTAGAATCAAGTGAAAAAGTAAAGGGCAAAAGGGAAGCATTATGAGTTGCCCGGATACGTAGGAACTGCCATCATTACCAACACTGCATTGCCTGTGTTAATGAATCGATGTACTCCTTGTAACCTTTAACTCTCCCTCTTTTTTGCCCTTTTGTTCATTCCCCTCATCTTTACTTCTACTCATTGCCTCACCAGATGACCCACTGGCATTCTCCCCGCTTTCACGCCTACTTCCCCACGGCCAACTCCTATCCGGCCATCTGCGGTGACATGCTCTCTGCGGCCATTGCCTGCATTGGCTTCACCTGGAACGCCGCCCCCTCCTGCACTGAGCTGGAGATGAAGATGATGGACTGGCTGGCGCAGATGCTCGCCCTCCCGGAGCACTTCTGCTTTTCCAGCGGCCAGGGAGGCGGGGTCATTCAGGGGACAGCCAGCGAGTCGACGCTGATTGCGCTGCTCTGCGCTCGGGTGCAACTGCTCAAGGAGCGAGGGCTGCAGCATAAGGTAATTTCAAGTTCAAACGAAAAACGAACATTTTTCACTTTAAAAACTGTTCCAAAAAAATGAAAGGTCACCGACGCCGACGATGAGGGCAATGAGGCAAAGTACGAGGTGATGAGTCGTCTGGTCGCTTACACCTCTTCACAGGCGCATTCCAGCGTGCAGAAGGCGGCCATGCTGAGCGCCACTCGCATTCGACTGCTGCCTGTGGACGAGGCAAATGGCCTGTCGTTGGATGCAGACGTCCTGGCGAAGACTATTGAGCAGGACCGCCGCAAAGGCCTCATTCCTTTTATCGTCATCGCCACGCTGGGCACTACAAACACATGTGCTTTTGACAACCTGCAGACGATTGGACCAGTGTGTAAGGATAAAGCAGTTTTTAGTTTGTTACAAAATTTTGTTTGTCAATGTGGATTCTATCTTTTAAACAGGCAAACAGGAGAACATTTGGCTGCATGTGGACGCTGCCTACGCAGGTTCGGCATTCATCTGTCCCGAGTACCGACAGTACATGGAGGGCATTGAGGTACAGTCGTTAAAGTCAAGTGTGCAACAGACTGACTGACTGAACTTGACATTTACTGCAATTGATGCTTGCCCTTCTCTACTAACCAATTAATTACACGCAGTACGCAGACAGCTTCACCATGAATCCGCACAAGTGGTTGCTGGTGAATTTTGACGTGAATGCTTTCTGGTCAGTGTTGATAAATAATCACCATTATTTGTTTTTAGGCTGTCATTAAAAGGTTGCTTTCTTTTCTCACTAAACTAATTGATAGGGTTAAAAATAAGGAGCTAATTGAGAAGGCATTTAATGTGCACCCGGAATACTTGAAGCATGAAAATGAAGGCAAGATTCCTGATTATCGGGTAAGAAAGAGGCTAATTTGTTGTAGTTTTGCAATTAAAAAGACTAACTTTTGTGCTACTAATAAAATGCAGCACTGGCAAATTCCACTTGGGCGACGATTTCGTTCACTGAAAATGTGGTTTGTTTTTCGAAGTTACGGCGTCAGTGGACTGCAAAATCACATACGCAAAGTAAATATCTGCCCATTCTTCGTTGTTTAACAAAAAACTAAAATATTGTTATTGATTACAGCAAATTGAGTTGGCGCATCTTTTTGGTGACCTACTTCAGAAGGACGATCGATTTGAGATGGTGGACCAGATTCGCATGGGTTTAGTGTGCTTCCGCCTAAAAGGAAACAATGCAATGAATGAAGAACTTATCAATTCTATCAACAAAAGTGGAGACATTTTCCTCACGCCGACTAAAGTTAAAGAGCGTTTCATCATACGATTTGCCGTTTGTGCGCGTACCACAAATGAGAAGGATATTCACTATTCATGGAACGTCATCAAAAAGTTTGCCGATTCAGTGTTGGCTAAATGGAACTCATAAAGTCACATAACACACAATATTTAGAAAACGTTTAAGTTTTGTTGACAGAATTCACCAGTGAGTGAGTAATGACTAAATGTTTGAGACATGTTTGAAAAAATTAGAAAACTAGTATAATGTTAGTTTTAGCATTTAAAGTTGAAAACATCTTTTAAACATGATGTTTCAGATTGTTTCCCTAGTGCAATGGTACAAATACTCATATCATAAGATTGTAAAATTAATATCAAATAAAAAGTAAAAATCATCACATTTGAAAAGTAATAACTTGAGAATTCCTAGTTGCAACACCGCTTAAGTGTCTTCTTCCAAGTTTCCAAAAGGATTATTGCTTTCAGTTGAAGGCAAATTATGAGTAGAATTTGTTGGCGACTTTTTAAAGCTGTTTGACGTTGGCTGAGAGTGTGATTGTGATTGTGGTTGTTGCTGCTGTTTAAAGTAGTACTCGATTTCAAGCTCTTTTAGGTTTTCCTCCAGCATGGCCACCTCCTCGTATCGATGATTATCTCTCGCTGTACGAATGTAAGTTCGAATGATGCTGATCTGCTGTGCCAGTGGATCGGTACTTTCGTCCAGTATTTGCGCCCGTTCCTCTTCGTTCATTTGCCGCCACAGGTCAGTGGAGGAGGTTTGCGGACAGAAGCCGTCATCCAGGGAGATGACCGCAGTGGAATGAAGGCTGAGTTCTGATTTGCCGGTGAGTGACTTGCTTAAAGCAGAAGAGGCGGCTTTGTAGTTGGAGTACTGTGTTAGAGCAAACAAAATTAAAAAATTTAGAAATTGCTGACAAGTAAAATAAAAACTTACTTTATCGAATAAATCAGTAGATCCAATAACCGATCGCTCGCCCCGTTCCCGATACAGCTGCTGCTCTTTGAGAACCAGCTCCTTTTCATAGGCGATTCGCTGCTTAATCATCTCATCATTGCGCGCTTTCAATTCGGCAAACTGCTTGTCGTCAGGCAGTTCAGGCAGGCCTAGCAGTGCATTGCGAATGAAGGCAATCGTCGAGCGGCGAATGGCCAACTGCAGATTGTACTGTCGAGTTGGCGGCGGAATTGGCGCTGGTTTTGGGTCATCGGCAGTGGGCGTCCCCTTGGTGAAACCCAGTGCTTCAATCTTTCGACTGAAAAAACAAAAACCAGTTTAATTAAATGAATCACAAAAAAACAAACACAACAGTGCTCTGTTTACCTCATTAGATCACTCGTTTCACCGAGTCGAGTGAGTTTTTTCTTGAGATCGTTTGCATCCGCCAAACTGTAGGTTGTTTCTCCCAAACTGAAATGAACAGTTAAATTACAGTTAAGTTTGTTTAAGTTTTAGTGCCTCTACTTACTTTAAACTTTCTGACATTTTCAGCATGATAGGAAGAAGTCGCTCAATTTCATTAAGTTTCTCCTTCAGTTCAGCATACAACTGAACGATGGGCGGTTTGGTGTAGGCAATCTCCAGTTTTTCCTTGCGATTCGCCAGCAAGCCCATACAATTTAAACATACGCGAATCCTGTCCGCCGTTTCTGCGGCATCAACTGCTCCGGATGAAACAGCGGAAAGCAACATACGACCAATGTTTGGCGAACTACCTAAGCTGATCGAGTTGATGGAGGATGATCGAGGCTTTGATGGGGTGATGAGTTGTTGCGGTTGCAACTTCTGTCCATCCAAACCGACGGGAGTGATCAGCTGACGGGCGTACTCAAAGTCGATAAACTCGGAGCACTTGGTGCACATGACGGCGCCGCACAGGCGACAGTGGTGCTTCTTCCGCGTCAGAATGTTGAACTTGGAGGCGCAGGTGGGGCAGAGGCTGACGATCGACTCGTCGATCCAGTTGACCACTGACTGCTCGTGCTCGCGTCGCTTCACCGGGTCATTGAGGGGCGGGTAGTCGCGCAGCAGTTTATCTAGTCGAATCAGCAGCTTGTTTGTCTCGTAGACGTAGCGCTCGATGCGCGTTTCCCGGATCTTCCGAAAACCTTCCATGTGAGAGCGGCGAGGTCCTGCAACCGAAAAAGAGGGGGACAAAATTAGTTTGAATGATAACAGAAAAAGATTTTAGCCTTGTTGTTTAAAGACTAACCGATTTTCATTTGGTGCTTCCACTCTTTGAATGGATCAAAAACCGATTCAGGTAAATCTTCATCCGCTTTTTGCTCCAGCATGTTCTGCTCTTGAGTTTCAACTCGGCTCGCCATCGTCATCGGTCCTGCTGGGCGGCCACTTTTACGAATTTTGTTGAAAAAGTCCTTAATTTGTACGCCCATCTGACCGGGAATGTCGGAGGCTGAGTTGGGACTAGTGCCTAGGCCGACGGCTGCCGACGAGGCATTACCAACTGTGGCGAAACACTTTCCGAGTGGTGCATCAACTCGGTGATGGTCTTGAACTCCACCAGGCAGTTCGGACAGAGCAGACCTTCCTTCTCTAGCTGGCCATCACCGACGGACCACTGGTGGCCGATTCCGCTGGTGGAAGAGGTGAACGACAGCGTCTCCAAGTCAGTGGACGATATTGACTGCCGAGAGGTGGACAGAGAGGGCTCCAGTGTGCCCAGCAGATTGCTGTGGCGTAGTGGCGTCTTCTTATGCGACGAGATGTTTGGTCGCGGTCTGGCGGGCGGTGAATCAGTTTCATCCTCAAAATCGCCAAACGGATTGACGCCTGAATTGTTGCCGGCAGTCGATTGGTGGTGGTGGTGATGTGTGTTTGCAGACACTCGACCACTGCTGGCCACCTTTTCCTCCTCTTCAAAGTCACCAAAAGGATTGGACATGTTGGTGAATGTTGGCGATGGTAACACCAAGTTTTCAAGTTTCCGTAAATGTTCTAGAAATAAACGACAACAACAACAAACTGTTTGTTAGCTTTCAGCAGTAGTTGTAACTGGTAACGTCAGTCAATGCAAACTCACACTCATAAACTCTCAGTTGATTAGTTGTGTGGGGCGTAAACAGGCTACAGCAAAAACAACAAACTTAGACTAAGCAAGACAAAAGCAACTTAAAACTGGTAACTCAAAACAAAAAGAAAAATATAAACAAATTGACTCAAACAGTTTTCTAAGAAGATAAGTAACTGTTAGAATTGTCAAAGAGGGCGTAAAAAAGGAATTGACACAAGTTAGATACAAATACAAACCTTCAATATTCACTTTTGCATAAGTTTTGACAGCTCAAAACATGCTGATAACATCACTTTGACTTTTTCCTGAAGTTCAGTGGAGTAAGAAACGAAACTTGTGCTTGAAAAGAAACACACTTAGGGTTTTTGACGACAAGTTTACAATGTTGTGTTTACTAGATTCTGGCAGTCAGCGCAAGAAAGGAGAGGCTGTTGCGGCATCAGTGACTTGTAAACAAGCCGTTGGCTGTTGAAATGGCAATTGACAGAAGTGAAAAGGCGGCAGTGCCCACATATTTGGGCTCTGCTGTTAGGCTGCTCACAACATTCAGATGGATGACTGACAGCAGAGATGGGAACAAGGAGGGCAGCTCTGCCCAGTGAAAAAATATTTTTTAGCTCTACACTCAACGAGAGTGGCCGGCGCTCATTAATTTGTTTAAACCATTTTTAAGTTGCCAAATTATTTTTAATCATTTAAAAGTACTTTTCAACTGGCTAAAGCAAAAAGTGATTTGCAGTAAATTAGTTTTTTAAACAATTTTATTATTTACCATCATGTTTGTACCAAACACTTTGCACTGAACGAGCAATTTAATAAACAAATTTTTTTATTTACAGTTAAACAATGGGCATCAATTCACTTCCAGATAGTCTTTTAAAACAAATATTTTCCACTTTTTGTCTTGGAGAACTTCTGCGTTTTCATCATGTTTGCAGCAAATGGTCCTTAATTCAACGTGCCATCCTTTTTAAAGTAACCAATTTGACAATTTTAACGGGCAACGATGAAAAACATTTTTTGAATGAACAATTCTATACTTTTGATATTCCATACCTAAAAGATCTTTCTGAATGTCAAGACATGCTGGTCAACTACAAAATTAGTTATAAAAATAGTCAATTTGAGTTTCAATGGCTAAATTGTTTTTGGGCAGCCTTTATTACCAAACAACTGCTTAATGTTAAAAAACTGCGCATATCAATGCAATCAACAAAGCAAAAAATTACATTGGAGAAAAATCATGGAAAAACATTGAATTTTTAACGCAACCATTGGCTATTTTTTTAAAAACATGGTTTTTAAGTTAAGATACACTGGTAATTTTTGCCTATTTTGAAACATCGCATTTTGTATTTACTGACATCATTTTAGATTTATTCAGTTTCATAAATGATTGCACAAAATTAAAACATTTTTTACTTGAAAAGCGAAATGTTTTGTTTTGCAAACAAAATTGTAAACAAATTATTCCACTAATTGACTTGCCCGTTTTAGGTTGGCCTGAGTCACTGCATTTTAATTTTCTAGATTTTCCAGATCAAATTGTCAGAATATTTTTCAAATATGGTTCAAACAATCTTAATTTGCAATCAATTAATTTAGTTGATTTAAACAAAATTTTTTTTAAAATTGGTAAACATGATAAAAAACTTTAAAACAAGTTTCACCAATTTTGTTATCTTTACATTACAACTAAAAATAATGATGATAATGGAAATTTGTGCATTGAAAATTTTTCCGGACTCCATAAATTAAATGTTGAAGTTGATCACATTAAAAATTTAGAAAAAACAATAACAGATTTTCGTCGTCTGAATTCATTATTCCTTTTAAAACTAACATTAAGGAGGGGAAATTGCGCACATAACAACTTTTTTCGAATTTTTGGTTTTCTTTTCTAGTCAACAGTTTTTTTAACAAGATTTTGAATCACGCAGGTACATTTTATGCTAAAACGGGTAATACCACAAAAATGATCAAGGTGTCAAATAAAAGATGACAAAATTATCTAGATTTTGTAGGCTTTACTTTTTTTAAATTTACATTTTTTCTTCATGTTTCCTCGGTTAAACTCCTTTTGACCGGAAACGCCTGATCAAAGAAAAATAAGCGACCTATACCATTTTACTCAACTCAATTTTACCTTTTCAACAATATTAAATTCGGCGATGAAAACATTTTTTGAGTCAAATATGTATGGCGTGTTATGTACACCCAATTCTCATAAACAACATACACTTTTTAAAATTAAAATTGTGAAATAGAGCAAAAAACGTTGTGTTTTATTTTATTTATTAAAACTGAGTATAGTGTATTTGACAAATCAACCCAAAAGTTGTATTGAAAAGCTTACATACGCATTGTAAAAATAAAAACACAATTAAATGCTTAATGTGTAAAATTTAATACTTTTCAAAATGAGTAAAAAAGTGTGTCAAATTGCAATGAAACCGGCAAATGGAGTGTGAGTGAGAGCAATAGCAGTAGTGTACATTAAGTAAGTTTGAGCAAAAAGTTTATTGTTTATGCTACAGTGGTGAGTATTGTACAAGCCTACAAAGCTTTAATGAGTTGATGCTGATGCTCCAGTGAGCTGAGCGTTGAGAGGAGAGCATTACCGTTACTACTGCCACCAGTACTACTGGCCCTTGCCTTTGGAGACTGATCTTCAAATGTCTCAGATGACTCAGAGGCGCTGGCGCTGCTGCTGCTGCTGCTGCTACTGCTGTTGCTGCTGCTGTTGTTGTTATTTCCGCTCTTGACCGGCGGCTCATCGGCAACTTTGGGCGACAGCTGAGGTCGAGGTGACGATTTGTTGGAGTGAGCTGGTGGTGGTGGTGAGGATGGCTCCAATGAGGAACACACCGACGTGGCCGAATCGTCAGTTTCTGAGCCGGAAGAGGAGTGCAGTGAAGAGGGCGACATTGAAGAGGAGCCGGTGAAGCAGTGCAGCTCGGCGTGCTTCGCCAGCTCAGCTTCGCTTTGGAGCGACTGTCGACAGACGATGCAGTGAGATGATGAACCATCGGTTGCAACAGGAAAGTGCACTCTGTGGTGCTCCAGGAACTGGTCCACGGTTAGGTGCAGCAGCTGATCCTCGCATACGGTGCACTGGTGAGACTCGTTGTGGTGGTACTGGTGGTGGGGATGATGGTGGTGGGGGTGGGGATGATGTTGCGCAGATGTAACGGAAGCGGACCGAGAGCGACGCCCATTGGCAGCTGATGAAAGGCGGTTGTCCTTCTTCTCCAAAAGACGGTTCTCCTCGTCACCATCATCCTCATCGTGTACTGAAATGTCCTCATCCTCATTCTCCTCACCCTCCTCTTCTTCACTGTCATCCTCCACCTCTACGTTTTCCTCCTCCTCTTCCTCTTCCTCTTCTTCCTCATCAACCTCCATTTTAAGGTGTTCCTCTTCATCCTCATCATTTTCTCCCTCTTCATCAGTCTCCTCAAGAACGGCGGCAATTTCCGTTTTGTTAATCAGACTGTCAATGCCAAAGTTGGACACCTTTCGGGTGGTGGGTGTTGTCGTTGTGGTGGTGGTGGTTGATGCGGGTACACCTGCTGTTCCTGCTTCTAATGATGGTAAAGGGGATGATGGTGATGAGCTTAGCTTTGTTTTGCAGTTGAGCTTGTTTGGGGTAAAAGACGTCGTTCCGGGGGTGATAGGATGAACCGCCTGGACGTGCTCCCTCAACTCTGCTTCACTTGCCCACAAAGTGGGCGTTTTCTGATGTTCAGCCTCGGCATTTCCTTTATTATCGGCATCGCAGAGGGCACAACCAAAACGCGGCTCGTCCTTTCCATGTCGACTGACGATGTGTTCATCCAGTTTTGCCTTCGACTCAAAGGGCGGCACCTTACAGGAGAGACACTCAAAGAGGCGGCGGACGTGTTTTTCCATAAAGTGCAGTGTCACATCAGCTTGCGAGTCAAATATTGGCGATGCCTTGCAGGCGTCACAGCGGTGAACAGTGGTTTTCCGCTGGGCATGTCGCACGATAACATGAGACTCCAACGACTCGACGCTCTCAAAGTGGTCCTCCGAGCAGTAGGAGCAGGCCATGTTCACTACTTCAACCTTTTCTGCTGCAGCATTGGTTGCTGAAGCAGAAGCGGCAGAAGCAGCAGCAACGGCGGCGGCCACAGCGGCAGCATTGAAATGATTGCCCGTCAAGAGGGCGCCGGCGTTCATCTGATGACCAACTGCTGTCAGTTGACCACTACCAGTCTGGTAGGACTTGAGCAGGTGCAGGTACTGCGAGTAGGCGCTCATGTCGGTGTACAGGTTGCTGTACAGTTGCGGAAACTTGCTCATGAAGGAGTGGTAGGGATTGGCAGTTGTGGAATTGGCTGATGCCTGAGTTGAAAGGCCGTTGAAGAGGTTGGTGGGAAAAGCGTTGGCCGCTGATCCGCCGGTTGGATTGCCATTGCTGTTTCCGGTGCCCGTGGCGGCCATCGAGTGCAGCGACTGCCAGAGAAAGGGATTGCTGTAGAGATCGGCAGAGTTGAGGAAGGACTCAGGAAAAAATTGGGCGGCGGCTGCGGCGGCGGCGGCGGCTGCTGCCAAATGAGTTGCTCCATTGCTGCCCGCCTTTGTTGGACTGCAGTTGCTGGAGCTGGTCGAGGTGGAGGAGCTGTTTGCCGGTGACACCTGAGCAGAGTGACTGTGCTGGTGGTGGTGGTGGTGGTGAGGGTGATGGTGATTAGGGTGATTGAGGTGATGATGGTTGGGGTGATGGTTTGGGAGGTGGTGGTGATGATTCGGATGATGATGATGAGTTGGCTCTTTGAAGTTGGAGCCGCCCTTACTGTGGAAGCCTCCGTTGTTGCCGCCCTTGAGCAGCTCCGACACTGGCCAGGAGTGCTCTGCCATCGATCGGCCGGCGGCCTTCTTCAGCAGTCCACCCGACTGTTGGCTGTTGATCTCGTTCAGTGGTCGCTTGAGGGAGGTCGTCGAGGTGACCTGGTCGGCATTGTCACCATTTTTAGAGAGTGAGTGATGTGAGCTGATGTACGGGCGAATGGGCTTTGAGTCAGGAAGGCCTCCATTTCCACCGGCGCTGCGTTTGTGATTCTGCATGTGACTAGAAAGTGCTACAGAAGAAAAGGGAAAAGGTTGCAAAATGGGTCAATTTTTTGGGTTCTTAAGCCTATGCTACACCACCCTCTCTCTCCTTACCTGCAGCGGTATTGTAGCCTCGATTGCAGAAGCTACACTGAAAGGGCTTCATGTGGTCGTGCGTCTTCATGTGAATCTTCAGGTGGTCACTTCTGCTGAAGGCCGACTCACACTGCGAACACTGGAACCGCTTGTCGCCGGTGTGCAGCTTAACGTGGCGATCACGAGAGCGCTTGTGCTTGAAGAATCGATGGCAGAACTCGCACTGAAACGGTGTCTCGGTCAGTGTGGACATGATTTTTGGGTTTCTGTTGGAAAGGCGAAAAGAGAGGAAATGCAAACAAAAAAGAGATGAGAACTTAATGCACATGACGGTTTGATGAGAATATGAAAAAACCAGTACTATGATTTTTTATCTGAGCAGCATTTTTTCCTAGACTTGCAGGCTTTATCTAAACTACCATCATCAAGTGTTGCACCTGGTTGGTATTCGGAAACATCTTTTATTTCTGGTATTTTCCAAATATGCTACGCACTGTAGTGAGTAATATGAAATCAGTTAACGATTAAATCACTAATGATTTAACTAACAAAAATAACTGTCATTAGAAAATCTATTTAGCATTAATTTATTAAACAATAAAAGTACTAGAAATACAAAGTTTATGTCACAATACCTTTGGTTTGGTGAAACTGTAGATGATGAGTATTTGCAAACTTTGATGAATTTAACAAAATGTGGCTTGCTTTACAAATGACAGCAACATTAAAAAATGACACATGGCAGTAGTACTGAAGACAAGTCCTTGAAAAATTGTTTCGATAACAATGACAATAGCTAATTAGCAAAAGTAAATTGTTTAATCAGCAATCAAGTGTTCATAAACATGTGCACAGCAAGGATGAATGAAGCGGCTGCAAAACAGTTTCAAGTAGTTGATTATCAGATAACAGATGACTTGCGTTGATAACTTTGCTGAGGTGACAATTCCTTGCAGTAATCAACAGGTTCACAATGGGCAATGCAAATTGTGTCGTTTCAAACAGATGATAGCGTTGATAAGCGATAAGCGGATAGTAAGACAAGTGTTGCACAGCACTAAAAGAATGAAAAGTGAAACACAGTGTGCGTGTGTGTGTGTGCATCAACGTTGGCGGTCAAGCGCAAAGTAACACACAGTGTCCACCTGTGATGAACAGAAGTCGACAACTGACGATGCTGTGCCCGCGATGCCTGTGTTTGTTTGTGTTGGAGTGCTCTTCTTCTTTTCTTCGTTAATACTACTCTCTCCCTCTCACATGCTTTCGTGTTCGATGTCTTCTTGTCTTTTACCTCATCTTTATCTTTGTCTTCTTTTTCTTCGTTTTTCGTGAAGCAGCAGCAGGTGAGCAGTGATTGAGATCCCTCCTCCAGCTGCAGTCACCTAAGAGTGAACAGGTGTGGTCAGGAGGCAGTGCTCCTACTGTCAGTCTGTGCGTCTGTGTGTGTGTTTGTGTGCTTACTGAGGTCTTCTTTATTTTTCGTTGGCTTGGCTTCATCTGACTTCTATGCTTGCCGCCTGTTGCCGCCAATCGCTCTCTTTCCCTCTCTTACCTGTTTATCAACACACAACACACTGCAACAATCGCAATAAAAAAACTGACTGACTGACTGACACTGGACAGTTGCTGGTGAAGCCACCTCATCTACCGGGTAAAAAAATTGCGGTTTGGGAGTTTGAATTCGGATGACAGAATAGAGACAAAACCAGTGACTAATCAAACAAAAAAAAAGTTTATAAAAGAATTGTCTAAATGGTCAATTCTGTGCCTTCATTTGAGAAAAATGTGTCAAGAGTGTTTCAGTGCGGTCCCTTTCAAGGCATTTAAAAAATGTGTTTGAAAGAATTGGCTGAAATAGTTTAGACTAAGGTGCTTTTTATGCCTGTGGGATTGCCTTTGCTGGAGGTGATGCTGATGGAGCAAAGGGCAAAGAGCGGATGACCGGACGATCTTTCTTTAAAGAAAGCAAAAAAAGAAGAAAAGAGGGGAAAAGGAAAAGAAGAAGGGGGAGAAATTTCTTAGCCGAGTGGAAGCCATTGACAGGCGACGGTGTGGTGGTGGCCACACAAGAAGCCAAAGTTGAAGGAGAGGGCGACTGCGGGGCAGATCGAGGGTGACCGGCAAGCGGTTAGCCTGTCCGCTCTCTCTCTCCTCTCTCTCTCATTGAACTGTAACCTCAAGCTTGAGAGTGTGCCCACTGCAGTTCTGGTGCCGAAGATGGCTGCCTCCTTTCTAATTTCACATCTCCCAGAGGCAGCCAGTGTCTGGGCGAGCGAGTATCACCATGGTGAAATGGGCAACCAGGTGACTGAGTAGACCATCTAGACAGAGACTACTACGGCAACTGCGGCTACGGCTACGGCCACTACCTATCCTACCTTCCATTCCTACCTACCTACCACAACGACTGTGCTGTGCCATTGCCACAGGATTAATTGAGTTGTTGCTCGCGCGCGCGCCGCCGACGTGAGTCGGACGGACAGAGTCGGGTGCTCTCGTCGTCGTCGTAGCTGTCGTTGCTGCTGTTGCTGTTGCCCAGTCAGTTTCGCAACTCGCCGCTCGACATCGTCGTCGGTGGCGGTGTCCGACAGTCAGTCAGTCAGTCAGTCTGTCTGAGCGACAGTAAGAGCAGAAGCCAGGGAGAGAGAGAGAGAAAGAAGAGAGCTGAGAGATGGACACCGAATGAGCACACACCACCGACTCTGATTTCTTAATTATCTTCACACTCACCGAAATGATGCATTGGACGGTCGGATGGACATGGGAGAGACTGCACACGGTGAAGTCTTTTTCTTTCTCTTTCTGCCGGCTTCTTTCTGGGCATCGTGGGCAAAGGGCACACACTCACTGTGGGGGCTATCGCTGTTGCTGCTGTCGCTGTCGACCGAATATGTGTGTAGGCTCAATGAACTAAATGGTGTGCAGTGTTCAGTGCTCAGTGTTCAGCTCAGCTCACATAGCGATCAACAGGCGTCTATAGGCGTTCAGTGGCAGCAGCAGCAGCATCAGTCACCGCCGGTGTGGAAGCGGCAGAAGCGCGGGCACAGTACTGCGCCCAATTGCGCCGGCAATTCGTCTTTCCCTTCTCTTTTTCCCTTCAACTGCCCAGGCAGTTTCAGACGGTTATCAGTTTAGGCAGAAGTTTCTTGTATTCCAATACGAAAGCAGATCATGATGATGAGCAGCTACCTCTAGATTTCCTCCTCATTTGCTGATCTTTCTATAGGGCGTTGATGAGAGGGTATCTTCGATGGTGGGAAGGAGAGAGAGAGAGAGAGAGAGAGGAGAGAGAGAGAGAGAGAGAGAGAGAGAGAGAAGGGGCTTTCGCTTCCGAGTGATCTACGGGGCACACAGACTTTGAGAGAAGCGCATTCCGTTCAGCGAATACATGAATATTTGCCTATCTCTTCCTTTCGCTTTAGCCTCTCGCACACGCCAACTTCTTTACGTCTCAATCTGCCTTTTCTCATCAAGTATCTGTAAGAATACATTAAAATACATTTAATGCCGCTGCCGCTGCTGCTGCTGCTGCTGTTGGTGAGATACAAATTTGTCCATATTTGGCCACTCAAAGGAACCCGCAGTGAGTGGCCACCAAGAGAGAAGGAAAAAGTAAAAATATTTAAAAAGTTACTACTAGTTTTCTGAATGGTAAACTTTCTAGGTTTTAGCGTTTGGAAAAAAAATTATTTTATTTGTTGTTGCACTACAAAGATTTTCATCCAAAAGCAACTACTGTTTTGATTGCTGTTTTGCACAAAGTTAGTGTAGTCCAAAAATGTTCTTTTACGTCCAACTTCCAGTTGTTTCTAATTGGCAAAAGGTTTTAGGTAATTAACCCTAGACTAAACAAAGCCGGCGCAATTTAGACACTGGCTACCACTATTGGCTAATGGCGCATTTTAACCAAAAGTGAAAACAACAACATAATCTATCCTCGGATGTCGGTGCTGCTGTTTAGCTGTCTCGTGTGTGTGTGTGTATTCGTTCTTTCCCTTCTTTTTTGCCAACAACAATCACAGCACAGTGCACGATTGCATTTTTGACGTAATTTTTGCCAAAGTATTAACGTTTGTGTGAGTCAGTATCTAGCTAACTAACTTGGCTGCAGACAGTTTTTCCCTCATCTTTTTCCCTTCATTCTTCTCCTGCTGTCTCATTTTATTCAGTCTGACGTATCTCATTACACTGCTTGAAAACAAATCCAATGTGTGTGAATGAGTGAGTGAGTGAGTGAGTGAGTGTGAGTATGCAGCCTTTGAGCCCCCTTCTTTCTGTCTACTGTGCGTGTGTGTGAGTGTGTCTGTTTGAGGTGCACAGTTGCACTAATTTGCATGACTAGCCATTTGGCCAGTTATTTAGCCTGGCGAGCAATTAATGAGCTCGCACAGACATGGACACACAAATTTTGCACCGGGACAACAGGGCAGAAAAAGAAAGGCAGCAGAGCACCTGAATTTGGCTGTCTGTTCTACAAAAAAACAACGAGAAAAATTTGATTTGAGCTAGCCGTCTGCTGTTTGTGTCTTTTAGCCCGGGCAACCGATTTTGGCAGCCCATATAATCTGCTGTTTCAATTTTTTACAGCCACCAGAGACTTTTTTCCTCCCCCCCCCCTGCCCTCACCTTCTATCTCTCGCTACTCTTTTCTTCACCTTCCTCTCCTCTCTCCTTTGTATCACTTTCCACTCTATCTCCACACACTCACACTCCCACCTGCACAGATCAGTTCGACGGAACAAATCTTGCTGCTGACGTTGCCACTCGCTTCTCTTGCTATCTCTTTTTGCTGCTTCGTTCGCTTCACACCACACTCACCACTGCACAGAGTTGTGTCTACAGCAGATAAATAAAATCTGTGCGCTGAACGTTGCCAGGTGAGTGTGATGTGTTGTTCTTGTGCGTCGTTACTGTCAAACAGATGACAAGTTGAGAGGGGCACAAAAGGATAGATGGTGTAGCAGTAGCAAAATAGGATTATAAGCACTGTCTAATGAGACCTTTCCGTTGTCTACACAAGTGTGACATTGTAATTCAGTTCTTTATGCAAAAGGAAGGGTAAAAAGTTTGGAATATTTGTGCATATCAAAAAAAAGAAAGATAAGTGTAATGAAATAGGAAAAAAACAGAATGGTCATTGGCCAACTGTTTACTTAAATTGCAGCAACACTTTTTTTATTCATTCTGTTCACAAAGCTATTGAAAAAAAAATCAAATTTTTTTGGCCTTTGTAAATAGTCACTTTGGGAACGCTAAAACTCATTAGTTTTAAGATAAAGTGCATTTGTTTGTGCAAGGTATGCAAAAAACAGCAAAAAGTGTAATAAATTAGCGCAATTAAAGTACCAACATGATGCTGTTGCTGTGCTGAACTGTTCCTTAATGTTGCAACTATGAACGCCTCCACGTAGTCAGTCATCATTTTCGATCGATTATTTCTAGTGTTGCCACAGAAGAAAAAGAAAAAGAAAAGAAAACGGTGTATAGGTGAGCTTAACATGTGCGGGGAAAAAATGCTAAATGACTCAATTAGAGTTTGTAATGTGAGGGGGGAATTTAGGGTGAATGTGACGAAGGCGAAAAAAGCATGAGAGGAAGGAGACGGAACACATAAAGGACTGGTGTCGGCTAGATGCTGTGTCCGCCCCGCTGCTTTGCTCTCATTTAGTGTGCGTATTTGAGGTTCTGATGAGACTGCTCAGTAGGCCCCCGTCATCAGCCTGCTCCCACGTCTGCTGCTGATCCGATCGATCGATCTGTGCGTGTGCCTTGATACTAAGAAGAGCACTTTTAGCTCAACGCAGCAGCAGTGAGACGTGAATAAGGTGAGTGAGCGAGGGCGAGGGAGAAGAAGAGGCAGGTAATAAACTAGTAGCGAGAGGTGAATTGTGACCGCCGCCGCCGCCGCCGAAGCCGTGAGGAAGGTCGCCTGCAGGCAGGTAAAAAAGTGCATTGCTGAGGGAAGGTGAGCACCGTGAACACAGCAAAAGACTGTGTGTGCGGCTAAGGTGAGGTGGACGACGACCACCAAAGGTGATGCCATTTGCTGCTCAATTTCAGCTGCTGTTGCTGTTGCTGAGCTAGCCAGCTAGCGCCCCTCTGTCCTTTATTTCCCTCCATTAGCTTCCTCTGGCTCCCCACAGTCATTCGCCTGCTGATGCCGCTGCTGCTGCTGCTGCTGCTGCTGTTGCCAATTGCCCCCTTGACTACCTAAGCCAAGTATTGCCATTCCTTTTTCTGCTTTTCCTACCTGCCTGCCTGCCAGTGTCGTGTCTCCCGTGTGGCTCCAATCTAATTAATCTCTCCTTTTTATTCCTCTCTCTACTGCTCTGACTCTTTCTTTTCTGAGCATTCTTTTGTTTCAAATTTTTGTTTTTAACCCATGCTATCAGATCGTTTACAAGATCGTTTTAGCAGTTTCTTTTCCTATCTATTCTAATCTTTTTTTCCCTGTTTCACGCATTACTCCACTGTGGCTTATTCCAGGCGGTCACTAAATCCTAATTGTTGGCGTTAACGAGCTCCAAAGAATGCGTAATTGCTGTTAGCTAGCTGCAAATTGCACAAGTCTTTAAGCACATATTGTGCAAATCACACAACTCCCTGTCACTTTTTAAGCTGTTTCTTCTGTTCTGCCTAGTTTGCATAGATCACAAGCAGATTAGAGGACAATTGGCCTGAACTTGTAGGTAGTTTCAGTTTTTGTCCCCTTCACAATTCCTTTTTTCACATGTGGGTCCCAGTGGCAATTACACAGTAAACAACAAGCGGGTCACCTCAAAGGGCGCTGATCGGTGATTGCCTACCAAAGTTACAACCACCACCACCACCACCGAATGTTACCTTTTCTTCGGCTGATGATTAAAAAAGAAAAGAAAATCCCCGCGGTGAGGTCCACGCGACGACTGGGTTATAAGCTGATTGGTGCTGCAGCTCTACCTTTACGACCCCCGGTCAGGTAAGGTATAGATCACCATAACTGACCGGATGGTGACTGCAACCTTTTCGATTACGCCATTAGGGGCCAAAGGAAAGGTAAGGTGGCTTAGGTAAGCGAGAAGGGAAGAGAAAGGAAAAGAATTGCCCGGCTAATGACAGCAGCAGACTGATCAGCAGCAATTGACGTCAGTGACTGTAGAATACGCTGACGCAGAGAGAGAAACCTTGGCCCAGCATAGGGGCCCCTGGCTTCTTCAGTCTCAGTCTCTGTCTGTTTCTCTGTCTCTGTGCGTGCGTGTGTGTGTGTTTGGCTAATAAAGTCTTCAAAGTCAAACAGCGCACAATGGTGACTTTATTACAGAGGGAGAGAAAGGAGAGAGAGAGAGAGAGAGAGAGAGAGAGAGAGAGAGAGAGAGAGAGAGAAACAGTGTTGAGAAGAGGGCGAGTGAGAAGAAGATAGAGCAGAGAATAGGCATTCACGCGAGCCAGTCTTCGCTGCCTGCCTGCCTGCCTGCTGTTCAGGCTGCTGTTCTGCTCCACTTGAGCCTGAGCCACTTGGTGCGATTGTATCAGTGTGCTGAGGAGGGTGAACAGGCCATCTTCATTTGTTGCCCTTCTCCCCTCCCCCTCAGGCCCACTTGGACGTCTCCTCTCTCTCTCTCACTCAGTGAGACACCTTATCTTCACTGGGCCATCTATCCCCTCAATGTGCCCCATCATTCTTTTTGCTCGTTTTCTTTCTTTCTCTTTCTCCTGGTCCCTTGAGGGCAATTAAGAAGGTACCTGTGAGCAGGCAGGCAGGTAGGTACCTTTTTCCTACTTTTCTACCTTCATCAGCCTTCACATTCATCATTCATCTCTTTGTGACACAGTGTGTCTCCTCTCCTCTTCTTTTTCTCTGTGTTTTCATTGCCGACACTGTTGATTGCCCCACTGGCACAAGCCAGTGCGCCCTACCCAGGCTGCACTAGCCAAAAATATGGCCTTTTAAAGTGAAGCTCTTATGAAGTAGCAGTAGTAGCACCCATATGACATTCCAGGGACCGTCTCCCTACCTACCTGTTTAGAAGTAGTGTGATCTACAAGTGTGTGTGTGTGAGTAGAACACCAACAGCAGTAGGAGTACAATCTGTTCAAGATTGCCATGCTTTTCCTTTTTACAGAAGAAGAAGAAAAATAGAAGAAATTGCAAACTAAATTCTAATTTATGGCACAACGTTTTAGTTGTTGCCGCGTTTGGCTGTAAAAGTCAGCAATTGTCTCCTGTTGTTTTACTGGTGCAATTACATTTTATTGATATGATGATTTTCAGGTGAAACTAGCCCACAAAATTCTCGTTTTAAAATCAAGTTATACAACAGGGAAAAAGGTGTTTTTGAAGTAGCAAATATGTGCGCCGCTGTTTTTAAGTAATTGCCAATTTAAAATTGCCAATTCATTACCATTTTTGCATAATCAGGTAATCCCATTTTCTACCTTTGAATTTTTTTACCATTTTGCAACAATGTCGTCCCTGCTTCTTTACTCTTTCTCCCTCTTTTCGCTTTAACCTGAGAACACCTGAGAATCGTAAAATGTTTTTTAGCTTCCAAATCTGCTGTCAAATCTGCCAAAAGGTGGGCACCCAGTACTGTAAAGGGTACTTTCAGAGAAAAAAAGAGAGAAGAGGGGGAATAACAGCTTAAAGGAAGGTCAATAGTAGAATCCTTCCAACAACAGCAACTGCCTCAAAGCTGCTGCTGCTGGCAATGATTTGTTTGTGCCAGCAAGTTTTCCCTTGTCAGGAAAGCGTTGCTCATTTCATCTGCTCACCTTCTTCTCATCAACAGCAGGCTTCCAAACACACACACGGTGAAATACAGTAACACGATGAGAGTGCCAATTGCTGGGGAGAAAAGTAGACCCATAAAAAAGGGGACTCATCAGTCGCCACCAAGATGCTGCGGCGGCAGCAACAGCAGCAGCAGCAGCAGCTTTTCAGCTATTCAACATTTGTGCTTCTCCCTGGCTTTTCGCCTGTTTTATGGCTTTTCCTGGGAGTCCTTCTTTAGCGCTGACGACGATGATGACGACGACGACGGAGAGGACGACAAGAAGGAGACTTTACAGTCGACAAATGCCAAGACAAGAGCAAGTAAGCAAGCACTAACTACGGTCGTCAATCAGATGGGAGACACACGGTGTGGTTGTGTGTGTGTGTGCAACAGTACCAAGACACTGCACACATTTGGAGCCACCACTTTTGGGGAGCAAAAAAACAGTGGCTGAAAAACAGTCAACAGCAGTGGGAAAGCCGCCGAATGGTCTTCGGTGAGGAAGATGCGATCGCCCAAATGCTGTTCAACTGTTCACCGCCACACACAGACACTGTCAGACAGTGAGATGACACTGTCGCCGCCGTCGTCGATGTCGCAAGGCGCCAATGGTCAGCAGCATCAGCAGCAGCATCTGTGCGACAGCTTTTGGTGCTTTTGGTGTCGATTGTCGAGTGGTGAAAAAGTGTGTGAGCAATGGCTGCTCCGCTTTGCTTGCTGCAATGGCGGTGGTCACCGGTGTTGTCGCCGCCGCCGCCGCCGCCGATGCTGTTGTTGCTGCTGTGTTTAGCGGTGGCGGCCCAAAGGGCAGAGCACATCTGCTCTTATCAAGTGGAAACCATCGCAAATGATGCGCACTTTTCCCTCTCTCCCTCTCTCTCTCTCCTCTCTCTCTCTCTCTCTCTCTCTCTCTCTCTCTCATTCCTTTTCTTCTTCCTCTCCCTGCCTCCCTTTCAATAACCATCAGGTGGCTTATCTTTATTGCCACCAATGTCCGACGAAGCCGACGACGACGATGACGACGGTGAAGAAGAAGAAGAAGAAGAGATGAGGACGAGAAGGCAAAGGATGCTGCTCAAAGTGTCGCCTCTGTGCTTCGCCGCCACCGTTGCTGCACTCTAAGCTTTTTTTTCTGCTGCTGGTCACTTTTTTTGCGCCCGGTGCTGAGCTGAGCTGAGCAGAACTGAACGGAGCAGAGCGCCTTCACGGCCTTTTAAGGGCTATAAAATAGCAGCCATAATCAGGATTAATGTTTGATGATTGCCTGACGACGACGGCCGTATCAACAACACAGTTCAGCTCAGGCCAGTTTTTTTTTTCGTTTTCTGAATTTCAATATTTAAGTGCCAAGAAGACTAATTAGCGGTGACATCAGCTTGGCGACATGAACAGGAGAAAACATGAGGGAAAAAGAAAAAAAAGAAAACAGTTTTTGCTGCGGCTGAGTTGCAGTTTTTAGCCTGATTGAAACCCTTCTGATCAGTCATCCTCCTTTTGCGCCCAATGGTCACCACGCTCATTGCTTTGATGCCCTCTTTTTAGAAAAGTGCTTTTAATTGCAATTGCAGTAGCGTTTTTTATGTTCCTGAGAAAAGCTGTGTGTGTTATTCAAGACGGCAATCGACTTTTTTTGGCGATACACAGTTTGACCATAAAACACAGCACATACATAACTGCAGTTTTGCACTTGCTTATCAGATGACTTTTTTCTACAACTTTTTTAATGGTTTTTGTAAGCAAACAAAATTTAACAAAAATATTTTAAACTTTAAAATTTTTTGATAGTATACCAAACATCAATGTCAATTGACAATCATCTCAAATCACTACTAAAAACAAAACCTCTTTCAGCCTATCACTTAATTGTCTAATCAATGATTTTTCTCCAAACTATTTGTCAATCATTCTTCTTTTTTGTCATCTTCATCTTCTTCCTCTCAATCTTGTGCCTCATCTTCTCTTCTGCTCTTTTTCTCGCTAGGCAAAGGTAAAGGTTTAGGTGATCTCACGATCAGCCGATCATCATTTGAGAGCTCCCATCCGACTCTAGAGGCTACAGATCTACTCGTGAAAGACTTGGGGTTCACATCGCTGCAGCTCAGGCTGCTCAGTGGCAGTGGAAGGAAAGGTAAAAGAAGAGAGGCGAACATCTTTCTTTTACTTCTCCTCTCTTCTTTTCGTCCTGTCTCGTCATGCCGGTCATCTCTCGGCTATCTCCTCAGTCGTCTCGGTTCACCTTAGTTCGGCTCAGCTCAGTTCAGCTCGGCTCAGTTCAATTTAGTTTTCACCTAGCTGTCTTTGGTGGTGGTGATGGCGGTGCTGTCTCCCGTGCACGGGCTGCTGCTGCTGCTGCTGCTGCCTTCAGCCTTGGGTGGTCTGCGCCATCATCAGCGGCGAGTGAGCTCACAGTGAGCAGCATCAGCAGCAGCAGCCCTGATCACCTCACCTCACCGGTGTGTGTCTGTGTGGTTGTGTGGTTGTGCACCAGTCTCCCTCGGTGCTGCTGATGCTGACCAAGTCGGCGAGCACAAGCACAGGTAAGAAGGGCACACACTGATAAAACTGCTCAATAAAGATGTCTGCTGTCGGGCGGGCAATGCCTGCTGCTGCTGCTGCTGATGCTCGCACAGGGAGAAGAAAAGGAGACATTGATCGGACTGAGAGGGAGAGAGGGAGATGTGATGAGTCTGAACTGAAGTCACCTCGGACGGGGAGCAGAGCAGAGAGGCCACCTAGCGAATGATGCTAATTTCTGACAACTGGCTCTTCTTTTTCTTTTTCTTCTTTTTCTTTCTCCTTGTTTTTTTCTGGAAGTTCACACAGGCAAGGCAGAAATCAAAGAGAGACAGTTTGAGCTGAAAAATGTAAAAAATGTAAACTTGATAAACTTTTTTGTTTTGTTTTGCTGTTACCTCTGTGCTGTGCAGTTATGTTTTGTGATGATGATTTTGCATAATATTTTTATAGTTTATTGCAGGGAAAAATATTTAGGTGACAATGCGCTAAATTATGCGCTATTACAATTTTGTAATGATCAAATACAAATTTTTCTTGTAATGTTTTTTTTTGTTTTTTTAATCTAGTTTTTAAACTCGTAAATGTAAAACTTATTATTATGATACAACAAATTATGGCTTTATTGAGTAGCGGTTATTATTAAAATGCAAAAAAAACAACGCACATTTTCAAAAACTTTAAATTGATAAAGAGGCAAGTATTGGCGCATCTACCTGGATGGATGTTTTTGTAGTTTAAGGAGTGCCAAAAACGCTTTTATATCTGTTTTCAATTTTAATCCACAAAAAAATAACTTTTTGCATTTTTCTGTAAAACACACATTTTTCCTTTTTTTGTACTGCAAAACTTCTAGGCTCGCCGGTAGGTCTTAGCCGTGTCAGTTTTTGGCGTCTATCGATTGTCCTTTCTCTCTTTCTCTCTATCAGTTTTTCTCAACTTTTTTCTAGCACTGGCGACTAGGTATCAGCAGACGGTGCGACAGCTTCTAATCACTGCACAACAGCAGCAGCAGTAGCCAGAGACAAAGTAGCCCAATAATTTATGAGCGACACCGACAGCTAAGGGACGGTCTGTGACCATCATCTGCATCCCAAAGAGAGGGGGAAAAGACTGGGGCGCCAGAAAACATTGAACAGACGAAGCAGAGCAGCCAACCACCAAGTGGCGTGTTTGACAGGTGGACACAATTTACAGCAAAGAAAAAAGTAGACATTGCAGGTAGGCATTGCCAGGGCAGTGTATCTTTGCCACCATCACTATCATCATCATCCGAATGTGAGCATTTGTGTGTGTGTGATCAACAGTGGCCCTGCAGTCAACAATTGGTGGTGGTGGTGGTCAGTCGATGTTATCAATTGGTATCAATTGGTATCTACCCTGAAGAATCAGCAGCAGAAACAGTGGATGAAGGGCGGCAAATGTGGGCCAGTTTGTTGTGGAGACCCAGTGACACTTTAGCCCCCTCCACCACAACCATTAGTTTCCATTTCTCGACAAACTTCATTAGTTTTTGAGGACTCAATGAAGAGCGGAGGAGCACCTGAACCTGACAAACAGACAGACAGATAGTAGGCAGAGAGGCGCGCAATGTATGCAAATTTGTGTCTGCTCTTAATTAAGTTACTTCACTGACTCCTCACGAGCTTCTTTTCTCTCCTTTCCTTTTCCCCCTCACCTCACTTCTTCTGTCTTCTGTCCCTCACCTTCCCCTTTCATTTTGTAAGTTCATTTAGTAGTCTCTTTTCTCCTGTCGTCAGTTAGCCGCCGTCGTCGTCTGCAGTGGCCACGGATGTCACAAGCCCCGCTAACTGTCAAACTGAAAAGAGAGAAAGGGAGGGAAAACCTTGCCAGAGAAGCCATTCGTCTCGGTAAATTAGACCACCTGAAAGGAGCGGTGAGGAGACTTCTGTCTTCTATTCTGTTTTCTGCTTCTGCTGCAACCTACTGTCGCCTGAAATCGCCCCAAGGGTGCTTATCAACTTGCTCTCTCTTTCTCCCTCTCTCATTTAGGTTGCCCACGAGTCCTGCCAGGACCTGCACCAAATGAGGTGCACGAGTTCTCTCTATTGACCTTTACTTTATTAGCAGCTGAGTGCTGACTGACTGACTGACAGACAGACAGACAGATACAGGCAAAGAAGTTTTACACCGGGGCGAGAATGACAGTTCATTTGGAGAAGCCAGTGAAAACAACTGCAAGTAGAGCGCACCACCACCACCACCACCTCTTCTTCTTCTTCTTCTCCCACTCCTGCACAAGGTGGCCAGTGGTCAGCATACATTTCAATTATGCTGATTATAACTTGTTCAACTTGGTAGATAGGCAACAACGGCAGCAAATAAAGTCATTATCAATTGGTCACAGTCTTAAGGGAGGTCTCTGCGCAAGACCTTACAGTGGCAATGGTCCTTGCTAAGCCACCTGAGCAAAGAACTATCTTCTCGTAAAAAGCAATTTTTAACCTAGGTTTCACCCGCAGGTCCTCGCAAACCACCCGCCAAACAAAAAACTTGGCAAAACGAAAATAAAAACGATTGATTAAAGGAAAATAGACAGGTTTATGGTGAGAGTACTACTTTGCTTTCCGTTAATTTACTCATACCCATTAATTAGACTTTTTGCTTTGATAAATCAATTACAAATTTGTGTTTTTGAAATAAACATACTTTCCCTTATTTTAGCCTTGTTCTTCAATGCCAGCAAAAAATAAATCAAGTTTTTATTTTAAGTGCTTGTTATTAACGCTAGTTTAAAGCTAGAGCAACTTAACTTGCAACTAACTTACTAAAAAACCTAAATGACTATTCACATTTAGCAGAAAAAGTAAACTATTTTTTTGAAAACTGGTCATGGCAATTGTTGTCATCTCATTTTTTTCAGTTTTTACCTGTAACTGGCACCTCAATCAAACCTCGACCACCCAACAGCCATAAGATTTTTTGTTGCTGTTCAACACGGCACTGGAAAGCTCTAATTTGGATGCCTTCGAAACACAGGCTTTGAGCCGGAGTAGGGGATAGTAACCTCATAGTGTCGAGACTGATCATACGGGCAGGAAGGACAGTGAAGAGAGAGAAAGAAAGATACTACCTGGTGGTCGAATGCAAGGTGAGGGAAAGAGAGGGAAAGGGAGAGCTGATGGTGCTAACGATTGATTGCAGACGGGCAACAGCAGTGGCAGCAGCAATCTAATGTCTCAATTAGAGCGAACGAAGAGGCAAACGAAGAGGCAGAGGGAGCCCGGAATGAACGAAAACGGGCAAACGAACAAAATTGCAGACAGCATTGCAGCAGTAGTTTTGCAGTGTTTTTTTGCAGTGGGTGGTCAGCGCTCTCAAGTGCGCATTCCTAATGATCTCTCCTCTGTGCCTCCTTAAATGCGCATTCACACACACACTCACTCACTCAAACACTGGCTAATTTATAAAAAAATACCTTTTTAATTCCGATGTTTGTATAACCAAACACAACAAACTGTATAAATTAAGAAAAATGTTGTTGCATGCTTTTTGTTTAATAATTACACCCAATTCTAAAAGGTGCAAACACTTGCAGTCTGTGTGTGACAACAACAATGAATATGAATTTCCATTAGCACACTTCTTCAGGTATCAGACAGATCTCACTTTTGTCTCCTGTGTCGTTTGTGTTCGCTTTGTTTTTACTTTTTACCATTCGGTTTTATAGGATAATTGCAAGGAAAAGGTCGCACATCATCAACGCTGACAACGCCGCCGCCGTTTCAGTTCACAATCTTGTATCTTTTTTTCCTTTGAGATGAGTTCCTCAATCTGCGGTTGTAGGCTGTCTTATCTGTCGCGCCTTCTTTGTCACCAGTTGCTGCTGCTGCTGCTGCTCATTCGTGCGACCACCAACCTTGAGACCAGAGAAGGCGAGACAAAAAAATAGAAAAAATGAAAGAAAATGACAAAACAGAAGATTGTGCCGTCAACCTAGAAAAAAATTTTAAAAGCAAAATGAATTATACTAATGAAAATTACAGGGAAAATTTGTCGAGATGCCGGAACATAAAGACGTAAGCTAATCGTAGCCAGAAAAAGGCAGGCAAAAAACTGTATGGTAAAAAAAGGCAAAAAGAGATGGAGAAAGACCCAGCAGCAACATTCAAACTGTTGATTACTTAACACATTCTCTCCAACCAAAGCTGGAACCCTTCTCCTTTTTCTCCCTTTCACCTTTTTTTCTGACAACTTATCGGCGAGTGTTGTTGCAGAAAGAAAAGAAAAAAAAGAGAAAGAGAGAATAAGCAGCAGAAACTGCCGCTATCAAAGACTGCTGCCATCGTTGCTGCTGTTGACACCTGAAATTGGTGGCCAGTGCTCTTCACAGCCTCTTATTAAGCACCTTTCCTTCTTCTGGGCAGTAGAAGAGGGATCACCTTGCCACCAAATGCTCACACGGGCAGGCAAGCACACGCACACGCACAGGCACACACAAGCTGAATCAAGTCATTTTTGTATTCATTCATCCGGAATAAGTACGGACACACTGAGAGGCCATGGCTGCACCAGTGACGGCTTTTCCTTTCGCGACCACACACGGCGCCCGAGATCTCTCAATTGCCCGCACTCGTTCTTGCTTTGCTTTAGTAGCAGAAGAAGCAGCAGCCACCAAAACTGCCATGCCGAATGGCCTCAAATGTGCTTTTTTACCTCTCTCTGTTTGCACTTGTGCTTTTTAGCGGAATGAATGATAGCTGGAAAAAAGAAAAAGAGAGAGATGATAAAATAAGGTAGAATGACGCAAAATGTCAGAAAGTGAGGGTATCACAGATGAGCTGTGGGAGAAAAAAGTGAACAATTTCTTTATTCATTTAGTCTTGTTTTTGATATTCACTTTTTAAACCCCAGCGCAAACCATCGGGCATTTTACAAATAATACAGAAAACTTGAAAAATGTGTCGTTTAAATTAAACTGCACTTGCATTTTTTTGTATATTTACAAATGGTCATATTTGCACAAAAACAGAGTCTTGTTCATTGTTTTAGCGTCTACCCACTGTTTCATCTATCTTAAAGACGCAATTCATAAATTTTTTAATCGGCACTTTAAACAATTGTTATGTTTTGTATTTTTTATTTTTCTCAAGTTGAAGGGAAAAATATTGAAGAACCGAACACAACGGTTCCTTAAAACAACACTTGAAACTCACATCATGGGCGACAAAAGTTTCATTCATTCATCACTTGTTTGTTTAGTGTGTTAATCATTTCACCATTGTTTCTGGTTTTAAGTTTATACTGGATACTGGCACAATTACTTTTATGTTTTTAGACCACCAAAAGAGTACCTACTTCCTGTAAAAAAAATCTGTCTGCCAGGTTGTTGTTGCTGCCTGGGTTTACTAGGCCAACACATTGATGTCTTTATTAAGAATGAAACACACTCAAGAAAAGACAGAAAAAGAGAGGGAGAAAAAGAGAGGGGGTGAAAAAAGAAGTGTGCAATGAACGCTGGCACACGAGCAACAGCAACAGCGGCAAATTGCAACACACTATGAGCTCCCTTCTCTCTCTCTCTCTCTCTCTCTCTCCTCTCTCTCTCTCTCTCTCTCTCTCTCTCTCGTGTGTGTTGTGTTCAGTGCCTGCTAATAGAGTCATCATGTGTCGGTTTAATGATGCCTACGGAGATGTGAAAGAAGAAGAGAAAGAAGAAGAATAAGTGAGTGAAGACGAATTGAGGAGGTAGTGCAAAGGGGCCAGGGGAACAGTACCATCACCACCACCACCATCACCACTACCGCCGGCAGACAATACCGACACCATCATCACCAAGGAAAAGGCATTACACACATCGGAGAAAAGAAGGAAAGAAAAGAACAGACTGAGACAGACATTTGAGAGAGGAAGAAAGAATAAAAAGCAACCAGAAGACAACAAACACTACTTTCAAGCAGTTTTACAGCAACAAAAAGCAGTGCCTGAACACACACAAACATGAAGAACATGAAGAAAACATCACATGAGAGACTTGGCTGTGAACAGCAGAGCAGACTTGGATGCAGCGGCTAGCCAACTTGGGGAGAGGGAGAGAGGGGGAAAGAAGACTGCGGTATTTCCTTCATTAGGGCGACGATCACGACTAGGGTGGCCTAATGGTGCCCTGCACGCTCTACCTGTCTGTGTGTGTGTGTGTGTCGGCGCCAAGTGCACAAAGAGAAAGAGAAACAGACTAGCGAAAAAACCTCAATGCACCGGTTGATTGTAAACAACAACAGCAACGACGACGATGTGCAACTGTTGTTGATGCTAACAGCAAATGGTGATGTGCACTTTGAACTTTGAGAAAACGGACACACACAAAACTAAACACACTAATGACAACTTGATTTTGTTTGTTGCCGTTGTTGCTGTGGTCAAATAGTCGTACCTCTAGTGCGCTCAAACACTAATCTTGTATACACTGAACTTGCACTGAGCCCCATCACTGATTCTGCTTTTTAAAAATCAGTGGTAATCAGTAGCAGTTGCTGTAGGTGTCAAACACTCAACACACACCACACTACACACTGCAGTGTAATTGAACCTGACACTGATAATTTGAAACAAAAAAGCAGTGGTCAACAATATCTGCTCAACGTAAACTGCTTAGAGCAGAACAGCCACCTTCTGTCACTTTAACGTTTGACAGAGAGAATGGCAGTATCTCAGCTTTTGATAGGAAAAAAGGGCAAACAAGAGATTGAGATGAAAAAGATGTCAGAAAATGGTGGGGAGACCACCATGAATGGAAATCGGCAGAGTAGAAACGGTGGATGATCAGCGATGATCGACACACACTGCAACAGCAGCAGTGGACAGTTCTACAGCAGCAGCAGCTCAACTTCCCTCGCACGAGATTTGCGTTTAAGTGAACCGTCAGTTTCACCTTTGCTCTCTGCCACCATCACCACCATCACCACCATCAATGGTAGCAGTAGTAGTAATCGGCCGTCGATCGATGTAAAGAGAAGACAGCCGACCGACAAGGAGGAGGACAGGACAGGACAGGACAGGACGACGAAGACCACCACCGCCACCGACAGACGCTGGGCCGCCCTGCTGCTCACTCGCACACGATGATGGACAAATTAAGTGCTCAGTGGTGGTGATAGTGGTGGTGATGCCCGAACCTTCCTCTTTCTTTTTCTCCCTCACTGGCTAAAAGTATCTCGTCAACTGGACCGTCAACTATGCCGCTGATGCCGTCTGCTGCTGTCAGGCACCTGTTTGCTTGGTGCAACAGTGATCCACCAAAGAGAGAGAGAGAAAGAAAGAGAATTGAGATCGGGCGCTCGTCAGCTGCACTGAACTGCCTTTTCTGCCTTTGCTGCTGTTGCTGCTGTTGATCACAATCGAAGCAGCACTTGAACTGTATACTGCACTTCTGATGCTGCTGCTGAGGCAGTTGTTGTTGATGCTGACCAAAAAAGAACCAAACATCAACAGCAGCAGCAGCACCGATCTTCTCTCGCTCACCACCATTATCATCGCTATTATCGTCATCACCAAGTATGTGCTGTTGTTGTTGCTGCTGTTGCTGCCGTGCCACTACTGATGTAGCTAATGATCAGTGCGACCAGTCACTCACTCACTCATCCACTCTCGGTCTACCGACCTGCCAGTCTGTTTTTCTTCTGGTAGATGATGTCGTTCAGGTGCCCTGCTGCAAAGTCAAAAATAAGAAAAAAAGAAGTAGTCATCAAAATGAAGATAAGGGAGGCAAAATAAGGGTTAGAAGTAGAAGGTTAGAGGAAAAAATGGAAAAAATGCATGAATACCAATTGAGACTACTGCAAAAAGTCACCAGTTACCAGTAAACTCCGTTTGGTGAAAACTTTAAACACCGCCTGTTAGTGCACTTAGTGATTAGCCTGCTCGAACATAGCAGCCCTTTTCACCCCTTCATCAAACATTTTAAAGCATCCGCAAAGTGTCCTCCTGCTGACGCCGAAGGGTACCCAGGCCTTCGTCTAAAATGATGTTTTTTCTTTCTGATGACGCCTGCTGCTAATGAGTCCGCTAATGAGCGTCACGGTTCCACTGTGTAATTTGAGTTGTAGTCTAAAGTTGTGTTTTCTTGCTCACCATGTTTTGTGCACATGTGTTTCAGTGTCGACACACACACAAACTTAAACTAATAATTGTAGATTAACAGTGGCAGTAGCGAAAAAGAGAAAGCCAAATAATTTGATGCTTAATTACTGCCTATGCTATTGGTTAATTTGTTTAGTTGCGCTTCAAATATCATTTGCAGCGGCGGCTTGTTAGTGCTTAACCTTTTTTTACTGTAGGTAATTTTCTTTTTCCGAAATATCTCAAGTGTATTATATTAGTGACGTTAAAGTTTTGAAATGTTAAATTTTGTAAATGAAAACTAAACGATAACTTTGAAAATTGAGGTTTTCTGGCTAAATAGTTTGAAAATGATAAAATTTAAATCAAAAATCACACAACAAAACTAAAACTATGTGTTAGATGAAAAGTGTTATAAGATTGAGCATATATTCAAATTAAAACGTTTAAATCTGAATAAAGCGACTTTTTTCAACTTCATCTCTACTGCTGCTGTTGCAGCAATTGTGGCGTCTGAACTAATCGTCCGTCTGATCATTAGTCTTTCTGCATTGCATTTCTTCATTTGTGCCTTCATCTCTCTCCTCTCTCTCTCTCTCTTTTTCCATTTTCCATCCTTTGCATTTATTTTCCCTCCTTCAGTGCAGTGCTCTGCAGTACCGTTGCTGTAAACAATCTAATTACCATTCGGCATCGGTCTATCGGCAGCAGTCCCTATGTAAATTCTCCCTTCTTTCTCAGTGCACTTGCCTCCCGTTCTGGTGAGGTGAGGTGAAGTGAAATGAACTAAACTGCGCCAGTGGCAGCAGCAGCATCTAGCCCCATAGCTTTGCCATTTGCCGCCCGCCAATCGCCCAGGCACACACACACCAACACACCAACACAACAGTTGTGAGCAGGGCTAAAACCTACGCCAAATTTTGCCAACTGACAAAAAAAACGCCAGGCCCTATAAAAGGCTCGAGGTGCACTCGATTACTTTTTGGTGAAGCACTCACTCATTCAGGGAGAGGGAGAGAGAGGGAGAGAGGGAAGGAGAAAAAGGTAGAATGAAAAAGAAAAAAAGAAAGAGAAGGAGAGAGATTGGACTGCACGCGCACTGATTTGCCAGAAAGGTAGAAAGGTGAGATGGCGCCGGTGAGGGAGAAGAAGAATTGGAGTTTGCAGGCAGAGTAGAGTAGAAAAAGCAGAAAGAAAGAGGAGGAAAAGAGGAGACCGCTGAACTGCACTGAAAGGCCACTGGCCACCTTGGTTGCGCCACACACACACACACTAACTCACTCACTCACTCATCACATCAGCGAGGTATTAGCCATCGCCTTCACCATCACCATCACCATCAGCATTGCAGGCAGCTCAGTTCAGGTTCGCTAGTGCAGTTGACTGCATTTGATTGAAATAACCTCATTGTCTCTCTCTTTCGGGCGCTCTTCACTGCTCCGCTCACCAACAATAAACGGAGATGTGAAGGGTTTTTGTTGTTCATTACCCCACCACGCCAGTCACCGTCGCCGTCATCATCATCATCATCATTTTCTTCTTCTTCTTCTTCTTCATTTTCTTCTTCATCATTTCATAATCGCCTTTAAGTTCACATTGATTGGCGATGTGTTTATGATGCCAAAAAGTTTTTAACTTTGGCGTTTTTAACTATTAAACGCAGGGTGGACAAATAAATTAAAAAACAAAAAAAAATTGAAAAGTTGATTCCGTTAACAATTGGAGTTGGTAATGGAAAAAAGTTACTGGCGTTAAAATAAAACGAAAAATGCAAAAAAATTTATTTTGGGTGTTTGCAAATGAAAATAGAGTTATTTTTTATTTTTTGTTTGTTTTAGTTTTTAACATTTGTGTTGCAAATCAACATTTTTCAATCAAAAAACAGACAAATTTTAAGATAGTAACTGCAAAATAAATTAAATTGCCGTAAACACAACAAGCAACAACCAATAAAGGTGTTCAATTAATTGGCAAGTGAACAGGCAGAGAAAAGGTCAATGATATATTAAAATGCTCAAAAGTGCTTCTGTGCCTGGCAAAGTGTAATTGAATAGACGGCAAGTGAAGCGACACGGCTGATGTGCCGAGTGAGAAAATGCAGTGCCAAAAGGGAGTAAAACTTTTTAGTGGTCGAAATGTGGTGATGGTGGTAATGGTGATAGAAGTGCTGATGGCGCCCAAAATGGCAGCCATTGAGAGAGAGAGAGAAAGAAAGAGGGCGCCTTCTAGCCGCCGATGAAGTTGAGAAGGCGCCGAATTCGACGTTTCCTTCGTTCACTGCCTATAATGACTATAAGTTTCTCCTTTAGCCTGGGCTATCGTTTTTGCCACACCACCGGTCGATGTTTCAAGCTCCACTTGAGTTTGTGTGAAAGATGACTGATTCTTAGAGAGTGTATCTTTGCATAGTTAATGAAATGTCTTGTGCAGTGAGTGGTGAAGAGTGACTTCAGTGTTGCCTCGCTTCACTAAACACTGAAGACCATGTACAGGAAAAGGGAATAATTTGCTGTTCAGTAGTGTTTGCTATTCTATTTGACCATCCAGTGCTTGCAAAGAATTCTCTCTTTTGCCATTTTGTTAGAGCAATAGATTAGCTTTGCCCTAATATCAGTAATCATTTGCATAAAAATTTTTATAACACTGAAACTAAATTAAAAAGTTTTCTTGAAATGCTTGTAACAAAAAACAATAAATATTCATTTCATGAGACGATTCTTAACAAATGTTTCCTTTTTTATAAAAATAAACTTTTTTTGTCGAACCTACACATTCATCAAATTTGTAGTTGTTAAATTTGTCCGTTTTCCGTTGTTTGCAAAAGTTATCAAGTAAACTCAAAAAGGGGATATGGTCAGGAAAGATGTGCAGTCAATGGAAGTCATTTGTTTCATTGTACATCATTACACTGGCAAACAGTGGCAAGTGTATTTCCGCAGATGATGCCCCTTTCTCTCCCTTTTTTTCTTTGATCAATCAATCGAAACAGTTGATCAACAGTTGGTGGCTAGGCACAGACTGTGGATGATCCTGTGCACACACTGTGCCACATCTTCGCTTTTCGCTCATCAGCATTATCATCATCAGCTGATTGAGACAGCAGCAATTCAGAGCAGTGGTTGGTCAGCACACACAACATACTCTGCCGGCCAACTGTTGCCTCTCAATCGTTTTGCCGGTAATGGCAGCGGCGGTAGTCAATTGCAATTGCCACTGGCCACACAGTCACCGAAACTGGCCGCACACTTCACACACAGCACACAATGGCGGTGGTGGTGGTGGTGCAAAAGTGCAGCCCAGTTCAATCATCGGTTCATTCGGGCAACCATTAGTGCCGACACGGCGCCTTCTCTTCTTTCCCCTCTTCTGAACTGTGTGGCCCTTCTTGATGCGGCCACTGGTGGCTGCCAGTGCTGATCAGCGGATCAGGCTTTGTCTAGTGTCTAGTGCTGCTGCTGTTGTTTCCACCGCATGATTGAGTGGATTGTGCTGGCACAAATGAAAATGGATATCGATATAATACACCGGTAATACTCAGCGAAGGGGCAGCAATCAAAATGAGACAAAGAAACAGAACAGAACAAAAATAAAAGCAGAAAGATTTCAAAATCTAGCAGTGCACACAACTAATGATGCCAATTGTTTTTTACCTGGCGTTAGGGAAGATGCTATGTGGCACAAGTGTTTTTAGATGAAAAGACAAGTAGCTTCTGTTTTGGTAGCAAGCACAACAAAATAGTTTGATGAATTTTTAAAATACTTCTCAACAATTTTTGCAATGATGACATACTTTTTATTTTACACTTAATATTATATACTTTTTTTTAAAACTTTATACTTAAAAAAAGCAAATTTTTATTTGTTTAAAATCATTTTTAAAGTTTATATTACTGAAGTTTTTACAGACAACTTTTCATTAGATACTTTTAGTTTTAAAATATGTTCAAATCTTTTTATGATGTGTTAAATCATAAAAAAACTAAACTTTTTGTTTGAATTGCTGTTGATAAAATCTCTGGCTTAACATGTCAAAAAGTTAATAAAACTTTTTTAAAATTTGAATTAGAAACTATGTAAAAGTTAAAAAGTTATATGTTGCTTAAACTCCCGTCACCATCTAGCGGATTGAAATAATATTCTGAACAATGTTTTTTACTTTTGTAACTATGTACTCATCAACTGTTAATCAGCGTTTTTTATCAAAGTTTTTTTAAAACGACTGACTAGGTGCAAATAAAAAAAATTAACTTTTTAGAGTTAAATTTTAAACAAATTGATTTACATATAAAATAAAATTGTTATTTATAGTGCGTTATAACAAATACTTTTAAAATAATTAAAAATAGTTGTGTAAAAACAAAAGTATAAAACAATGAAATAATTAAATTAAATGAATTTTATTGTTAAAAAAATGTTTAGTAACAAAAAACGAACTAATAAAAAAATAATGTCAAAAACTTAAAAATATTATTTCAACATTTATCAAATTGATTGAGTTTTGTATTGTTAAGTTTAACAACATTAAAAAGTTGATCAAAACGTTTTTTACAAAAACATTAGTTTCTTTTTAAACAATCATTAGTGCCCAAAAAGAATTTATAGGTGAATACCAAACTTGGCGCAATCTCAACGAAAATTAAAAAACCACATCATCAATCAAAAGCAAAAATGCTAAGTAGCTAATAATAAACAAAAAACTTTAATTTAATAGCGTAGTATAAAGTAAATTTTATGTTAAAAAGTGATTAAATGGAAAATGGGTTTGAATTAAACAAAAATTGTTTTTAATTTTTCAATTTGCTGTCGACAATCAGACTTGTGGCAACCTCTATCAGACTAAAAAGGCAAAGAGTGATCACAACATTGGCCCCATTTTTTTCGCAGTTGAAAATAATATCAAATGATACATTTTTGGAAAGGTAATTTTGAGTTATTTGCACATAAAAAATATCAGAGTGAGGCACCTTCTAGTTTTTAAGAAAATTGGGTCCAAAGTTGTCAAAATTACATTGTTTTTAATGAAACCGAAAAATCAGCTAAAATGGACCAATAGAGGGCGACACTGACTTATGCAACAATATTGAAAATGCATAGGAATTGGCAACTTTGGGCCCGATTTTCTCAAAAACTAGAAGGTGCCTCACTCTGATACTTTTTATGTGCAATCTACTAAAAATTACCTTTCCAAAAATGTATCGTTTGATATTATTTTCAACTGCAAAAAAATGGGGCCAATCTCTATGGGCACTTGTGATCACTCTTTCAACCGGGAGTCAGAGCAAAATAGAAAACTCTTTTTGTATTAAAAAACTCAAAACAATTTTTAAGGCTGTAAAAAGACTTTAAATCAATTTCAGAGCAAAAATAAACTTAAAAACTGTATCTATACACTCTTAGTTGATCCCAAAAGGTATAATTCTCTTATTTTAATAACTACATTTTTCCGAAAAAACCAGTTATCAAAAATTGCGCTGAAAGCGTATGTTGATCAAAGTTTTGTTGACTTGTCTTTTCGGAAAAATATAGGCGATAAAATGGAAGAACTGCCTGTACAGGCGAAACTCACACTACATAATGCTTTTGTGCAACACACTGATTATGTACATGCGAACGTGTTGCCTATTTTTTCTTTAAAAAATCTAAGATTTTTAACAAATTTTTAAGATTTTAGTTAAAAATCTTCTAAACTCGATCTTTAAAGTAGAAACAAAAACAAAATAACACAAACTACAAAAATTTTTTTATATAATTTATTGCCATTATGTACTTGCGAACCATTATGTAGTGTGAGTTTCGCCTGTATTTTGGACTGTGTTTTTACAACTTTTATTCATTTTATTTTTGTTCCGGAATCAAATAAAGCTTACTGGTTGCCACTAACAGCTTTTCAAACAGTAGTAAACACTTTTTAGCATGATTAAGTTTTCCATTCTGCTCTGACTCCCGGTTGAAATTTACTTTTTTAGTCTGATAGAGGTCGCCACAGGTCTGATTGTCGACAACGAATTATTTTTTTATTTAAATTTAAACATTTTAAATAATAAAACACCAAACGTGCAAAGTAAAGTTACTCAAACCAAACCTAGTACATTTTGTTCAGTAAGTCCTCAGTAATTTTTTGTACTAGGTAGTAGGTCCTAGGTTTGGGGCAAACACAAACTATTGCCATTTTTCTAGGACCGAGTTTACAAAGTGTGCGGTCTTTAAAAAGCATTGTCAAAGATAGGCCTTCAGTCAACAGTACTTTTTAAATGATTGTTAGAAACAAAAATGATTTAATATAAAATATGTGCACATTTTCAAAAATTTAAAAATTTAAGTCAGACAATTTTTAGGTAATTTTAAAATGTTTTAACTTGTTTTTCGGTTGCTGAAAATATAAATCCACTGTTTGATGTAGGCTAGCCTTTAACAGTGTTTTTTAAATAAGCCCCGCCCTCATTTCAAAAAGTTATTTTACGGCAGCTTATGATGAAAATGACTTAAAATCGGTCCTAGAAAAATGGCCATAGTTTGAGTTTGCCCCAAACCTAGGACCTAGGACCTAGTAAAAAAATACTGAGGACTTACGGAAAAAAATGTACTAGGTTTGGTTTGAGTAACTTTACTTTGCACGTTTGGTGAAAGTTATGTGATATTTTAACATTGTGATTTAGTTTTAGAAACAACGTTCATTTTTTGTTCTTAATTGTAAATTTTGTTTAAAATTTTGACATTTATCTATCAATGATTTATTACAAACATGTTACAACATTATCACTTGTTGATACTTAGTGTTTTTATGTAAAACGAAGTTTTCCTCTAAAAAGCAAAAATTTTAGTTTTTTAGTTTTTTAAATATTTAATATCACCATTTTGATTTGATGTTTTATAATTTTAAAATTACATTTTAAATGTTATTTTGTTTCAAACAGTTTGAGCATACAAAAGTTTTTAATTCGGTAATTAATATTAAAAAAATCTAAATTTGTATTTGTAAACAATACAAAACATTATTAAAAAGTTGTTTTTGTTTGTAATTTTAAACAATTATTTAAAAACATGTAGAAGTATAAATGTGTTGTATAAAACAATTTGAAATGAGTAGTATTTGAACACATTAATATGAGCTAGCAGTTTAAAAACAAAAATTGTTTATTTTAAAATGCATTTTAGAGCTCTTTCAAATAATTTTTTCCAAACAATAAATGTTTCTAACATAAAATGATATTTTGTGAACGATAAACAAACAGTGTAAAATTTTGGTTGTTTATAGGCAAAATTGAATCACATTTAATAGAAAAAAGTTTAGTCAAAACAACTTATAAAATCAAATTATGAATAAATTTTTAGTAAAGAAAATGATATTTAGGTTAAAACTGAACAATTTTATAAAAATTGATAAAGAATTAAATAAAGAATTAAGTAAGTTTAAAAAATAGTAAAATTGCAAATAAAAAATTTTAGATTTGAAATGTGTCAGGTAAAAGTTTAAAAAATGAACGTTGTAAATTTAAATTTTTTAAAAAGTAAATAATTAATAAAAGTTTAAAAAGTAAAAAAGTATTAAAAATGTTGTTTAGTGAAACCTTTGTTGTGCTTGTTGTCTCAGTCGTCGAGCTCGCTGCGCTTGCGTCTCGAAATTGGCATTGATGTACGCAGTACGGCCACATTGTGCGCTCCGAAATCTGGCGTTGTTGACAATGGCGTTGGTGTGTACAGTCCGCTCTTTTCCGCCCAGAATGCCACAGGTTAGAATGCGTTTGTAGGTGCGACGAAAGTTGTGGTTGCACAGTGCATAACACACCGGATTTAAAGTTGAGTTGATATAGCAAAGGTAGTATGCTAACTGCCACCAAATGCCATCCGAGTCCACCAGCCGTGGATCAATTGTTTTGAGGATTACTAGAAAAATTTTAAAAATATATTTTTTACTATTGTTTTTTGAAAATTTTTTGTTTAGTTTACCTAGCTGAAATTTAGAAAATTGACTATTTACATTTTAGTTTAGTTATTTATACTAATGTGTTTTTGTGAATGTAATAACAAAAACGTATTAAATGATTAATTGAGCAAACTTGATCAACAAACCTTTAACACAGATTTTTTAAAATAAAGTTTAGCATTGTTCAAACGTTATTGTAAAATAAATCCAATGCTTTTAAACTGAACATTGTGTAAATTACAGTTTAAATAAATTTATTTACAAGAATTGTGTTTGAATAATGACAAATCACCCCGTTTTAAACTGTGCACCGTTTAATTTTTACAAATTTATTTTTCATTAAAAGTGATAATAGTTTTCAATAAAAATAAAAAAATTGCAATTTTGCAGCAATAATACAAACGTCAAAAAAATTGTTTAAATTGCAATTTTAAATTTAATTTTTAAAAGTTGCATTTAGTTTATTCTGTAAACTACATTTAAATAACAATAAATGACACAATTGTTTAACTAAATTTTTCAATATTTTGTTAATTTAAAAAATGCTGTTTTTTAATGATTTTTTTATTTGTACACATTTACAAAAACTCATCTATCATTGCGTTAAATTTTTAACAGTTAAAATTTATTATAAAAATGTTTTCCGAATAAGAGCATTTTTAACACTTTTTGTCGATTTTAATTTTATGTTTTCATTGACAAAAACACTGTTTGTTAACAATGTTTTTGTTTGATCTAGCCAACTATTTGTCTTTTCAATTAGAAAAAACGTTAAATTGCTGGATTTTAATTAAATAAAATAACAAACATTAATAAATTTTAAAAACAAGTTTTACTTGTTATGAATTTTAAAAAGTTTTAATTAATAACAATTTTCTTTATTAGTGATAACTAAAAAAGGTTTTTGGCAAAACTAGCAAAAATGTCAATAGCTAAAAAAATTTTGTTTATTGAATGTGTTTGTCTTAAATAAATCAAAACTACAAGTAAATTAACAAATGTCATCGGCAAGGACAAACACATAGAATTTATTAATATGAATCAAAGAAACGCTGTTTTTATGTCCAAATGCACATTTTTGGCACTTTATTTAGTTTTTGTAAGTTTTTTTAAACAGTTTGTTTATTTTTACTACGTTAAAAATTATATCAGTTTGTGTTTTTTTAATATTATCAAAATAACCATTTAAAAATTAGTGTTAATAAAGAATTTTACAAATTTATACTTTTTAAACTGTCATTTGGTTGCAAAACAAAACATTTGTCTTATAAAAAAATTTTTGTAAACTATGGATTATACATTAAGTACAATGTTAAAGAAAATTATTTAACTTAACTAAAAAAATGATGTTTTTTTTGTTTTTTGTTTTTATAAATTACATCGTTCAAGATATTGAGAAACGGTTTTACACAATGAACAAGCTAAATGACATCTTTTAAATGGTACTAAATTGAGGTGATTCGAACACCGAGTGCATTTTTAAGATCGTATTTTTGAACTTTCTGAATAAGTTCTATACAATTTGCTTTGACTCTAAAAAATACACCGTGAAAGTTTTCGTGTTGCGGTTTTTGCTTAAATACTAACGGATACCTATTAATTGACGTTAAATTTAGCAAGATTTGATTTTTAAAAATAATTATTACGGCTAGTTAAAAATTTTATATATTAATTTCATATGATTTTTTGTGTTTACATTTATGATTCTATAAGTTACATCGGTTAAGATTTAATAACTCAGCTTTACTTTAAAGCAATGCAAATAGTGTTTATCTAATGGTATTAAGTTAAGGTTAATTTGGTTAACGCAAATAATTATTATGACCTGTTACAAATTTCATAAAAATTTTTATATTAATTCAATATAATTTTCTGCGTTTACATTTATGATTCTATAAATTACATCTTTCATGATATCTAAACACTTTTTTATTTAAAAGCAAAACAAACTATTCTCTATCTATTGGTTTCAAATTTAGTTTGATTTGACCAACAAAAGTAACTATTAGAACCTCTTAAAGTTTTTGTGCAAATCCCTATTTAAGTTTTATATGTTTTTTGCGTTTACATTCATGATTCTAGAAATTACATTTTTATGATATCAAGTTGCAGTTTTATTTGAATGCAACGCTAACTAGCACCTATCTATTGATGTTAAATTTAAGTTGACTAGACTACTAAAGGTATTTTTCATAAAAAATTTTTTAAATGACACTGAACAGAACTTTTCACAAATATTTTACAACTTAACCAGCCAAGTAAACCCCAAATGTCGAAAGCTGATGTCATTTAGTTGATCAGCACCGACGGCTCGGGGCACAACGAGCTTGCGAGTTTAAAGCTTGCATTTTTAAATCAGAGGTAACAAGTAAAAAACTACCATGAATGGAAACATCGATTCAAAGAAATACATTGTTTTAAGAGTACACTGCATAATCTGAGTTTATGCTGGCCCTGCTAGTAACTCATAATACAATTTCATGCTTCAGAACAATAAATATTGTATCAGATTTTGTCAAAATTACATAATGATTTGCAAAGTTTAAAACAAATTTAAAATGTTTCTGTCAGATGACGTTACAAATTGGCGCTGTTGTTCAGTAATCCAGATTTTGATAAATTGAGTAATTACCAAACGCCGTTTACAATTGCAACAAAAAAGTAATCAACTTTTGTGCAATTGTGGCTAACTTTTATTTGCGACAATGCCTGAAATATTTTTCGAAATGCTTTCTTAAATTTTTTCAAACATCATTTATAAAATTTTAGTTAAAAATACCAAAAAATTTGTTTTTGTTAAAACTTTAACACATTAATTTAAAACAAAATATAAAATTTTTATTATTTTTTAAAACAAAAAAATGTTTATAGTAGAGTATAAATGCTTCTTTGTTTAAAAAAAGAGTTTAATTATTATTTTTTATTCCAATATTTAAAAAGTTTTAGTTTTTTTACATAAAAAACTTTGATAAAAAACGAACAATAATGTCAGTATTTAAAATTATCTTGATGTAGTTTATAAACAGATTGTGACAAGACAAGAAAACTTCATTAGTAGAAAGCTTCTGAAGCATGCGTCAAATGTCACACACTACCATTCAGGTTAAACTAAATTCGAGTTATTTTAACTGATAGACAATACGTTTAAGTGCTTTCAAATTATGTCAACAAACAAAATTTAACCAAATTGATTGAACTAAAATTAAATTTTTTTGCACAAAAAAGTTTTTTAAAACTGAAAAAATTGCTACAAAATTTGCAAAACATTAATTATTAATAATTCCAATAAAAAATAAAACATTAAAATTAATTGCTTTGATGTGTTGAAGTGGACATTTCAGGAATGCTCATTAACTATTTGAAATATTTTTCAAGTTGAGTTTTTTTATAAAAATGTTTTTTATAAATTGCTTTATAATAAATAAAAGTTTTTTAAAAATTAAAAAATAAATTAAACAAAAAAAATATAATTTATTTAGCCGTTGTATGTTTTAAATATTCCAAAATATATTTTTATTGTTTTATTTATATTTAAAAAATTGTTTATTTGCATTTCTAATTTGTTTTAAAAGATTTTTTGACAATTAAATTAAATTAATTTGATAATTTTAATCCTAAACTGCCCTAATTTTTGTTTAAAAAAGAACAAACTCAATAAATAATTTTAAACTTTTTATTTGTTTAATATATCCAATAGTAAACAAAACAAATTTTTGGCTAAATTTACATTGATTTTGAATCTAAAAATGGTCATTTTTTAAACAATGTAAACTTTACTTAATTTATTTTTACAATAAACCAAATGTAAATAAAAACATTTTTTTGTGTAAACAATTTTCTGTCAAAACAACATTTTTATGTTTTTATTTGTAGTTCAATCAAATTTAGTTAATGAAAACATTCAGTAGTTATTTGATTACTATTTTTGACAATCATTGAAAGTAAATATATTTTGTTGTAAAACAAATCAATGACTAATTTTTTTTATCAAAATTTATAAAACTAAATAGCTAACCAGGTTTTTTAATAAAAATTAAATCGTTTTTTCTAAATTGTAAATCCAACTTTTGTACGTAAAATTTTTAGTTTTTTTAATGTTTTAAACACACATCTTTAACAGAATTTAAATTAAATTGCAAAAGTTTTGTTATGCTATTTAAATTTTTAATATAAACAATCGATAAAAATTTTAAAATTATCGTCCAATTGTCTTTAATAAAAATTTTTAAAAAATGTTTTAAATTGTTTAGGTTTTTATACAAAAAACTACATTTTTTTATTTTTTAATATTATTTACAGAGTATGCAAGTTTTAATAAATTAAATAATTTATGTTTTTAATTTTTATAAATTTTGATAATGTTTTTTTGCAAACATTTAACTTGTGCTATGTATTTAAAAAATTTCTATAAAGAACTTTGCGCAATTGAATAATTTAACGGTAAGTCTAACTAATTGAATAAATATCTTTAGCATAAATTAAAGAAATGACTGAAATTATTCACTCACCCAAAACATTGTACGGTGTCCAGGTAATGATAAATGCAAGTAAGATGGCCGACAAGGTTTTGGCTGCCTTGCTGTCCCACTTGTTTTGCGGCGGAATGCTCGCTGAGTGGGCTCGCAGCACCGCCTGTCCACTGGAGTGCAACGCCGTGGAGGGCTCATTGGAGTCACTGCCTGCCTCCTTTGGGGCACGTCCCCCAACGCCTCTCGGTCGTCTTCGAGTGAAGCAGTAGCAGCAACTTTGCAGGTACACCACCTCCTCACCGGCACTTTCTCCACCGGCACTGGACGCTTTTAGCATTCGCTCTTGATCATGTTGCTGCAGTTCTTCCGCCATTTTCATTTCCTCTTCCTGTTCCTCATCAGTGTCGGTCAAGTCATCCAAATCACAATTGACACAAAAATTGTCCTCTTTTTCAGCCTCCTCGTCCTCCTCCTCTCCCTCCTCCTCGTCCTCTTTTTCTATTCCTACATCATCACTTTCCCCCGAGTTGACCCTGGCAATCATCAGCTCTAGTAGCTCACAGTTGCTGGCTGGCCGTTGATGGTGGAGGTGCTGAGGTCCGTGAGCTGCGCTGGACATTGAGTGGTGGTGGTGGTGGTGTTGTGCAGTGAAGCAAAGTGTTTGTGGCTGGTGCTGGAGGTGGTGCTGGTGGTTGTGGTGATGGCTAGTGCTTGCACTCACACTGCTGCCCCCATTGGCAGTCACAGGTGGTGGTAGAAGTGGTGGCACCTCAATCACGGTGAGATTCCTCGGCAGTGCACTGTTTCCGCTGCTGATGCTGCAACTGCTGCCGCTTCCGCTTCCGCTGCGAGTGCTGCTGATGGTAGTTGATGTACCTGTCACGGCTGATGGAGGGTACTTAAGAGGAAGAGAGACCACTGTTTTGCTGTACTGGCCGCTGATGACGAGGCCGTTACCGGCGGGCAACATCTTCACGGAGGCGTTCACCAGCTGGTCGCTGTCGGCACCAGAAGCTCCAGAGCCTCCAGTTCCGTCGCCGTTTCGGTGACTACCGCTGCTGCTTTTTTGTGCCAGCTTGATGACAATGGTGTAGATGGAGCTGTCGGCGGAGTCATCAGCTTTACTGGCGGCGGTTCCTCCGTTGCCAAAATTCAGCGGAGGAGCAGCAGAGTGCTCCAGCCCACTGAAGGAGACCTGCTGCTGCTGCTGCGCTAGCTGATCCATTTGAGCTGCGCCCTGTTGACTGGATGATGATATTGCTGCCTCATGTACAACCAACTGAGAGGCAGTGGACGAGGCGGCACAGTCTCCGCTGCCGTACTCCACACAACCTGCTGCTGCTGTTGCTGCTGTTGTTGTTGCTGCTGTTGTTGCTGTTGTTGTTGCCAATGTAGCTGTAACTGCTGCTGTTCCGCGTGCACTGCCGCTCTCCTCTTGGCCTCCGCTTTGCGTGCCGCCTGCAGACGCCGCCGCCGCCGTACCGCCCGGTGGTACGTACAGGCCGGACAGTCCCGGGAGCTGAGCACCGGCAGCGGCCGCTTTTTAATGGCATTTCGCGGCCAGAAACCGCCGCAGCCGCAGCAGCAAAAGCAGCAGCAGAAAACGGCAGCCAGCAGCCGGAAGAGCTGCTCCAGGCAAGTGGTGGTGCAGGTGGAGGATGATGATGACGGTTCACCGACTTTCACTGAGTCACTCGCTGACTTTGACGACCTCGGCGGCGACAATGTCGACTTTCCGCTTGTCAACTTGCAAACGGCGGCAATGTTTGGTGAGTAAGTTGCCTGTTCAGCGGCTGAAACGGCAGAAACCGTGGCAGCTTCCGGAGCAAGCCGAAGTGGTGGTGGTGGTGGTCGCCTTAGCTCTAGCTGGCCACTGCCACTGCCACTGCCACTGGCTGCCATTAGGCTTTCTGGCAGAGTGATGCCGTTGGTTGATGAACCACCGTTACCACCACTGAATGGCACAATTTCCTCTGCGTAGTCGTGCGTGCTGAAGATGGTCGGCAGCGGAGCTCCTCCTGAGGTGGTGGGCACGGCCGCACTGAATGAGCATCCTGTCATCGCTGTCAGCGTCATCGGATCGGCGGAAGCCTTCGAAAGCTCAAAAGGCGTCATTCGCTGCTGCTCAGCAGCGGCCACTATTTCCTCCTCCTCCTCTGCACTGCTGCCCAACACCGCCAGCCGCCTCCTGAAGGGCGCTCGAGGACAGTTGTGGCTGTGCTCGTGCGTTTGGAGCACCGGAAGTGGTGTCCTCCCTCCTCCTCCTCCTTTCCCTCCTTCCTCTCTGGGCTCCGCAGAGGAGCTTTTGTTGGAGGACTTGCTGGTGGACTGGGTCCTGCTGGCCACCGTCTGCCCACCGCCACCGCCCATGGCCGAACTTCCGGTGCTGTGCACCAGGCCCGGGTAGGCGTACATGCCGAACTGGGTGATCTCCTTTCGGCGCTGCTCCGTCTCGCGGTAGATGCGCCAGTAGAGGACGCACATGAGGAAGACGGGCAGCCAGAAGGCGAGCATAGCAGTAACGATGGTCACCACTTTATTTGACTCGAGGAAGGGAATGTAGCACTGGTGCAGGGGCACGGTCCTCCGGCCCTCAATCATCGGCCAGGCGAAGATCCACGGTGGCCAGAGGATGATGGAGAGGAGCCAGGCCATGCAGATGAAGATCAGTGTGTTGCGGGTGGTCCGGTGGCTGCGGTACGTCAGCGGCCGGGTGATGCTGAAGTACCGGTCGAAGCTGATCAGCAGCAGATTGAGCACCGAGGCGTTGGAGTTCATGTAGTCGATGGAGAGCCAGAAATCACAGATGGTTGGCCCCATGGGCCAGCCGTTGGCGACCATGTAGATGAGCGCCAGTGGCATTGAGATGGCGCCGATCATCAGGTCGGCGACGGCCAGCGACAGGATGAAGTAATTGCTGATTGTCTGCAACTGCCGGTCGATCTTGAAAGCGATCATCACCAGGACGTTGCCGACGATGGTGACAAAACTGAGCACGCCGCCGACGCCCACCGCCACCACCTCCCAGCCGACCATGTGGTTCATGTGGTACTCGAAGGCCTCCCAGATCTCGTCGGTGTTCTTCGCTCCTGCAGCGTTCTGATCACCGTTTTGCTGCCGTTTCCGTTGTTGCTGGAAGACTCTTTCGGTGGCGTCCATTTTGTCATGCTAGTTCCTTTTCCTTTTCCTCCTTTTCCTCCTGGATATGGCCTGTTCTGATTGGGTCGTCCTCCTCTTCCCGGCGGGAAAACTCCGGTCACCAGTTCAGTGAAGTAAGAAGTGCTGCTGCTGCTGCTTTCAGTTGTGCTGCTAGTGCTGCCGCTACTGCTGCTACTTCCGTAATCACCTTTCGAGTATTTGGTTCGTCCGAACTCTGTGTACTCTTCGTAGTCTTCAGTTGAAGGGTAGAGAAAGGGCGGCAAATTGCTGCTACCTGTGGAAACAGTGGTCATGGTGGTGGTGGTAGTGGTCGTCGTCGTGCTCGTCGTCGTCGTCGTGTAGACAAAGGACTTAACGCGAGGTCGATTCTTTCCCTGACCCCGTCGACCTGCCCTCGCCGAGCTGGTGCCAACTACGGCGTCATAGCTTTTCTTCTCTCGGTCGTTTTCTTTTCCTCTTTCTTTTTTTACTGTTGTTTCACTCCTTTCAATAGACAGATAGCGAAGGAGAGCTGGAGAACTGGTCTCAGGAGTTTCACTGGAGTACAGTGGTTTATCATAGTTGAGCGTACTGCTGCTGCTGAGGCTGCTAATGCTGCTGCTGCTTATACTGCTACTACTACTACTGCTGCTGCTACTGCTGCCCAGCTCCTCAGGCAACAAAGTGGGCAAGAGAAGTGGCAGCGAACTGGTGGTGATCACATCAGCGGAAATGCTTGGCACTGAAGTGGTACTGGGCGGCCCCACTAAAGCCGGGGCTGAAACGGAAGGTAAAGGTAAAAGTGAAGGTGAAGGTGAAGGTGAAGGTGAAACTGAAACTGAAGCCGAAGATGAAGACTGTTCAGTAGTGGAGGGCGGTGTGGCCAGCGCCAGGTACTGAATGTTCTGCACCAGGAGAAGGGCAGTGAAGAGGTACAGGCGAATGGAGTTGCAAAAGAGGCCATTCGGCGGTCGACCTCGGTCATTGTCGGCCCGCTCGTCCAGCATCCGCCGGACCATTTGCTGACGGTGCTGAAAAATGCCCCTGAAGAAGCGCGCGTAGTAGCGTGAAGTAAAGTGCAGGGGCATGATGATGATGATGCTGATGCTGATAGTATGCGGCTGATGGTGATGGTAATTCAGATGATGGCGATGCTAAAAGCTCAGTCGGGGAGAAGAAACGGAGAACTGGTGCCAGTGGAGACAGAAAAAGAAGCAGAAGAAGATGACGACAAAGAAGAAGAAGGGGAAATCTCCGCTGCCTGCTGGCGCCAGTCAGTCTCCCTTCACGTTAACGGGCTTTTCTGCAGTGCCCTCGTCGTCGTCGTCGTTGTCGTTGCCTTTTGCTGATGATGCTGTCGATGCCAAATAAAGGGTGATAAAGTTGTGCAGAGTAGAGGAACGTGCTGCATTGCCAATAGCCAATTATTGGTTTACTTCAGCCCAAGTGGAGCAGACTAAGTGGCAGAGTCAAGTGAAGATCACGGGTCTGAATTAAATGGAAACGGGAGACAAAAAAAGAAGAGGGAGAGGGAAAAAAGAAAAAGTAGAAGATAAAAAGAGAACAATGATGTGTGCGTGCGTGTGTTTATTCAAATCATTGAAAGATTTACTTTTATTGCATTACTCTTTCATGCAGTTTTTTATATGCAAAAAACGCTGTACCAGACTTAATGCCCTAGGCTTTTTTGCCACTTATCAAAATGGAGGAGGCAATTCTAAACAAAAGCAAACACTATGTTGTTTACTTACACTGCGCAAAACATTAACAGTACAGTGACCACAATGTAATGTTTAAGTTGCGGCGGCAAATAGTGCCAAAAAGCCGCAGGCTTTGGTCAGCGTTTTTAGTAACTTGACACTGCATTAATGCTCAATTAAATTTTTTTAAACAATTTTTTTGTTAATTTGTTTGTGAAAAAAATAAACCAAATTTCGTTGTTTTTTATATACAATAAATAAAAACTGTAAAAACTTTGTGCAGATGTTTTAAAACTAAAAAAGATAATCAAAAATACATAATGTATTTTTTAACAGTTTTTTCGTTGCGTTTACTGCTGTAATTATCATTTGATATTGTTTAAATTGCTTGATTTTTAAGATAAAAACAAAATGTTTGACAGTTTTTGTAAAAAAAAGTTTAAATTTTAAACAATTTTTTTATTTGTTTGGTGGTTTTTGAAAATGCATTTTTATAAATTTAAATTCTAGTAATTTTTTTTAATAATTATTAAATTTTTTTTCAAAAACAATTAAGAGAATTAAATATACAATACATTTCACTAATTTCGTTTTGTGCTGACCTTTATTTGAACATAGAAAAATCAAACCCTTTAATAAATTGATCCCGATCACTGAGCTTTGGCATGCTAAATTAACAATATCAATTGCCATAGTGATTCACAAATTGTAATTGGTCAGAAAACGGTATTTTGTTAAGGGAATATTTGGCAAAACGGCAATCAACGCTCTGAAAAAACACGGAGTATTGGAATGTTAATAAATTGGCCACAGATTGGGAAATCTCATTAGGGTTTGGCAATCCGCAATTAATTAGTTCTAATTACTTATTACTTAAACAATGTTTAAAAAAGTAATACTTGTTTAAGAATTTTTGTATTTGCTTTAAAATTTTTTATAGTGTACATATTGAAGTGTTTTTTATTTGTTAGTTTCAATACTTTTATTAAACTTCATTTTTTTAAATTTTATTGAATTGATTTTGTCAAAGTTTTTGCTCAAAAAATAAAACATTAAACATTGACAAAGTCGATATTTTGAAAAAATTTATAAGTAAACTTTACCGGCAAATGTTTCACTTTATTGCCAGATGTCACCAAAGTAAATTGTAAATATTTGTAAAGTCGATCTAAGGCATAAATAATTAAAAATATAGTTATTTAAAAAAGTGTTAAAACAAATCTAACTTCACTAAAAAATGATGTTTCTCCCTCCGCAGTGACTTTTTTGTTTCTATAAATTACATCGTTCAAGATATCAAGAAACGGTTTTCACACAACAAACAAACTGAATGGCATTTTTCAAATGGTACTAAACTTGAGATAATTCAAGCATTTTTAAAATAATGTAATTTTGAACTTTCCGAATAAATTTTGTACGATTTGTTTTGACTCTAAAAAGCACATCTTAAAAGTTATTGAGTTGCGGTTTTTGCATGAAAACTAAACTAACGGATACCTACTTACTGGCGTTAAACTCAAAATTATTTGACTTTTGAGAATAATTATTACAGTCAGTTAAAGATTTCATATATTAATTTCATATGATTTTTTAAGTTTACATTTATGATTCTAGAAATTACATTGTTAGAGATTTTAAAATTCAGTTTTACCTGAAAAAAAAGCAAAATAATGCCTATCTATAAATATTGAGTTAAGGTTAATTTGGTTACCGCAAGTATTTATTATGACCAGTTACAGATTTTATGAAAATTCCTATATTAATTCCATATGATTTTCTGCATTTACATTTATGATTCTATAAATTACATTTTTCATGATATCTAAACACTGTTTTACCTTAAAACAATGTTTACTACTATCTATCAATTGGTTTTAAATATAGGCTGATTTGACCTACGGAAGTAATTATTAAAACTAGTTATAATTTTTGTGAAAATTCTTATTTAAGTTCTATATGAATTTTTGCGTTTACATTCATGATTCTATAAATTACATTTTTTATGATTTGAAGACAAAATTTAGTTTGAAAACAACTTTAAAAAACACCTGTCTATTAATGTTAAATTTAAGTGGACTTAACTACTAAAAGTATTTTTTAATGAGTTTTCCAAATGACACTGAACAGAACTTTTAACAAATATTTTACAAATTAACCAGCCAATTAAACCCCAAATGTTGAAAGTTGGTGTCATTTGATTGATCGGCACCGACAGCTCGGGGCACAACGAGCTTGCGAGTTGTGTCCCAAACCGTGGACGATGCCGATCAACCAAATGACACCAGTCAATGTTTAACAACCTGATGAACAAAATAAACGTTAAAATGAATTTAAACAAAATGAAACGATGGTTTGTGGCGCAAAACGACACTCACACCCTTGTATTTTTTATAAAACAAATAAAAACACTACGAATATGCAAAAACATAATTTAACTTAATTTATAAATTTTTGATAAATGGCCGTAAACCAAAGTATTGTTAAAATTTAGTAGTTTTGCAACAAAATTTTTTACAACGTTTTTGAAAGAAGGTAACAAAAAACGAAATTTTTCAAACTTAAAACTAAAATCTGAAATTGTTTCTGTAGATTCAGCTTGTTAAAATGACCAAAAAGGTAAAAACGCTAAGTGCGGCCATTTTTTTAAAGGTTTCAAAATTGCGTCCAAAGGTGACCAAAAATGCATTGAAATTGTTTTACGCAGGCAAGCACAGTGCCGTTCATTGCCAGCAACAGAAATGTACAAGATGCCGGTAGGGGCGCTGCGCTCGGCAGTTTAACACGTTTCAATGCATTTTAAACCAACTTCAGACGCCATTTTGAAACCTTTAAAAAAATGACCGCATTTAGCGTTTTTTAACTTTTTGATCATCTAAAAGAGCTGAATATACAAAAAAATCAAATTTTTGTTTTAAATTTGAAAAATGTCTTGTTTTTTGTTACCTCCTTTACAGATAAAAACTGATTAAAACTTTGAAAATATTTTAGTTTTAGGAAGTACAAATATTTTGCAAGATTATCAAAACGCTGGCTTGCCGACATGATCATATGCCAAATGACGTCAAACTTGGCCGTTTTAGGCTGAGCGTCATTTCCAAAAGCAACACGTTTATCTGTTTGCATGTTTTCTTTCCCTTTAGAAATGCTCACAGTAGCCATTATTTTTGGTGAGTGTTTTAAAAATGAACGCGCACTTACATATTAAAATGAAAAAAATTTAGATTTATTTTGACCGGTCCTAACTTAAAAAATTGTTTAATCTGAAATAAAGTTTCATTTTTCAAAACTTTGTTTTAAAATCTGGCCATCACTGCTCCTTAAAACAGTTAACGTTTAAACAAATTGTAGAAATTAACTAAATTTTTTGTTGACTTAACGTCCTCTTTTTGCTTAAAACAAAGTTTTGCGCAATAGAAAGTAAAGGATTTAATGTTTTTTTTAATTTTTTCAACTAAAAATTTGCTTTAAGCAAAAATTGCACACAAATAAAAATTCAACATCAAATAAAAGTAACTTGGTCATTTTAGAAGTGACCATAACACTAAATTTTTTTTCTATTTGTTACTACATATAATCAAAATATTTTTAACAGCAAAATTTTTTGGTGTTTAGAACATTAAAAATGATTTTAAAAAATAAATTTTTTACTTACGCAAAAGACATTTGTTGAACATTTTAAAACATACATGTTTAACAATTGCAAACGATAAAATAAAAAACAAAACTCAATTAAATCCCATAAAAAATATTTTTTGCGCTAAAAATATATTTTAAACAATTTAAAAATGCGTAATTAAAATTTAAACAATTTAAAATTCTAATAAAGCTGCAAAACATATTAAATAAAAATTTTTGTAAATTCAAACCCAATTAAAAATTGCTTCATTTTAAAACACAGGTTATTTTGGCCATTTTAAATTTACAATGAATTTTAAGAATCAAATAAATTGAAAAGATGAAAAATTAAAATAAACAATTCGTGTAAAGATAAATTTGGACCAGTGTGTAGTTTTTGTTTTTAATTGGCAAAAACTGTCAAATCAAAACAAAAAGTAAAGCCCAACGCATCAACGCGCTTAGAAAAAAATTAAACTTAAACTTAATTCAATTTGACCCTTCATTATCCACGTGTCATGGCAAATGAAATCAACAACGGACTTTGCAGTTTCCTTTTATACCACAGCATTGGTCGATTTAACAGACAAGGAGGTACTAACTTTTCAAGACACAGTGGCACTGAAAAGACTGCTTGTTACTTTACTCCTATATATCTCATAAACGGCCTCTGAAATGACGACACTTTACTTTTCTATGCTTCTGCCTTCCGGTTAAAGGCGTACCAAATATGATTCACCCACATTTTTCAAAGTTAAAGAAAACAATCTTAGAAACAACGAAATGCCACTAAATAGAAATAAAAATTTTACAAAATTTTAAAAGGAAATTAACACATCTGCGTCAAAACTATTTTCAATAGTTTACACGTTTGTCTACTGGACAGTCAGCGGAAATTTGTTCCGTTTTACACAAAGAAGTCGATTGAAATGTTGACTGTGATTTAGTGTTAGTTCGGAGCAACTAAAGAAAAACCGTTGGTTTCAGCAATTGGTGATTGATTTGATTTTTGTTTTCAACTGAATGAATTTAAGACACACATTCGATATGTTAAAAAAACTTTCTGTTGTATTTTCAATAAAAAAATGTAAAATGAAGTATTATATTTAATAACTTTAACATTTTTTATTGATTTTTTGTTTGGTTAAATTTACCTATTAGAGAAAATATTAGCGACAAATTATATTTAATTGATTTGAAATAAAAACACTTTATTAGGCTAAATGTCAAAGGTTTTATTTCACTTGACATTTTCCAGGCAAAATTGCTGTGCAAATTGGTTCTTTGCTGTCAATCAGTCGACCCTGAAACGATTTATTTATTAGAAACCTAATACTAAAATATTTTTCTCGACCCTTGAGTAATCTTTTCCATTCCTTACTGTTATTTTGCGCTACTTGAATATACATTAATTCATTAATTTACCAGTCTCCTTTTCAGCCATATGCTCCCAAATGGGATTCAAAAAAACGTAACTGCCGCCAAATCCATCTATAATAACTACTTTTTGTCTTTCCTGTGCAGCAGCGGCAACAATTGGGTTGACCAAAACACTTGCTTTAAAGCAAACCCAAAACTCGGGCAGCATTTACCGTTTGCTGGTTCATTGAATTCGCCAAATGACAGCGTCAATCACCAATTACTATTTGTATTAAAGTAGTATAATTCAAAAATCAATGTAATTTAGCAACTTGATTTTTTATTATTGCAAAAACTTTTGTTTTAAAACGTTTTAAAACTGTGTTTTGTTGTTTTTGCTAAATTTTAAAATTATTGAATAATATTATCATATTACTACCCATAAAACAACAACGTTTTTATGCTCTTAACATTGAATTGCTTGTTTTGTGCAAATTAAACAAAATGATTTGACATTATTATTGTTATTACTTCAATGAGCATATACTACATTATTATTTTGTATAGTATTTGCTATATTAATTGTTAGTATTAATATTTTATTCAAATTTATTTCATTAACCCGTTCAAAGTTTGCTAACTTTTTGCATAATTCAATAAAAAATCTTAAATACTTGAACAAATGTTGGTTTTATAATTTGCCTTGTGTATTTATAACACTTTGTTGAATAAGCATAAATAAAGGGGAACCCGAGTTAGTCGCAGGAGATCATTCCCTTGTGAGTTTAAGCTGAGCAACGCCTTCTGTCAATTTTTACGACTTCATTAAGAGTGCACATTTTGTCTACAAATGAATGTATTCATCAGCCAAGCACTGAAACTCAAACAATCTATTATCACACTAAAGTAGTGATTTTGTCATAACATTTATATGATAATGATAATGTTAACATGAGTGTTTCTTAGCGTTAGACAAGTAAAATGGGTAAATATACAATCAAACAGAGATGTCAACAATAAATAAAGATAAAAAATAAGAAAAAAAATTAAAAACAAAAAAACAAACATGTTTTACGCAACTTGACTGAACACCGTCAAAAGAAAAGTTGGTAAAATGAAATGAAAAAACAGAAGGCAGATGACACAGAATACCAATTGATTTGTGCCGCTAATTTAAGTGAACAAATAAAAAAGACCAAAAAAGAAAAAAGAAAGATGCGGCTAGCGTAAGCTCCTAAGAGCAAACGGGGAGTGCTCAATTGCAAAAACGGAGTTTAGATAACTTTTTTATTTAGTTCCAGTTTTACACCATTGAATCGTTAAATGGTCTCCCGTTTTTATATTCGCTTCTCTTTCTGTCTAATGGCTCATTGATTTTTTGCCCGGCCGTTGCCGTTGACCTAGCGTCAAATGACTGCTAACTGCATTTGCTGGTTATAACTGAAATTGCCGAAATAAAAAAGAGAACAAGTCAGTGATGCAATGACTGGTGTGGAACAAACACTAACCCTGTCATACTGAAAGAGGGTCGATTGAAGAGAGCCAGTGTGAGTGTGAGTATGTGTGTGTGTGTGTGTTTGCAAGTGCAAGTGCAAATGTGTAGGCAAGATTGAACACGAGAGCATCTCTTAAAGCGATCAGCAATTTGGGTGAGCCAAACGAAAGGGCTAACAGAAAATGAAGGCTATCAGGGCAAAAAATGGTTGATTTTGGGTGTTTGCAAAAAACCGGTCTACTGACTGACATGAGATGCGAAAGGACAGGGACGCAGATGCTGTTAAACGCCACATGAGGCAAAAAATGTGAAAAAAGTAGAAAAATACAAAGTAAAAAGGCAAAAACGGCAGACAGCTGATAGTTGAAAGCAAAAAAAGAAGGCCACGAGACTGAGTGAACTTGAAAGAAGCTAAAAAAGCTGAATTGCTCACTGCTTTCAATAGCTATTCTAAAATAATTTTTAAAATGGGTTCAACAAACGACAATTTAGATGGCTATTTGGTGAAACTATCATGACGCAATTTTGATTGTTTAAACTGCTGTTGATATTTTGTGTGGTGTCAAAGCTGTACATTTCAAATGCCAATCTTATTTGAAAAAAATGTAATTGACATGTATTGTAAAACTCAATTTTTTTATTTTTTTTTTTTGCATATGTAAAATAAAATAGAAAAACTGATATTTTTGTTTTTTAAACTTTGCTAACTTGATTAAATGTTTTTTGTGTTGTATAATTTAAAAATATTATTGCGTTGTTGCCCAATTTAAATTAATAATACACAATTTTTTACAAAAACATATATTTTTTATTGCACTTTATCAATTTATCTAATTTTAAAAACACTTAAAACTGCAATCTACTATTTACTTTAGCTACTGACGATTTTATTGTTTATGCGTTGGGCAGTAATTGCTGGTCAGACAAACCACTTGAAACTGGATCACTTTGCTTACTTTGGGGTGCAAATGCACACAGTTTACCTTTCTTTAACAACCAGACTTTTTTGAAGTTTTTGTTAAAGCTGTCCGGTTTTTGTTAGTGCTCCTAACAACGCAAACCATTATCGTTTTAGTTTTCATTTGTTTTTACCCAAACCTTTTTGTAGCACTAAAATTGTGCCTAACTTAACCAAATTAAAGTATTTTAAAATTAAAATTTGTACATTCAAACGTGTTTAAATTTAATTTTTTTTGTAAAACAAATATTTTTATACTTGTTTTAAAAAACTTGGCTAATTAAAAAATTTTAATCATTTTTAACTTAAACAACTTTTGTAGTAACATTTTTTAAATTAAAAATTGTTATTTTTTAATTACACTAAATCAATATTAAATTTTTATTTTGTTTTTGTGTTAAATTTTTAATCAAAATTGTTTATTTAACCAAAACTAATTATTAAAATTTAAATTTTTTTAGTCAATTATTTAAAAAAATATATTGTAATAAACTTATTTTATGATATGATCATAGTTACCTTGCAAACAAGCGTAAGCTTAAAACATTTTTAATAAATCTCATCAAATAAAACGATAAAACAGCTGCAAAATTGCATGTTTCTATTTTAGTATTTTCAATGACTGATCGTTTTAACGTTTTGAGGTCTTTTTGTCTAAATCGATTGATGGGTTTTCCAGTCATTCAGTCAAATCCAATTGACATATATCTATAAAATGAATAAAGCAGCTAAGCGCCCAAAGCCATAAGCAATGAACAACAAGAGAGAAAACATAAAGCAAGTGGTCACAGCAAAAAAATGGCAACATCACTGCACTACATTTGTCTTTGCATGACTTAACACTAACGCGTTTAGAGCATTTGAATTGAATTTCCTCGTAAAGTTTTAAAATGGTTTGGCAGACACATTTACACAACGACACAAATTTCAAAATACTTAAAAAATTGTATTAAAATAATTCGCGAAATCCCAGTTTTTGCTGCACACAAACAACTTAATATTAAAAAAATAAAAAATTTAAATTTAATTTTAACAATCAAGTTTTTATTTTTAAATTTTTACAAGAAAAACTGAGTTTTTAAGTAAACTTCAATAAAAACAAACTCAAAACGCAAAAAATTGTAAACATGTATTTAGAAAATCAAAGAACCGTAACGTCAAATCAAGTGCAATATTAAATACAATTGCCAATGTTGTATTGTAAAAATTAAAAAACTTGTATCAAGTAGTAAAAAACTTCTAAAATAATCTAAAATTCAAAAATTGTCAAACGACAGTTTAAAATAAAAATAACAACCCTTTATAAATATACATTTATATAAAATCAATATAAATGTATATGATATTTTAAAGTTAAGCAATAGATAAAAAAATATCAATTTTTGTCAATAATATACTATTGACAATAATGATGCAAAAATTTAATAAAATGTTTTATAATAAAACTTCAATATTGCATATTTAAATTTCAGTTTACATACTTTTCTTTTTAAAAATGAGATTTTAATAAAATTGTTACATCAACACTTTAAAAATTTGAATAAATTTAAATGGTAATCATTATACAAAAATATTTTTAATCATTTTGTTTAAAAAATGTTTATTTTTTATTTGGTTAAAAAAACAGTAAAAACAAAAAATTTAAATGCAAAAAAGTTTTTTATTGTGTTAAATAAAATCAGGTAACAAAAAAAGAAACAACACACACAAAAAGCAATAACGCGTTATAAACGTCAAATTAAATTAAAATAACAATAAAAATGAATTGAGCAAAGTGCTGTTTTAAAAAATTATCTTTTTAACGCAATATATCATTGTAAAAATAAAAAATTACTGTTTGCCGATAAAAAACATAATGCTAAACCTGTTTTGTTGCACAAAATACAATCTTTTTGACAAAACAAAAAAGTTAAAAATCATACCAATTTTATGTTTAACTACACAATTGTTCAGCTGATAAAAACTAAAATTATCTTCTCATTAGTGTTTGTGAAAATTGAAAATGTAAAGTTAGAAAATACAACTACAAAAATGCAAAAAAATTGTTAAATAACCCATTTTTAAATTTACAATGCAACGTGTTTTGCGGCAAAATGAAAAAATAGTAAAAAGCAAAGTAAAAAAGCGTACAATGCTAAAAATGGCACTCAATGAGTTGTTTCTGTTTAAAAAAATAGTTTTAATGTTAAACATTGTCAGTTGTAGGCGACGGCTGCAATTCCCTGCCACTTTTCACATCCACAGTGCTCGTTGCTGCTCTAAATCGACGTGTTTCTTTATCTGCGTGCACATGTACGACAGGTTGTTGCCGGCGATGGTTACTGAAAGGTAATGTAATTGTAATGGTTACCAAGTTTGCATGTTGAAGAAAGGGACAAAATGTAGAGGAGTGAGCGACAATTGTGAAAAAAAAGAGAAACAAAAGTGGATAACGGAGAAAACGGCGAATGGTTAGTTAGAGATAACGGCAGCAGATGTTCCAGGCAAATGAGGTGTTTAGATTTTTCGTGCAATCAGGTATAAGCCAAAATTAAATTGAAAATAAAAAAAATTAATTATTAGTTCAAAATGAAGTTGTCACATAAAATAATATATGTAAATTTATTTGTAAGCTAATTTATGCACTTTTTAAAATTGACGAGTATAAATGACACAAATTTTATTAACATTTTAGCATAAGCAAACAATCAAATTAAAACTTAAAATAAATTTAATGAAAAAAATAACTTTGAAAATTTTTTAAATTTTAAAAAGTTAGATAACCACACATATTTTAAAAATTTTAAATTGTTGCAAATTTGAAAAAATGGTTATATTAAAATATTAACTACAATTGCTAAAAAATTGTTATAAAATAATTGCTAAAAATGTGTTTTGATAAGTTCTTTTATTACTTTGAATTTTTCTATTGGTTTTGCAAACTGTGTTTTTATACAATTTATTAGTAGTTTTAAAAGACACTAATCTTTAAATCTACACATCAAATTAAATTTTTTAAAATTTTAGAGTTTTACTGTAATTTTTGACAAAGTTTTTGTTATAAAATAATTATTTTGTTTGATATAACATGTGATTAAAATTGTACTACAATTTTCGTAAAACCACACACATTGTATTAAAGCAAAAAAACAATGATTAAAACAATTTTATAAATGATGTTTTTATAAAAAAAAGCAATATCTTTGAAAAACGACTAAGATTCTACAAATACATCGCAAATTTTCAGTTAAATAAAATTGTTGTCATTTTATTCTACCTTAATTGATATTATGAATTTTTATTTGCAACATCAACAAATAAATTATTTTGCTATTTTACTGTTATTTATTATGAAGAAATAAAGTAACAAATAAAAATATTTTTTTTGCAATAAATTGAAAACTGTTTGGGAAAAAACACATATATTTTAGCAAATATATAATCTAATTCAAACATGCGTGAATTATTGACTGAAATTTTGCTACACTTAGCAAGCAATGTCGGTTTTAATTGTTATTTAACACTTGGTTTACTGCAAATATTAAATGCGGTTTGTTATAATAAAAATTGCTATTTGGCTAGTTAAGTATTTTTTATTGCCATTTTGTGATGGCTTTTAACGGTTAATTAACAAAATTTAACAAAGATAAAAACTTGTTAATGCACTTACCGTTAATTTGTTCTTTAAGTTCTACTTCAATTTTACAAGAGTGTTCGTACATTTCTTTGGCAGCTTTTGAAGACAATTTTTCAGTTGGACAACGGTTGATTTCCCTAAAGAATATAAAAATAAAACAAATATTTGTTCAAATAAATGCAATTTTAAAAAATAATTTTAATAAACAAACAACTTTTTTAACTATTTTAAATGAAATAAAATTTTACATTAATTTTAATTTAAATAAATCAAAACAACAAACAACTAAATTGAAAAACCACGTTTATATTTTTAAATGATTGGTTTTGTAAAAACACGTCTATAAAGTAAAACTTGAACATAAACACACAAAAAACGTCACTTACTTTATCTGTTTGGTCGATTTAAACTTCAAAAAAACCACTATAGGATGAAAATTGTTAGCTGACAGACGCTTGACAGCCTTGTTTTGGTTAATATCCAGAAGTGGGTGAAGATTCTAGAAAGAGAGGAAGAGAGAGAGAAAGAGAGAGAGAAAGAAAACAAAAACAAACAAACAAACAAATTGAAAACGTTTTAGACTAATTAAAAAAAAATCACCCCTTACATGATCGCAAATCTTCTTGACCGAGTTGTAGGTGGTGCACTCGACGTAGGAGCCACGCCGTCGAGCGTCAAAGAGGCGCTCCTTCTCCATCCAGTACTCGAAGAAGTCCTGGGTGATGGAGGCCTCCTCCTGGATGACCACGTCGGCGGCGCACCGCTGGAAGACGTAGGGAAAGTCCTGCTCCAGCTTCTCAATGAACATCTCCTTCAGCGGGCCGAGGATGATGACTGGGCGCGGAAAGTCGTAGTGCAGCTTCTTCACCTTCACGTACGTCGGCGGGACCGGATACTCGAGGGGCCCTGTCTCCCCGGCCTCGCCGCCCTCCACCACCTCGCCGTCGGCGTTCAGCTGCGGCGGGCCGCGCAGTGAGGCGAGGTCGGAGTAGCAGGCGATCTCCTTTGAAGTGGAGTCACGTGAACTTGAGCGGAAATGAATGGCTCCGGCCAGAGTACTGAAGGCACTGAAGGTGAATAAAGCACGCAAAAGGATATGTGTGAGTGAAAATGCGTGCAGCCAGGCAGTAGTAATAAGAATAAATGGCAGGCGTTACGGAATAGTGTGTAATTAGAATGGCCAGGAAAAGTGGCAGAGGGGGCTTACTATAAATTAGAAAGCAATCACTTACCTTCCTGAGCCGCTTCCGTTCTTGCGGCGCCGAAAGAAGCTTCGCCGATTTGAGCTGCCCATACAACTGGTGGTATTGCTGCTGCTGCCGCCGCTGTTGTTGTTGTTGCCGCCGCCGCCGCCGCCACTGCCGCCACTGTTTGACGCGGCGGAGCCACCGTCGTAGCACCTCTTCCCGTTCATCAGCTCCTCCTCCGCCTTGTACTTGCTGGGAATGAGGCCAAACTTCTCCTTCTCGCCGAGGGCGTTCACCGACCAGGCGCCCCAGACGCCGGGCACGCCCTGGTACATGGTGTTGTCGATGTAGAGGACGCTGTTCTTGGCGAAGGCCAGCCAGCCCTGGTCGGTCGCCGGGCGGTCGAAGGCGACGCGAATGAAGAAGGAGTCGCCGACGGTGGTCTCCTGGATCTGCTGGTACCGCTTGGGATTGTAGAAGACCACCATCTTGATGACGTCCGTTGGCTTGGCCAGCTCAATGGCCGCCTCCTCGGCGGTGGAGTGGCGCAGGTCGGTGCCGTTGTATTCGATGATCTGGTCGCCGGGCGCCAGCCCATAGGCGAGCAGCTGTTCGTCGCGGATCTGGTGGACGAAGATGCCGATGGCGTTGCCGCCCACCAGGCTGATGCCCAGGCTGGAGGTGGTGTTCTCGATGAGGATGCTCCGGTACTGGTCGAACTCCTCCTTGGAGATGTTCGCCGCCGCCGCCGCTACCTCGGAGTTCGTCGGCGAGGGCTGGTGCTGGCTGGTTTGTTGGTTCTGCTCTTGCTCTTGCGCTGAGGAGGAGGCACTTTCACAGTTTGGCTGCTGTTTTTCACCACTGGCCTCTCCAGCCTGGCTAACCGTCGTGGAGGTTGCCGTTGTGGTGGTGGTGGTGGCTGACAGTGCCAGTGAAGTCGTTTCACAGCAGCCCTCACCATCATCAGTCAGCTCAACGACGCCCTCACTAGGACTGAGACTGTTCTCGCGGCCGTGGTGGTGGTGGTGGTGATCATGATGATCATGATGGTGGTGATCATGATGATGGGAGTAGCTCGGCGGTGAGCTGTTGCTGAAGAGCGGCACCGTGCTGGAGCCGTGCAGGGCCCTCGTGGAGGAGGCGTCGCACTGCTGCTGCTGATGCTGTTGCTGTTTTGCGGAGATGCTGTTGCTGCTGTTGAGGGCGCTGAAGACGGTGGAAGATGAAGGCATCTGGTGGTGGGCGTGGTAGCCGTGGTGACCTGCCGGCAAGGCGCTCATGTTCACCTGAGAGGAGCTCGCCGAGGTGGTCGTCGTCGTCGTCACCGACTGGTCGCCCTCATTTGAGGTGCTGGTGGGCGAGTGTGAGGAGGAGGTAACGAGCGAGCACTCGTGCGGCAGCGAGGCGACCTTCGGCCGGCGAGTGAGCGTCGAGGCGGCCGAGGCGGTGGTCGACGTGCTGGAGGCGATGTCGTCGCTGGTCAGCGTACTGTGCCGGCTGTGGTAGATCACCAGACCACCGGAAGTGGAGGAGGTGGAGGAGGTGGCGGTAGAAGTGGTGGGGACGGTGCTGCTGCTGGGCACACAGGAGATGGTCGTCTTTCCTCCTCCAGGAATGTTGGTAGCTGTGCAGTTGCTGGCAGCGGTGTTTGCTGAGCTCGTCTTTTGCTGCTCTACTGTGTTTCCGGTAGTGCTGGCGCCTACTCCGCTCACCACTGTTGAGCGGCGGCTAGAGCCTCGACGAATGGCACGAGCGCCTGTGCTGACCTCGCCCACTGCCCCACTGACACCGCCCCCCAGTGATGAGGCGTATCGAAGGTGGGCGGTGGCCGCTGGTGAAACATTGGAGGTATTGACATTAGCACTGGTTGTGTTAGTCGGCAGTGTTGAGCACAGGTGAACACGTCGAAGGTGTTCACTGAGCTCTTCTTCCGTCATCGAGTCCGCTGACCGGCGGTTTTGTTCGACGCTGTTTCGGCCTGTTCCCACAAAAACGGCTGCAAAAAAATGGAAAAATAGAAAAAGTAAAAAGTTAATAAAAGGAGAAAACCTAACAAAAAGAGGCAGACGGTTTTCTTTGCCGAACCACACCACCACTCTTTGCAATCCACTAAACAAAAGCCGCCAGTACTTGAAACTTATTTGACTCTAAAAAACTAATACTTTTCACTCAAGTGCACTTATTGCATCACTCAAAGTTTTCAATTACCAAACTATAAAAACTGTAAGTGCATTTTCTATTATATACTATTTTTTAGTTGAAAAGACTCTAAAATCTGCCGTTTCAATTTTTACAGGTTTAATCGATATGAAAAATGACGCCAAAGTACCCGTTGTTGCTACTTTAAAATACAAAGTAAAAATTACACACACCGCACTTTAACGATTGCCATTTTTTTTCACCGGGCATCATGTTTGAAAATCTATATATGCAAATAAATTTGACGATGTAAAACATCAACAAACAAAAATTTAAAATGAAGATGTTTGCAAAAATACAAATAAACGCGGCAAAGCTGAGTTACCAATGTCATTACCACTTTTTGTACCAACGGGGAATTGCCGCCAAACGCTTTTAACCTTTAATCGAAAAGCGATCAACTCTGGGGAATCGTGGTTGATGACATTGATTCAACCAACCGCAAAATTTAACAAAGCATATTTTAAGTTTGTCCCCAACCTAACATTGCCGTTTTTTGTGTGCAATTTTAATTAGGACTGATATAAAAGAAACTTTGCCCGCCGTTGCCTGCGTCATACTCAAACTGCACTCAAACTAAAATGTGATGCACAGGATGTGTCAAAAGTGCTGTCACTCAATTTATGCTGCACTTTATTTAGAAAAAAAAGTAAAATGTTTAAGCGTATAGAAACTTTTTTGTCAAGTATTAAACTTTTCAATTTCAAATCACTAGTTTCTTTGCTTAAATTATTCTTTAATATAATTTTGATTTAAAAATTATTTTTTATTGCTAGAGTTAAAGTTACAAAAAATGGATTTTATATTTTACACTTTCCTAAAAAAAGTTTAATGTTACAACAAATTTAATAATTTGTTGGCAAAACAGCCTTTTCTACTTTGCAAATAAAACACAATGTAAAAATAAAAAGTTTAAAATATCAGTACGTGGCACAGTAGCAAATTTAAGGAGCGACATGATTCTACTCTTTTAAAGCGGAACCTTTTTCAAACGTGTCACTATATTTTTTTCTAGCTAGTTTAAAATTTGCAATCTGCCATTTGAGAACATTATAATAGGCAGGCTAAAAACTGCCTGGATAGTCTTTGCTGATATTCAACTTTCACATTTTTTCTGGTTCAGAGCATTTCGTCATAAATCTAAAGCTAACATAAACATCACTAGCATTTGCTGACAGTGGTTGTGTGCTGACATCAGCAATAAATGATAACGTTTGTTAAATCTGCAACACTGTCTTACAAACACCCCATGCCTTTAAGTGAAGCACTAATACTGCCCTTCCGATAGCACTAGCGAGTTGCTATCAAAATTGACATAAAAATAAATTTATTTTTTATTTATTGTACAAGACAAGAAATGTAATAGGAAAATAGTAATAACACAATTTAAGACACGTGGTGAAATAGTGTATTTCTGTGTTCAAATCTAAACAAACATAATGAGCACACATTGAATTTAATATAATCAACCTATAACTTGAAATTATTTCAGTGGTGAATGAAAATCAGTGGTAAATTAGAGTTTTGTAGACATAATAAAACTTCCTTTGCAAATTACACACATAATACTAATAAAATTAATTAAAAAAGCAATCAAACTAATTACTAAAACTCGTTTAATTGCTCTTAGTTTTTTAATTAAATAGAACACTATTTGGATATAAATTCTGGTTAACTAGATGCTTATTTACAAAACAACTGAATTTACAAACAAAAAAAGCTTTGTTTGCTAGTAAAAGAGGTAAAAGATAAATGTGAACATTTAATGTTTATTAACTTATCGACTATCATTGCCGTTTTATTTGTCAATGAGATAAATAAATAAAGAGGAGGAAAATATATAAAATACAATATTTGAACAATGAGTGCCGTTAGTTAGTGGACTGCACTAACTACTACTGCCACCGCAAAGGTAAATTGCCCACTGTCATCAGCAGTAGTGGTAGCAGCAGCAGCAGTGGACAATATTGGCAATCAGTTCTGAGAGAAAATAATTGACTCAGAGTGATAAAGAGGGAAAAAGGTTCCCCGGAAAAGGAGACAACATCCGAACATGCAATGCGCTAATCAAACGTGAAAGGTAATTCCACTTATGCCTACTTATTAATTGAACAAAGTTGTCTCTTCTGTTACCACTGTTTTTTACCCACTCACTACCACTCTCCTTTTTTCCTTCTTCCTTTACATCTTCTCCTATTTCTATGCTCTTCTTTGTTTAATAAACTCTTTTTTTTCGCCAATTAATTTTATTATGCGTATTGTTTCCAGCTCTTGCAATCTCTTTCCCTTTCTTTTCTTTTCCTTTTTTTTGCTCTACATTCATTTGCTTTTGAGAAAATCGTGGTGGTAGCAGGCACAGTTTTGTCTGTTTGTTTGTCGGTGTGCGTGTATGTGTGCGTTAGTGTGCTTTTCTTCTTCTTCTTCTTCTTCTTCTTCTTAGGCAAACAACTGACCGATAACAAGCTGCCGACTGTGTGTGAGTGTGTGAAAAGCAAATGAGAGTGTCTCCTGGTCGGCAGTCGGTAGTCTCTTGTGGTGGCAGTCATAATGGCCACGGCAGTGACTACTGGCAACCCAGGTAGCCACCAAGTAGCCACCACTGGATCTTTTTGATTTGCAGCAACACAACAATACACTTCAGCAGAAGCAACCGTAGTGGTGGCCACAGAATAAACTTTAAGCTGCCTCAAAGTTGTTAGCGAAAAGATGATTTATTTTTATGGCCTCACTTTACTTTAGCCTACTCCACACTCTCTTTCTCTCTCTTTTTTCTCTCAGACTGTCCTCTTCTCTCGAGTGCTTAATATACGCCATTTCATCTGTACCAGCTAGCTACTCAAAAGCAGTAAAATAGTTGCAAGGGAAAAAGATTTGATGCAAAGGGAAAAAAGGTACATAGACAGAAAAATATATAAAAAACTAACATAAAAAGTAGCAAAAAATGAAGATTTAGTTTTTGGTGGATTGGGCAGAAAAGGAATGAAAAGACTAGGTAGCTAGTTTTGAGTGAAAAAAGGATTCAAAAGAACTAATGAAAAAAGCGCGTAATTAAATTTTGCACAATTGAGGCGAAAAACAGTAATGTACTGTTGTAGCCTTTTGCAGTTGTTCTATTGTTTTTAAAATTTAAAAAAACTTTTTGTAAATGCGTTTAATAAAATTAAAAACAAAAAAATAAAATTAAGTATAAAAAGTCGTAAAACCCTAACTAAAATGTTTTGTTTAATATTCAAACAATAATAATTTCATGATCTTTTAAGCTTACACTAATATAAGTGGTTATTATCATAATTATAATAACTACTTTATTCTTAGACTTTCTTTTTGGGCCCAAAAATTAAAAAAATGCCTCATAAAGCTTTTACATTTTTGCCATTTGCTCTGAAACAAATTAGCTTCGCATAACTAGCTACGCATGAAAACGGAAAACATAATGGTGTTAGAGAATAATAATGGAACGAAAAAATGTGAGAGCTAGCAAAAGAGATACTAGAGAAAGAGTACTGTGATTAGACTTACCGGAAGGGTGAGCACTGGATGATGCTGCTGATGATGATGTTGATGCTGGTGGTACGGCAGAGGCGAGGGCAGCAGCAGCAGCAGATGATGACGAGCTGCAGGCATTGCCGCCGCCGCCGACGCTGTCCAGGGAGTTGCACCGCTCCGCCTCCGTCATCGAGCTCCAGATCTCCTTGAACTTGTCGTACTGGTACTGCACCAGCATCTGTATTGGATCGCCGCACTGCTTCAGCACCTTTGCCGCGTTCTCGTAGTCGGCCGTGCGCATGTTGATGCCGCAGATGTCGATAATCTGGTCGCCCACCTGGATGCCCGCCTGGGCGGCCAGACTGCCCTCCGTCACCCGCTTCACGAAGACGCCCTTGCACTTGTTCGTCTTGAGAATTTGAATGCCCAGCAGGGCGGTGCTCCGCTCGATGCTAATTAGCCGGTAGTCGTCCGCCTTTGCCTGGCTCACATCGAGAATGGGCGAGCCGGGCGAGCCGTCGCTGGTGCAGCGCATCCACTTGATCTCCAGGGGCGCCTGCGGCAGGCCGGTGGAGGAGACCAGGCTGCTCCGGTCGCCGCAGCTTGAGGAGGGGGGCGGAGGGGGAGGGTGATGATGATGGTAGTGATGGTAGCCCATGAAGTTCCCCTGACCACTGGCCACGCCCCCTCCTCCTCCTCCTCCTCCGTAAAAGTACGGACTGGAGAAGGAGGCGGATTGAGGTGGTTGAAATGAGTATGCAGACAGCATGGTTGACTGGGCACCGTCACCGCCCACGTTTCCTCCTCCTGCGCTGGCATTGGCCAGAATGCGCAATCGGCTTAGTCGGGAGGCGGACTGTCCTCCGGGGGAGGAGGAGGAGATGGCTGATGGTGCACCGACATTGCCATCACCTCCACCACTGCCCCCACTGGAGCCAATCATGTTCAGCACCAGGCCAAAGTTGTCTTCAAAGTTGTTCCGCTGGGCGGCAACCTCATTGGCGGCGGTTGTTGACTGCAACTGCTGCTGCTGTCGACCGACATTGGCACCGGAAGGGGCATTTTTTACAATGAGCGATCCGTAGATGGACGATCTGTTGGCGGGTGACAGGTGTTGCTGATAGGCGGTGGTGGAAGAGGAGGAGGGGGAAGTAGCTGCCTGTTGTTGTTGTTGTTGTCCTAAAGTGGCGGCAGCAATTAATTGTGAGTTGCTAACCGGCGTGGAACGTGATGGTCCATGCTGCACTGTTGCAATGTCAGAGTAGGGCAGATACAAGGAGGAAGAGGGAGACACATGATGTGCGTAACTGCTGAAGGGCAAAAGAAAGAGAGAGACAGAGATGAAAAAATTAAAAAAACACATTATAATTGCTTTTTAGTGCTTTTGTCTGAGTTTTCTTATTTTAGTTGTGCAAACTGAAATTTTTTTCAGTTTTTTGTTGCAAAAACTTTTATATTTGTTTAGTGTCTAATTGTTTTTTTTGTATTTTAAAATTCTTCGTATTTTGTCTGGCACTGATTCTTACTAATGCATACATTATATGCACTTTTAAAAACTTCACTTTTATCTTTCAAGTCAAAGTTAATTTTCTTAATTAACCAATTAATTTAGATGAATCGCACTAAATTAGATAATGAAATTTATTTTAAAAACATGTTTTGCAGCAAATGAAAAGATAAGAGCTCCTGCAATACGCTTTCCAAAGTGTACTTTAAAGAAGAAACACTCAACTAGATAATAGATTATTAGTAACTAGACTAGACTAGAGGGCAATATGAGAGCCCCAAACTCTTTCTTTTTCCTCTCTTTGTGGGGTGCAGTATAATTAAATTAAAAGGGTGTATATGTGTATGTGTATAGTAGAACATTATAACCAAAAAATGAGATGAAACTCACCCATCCTTGTAAGAGGCTCGGGGGTTGGCGGCTGCGGCACTGATAGCAAGCAGTGTGCTGCCGTGCTTTTTGCTGGGCAGCGTCTTGCTGGAGCCCGGGGGACCGTACAGATTGTGCAGATTGTCCGCCAGGTGCAGCTGAGCGGCCAGGTGCTGCTCGTACAGTGGCGGAGGAGGGGGAGGAGGATGAGTATGAGAAGGCCCACCCGGAGAAAAAGTGCCCGCCGTTGAAGAGGTGGCCGCCAAGTGGTTTCCGCTCAAGTGGAGCAGACCTAGGTTCATGGAGTACGGCCGGGCACTGGGCAGCTGCTGCTGCTGTTGCTGAAGCAAATGAGGCGGAAGGCCGTAAGCTGAGGTTGAGGAAGCAGCGGCAGCTGCAGCCATTACCGATGCCGCATCAGTGCCGTAGAATGAGTGACTTCCGCCTGACAAGGTATGGCCATTAGCGGCATTAGAAGCAGCAGAAGTGCCCACGGCGGAAGCAGCACTCTTCCGACCTACTGTTCCGTAGATGTCGGCAGCTGTAGTGTTGGCCAGTGACTTGCCCGCCCGGCCAGTTGTGCCATACAATTCAATGCTGGCAATGGCGGCGGTGGCGGCGGCATTTGAGTTTGATGAGTACTGCTGATTGTTAGCAGTGCTGGCAGTAGTGCTGCCGTACTGATCTTCAGGGAGCAGGTGGTGGTGGTGATGTGCCTGGTGGAGATGGTGAGATCGACTGAGGGTGGTTGACTGCTGGTGCTGCTGGTGGGTGGGGGCACTCGGCTGCTCTGACTGCATCGAAGAGGCGGCAACGGCGGCTTCTGCTGCTGCTGCTGAAGCGATATCACTGGCCATTGTTGCCTCGCCAATCGCCGACTGAGCAGCGGCGGTGTTAAGGAGCGCCGCACTGGCAACGGTGATCGGCGACGGCGCCACCCCCGTCTGACTGGAGCCCGAGGCCTGCCGACTTTTGTAGTACCGCAGAACGTCCTTGTCCTGACTTTGGGCACTCACCACCGAGTAGTCCACCGAGGTGGCGGCGGTGCTCGAAGAAGACTGCTGCTGCGCTTTCTGCTGATTAGTCGTCGAGGGAGTTAGGCTGCCGTACAGGGCTGTGGGGTTGCCGGGTGTGTTGTTAGTGGGGGCTGCCAAAGAGGATGATGGGTGGTCAAGGGAGGCAGTGATGGCAGTGGGCCGTCGGTAGGAGGAAGAGGAAGAGGAGGCGTATGAGGCGTAGATGGGCGAGTAGCTGCTTCGACCGGCGGCGATGATGGAGCTTCGAGTGTTGCTGCTGGCCCCCTCGTCACTGGTTGTCACCGATGTGAAGGAATGCGGCGGCCCCCGGAAATCAGGCCACCCGATTTGGCGGATTTGATGCTGCGAGAATGGAAGACAGGAAAAATTAATATAAAACAGCTGGACAGCATGAACAAACCAAAAAATAAGAAGGCAATAAAAAAGTAAACAGCAAAGTGATTGCTAATTGGTTTAAATGAAGAAAGAACTGGTAGTGTTGCTGGTAGTAGTAGTAGTAGTAGTATTAAATGAAAAAGTTGACGTCAAAAATTTAATTAAGTTAAATAGGAGAAAACCCTCAATAATAGACTACTTTCAAGTTGTCTAGTAATGAAATTTAAAAGCACAAAAAGGGATGTCTTAATTAAAAGCAAGAAAAAGGCCACCAAATTGGACGACATTTGGCACAGGGCCTACAGCGGTTAATCTCGATGAAAAGGACAGTGCCTTTAACATAGAACATGTCACTGGTTTGCAGCATAGAACACACACACACACGCACTTACACACAAGAAAACGTCAGTTAGCCAAAGGCGACAGCAAACAACGTTAATCAAGAAATCGGTGCAGTGCTCGCCAACCGAATAGAGTGATCTCATTGATCACCGGTTGCTCGGCGCATCGCGGTCTTCTATGCCCTTCTTTACAGATTCACTCATGTGTCTCTATGTGTGTCTGTGACAACCGAGAATGCAAGAGAGCGAGTTGTCTAGAAGTGCAAACAAAAAAACAGCAGCAGCAAAGAAACCGAAAGCAGAAAACAAAAATCAGCAGTAAAGAAGACAGTGAACTAGTGAAACTGACGAACAAGAACGCGCCCAGGTTGACTGATGCCGCTGATGCTGCTGTCGTTGCTGCGAGACACTAGTCACTAGCCACTGGTGCGCTTGGCAACGCTGCTCGCAAAGACTAGTGCTGCACCAGTTGAGGGTGGCCACTGCCGATGCTGCTGAACGATGTTGATGCAACCACCGCCGCCACCACCACCACCACCGCAGTTGTTGTTGTTGTTGTTGTTACTTCTTCGCTGCTACTGACTCACACAACTGCAAACAGATAACACAAACGGACAAACGCCGAAGAGGTAAGCAGAGTTGAGGTGACTGTGGTGGTGATGGCGGTGGTGGTGGTGGTGGTGACGATGGACACTGGTGGCATGCCAGCAGACTAGTCTGCATGCCATGTCCACCACCACCACCACCACCGCCACTAGACCATAAAGAGTTGAGTGCTCCCGCAGACTTCCCCCCCCCCATCTGCCACTTTTTTCGCAGTCGTTAGTGCGTTTAGAGCGCCAGCTCAATGTTGTTCACCACTGGGTAGGCAGACAGACAGACGGAAAGTCAGACAGACAAACAGGCATAGAGTGCTCCAGTGGTGGTGGGTAAGCTTTGGCTGCATCAACTGATGTTCAGGCCTGATCTTCTCCTTCTCCTGCTCTCTCTCTCTCTTTCTCCCCATTCGACTGTGACTGGTTGAACTGCGGCACACTGCTTTTCTTTTTCCCTTTATCCCCTCTCTAACCTGTAGATTTTCAGCTTTCCCCTCACTTTTTCTTTCTTTTTCTTTTTAAGTTCACACTCTTTGCCAATCTTTCTCTTTCCCTCTTTCTCTCTTTCTCAGTGTGCCTCATTTATAAATGTGCTTAATCTAATTGAATTTGCGCAAAAGGGTTAACTAATTAAGTGGTCGGAAATGCTGCTGAAAATGCTATCTTGTTAGCGAGCAAACGAGAATGATTAGTGCGTGATTGGTCGTGACTAGTTTTAAAACTAAACTTGACAATAATTTTGAATTGATAAAAGTAAAACTATAAAAGTTGTATCATCGTGTTATTTTGAGCACGACTATCAAAATGAAGTTTTTAAATATTGTTTTTTTACATTTTGATGCACACAAGCATTATTAAAGTTTATCTTCAGTATGCAAAACAAAAACAACATAAAGTTAACTTTTATTAAGCAAGTAATAATCTAGCAATAAAGGCAAAAAGTTGTCATACAAAAAACAACGTCATCGAGAATCAGGGCAACATTGTTTTGTCATAATTTCAGACAAAAAAAGTCTCCTAGGCCACGGAAAAAAGAAAAGAAAGTAAAAAAGTGGCAGTTGAGAAGATCAAGCGCATTTGCAGTTTCTATTATTCTATGCATTCTAAGGAGATTACTTTGGATTTGTTTGATGCTTTCTAAAAAGTATCAGTTTGCCAGTGTTCGTCTTTTTTTCTCTTTCCTTCTTTCTTTCTTTCATTCACTGCCTAGCACCTTGCAGTACAAAACAGCTTCAGCTTATCTTATGGGCTGCACTATTATCCAACAGCAAAGTGAACAGTAGTAACACAGCAGGAACATTGCAGTCTCACAAACAACGACGACAAAAACGACGACGACGACGACGGCGACGACAATGACAACAACAACAACAACAAAAACAACGACAACAAAGTCCATCGCCGTCTTTGCACTCTCTATAGGTAGCATTTAGATGAACAGAAAAAAGTTAAACTGCTAAAATGTTTGAATTCCTGAATAGATTGCCACACAACTTAAGTAGACGGTAGTGAACCGAAGTACCGTTCCTACTGCAAAAAAGCCCTACAAAGAAATCACACTAAAACGACATAAACTGGCAATGTCGACATTAAAATGCTGCAACATTAACTGCGCAAAAAACCAAAATCTTTTTTGTACAAATTAAAGAAAAAAGAGACATTTAACAAACCTGCTGTAATTTGAAGAACGATAGAGCGCTTCCAGCTCTTGCGCTTCCGCTTCCATTCGCAGAAAGTGCTGCTGCTGAGCAGACGGCGAGGCAGCTGCTGCAGATGAAGAGGCGGCGGTTGAATAACTTGCGCCAGGTGGCAAAGGTGGCGGCGAGGGCAAGGTTTGCTCGCTGGCAATGGCCAAAGTGGCCTTGCCAAAGTGATGACCGCTGCTGGAGGGACGGGAGGACGAGGATGATGTTGATAGAGCTGAAATAGTCGATGCCTGTCCGCGGTGGTGCTGATCACGGTTCAAGGTTGTGCTGGTGGTGGCCTGCTGCTGCTGTGAGGTGCCATGTTGTCCGTGTGGCTGTGTTGGCTGCTGCTGCTGCTGCTGTTTTAAACGAGGTTGAAAAAAGAGGTAATTCAAGAAAAGAAGGAGAGGAGGGGGAAAGAAAGGAAAATGCATGTGAAAAGCAAATGGAATGTTAGAAACAATAGTGCGTAAATTGTGCTGACAATAATTAGGGTAATAAAAGGAAGTGAACAACAAAGCACTATCAAGTGTAAACTTTGGTGCTTTGGTTTAAGAAAGAGGAGAAAAAGGAAAAAACTGGTGTGCTGCAAACAGTCAGTTAGTGCACACGTTAGTGCCAAACCACTGGTATTAGAAGTAGTAATGGCGGCATTTTCACGTACGCACGTTATCATGTGCCAATGTCCTAACATCACATTACACAGGAGTTTCACTGACAGTTCTACTTAAATTTTGCCAAGTGTTTGCACCAACTCACTAACTTGCGTTAATTTTTAACCAACACTTTCATTGTTTTTGTTCTTTGAAATCTTCAAATTTAGTGCCTGATGATCACTAAATTTTTTTTCAGTTCAGTCAATATCACTGCTATTTTTTCCTTTTAGTTTTTTCCATCAATTCGGTTGTAGAGGTGCTAAAATATAATTGTGAATGCTTTTTTGTTCAACTCCAGTTACTGCCGTTGCTGCTGCCGTTTTTCCTGCAGACGCAGAATCATAAATCAACATCCGTCATGCACCGATTCTCCCATGATGCAGCTTTCAATTCGACGGCACACTTGAGAAAACACCAACAAAAAAAGTTGACAAGAATGGCTATTTGGAATTAAGTCACCTGCTAAGTATAGAGAATAAAATACTCGGGAAAATGGGAAAAAGGGCTCACTTAATTCCTACTGCTATTAGATTTTGCCCAATGCCGATTGCCAGCAATGAAATAAAAACGAGCACAAAAAACCCAAGTAAGATGCAAATTTAAGGGGGAAAAAATGAGTATCAAAAGGAACCTTAAATAAACCTTCTATTCTAACGACAACACAACTGCAAAAACAGTCGATCAGAAAATGATTGAGAAACAGATGGACTGCTGCTGCTGCCACTTGCTTTACCGATGGCCACCAAATCACTGCCCGGAGATTTGCATTAGGCGCCCAGTCAAAGTAAAGTAAAGTGAATGAGTGCGAGAATTCGGTTGTGTGTCCGTGTGTGTGTGTGAATGTATGCAAGCTGCTATGCAAACAATGCTGCTGCTGCCGCTGCCGCTGCCGACGATGTTGCCGAGGCAGGAACTGTTCGATCGGAACTGAACACTGTCGTTTGCCTATTGGTAAGAAAGAGTGCGGGGCACACACACACTGTGTGTGTGGTGACTGTCTGCCCCCTCTGCTGCCACTTTAGACTTACAGCCGATGGCTGTGTGTGTGTCTTATTAGAGGGAAAAAGAGCAGAGCAGGGCGCGCAGTTGAAAAGCAAAGTTTTTGCTGAGCCTGTCGTCTCACTCACTCCTTCAATTCTCCAGGCAGTTCACTAAATTATGACCCAGTGCTCGGCGCAAATCAAATTAAATGCCGCCCGTTTGCTGTCGGTGAGCCGCTTTTGCGTTTGCTGCTGCTGCTGCTAAACGCCACAGCGAGCTACTGTCCAACAAATGAAAGCAGACAGACACATGGAGAAGCAAACAGACAGACAGATAGATAGGCAGACAAACAGACAGACACATTGAAAGAACTGACACAACACTAAACAGGGCTACCCCCAAATGTAAACTGTCCAGTAGTTGTAATGTAGCTGCTGGTGCTGCAGTTGCCGTCGATTTGTTTCATTTGCATAGATGCAACATGCAACTCACTCACACTCACACTCACACTGACATGCATTCCATACTGGCTACTACTTTTCAGCTACTGCCGCTTTATCTACCCTGCAAGTGACATTTATTGCCGTTTGCAAAATCGGGTTTTGATGTGTGAGCAAAACAGGGACTTCACTTTCCACCTTTATTCATGGCCATGTCTCTTTTTTTCTCTCCCTCCAGCTTTTTCTCTTTTTCTTCTTCTTTCTCTAACTGCTAAGCCTAATGGCATTTTATTTTCAGAAGGGAGAAAAGGGATTTTGTCTCTCACCGACAATTTACTGCCGGTAGCTACGATAGTAGCAGTAGATTACAAGCCAAATTCAGGTCTAACGATGTGATTTGTGATATGGCGTCTCCGCTGGAAGGGTATATGCATGCGCTGATTTTTCGCTTTTGGGTAAATTGAGAAATTGAGCGTCTGCAAAGCTGATCACAAGGTAAGCTGGTAATAATCTGATTAACTGTTCATTGGCTTTTATAAATTAGATGACTTTATCGTATTAGCGGCTAAATTTGCTGCTGCTGCTGTTGCTGCTACCGCTTTACTTGCTGCAGCATGAAACGCATCAATTTTTATATGCGTTTTGCTAAAAAAATTAAAAATATTTCTTTTTGTTTATATTTAATTTTGTTTTTGTTTTTCTGTTATAAAAAAACCATAATCTTTGGCTCAAACTCATTAATCAGTAAAAAGTTAATTAAACTTTTTATTCATTTTTTCAATGTGGGATCTTTTTAATTTATTTAATTTTAATACTCTAACTTATCAATTTAAACAGTCGATTTTTTCAAAAGTGTTTTTGTTTTGGTAACTCGACAACAACCAGACTAATGTAAACTTTTTTCTTGTTAATGTTTTTTATTAATACCGCTCGACTACTTTCACCATCATGATCAAGTTCACTAATGGAAATTGCAAATTAAATTTGTTCGACACTACTTAGATGTCTAAAAATAAAAAAATATTAAATTTACCCTATTTTAGTATTAAGTGCCCGTAATGTAATTTTTGTTGTTGTATAGAAAAAAAGTAATAGAAAAAACGTTGATTGCACTGCGCGCAAAGTAATAAATACGGGAGAGCAATATTATAGCAATAAAAAAAGAAGAAAAAACTTACACTTTGACTGTGGTATACCATCTGGTGGTTTTCAAAGGGAATGCCAATGACGCCGTAGTCTGCAGCGTTCAGTTGATCCAACTGATAACCGGACGACTCTCTGTCTGTGGATGTGGTGATTCGGGGTGACCATCTGTTCACTGCAGAGCTATTATTTGCCGGTGTCTCACTGCCGACATCAGAGTTGGGCACACCTAGCTCAGATCGTTCCGATGTTTCAGCAACAGCTGCGCTAGAAGCTGAAGGCGTCGTCGCCGAGCCGTTGTAGAAGAGGTCATTAAAGTTGGCGCCCAGTGACTTGCGCAACTTCCGCCGAGGCTGGTGAATGTTGGTGAGGTAGTTGAGGTGCTGGTGGTGGTGGGTGTGGTGGTAATCACCTAGGTGGCCATCATCGAGGTACTGCTCATTAGGCAGCTGCTGTTGTTGTTGAAAGGCAGTGTTAGTGCTGTTGACGGCGGCCAGCGCGGCGGCAACCGCCCCCTGTTTGGAGTAAATTTCCTCCAGCCTTTCGCCGTGCGTTCGGTAGAAGGCGGGCAGAATGGAGGAGAGAGCTGATGAGGGGGACGGTATCGAGGCCAGGTGTCCAGACCACTGCAGCCAGAGGCGGCTCCCTGCAGGTTGCTGTTTGCAGAGGCAGTAGCAGCAGTTGAGGCGGCGGCGGCGGCGGCAGCCAGCGACAGCTCATGGGCCGCCTCGGCCATCTGCGAGGCGCCCAGAGTGCGTCGTTGACTGCGAGACTTTTTGCTGGCGGCGGTGTGGCTACCACGACTAGGACGGCGAACTACCGAGGTGCCCGAAGGTGGCAGTTGCTGCTGCTGTTGGTTATGGTTGTGATTTTTTGCCGCAATCTGTTCCTCAATGTTGGTTAGCTGTTTGGATGCGGCGGCGGTGGCAATCTCAGCGGAGGTGACCGGCGGCGGCATCGTCCCCACCGTCAGACTGGACACACTGCTGTTGGTGACCGTGCTGCCGTAGTAGTCGGTGTTGCTGTCCTGCATCGCCTGCTGCTGGTACTGGTCGAGCACTTTGTCGAACTTGGCCAACGCCCTGTCCTCTGGTGCTGCGTACCTCGTCTGTTCGCCTGGTAAAGAGCAAAGTAACATTAGTAATGAGTAGATAAAGCTTTGTTCATTTAGTGCTGCTACTAAATCTGATCTGATCTAGCAAAACTGCCTTTGGTGTCAGTGTGTGCAAGTGTGTGTGTGGGCGTACCATCTTCAGTGGCCGTGTCACTGTCGGTGGTCGTCGAGGCGTCATCATCGGCGTCGGCATCGTTCTCCTCATTCACGCCTCCTCCTCCTCCTCCTCCTCTTTCTCCTCCTGCTCCACTCGGTCGAGACCGGACGTTCACCTCCTCCTCATCTGAAGAGGAGCAATCGACTACTTTGCCTGCAGTTGTGGGGTGTGTGGCTGTGGTGTCGGTTGTTTTAGAGCAGCAGTTTAGAGCAGTGGCTTTAGCAGTGGACAAACCTGGTGATGGCTTGGACTGGTGGGCGGCGGCGGCGGCAACGGCTGCTGCTGCTGCTGCGGCCACTGCGGCAGCACTGTTTTGCTGTTCCGCCTCCAGCTGCATCTTGTGTTTGAGCAGTTTCTGCTGATGGAGGAGGTGCAGCTTTGCCTGGCGCTGTTCATTCTCCTGACGAAGCTCCTGCTGCAACGCCAGCTCTTTCTGCTGCTTGTGCTGCTGCTGCTGTTGTTGCTCGAGAAGGTGTTTCTGCTGTTGCTGTTGCTGTTCCTGCAGTAGCAGCAGCTCTTTTTGTTGCTCCTGCAGCTGCAGCAGGTGAAGGTGCTGTGAGGCGGTCAGTGAGTGTGAGGTGGAGTGCATGCTGCTGCTCTTCATCGCCAGGTTCTCCTCCGCCTTCTGGAGGGCTGCTTTGCTTTCGTCGTAGGTGGTGGTGGTCATTCGCATTGAAGACGGCTGATGATGTTCAAGCAGGTGTTGTGTCCTAGAGCTACTGTACAACTGATGACTAGGGTGTTGCTGTTGCTTAGAGCTGCTGCTGTTATTTGGCGGAGAGCTGGGCAACTGCAACATCTTTGATGGCCCACGAGATGGTGAGGAGGAGGAGGAGGAAGGCATGATGATTGGCATTTGCTGAAGCTGCTGCTGCTGATGATGATCAGCGAAAGCGGAAAGCTCTTCATATGTTTGAAGTTTTATATTTTGTATATTAGGTGAATGTATTAGAGGAGGTGGGGGTGGAGGTGGTGGAGGTGGTGATAGCGCCATTGTCGGCAGATGGTAGGACATGGAGTGGAGATCAGAGGTGTGATGTGATGACACGGCCGGCTCCAGCAGGTACAGCGGAGGAGGCGGTGGCGGCGTCATCATCGGCGGCACCTCCCTGAAAGACGGCAGCGAATGCTCATCAACGCAAATAGACAGCTCTCGACCAAGGTTGCCTATTGCAAAACCTGAATTGGCTCCAATGCCTCCGCCGCCTGCTGCCCCAGCCGCCCACTGATTGGGCACAAAGCGGACCACCTGTGCCTCCACGCCTTTTGGCTGCTGCATGAGAAAGTGCACCAGACTTTTGCCAAAGAGGTTGTTCAGTGAGTTGCCGTTGATGGCGATGATGCGGTCGCCGGCGTCCAGGACGTTCTGGTGCAGAAGGTTTCCCAGCGTCGTTGAGTGGGGGTCGATGCGATTGACGATGAGGGCGCATTCGGCATCAAAGCCAAACTGCTGCAGGAAGGACTTGTCGAGGAAGTCGCCGTGCTGGTGGTGATCACCGGTGGCAGGCACCGGCAGGCGGACACTCTGCACCGTGCGCACCAGCCGCCTTCGACGCACCTGAAGGCGCACCTCCAGACCGGCCTTGCCCAGCAACGCCTCTGCCCGCTCAAAGAACATCTTCTTCTCGACGTTTCCAGTCAGCAGTGAGGCCACCTGGACGTCATTCACCGCCACCAGCTGGTCGTAGATGCGCAGCTGAGAGGAGGAGGAGGAAGAAGAAGAGGAGGAGGCACTGACCCGCAGACTGCTGACCACCAGGTCAAAGGCGTCGTCGACCTTCATCTTGAAGCCCCACTCCTCGCCGACGGAGCTCCGCTTCAGCCGAACCTCAATCAGCTGACAGTCGGGCAGGCCGAAGTAGTTGCCATTGGTGACGACCATCTGAAGTGTGTCACCACTGTCGCCGCCGTCGCCGTTCACCGTCGGCAGCACCGTCTGACAGGCAAAGTCCATTTTCGGGTTCACAGTCACCTCCTTGGACTGGTGCTGCTGTTGATCGAGGTTTGCTGTAGTTTTTAGTGGCAGCGGTGTCATCAGCTCTGAGCCATTTCCCTTGTTGTTCAGATCAAGCTTCTCCTTCAGCTCCTGCAGCTCCTTGACAGTCTCATTCTTCTGCCGCTTAATCTCATCCGACTCTCGCAGCGCCTCCGCTAGGTCGGACACCTTTCGGTCGCGTTCTCGGCGCAGCTTGTCACAGAGCGTTCGAATGCTCTCTCGCTCCTGGACGATTTTGTCGCGTTCAGAGAAGGCCCAGTCCCGCCGTTTCTTGCACACCTCAATCTCCTGGTAGGCATCCTGCAGTTCAATTTGCAGTCGGTCAAATTGCTTGCGCAGAATGTCCGTCTGATCAGGAGAGGAGGCGGCTGCGGCCAGTGACTGGCTGGTGTGACTGGCCGACTTGGGACTCATCGGACTGCTGCAGTCACGACCACCGGTGCTGCTGGCCAGCAGCTGATCATTCGCATCAGCTACAAAAAAGGGGTAAAATGTAAAAAGTTACAATGTAATCATTGAAAAAAAGCAATAAACCTACTTGAAGCTATTTTGAAGGGACTCGAAACAGCCGAACTCATGCTCGAATTGGACAGGTAGTTGATGCCCTTCAGTGTGGCTCGCAACGGCTCCTTGCTCTGGTAGTAGGAGTGCTGTTGCTGGTGATGATGTTGATTGAGCCCGCTGGGGCTACCAACACGGTGTTGCAGATTCTGATGATGAGGGTGATACTGGTGGTGGTGATCAAAGGCATGCGTCGGTGACATTCTCTGGTGGTGAAGGAGGTGTTGGTGGTGGTGATGGTGGTGAAGACTGCTGCTGCTCGACTCGGCAGTGGCCGTCTCCGCGGAGTAGTAGCCGTGTCCGCTGTTGTGGGCGGCCAGACCATGGGAGCCGATTCCCTCAATTGTACCATAGATTGATTGCTGCTGTTGATGCTGTTGCTGCTGCTTAAGCTCAGAGCACTCTTTTAACGCCTGGTCTCGGTCCATCAGCGCCGAGGCCAGCTCCCGCTTCAGGCCTTCCACCTCCTCTCGAAAACTTTTGTTCTCCTCTTCGAGCGTCTCGCCGCGTCGGGAGATAGCGGCCAGGTCCTCATTCAGTCGGTCAATCTCCTTGTGCACAGAGTCGCGCTCCGACATGATCAGCGTGTACTCGCGTAGGGCTGTGTTCCGTTCCTCGTACATTTTCTGTTTCTCCTTAATTGCCTTTGACTTGCTGAGAAGGGCGTTCTTGTGCTCCTTATTCGCCTCATCCCGCTGCTTCTTCACCGCCTCCAGGTGCACTTTCAGCTGGTCAATCTCCCGAGCGTCACTTGCCCGCTGCTGCTGCAGGCTGGCGTTGCTCTTCAGCAGCTCCTCAATTCGCTTGCGGAGTGTCTGATTCTCCGCCACCTGCATCGACAGCTTGCTCACCACCTCAGAGTGGAAGTTGTCCAGGTCGGCGTATCTGTAGGCAAGTAAAAGTTGAGATTAGTGAAAATGATCGGATTTTTTTTGCTTGTTTTGAAGCAGACACATACTTTCGATAGAGTGACTCAAAGTCGTTCCGTGCGTCCACTGACGCGCTAAAACTGCCCGATTTAGTGCGAAACTGGTTGAGAAAAAGCGAAGAAAGAGTGGCAGGAGTTGGGTGTGCAGAGGCGGCAGCTGCTGCAGCTGCAGCAATTGCCGCCGCAGCAGATGAGCCCCCACTAAAATAGCCACTGTTCCGTAGGGCACTCAGCTTGGCGGAGGTGCTGAAATAGTCCTCACAATCGTTGATCAGCTGCGGCAAGGAGGCCTGATTTGCTGAGTAGTGCTGAGCGGAGATTTGTTGTTGTTGTTGTTGTTGCTGCTGTTGTTGGTGTTGCTGTACAGTACCGTACTGCACTGAACTAGAGTTGGAGCTGATTGAGGAGGCGGAGGAGGGAGGCGGAGGCACGCCCAGGCTGCTGAAACCTTTCGGGTTTAGCTGCCGTTGAAGTGTCATTGTGTGCAATGGAGGAAGCACCGTTGAGGGAGAGTTCTGCTGATGAGTCATACTTGAACTTGAGTAGGAGTGCTGCAGGTGGTGGTGCTGCTGTTGCTGGCCTGTTTGAGCTGCATTCAACTGTTGTTGTTGAAAAATCGCCCCCTGAACACCTGAATCGGCATTCAACAGCGCCAGCATTTTGTTGTGTTGCTGGGAAGCAGCAGCCGCATTCATGCCCACCACTTTGTTGCGCATCTTCACGACAGTATTCAAATTGCTGTTGTTGTTGTTGTTGTTGACCACATCCAGAAAAAGGCAGTTATTGTTGCTGTTACCATTGTTGGGCTCGCAGGTCAGGTTAGGTCCCTGGTCAATGTTGGCCGGTGGACTGGTGGCACTAGTAGTAGTATTATTATTATTATTATTAGCGGTGGTGGGCGTAGTGGTGGCCAGGTGGACCGAGTGTCGGGCGACGTCGGCAGTGAGAAAGCTGCCCGGCGTTCCGATGACCGGCAGCGAGGGGTGCTGGTGACCGAAGCTGCCTAGGTGCTGATAGTTTGGCACATAGAGAGACGGGTGGTGGGAGTGGTGGTGGTGGTGGTGGTGACCTTGGGGGTGAGGCTGGTGATTGCCATTGCCCCCACCTCCTCCTCCTCCGTGAATGTCAATGAGCATGTCAATGTCAGAGGAGGAGAGCACCGAGGTGGAGGATCGAGGTGTGTACAGGGAGGAGCGACTGCTCGACTGAGAGATGGCTGCCGCCACTGCAGCCCCAGAATTGTACTGCAGGCCACCACTGTGATGATGGGGCAAGGTGGACGGGCCGTACTGGAGGGCGCTGTTCGGCGTCAGAGTGTTGCTGTGACTGCTGTTGGGGGCTCCCTTTGAAATGCTGCCTGATATGTTCATTTGGGTTTTCTGTTGTTGATGTTGCTGTTGACCGGTGGTGTTTCCGATAGGCGAAATGGCCACTGCGGCGGCCGCCTCTGCAAGGAGTGCCTCACTGTTGGAGTTGCTGGCCACCACGAGAATGTTCTCTCGGGTGCCTGCTGCCGTCGCTGCCGAGCTGCTGCTCAGCTCAGACATTGCTGTGCCGCTTCTATTATGCGTGCTATACTTTTCTCAGTATGATCGGTGATGTGCTTTTTTCGGTTTATCAGCAATTTATACTGTTGAGTTTGTGATCATTGCGCACTGATGCTGTCTGGCAACAACCTAATTACATTGATGATTCAGTTGTGTTGGTTAAATCTTGCAGGGAAAAGGAAATACTGTGTGGAATTACTGTGCGGCACATTGGTTTAATTGAGACAGCATCAACAGCGGCGTAATTTTGCTGGGGCGGTACTTTGGTGTCAGAATTTAGCTGTCTTTTTGGTAGGAACTGCTGTGTGGTGAGGAATTCGGCTTATTTGTTCAGCTAATTACGGATTCCATTAAAGGTAATTTGGCCGCCACTGCTACTAATTAGTAGCTGGGTAAATGCAATTAGTGATCGCTGATTGGAGTTAAATGCCAAAGTCATATCTGAAGTAAATGAGCAATAAGAACCAGAAAAAAAGATATAGAAAAAAAAGAAAAAGAGAAAGAAAATGAGTGATTTGTTTTTGCAGGCAAGTTAGGGGCTGGTTGAATGCCGTAGCTAAGCGAAGCGCCAATGCTTCAGTACGTACGGCCGATGTTGTACAGTTGGGTGTGCTTCTGCTGTTGCTGTTGGCAGCAATTGGCTTTTCTTTCTTTCTTTTTCTCTCTTTCTCTTTGTGTTGAATGTTCGGTGTGTTCAGAGGAACTGTGTTTAGGTAGGTGGTGGTGGTGGTGGTGGTGATGATGCTGTTAATGATCAGCCAGTGTCGTCTTGCTTTGCCAACAGCCACACACAATTGGCATTAACCACGACGAGAAAAGCTGCCAAGTAAAGAAAAAGAAAAGAGTAGAAAGCAAATGATATTATTAACCTAGAAAAAAAGAACAACAACAAAGAACTGCAAACATTTAAAGAAAAAACATAAAATATTAGGCTCTAAAAAGAAAAGTTAAGATTCTGTATTTAGAAAGTTTGTTTTTAGTCATATTTGTGGTTAAAAAGCAGTTTTAAGAATATGAAATTATTATCATTAAAACTTTTTCAAACAAAACAAACTTTTTACAAACTGATAACTTCTAAAGACTACTAAACTGCTGCAGTTGTAAACAAACAATACACACAATTACTAATTTGTTTACACAAACAATTGTTTAGATAAAGTAAACAAACAAAATCTCAAATGAATATAGTGTCAAAATTAAATACCTTCATAGTGATTCAGTTCACTGAATGTATAGGGAAAAAATGATGATGATGTAAATATCACTTGAAGGTATGCACAGTGAGATCAAAATGATGCAAAACGCTATTATTTTTGTATTTTGAAAGCTGCCGCACAAAATTATGTAAGTTATATGATGCAATAAAGCTATTGGGTAAACATCACAGTGACAGTTTACGACGCCGACGCCGATGTTGATGGTGGTTGCTGATTGGTGGCGATAACAAAAAACAATAATGAAAAGTGTGATGATGCTGATGTGAATGATGATGTTGCAAAGATAGTGAACCGGGAGTTGGGTGAAGGAAGCTGATACAAACAAGATGGTAGATCGAATAGATAGCAATGTTTACGTTGCCACTGTGCTAGAAGAGTTTGCAATCTACAGGTATGTAGAGAATGTAAATTGAGCTTTTCAACTTTTCAGCTGTTGTTGTTTTTACCCTTTGAGCTGCGTACGGCTGCTGCTGTTGCTAAAAATGCTAACAGTGCTTTAATAGTTAAGTAGCAGGAGTTAACGTTTAAAAAACAAACTTAAAGAAAAATCATCTCCATTTGTTTCTTCTTCTTCTTCATCTTTCCAGATTGTGCTTCTTTCACTTGTCTGTGTGTGTGTGTCGGCGAGTGTGTGTGACTTGTTGTGGCACTGGAGAAGAAGAATAAGAAGAAGAAGCTATGAGCTCACTCTACTCAACAGCGGAGACGGCGGCGGCAGCGGCATCAGTCACGCTGAGCACTGTGCTGCTCACTTGTTGCTGCTTACTCGCTGGCTGGTAGGCAGGAGAAACACAGTGTCAGTTAAGGTAGAAGAAGAAAAAGAAGAAAAAGAAGAAAAAGAAGAAGAAGAAGAAGAAGAAGAAGCAAAAGCAAAAGCAGACCGCCTGCCAAAAGGGAACAGGAGTAGAAGAAGAAAAAGAGAACATAAGAAACCGAACAGTGTTGGCGCAGAACTGAAGGAGAGAGGAGAGAGGCAGAAGAAGAATAATAGAGCGAAATCAAGTGAGTGAAGGTAAATGCCGAAGAGGGCGCTAAGAAGAGAAGGTGCCCACAAACTGGTAAACTAGTCAGGTGTAAGTAGTCGTGGTGGTAGTGAACAGAGACTGGTCAGGTGCCACTGACCAGTGTTTGGCAAACCGGCAAAATAATAGGAAACTGATTGACTGGTTAAACCTTAAATACTGCCATACTGGTTTAAAAAAACATCTAGAAAAATGATGTAACCTTTAGAGAGAGCCAAATCTTGTGCACCTGTTTAACCTTTTTTTTGTTAAACCCAAGTTCGTGCATCTGTTGTTGTAGCCTTTGAGAAGATACATTGAAATAGCGCCAAACTGTCCAGAATTCAAACTGTCACTGCTTTGTTTGTGGGCAAACTCCAAAACAAGTGTCAATAAGTGAGGCTGTGGTAGTGAAAGCAACCGAAGTCAAGCACAGACATAAAGCATAAGACTACTGCCAGCTAGTGGCACACACAGTTGGCCACACTGTTCAAAGTTTGCACTGTCATTCTTTTCTATGTTGGTGGTAGTGGTCATACGTCGACATTGCCAATGTTGCTCGTAGGGCAGAGGCGCACATTGCCGGGGGCAGGGTAGACCCTTCACATGCACTCATCTGCTGTGGACACTTGTTCAGTTTGCAGTAAAGTGCATTCCCAGTAGTATAGCCTGTTTGCACACTGCAGTCAATTTAATTTTAGAGTATTTTTTAATTAACAAAATTTAAAAAAAAGCAGGACAAACTTTTATTTTTTTGCATTAATTTGAAAAACCCTAATGGAAATGAGCAGTTATAAATCAATTTTTTTACACTTTATTTGGTTATGGAATAAGCAGTTTTACAGTGTATTGTACATAAAAAATAAAAGTTTACATGAGTTAGAATTTTTGTTGTGCGTTTTGTTGTAAATTATATTTTTTATATAAAAGAGTATACTATAACTGTGAAATGTTTTAATTTTATGCACATGTGTCGTAGGTGTAAACTAGCTTTACATTTTAGTTAGGTGTGAGTAACAAATAAAATTTGGTTAATATTGTGTGAGTAGAATAATCGATGCTACTAAGATATTTTACCAAAATTTTTAAAATGATAATAGGAAAGTTTATCAAAATAATTTGAAAAATAATGACCATAAAAATGATAAACTGATAAAAAAATCGTTTTCATGTTTTAACATAAAAATTGTAAAACACAAAAATAACTTTAATTAAACTATGACCAATGTATCTGAATTGCAAAATGTAATTAACAAGTTAATAAATGGTTGTTTTGTGATTGCAATAAGCCCACAACGCAGCAGCAACAATGATTACAAAAATATTGAGCTTTGTGTTTTCTAAAAGTTTAGTAATAGAAAACTACTAAATGGCAAACAGCCAAAGTGGATGTGTAGCCAGTGCATTTTGTGACCAACTGACTTGTGAATTGTTAATTGGCAGAAGCAGCACATTTTGCCTAGTTAAACTGTGTCGCACGAGCTTTGCGTTTTTCCAGCAACGTATTTTTTGTTGAATCAAGCGTCTTCAGGTGAACTAAGTTGTCCGGATCAACGCGCATTGTTCTGAGAGCTGCCGTCATTTCCTCCTGCACTTCAGGCCACTGTTCGTGGTCTTCGCGGAGAATTTTCAGTGAGCACAGTGGCGTTTGAGGAACTTCAGTGTAGCGCTGTTGAGTAAATACAAAATGTCGTTAGGTTTTTTGTGGCCAAAATTCAAAAATTCAACAGTACGTACCGCAATCCAGTTGTGCTTCATCACCTGCTCAATAGTTAACCGTTTATCGGGATCTGTGCACAGGAGCGCTTTAATGAGGTCTTTTGCTGAAAAAACAAAACAATTTAGTTATTATATTGTTAAAAGACATGCAAACAGCCAGGTTACCATCTTTCGACACATGTCGCCACTCTGATTCAGGAAAATCGTACATTCCAGCGCGAATTCGTTTTTTCATTCCCGGTGAAATGGCCAAACCGTGATTGCTGTAAAAGGGGGGATACCCGCAGAGGAGGATGTACATGATGACGCCTAGGGACCACATATCACTATTGCAAAAAGTGAAAACAGTGTTTGCTTAGTAAATGTCCAGGTTCTCGTTTTTGGCTCTTTTTAAAATGTACATACCAACTTTTGTCGTATTTCTCAGGACCGAGCACCTCAGGAGCGACGTAGTATGGCGTGTAACAGGGCGTTTGTAGCTGCAACATTTGCGTGGTTTCCTTTGCAAAACCAAAATCGGTCAATTTGAGAATTCCCGTAGGATCTTTTCGAGTGTACAGCAAATTTTCTGGCTTCACATCTCGATGAGCAATGTTTAATGAGTGCAAGTAGAGAATGGCCTTGCAAATGTCCCGCATAATTTCCGCTGCTTCACGTTCTGTGAAAGCATTTTCTGCTCTGTCTTGAATTCTCTGAAACAATTCACCACCTTCCATACTGAACAAAAAAATTAAATTAACGTTAGTCCTAGTAACGTGAGAGTGATATATTAAATTAACACAAACCATTCCATGATAACAAAGAGGCATTTACTGTTACTTAAATTGTTCTCAAACACATCTAAAACTTGAACAATATGTTTTGATCGGCTTGCTCGCCAGTGCAGCTCTACTTCTCGTCGTGATTTGGCGTTGTCGCGGAGAACCTAATATTAAAATTATTAGATATTTAAAACTTTTGCAAATGAATTTAAACAATATATTTTTTAATAAAGAAGTTTTACATTTGAATTAATAAACTGCTTGAAATTTTTCTAATTGTTTATATGTTTCTGAGTTTTTAAAAATTTTTAATTTTTGTTAATAAATTAAGTTTATAAATCTAAACAGCTGCAACATTATTGGTAATGTTGCAACAACTTTTGCTTGCACAACAAATATTTTACTGTAAAAACAAACAACAAAGTAATCTATTTTAGCAAAATACAAACAAACTAAACTTTTCAGTTTTAATGTTAATTTAAACGCTGTTTTAACGTTTTGTAGTGCATAAGCACTAGTTAATCTATTTTTAGTGAGGGTAATTTAATTATAGTAGATTTGCTCACCATATAATAAACTAACTAACACCTATTGCCACTAACCGTTGTCAATAAGGCAAAGCAAAAAAAAGAGTGTAGCTGCAGCTGGAAAACACTGAAAAGCACTTTACCTTAAGAGCGTACTTCTGTCCGGTGGTCTTGGAGCGGCATTCGAGCACTTTGCCGTTGATGCCCAGTCCGAGGACGGTGTCGGTGATGGTGTACTCCAGGTGGATGGACGTGCTCTTAATGCGAAGTGGGGTGTTGTTTGGTCCGCCGTAGATTGCTCCTCCTCCTCCTCCGCCGCCCTGCAGGGGCACATTGGTGAGGTTGCCCATGGGCAGACCGGAAGGGGGCAGAATGCCGCCGCCACCTGCTGGGGCTCCGTTTCCGCCGCCATGCTGATCATTGCCCGCCTGAGCTTGTGCCTGAGCCTGAGCCTGAGCGGCGGCGGCAGCCTGAGCAGCCGCCTGAGCTCGACCACCTCGATTCATGATCTTCTTCAGTAACATGATTTGATGATTTGTATATTTGGATTATAGTTTGTGCGTTTCGTTGGATTTTCAAAGTAGTAGTAGTAATGTAGTTTGAGTAACCAGAGTTGACGGGATTAATTGGTTTGCGGTTACAGTGGTTTCAAGTTTCGTTGTTGTCGATGGTTTAAAATTAGTTGCAAATGTTGCACAAATTAAAGTAAATGAATTTAATAAAAATATTTTTTAAAATCTGTTATATTGTTTTTATCATGCATTTAAGAATATTTTGTTTTTGCGTTGTGAAAACCAGTTATATGCGTTTAACTATTTGAGTAAGATGAGAGCGCACAAACACAGTTAACTTTAAGTAAATTCAATTTGACGAAAGTTGATGGAGGTCACAAAGTGATAACTGTAGTAAAAATGAAAAATTTAGAAATGAAACAGCACTAAAAGTTAAGAAGTTGACAAAATGTTTAGTCAACTTTAAAAGTACATGTAGAAAACAAACACAGGCAACTATTGCGTCATAAATTGTGACTAAACTATCTAAACGAGTTAATAAATTGAAGCTTGTTAAACAATTTTCCATTCACAACAAACAACACTAACCAATTTGAATGTACGGTTTTTAACACATCTTCAAATTGCCAACAGTTTAAAGAGTTGGTGAATTATTGTTTCACATAACACTGCACTGAAATTGCACTGATTGCCATCAGTGCCTGTCATCGACAAAGAAGAAAAAATTAAGTAAACTGCAGAGCAGCTTATTATTGCTCGATGGTTGCACAAAATTGAAATAACAAAAAACAGAGAGAGAGAGAGAAAGAGAGGAAACGTAACGTAGCAGAGACAAACGGCAGTGGCACACGTTTTCAGCGACAATTCACAAACATTAAGGAATTGGTGAAAAAAAGTGAATGTGACTGATACGCTAAACGCTAAAATGGCTCATCATTGGAGCAAATGCTGTTGCTGCAATTACTACCACCACCACCATCAGCAGCAGCACCACTGTACGGCAGTGTACCAAACGGTGGTTTGCTTAGAGAGCGTTATCCTCTTTCTCTCAATCTCTTAAGGATGCGATTATAACCTAGGAATCTTTCTCCAGCTCCTAACTAACTAACTAACTAACTCGTGGGCACTTTGCACGTAAAGTGTGCGTTTGTCAGTGTAAGGTTGTGTGAGTGTGGTTGGCTGGCTGGTTGGTTAGTTGGGTGGTGAGTGTATCTCTCTTTTCACTCTGTTTGTCTGTCTGTCTGTTTCCTCTGATTAGGTAAGACAAAAGACGATGCTGCTGCTGCAGCAACAACACCAGCAACAGCCAGGCTGCAACCGCAACATCAGCAGTGACATTAGCAGCAAGAACTGAAGCCAAGTGAGCAGACGAGCCGGCGAGCAGCAGTAGTGGGTTGTGTGTATGTCTGTGCCAATTGCTGAGGCGTGCCGCGACGATTGCTGCTGCAGATCAGCGAGGTGTCTTTTTCTCTAAAGAAGCCGTAGAAATCGGCGCCTTTCCAGCACACACTTACACTTACATTTCTTGCTCATTCATTACATCTGCCAGAACGATCTTTTGGGGTTCCGGGGAAAAAGGTGGGGTGTTGGTTGCTTAACTGCTGCTGTTATTTGCGGAGAGCTGGGCAACTGCAAAATCTTTGATGGCCCACGAGATGGTGGGGAGGGGAGGAAGGCATGATTGGCATTTGCTGAGCTGCTGCTGCTGATGATGATCACGAAGCGGAAAGCTCTTCATGTTTGAAATTTTATATTTTTGTATATTAGTGAATGTATTAGAGGAGTGGGGTGGGGTGGTGGAGTGTGATAGCGCCATTGTCGGCAGATGGTAGGACATGGAGTGGAGATCAGAGGTTGATTGATGACACGGCCGGCTCCAGCAGGTACAGCGGGAGGACGGTGGCGGCGTCACATCGGCGGCACCTCCCTGAAAGACGGCAGCGAATGCTCATCAACGCAAATAGACAGCTCTCGACCAAGGTTTGCCTATGCAAAACCTGAATTGGCTCCAATGCCTCCGCCGCCTGCTGCCCCAGCCGCCCACTGATTGGGCACAAAGCGGACCACCTGTGCTCCACGCCTTTTGGCTGCTGCTGAGAAAATGCACCAGACTTTTGCCAAAGAGGTTGTTCAGTGAGTTGCCGTTGATGGCGTGATGCGGTCGCCGGCGTCCAGGACTTCTGGTGCAGAAGTTTCCAGCGTCGTTGAGGGGGTCGATGCGATTGACGATGAGGGCGCATTCGGCATCAAAGCCAAACTGCTGCAGGAAGGACTTGTCGAGGAAGTCGCCGTGCTGGTGGTGATCACCGGTGGCAGGGACCGGCAGCGGACACCCCTGCACCGTGCGCACCAGCCGCCTTCGACGCACCTGAAGGCGCACCTCCAGACCGGCCTTGCCCAGCAACGCCTCTGCCCGCTCAAAGAACATCTTCTTCTCGACGTTTCCAGTCAGCAGTGAGGCCACCTGGACGTCATTCACCGCCACCAGCTGGTCGTAGATGCGCAGCTGAGAGGAGGAGGAGGAAGAAGAAGAGGAGGAGCACTGACCCGCAGACTGCTGACCACCAGGTCAAGGCGTCGCGACCTTCATCTGAAGCCCCACTCCTCGCCGACGGAGCTCCGCTTCACCGAACCTCAATCAGCTGACAGTCGGGCGGCCGAAGTAGTTTCCATTGTGACGCCATCTGAAGGGGTTGTACCACTGTCGCCGCCGTCGCCGTTCACCGTCGGCAGCACCGTCTGACAGGCAAGTCCTCTTCGGGTTCACAGTCACCTCCTTGGACTGGTGCTGCTGTTGATCGAGGTTTGCTGTAGTTTTTTAGTGGCAGCGGTGTCATCAGCTCTGAGCCATTTCCCTTGTTGTTCAGATCAAGCTTCTCCTTCAGCTCCTGCAGCTCCTTGACAGTCTCATTCTTCTGCCGCTTAATCTCATCCGACTCTCGCAGCGCCTCCGCTAGGTCGGACACCTTTCGGTCGCGTTCTCGGCGCAGCTTGTCACAGAGCGTTCGAATGCTCTCTCGCTCCTGGACGATTTTGTCGCGTTCAGAGAAGGCCCAGTCCCGCCGTTTCTTGCACACCTCAATCTCCTGGTAGGCATCCTGCAGTTCATTTGCAGTCGGTCAAATTGCTTGCGCAGAATGTCCGTCTGATCAGGAGAGGAGGCGGCTGCGGCCAGTGACTGGCTGGTGTGACTGGCCGACTTTGGACTCATCGGACTGCTGCAGTCACGACCACCTGTGTTGCTGGCCAGCAGCTGATCATTCGCATCAGCTACAAAAAAAGGGGTAAAATGTAAAAAGTTACAATGTAATCATTGAAAAAAGCAATAAACCTACTTGAAGCTATTTTGAGGGACTCGAAACAGCCGAACTCATGCTCGAATGGACAGGTAGTTGATGCCCTTTAGTGTGGCTCGCAACGGCTCCTTGCTCTGGTAGTAGGAGTGCTGTTGCTGGTGATGATTTGATTGAGCCCGCTGGGGCTACCAACACGGTGTTGCAGATTCTGATGATGAGGGTGATACTGGTGGTGGTGATCAAAGGCATGCGTCGGTGACATTCTCTGGTGGTGAAGGAGGTGTTGGTGGTGGTGATGGTGGTGAAGACTGCTGCTGCTCGACTCGGCAGTGGCCGTCTCCGCGGAGTAGTAGCCGTGTCCGCTGTTGTGGGCGGCCAGACCATGGGAGCCGATTCCCTCAATTGTACCATAGATTGATTGCTGCTGTTGATGCTGTTGCTGCTGCTTTAGCTCAGAGCACTCTTTTAACGCCTGGTCTCGGTCCATCAGCGCCGAGGCCAGCTCCCGCTTCAGGCCTTCCACCTCCTCCCGAAAACTTTTGTTCTCCTCTTCGAGCGTCTCGCCGCGTCGGGAGATAGCGGCCAGGTCCTCATTCAGTCGGTCAATCTCCTTGTGCACAGAGTCGCGCTCCGACATGATCAGCGTGTACTCGCGAGGGCGTGTTCCGCTCCTCGTACATTTCTTTGTTCTCTTTAATTGCCTTTGACTTGCTGAGAAGGGCGTTCTTGTGCTCCTTATTCGCCTCATCCCGCTGCTTCTTCACCGCCTCCAGGTGCACTTTCAGTGGTCAATCTCCCGGCGTCACTTGCCCGCTGCTGCTGCAGGCTGGCGTTGCTCTTCAGCAGCTCCTCAATTCGCTTGCGGAGTGTCTGATTCTCCGCCACCTGCATGACAGCTTGCTCACCACCTCAGAGTGGAAGTTGTCCAGGTCGGCGTATCTGTAGGCAAGTAAAAAGATTGAGATTAGTGAAAAGATCAGATTTTTTTTGCTTGTTTTGAAGCAGACACATACTTTCGATAGAGTGACTCAAAGTCGTTCCGTGCGTCCACTGACGCCTAAAACTGCCCGATTTGTGCGAAACTGGTTGAGAAAAGCGAAGAAAGAGTGGCAGGAGTTGGGTGTGCAGAGCGGCAGCTGCTGCAGCTGCAGCAATTGCCGCCGCAGCAGATGAGCCCCCACTAAAATAGCCACTGTTCCGTAGGGCACTCAGCTTGGCGGAGGTGCGAAATAGTCCTCACAATCGTTGATCAGCTGCGGCAAGGAGGCCTGATTTGCTGAGTAGTGCTAGCGGAGATTTGTTGTTGTTGTTGTTGTTGTTGCTGTTGTTGGTGTTGCTGTACAGTACCGTACTGCACTGAACTAGAGTTGGAGCTGATTGAGGAGGCGGAGGAGGGAGGCGGAGGCACGCCCAGGCTGCTGAAACCTTTCGGGTTTAGCTGCCGTTGAAGTGTCATTGTGCAATGGGGAAGCACCGTTGAGGGAGAGTTTCTGCTGATGAGTCATACTTGAACTTGAGTAGGAGTGCTGCAGGTGGTGGTGCATGCTGTTGCTGGCCTGTTTGAGCTGCATTCAACTGTTGTTGTTGAAAAATCGCCCCCTGAACACCTGAATCGGCATTCAACAGCGCCAGCATTTTGTTGTGTTGCTGGGAAGCAGCAGCCGCATTCATGCCCACCACTTTGTTGCGCATCTTCACGACAGTATTTAAATTGTTGCTGTTGTTGTTGTTGTTGACCACATCCAGAAAGAGGCAGTTATTGTTGCTGTTACCATTGTTAGGCTCGCAGGTCAGGTTTGGTCCCCTGGTCAATGTTGGCCGGTGGATGGTGGCACTAGTAGTATTATTATTATTATTATTATTAGCGGTGGTGGGCGTAGTGGTGGCCAGGTGGACCGAGTGTCGGGCGACGTCGGCAGTGAGAAAGCTGCCCGGCGTTCCGATGACCGGCAGCGAGGGGTGCTGGTGACCGAAGCTGCCTAGGTGCTGTAGTTGGCACATAGAGAGACGGGTGGTGGGATGGTGGTGGTGGTGGTGGTGACCTTGGGGGTGAGGCTGGTGATTGCCATTGCCCCCACTCCTCCTCCTCCGTGAATGTCAATGAGCATGTCAATGTCAGAGGAGGAGAGCAACCGAGGTGGAGGATCGAGGTGTGTAAAAGGGAGGAGCACTGCTCGATGAGAGATGGCTGCCGCCACTGCAGCCCCAGAATTGTACTGCAGGCCACCACTGTGATGATGGGGCAAGTGGACGGGCCGTACTGGAGGGCGCTGTTCGGCTTCAGAGTGTTGCTGTGACTGCTGTTGGGGGCTCCCTTTGAAATGCTGCCTTTATATTCATTTGGGTTTTTGTTGTTGATGTTCTGTTGACCGGTGGTGTTTCGATAGGGAAATGGCACTGCGGCGGCCGCCTCTGCGGAGTGCCTCACTGTTGGAGTTGCTGGCACACAGAATGTTCTTCGGGTTTCCTGCTGCCGTCGCTGCCGAGCTGCTGCTCAGCTCAGACATTGCTGTGCCGCTTCTATTATGCTGCTATACTTTTCTCAGTATGATCGGTGATGTGCTTTTTTTCGGTTTATCAGCAATTTATACTGTTGAGTTGTGATCATTGCGCACTGATGCTGTCTGGCAACAACCTAATTACATTGAGATTCATTGTGTTGGTTAAACTTGCAGGGAAAAGGAAATACGTGTGGAATTACTGTGCGGCACATTGGTTAATTGAGACACATCAACAGCGGCGTATTTTGCTGGGGCGTACTTTGGTGTCAGAATTGCTGTCTTTTGGTAGGAACTGCTGTGTGGTGAGGAATTCGGCTTATTTGTTCAGCTAATTACGGATTCCATTAAAGGTAATTGGCCGCCACTGCTACTTAATTAGTAGCGGGTAAATGCAATTAGTGATCGCTGATTGGAGTTAAATGCAAAGTCATATCTGAAGTAAATGAGCAATAAGAACCAGAAAAAAAGATATAGAAAAAAAAGGAAAAAGAGAAAGAAAATGAGTGATTTGTTTTTGCAGGCAAGTTAGGGGCTGGTTGAATGCCTGCTAAGCGAAGCGCCAATGCTTCAGTACGTACGGCCGATGTTGTACAGTTGGGTTTGTGCTTCTGCTGTTGTTTGGCAGCAATTGGCTTTTCTTTCTTTTTTTTCTCTCTTTCTCTTTGTGTTGAATGTTCGGTGTGTTCAGAGGAACTGTGTTTAGGTAGGTGGTGTGGTGGTGGTGATGATGCTGTTTAATGATCAGCCAGTGTCGTCTTGCTTTGCCAACAGCCACACACAATTGGCATTAACCACGACGAGAAAAGCTGCCAAGTAAAGAAAAGAGAAAAGAGTAGAAAGCAAATGATATTATTAACCTAGAAAAAAAGAACAACAACAAAGAACTGCAAACATTTAAGAGAAAAACCATAAAATATTGGCCTAAAAAGAAAATTAAGATTCTGTATTTAGAAAGTTTGTTTTTAGTCATATTTGTGGTTTAAAAAGCAGTTTAAGAATATGAAATTATTATCATTAAAAACTTTTTCAAACAAAACAAACTTTTTACAAACTGATAACTTCTAAAGCTACTAAACTGCTGCAGTTGTAAACAAACCAATACACACAATACTAATTTGTTTACACAAACAATTGTTTAGATAAAGTAAACAAACAAAATCTCAAATGAATATGGTCAAAATTAAATACCTTCATAGTGATTCAGTTCACTGAATGTATAGGGAAAAAAATGATGATGATGTAAATATCACTTGAAGGTATGCACAGTGAGATCAAAATGATGCAAAACGCTATTATTTTGATTTGAAAGCTGCGCACAAAATTATGTAAGTTATATGATGCAATAAAGCTATTTGGGTAAACATCACAGTGCAGTTTACGACGCCGACGCCGATGTTGATGGTGGTTGCTGATTGGTGGATAACAAAAAACATAATGAAAAGTGTGATGATGCTGATGTGAATGATGATGTTGCAAAGATAGTGAACCGGGAGTTGGGTGAAGGAAGCTGATACAAACAAGATGGTAGATCGAATAATAGCAATGTTTACGTTTGCCACTGTGCTAGAAGAGTTTGCAATCTACAGGTATGTAGAGAATGTAAATTGAGCTTTTCAACTTTTCAGCTGTTGTTGTTTTTACCCTTTGAGCTGCGTACGGCTGCTGCTGTTGCTAAAAATGCTAACAGTGCTTTAATAGTTAAGTAGCAGGAGTTAACGTTTAAAAAACAAACTTAAAGAAAAATCATCTCCATTTGTTTCTTCTTCTTTCTTCATCTTTCCAGATTGTGCTTCTTTCACTTGTCTGTGTGTGTGTCGGCGAGTGTGTGTGACTTGTTGTGGCACTGGAGAAGAAGAATAAGAAGAAGAAGCTATGAGCTCACTCTACTCAACAGCGGAGACGGCGGCGGCAGCGGCATCAGTCACGCTGAGCACTGTGCTGCTCACTTGTTGCTGCTTACTCGCTGGCTGGCAGGCAGGAGAAACACAGTGTCAGTTAAGGTAGAAGAAGAAAAAGAAGAAGAAGAAGCAAAAGCAAAAGCAAAAGCAGACCGCCTGCCAAAAGGGAACAGGAGTGGAAGAAGAAAAAGAGAACATAAGAAACCGAACAGTGTTGGCGCAGAACTGAAAGAGAGAGGAGAGAGGCAGAAGAAGAATAATAGAGCGAAATCAAGTGAGTGAAGGTAAATGCCGAAGAGGGCGCTAAGAAGAGAAGGTGCCCACAAACTGGTAAACTAGTCAGGTGTAAGTAGTCGTGGTGGTAGTGAACAGAGACTGGTCAGGTGCCACTGACCAGTGTTTGGCAAACCGGCAAAATAATAGGAAACTGATTGACTGGTTAAACCTTAAATACTGCCATACTGGTTTAAAAAAACATCTAGAAAAATGATGTAACCTTTAGAGAGAGCCAAATCTTGTGCACCTGTTTAACCTTTTTTTTGTTAAACCCAAGTTCGTGCATCTGTTGTTGTAGCCTTTGAGAAGATACATTGAAATAGCGCCAAACTGTCCAGAATTCAAACTGTCACTGCTTTGTTTGTGGGCAAACTCCAAAACAAGTGTCAATAAGTGAGGCTGTGGTAGTGAAAGCAACCGAAGTCAAGCACAGACATAAAGCATAAGACTACTGCCAGCTAGTGGCACACACAGTTGGCCACACTGTTCAAAGTTTGCACTGTCATTCTTTTCTATGTTGGTGGTAGTGGTCATACGTCGACATTGCCAATGTTGCTCGTAGGGCAGAGGCGCACATTGCCGGGGGCAGGGTAGACCCTTCACATGCACTCATCTGCTGTGGACACTTGTTCAGTTTGCAGTAAAGTGCATTCCCAGTAGTATAGCCTGTTTGCACACTGCAGTCAATTCAATTTTAGAGTATTTTTTAATTAACAAAATTTAAAAAAAGCAGGACAAACTTTTATTTTTTTGCATTAATTTGAAAAACCCTAATGGAAATGAGCAGTATAAATCAATTTTTTTACACTTTATTTGGTTATGGAATAAGCAGTTTTACAGTGTATTGTACATAAAAAATAAAAGTTTACATGAGTTAGAATTTTTGTTGTGCGTTTTGTTGTAAATTATATTTTTTATATAAAAGAGTATACTATAACTGTGAAATGTTTTAATTTTATGCACATGTGTCGTAGGTGTAACTAGCTTACATTTTAGTTAGGTGTGAGTAACAAATAAAATTTGGTTAATATTGTGTGAGTAGAATAATCGATGCTACTAAGATATTTTACCAAAATTTTTAAAATGATAATAGGAAAGTTTATCAAAATAATTTGAAAAATAATGACCATAAAAATGATAAACTGATAAAAAATCGTTTTCATGTTTTAACATAAAAATTGTAAAACACAAAAATAACTTTAATTAAACTATGACCAATGTATCTGAATTGCAAAATGTAATTAACAAGTTAATAAATGGTTGTTTTGTGATTGCAATAAGCCCACAACGCAGCAGCAACAATGATTACAAAAATATGAGCTTTGTGTTTTCTAAAAGTTTAGTAATAGAAAACTACTAAATGGCAAACAGCCAAAGTGGATGTGTAGCCAGTGCATTTTGTGACCAACTGACTTGTGAATTGTTAATTGGCAGAAGCAGCACATTTTGCCTAGTTAAACTGTGTCGCACGAGCTTTGCGTTTTTCCAGCAACGTATTTTTGTTGAATCAAGCGTCTTCAGGTGAACTAAGTTGTCCGGATCAACGCGCATTGTTCTGAGAGCTGCCGTCATTTCCTCCTGCACTTCAGGCCACTGTTCGTGGTCTTCGCGGAGAATTTTCAGTGAGCACAGTGGCGTTTGAGGAACTTCAGTGTAGCGCTGTTGAGTAAATACAAAATGTCGTTAGGTTTTTTGTGGCCAAAATTCAAAAATTCAACAGTACGTACCGCAATCCAGTTGTGCTTCATCACCTGCTCAATAGTTAACCGTTTATCGGGATCTGTGCACAGGAGCGCTTTAATGAGGTCTTTTGCTGAAAAAACAAAACAATTTAGTTATTATATTGTTAAAAGACATGCAAACAGCCAGGTTACCATCTTTCGACACATGTCGCCACTCTGATTCAGGAAAATCGTACATTCCAGCGCGAATTCGTTTTTTCATTCCCGGTGAAATGGCCAAACCGTGATTGCTGTAAAAGGGGGGATACCCGCAGAGGAGGATGTACATGATGACGCCTAGGGACCACATATCACTATTGCAAAAAGTGAAAACAGTGTTTGCATAGTAAATGTCCAGGTTCTCGTTTTTGGCTCTTTTTAAAATGTACATACCAACTTTGTCGTATTTCTCAGGACCGAGCACCTCAGGAGCGACGTAGTATGGCGTGTAACAGGGCGTTTGTAGCTGACAACATTTGCGTGGTTTCCTTTGCAAAACCAAAATCGGTCAATTTGAAATTCCGTAGGATCTTTTCGAGTGTACAGCAAATTTTCTGGCTTCACATCTCGATGAGCAATGTTTAATGAGTGCAAGTAGAGAATGGCCTTGCAATGTCCCGCATAATTTCCGCTGCTTCACGTCTGTGAAAGCATTTTCTGCTCTGTCTTGAATTCTCTGAAACAATTCACCACCTTCCATACTGAACAAAAAAATTAAATTAACGTTAGTCCTAGTAACGTGAGAGGTGATATTAAATTAACACAAACCATTCCATGATAACAAAGAGGCATTTACTGTTACTTAAATTGGTTCTCAAACACATCTAAAACTTGAACAATATGTTTTGATCGGCTTGCTCGCCAGTGCAGCTCTACTTCTCGTCGTGATTTGGCGTTGTCGCGGAGACCTAATATTAAATTATTAGATATTTAAAACTTTTGCAAATGAATTTAAACAATATATTTTTAATAAAGAAGTTTTACATTGAATTAATAAATGCTTGAAATTTTTCTAATTGTTTATATGTTTTGAGTTTTTAAAAATTTTAATTTTTGTTAAATAATTAAGTTTATAAATCTAAACAGCTGCAACATTATTGGTAATGTTGCAACAACTTTTGCTTGCACAACAAATATTTTACTGTAAAAACAAACAACAAAGTAATCTATTTAGCAAAATACAAACAAACTAAACTTTCAGTTTTAATGTTAATTTAAACGCTGTTTTAACGTTTTGTAGTGCATAAGCACTAGTTAATCTATTTTTAGTGAGAGTAATTTAATTATAGTAGATTTGCTCACCATATAATAAACTAACTAACACCTATTGCCACTAACCGTTGTCAATAAGGCAAAGCAAAAAAAAGAGTGTAGCTGCAGCTGGAAAACACTGAAAAGCACTTTACCTTAAGAGCGTACTTCTGTCCGGTGGTCTTGGAGCGGCATTCGAGCACTTTGCCGTTGATGCCCAGTCCGAGGACGGTGTCGGTGATGGTGTACTCCAGGTGGATGGACGTGCTCTTAATGCGAAGTGGGGTGTTGTTTGGTCCGCCGTAGATTGCTCCTCCTCCTCCTCCGCCGCCCTGCAGGGGCACATTGGTGAGGTTGCCCATGGGCAGACCGGAAGGGGGCAGAATGCCGCCGCCACCTGCTGGGGCTCCGTTTCCGCCGCCATGCTGATCATTGCCCGCCTGAGCTTGTGCCTGAGCCTGAGCCTGAGCGGCGGCGGCAGCCTGAGCAGCCGCCTGAGCTCGACCACCTCGATTCATGATCTTCTTCAGTAACATGATTGATGATTTGTATATTTTGGATTATAGTTTGTGCGTTTCGTTGGATTTTCAAAGTAGTAGTAGTAATGTAGTTTGAGTAACCAGAGTTGACGGGATTAATTGGTTTGCGGTTACAGTGGTTTCAAGTTTCGTTGTTGTCGATGGTTTAAAATTAGTTGCAAATGTTGCACAAATTAAAGTAAATGAATTTAATAAAAATATTTTTTAAAATCTGTTATATTGTTTTTATCATGCATTTAAGAATATTTTGTTTTTGCGTTGTGAAAACCAGTTATATGCGTTTAACTATTTGAGTAAGATGAGAGCGCACAAACACAGTTAACTTTAAGTAAATTCAATTTGACGAAAGTTGATGGAGGTCACAAAGTGATAACTGTAGTAAAAATGAAAAATTTAGAAATGAAACAGCACTAAAGTTAAGAAGTTGACAAAATGTTTAGTCAACTTTAAAAGTACATGTAGAAAACAAACACAGGCAACTATTGCGTCATAAATTGTGACTAAACTATCTAAACGAGTTAATAAATTGAAGCTTGTTAAACAATTTTCCATTCACAACAAACAACACTAACCAATTTGAATGTACGGTTTTTAACACATCTTCAAATTGCCAACAGTTTAAAGAGTTGGTGATTATTGTTTCACATAACACTGCACTGAAATTGCACTGATTGCCATCAGTGCCTGTCATCGACAAAGAAGAAAAATTAAGTAAACTGCAGAGCAGCTTATTATTGCTCGATGGTTGCACAAAATTGAAATAACAAAAAACAGAGAGAGAGAGAGAAAGAGAGGAAACGTAACGTAGCAGAGACAAACGGCAGTGGCACACGTTTTCAGCGACAATTCACAAACATTAAGGAATTGGTGAAAAAAGTGAATGTGACTGATACGCTAAACGCTAAAATGGCTCATCATTGGAGCAAATGCTGTTGCTGCAATTACTACCACCACCACCATCAGCAGCAGCACCACTGTACGGCAGTGTACCAAACGGTGGTTTGCTTAGAGAGCGTTATCCTCTTTCTCTCAATCTCTTAAGGATGCGATTATAACCTAGGAATCTTTCTCCAGCTCCTAACTAACTAACTAACTAACTCGTGGGCACTTTGCACGTAAAGTGTGCGTTTGTCAGTGTAAGGTTGTGTGAGTGTGGTTGGCTGGCTGGTTGGTTAGTTGGGTGGTGAGTGTATCTCTCTTTTCACTCTGTTTGTCTGTCTGTCTGTTTCCTCTGATTAGGTAAGACAAAAGACGATGCTGCTGCTGCAGCAACAACACCAGCAACAGCCAGGCTGCAACCGCAACATCAGCAGTGACATTAGCAGCAAGAACTGAAGCCAAGTGAGCAGACGAGCCGGCGAGCAGCAGTAGTGGGTTGTGTGTATGTCTGTGCCAATTGCTGAGGCGTGCCGCGACGATTGCTGCTGCAGATCAGCGAGGTGTCTTTTTCTCTAAAGAAGCCGTAGAAATCGGCGCCTTTCCAGCACACACTTACACTTACATTTCTTGCTCATTCATTACATCTGCCAGAACGATCATACCGGCAAGGTTTTAGGATTCACTCCCTGCCTGCTTTCTTCTCTGGCTATTTATGCGCCAACGTGCTGATTGCAAACGTAAAGAGGAGAAATTAGAGACGACACCAAAAACGACCGGAGGTAATGGAGTAGTTTCTTTTGCAGTTATTTTTTTCCTTTCACTTTTAGTCTATTTAAAATTTGTTTGCCAGGAGATGATCTTTTTCAGTGTTTTTTTGTCTGCATCAGCAGTCACATTGTCTTTTTAACGGCTGAATAGGCTTTTTATATAGAAGATTAGCTTCAAAATGCCAAAACAGTATGCGCTTTTAGTATTATAGTAAAAAATGATAACAAATAATATTATGTGAGTTAACTTGGCTTAATGGGTTTAGATTTCAAAACAATAACAGTTAACTTACAAAAAAATTTTTTTGACTTAAACAAACTTATAAAAATAGAGTATTTGAGTTTTACACAAAATTTAAGTATTAATAAAAAGGAGTTTTGAAGCAAACAGTCAGAAAAATGGATGTTTTTTAGCATTTTGCAAACTGATTTTGTTTGACTGTTGTTAAGGCTCAGATAACCCATTGCTATGGTTTCAAAACGGCGTTTTCAATTATGCTTATTAGTACTAGTGAGTTGAACTACAATAATGTTTTAAACAATACAAAACTAAACAAGGTTTTGCTTACAGTGTTAATCAGCCAATTGATTTATTCTTGGCATAAACTTAATAGTTGTGCAAAACTAAATAGTTTAACTATACGACAATTTTAAATGTCATGAAACGGCTAAATTGCAAATACAAAACAAAACTTATTGTCTAACAACTTATTAAAAACAACAAAACTGCACTAAAAAAACAACAAAAACTACTTTATATTAGTTTAACAAGCAAAACAACATAACTGAACGTTTGTTGACTTACAAAACAGCAATTGCATTGGCACATTTTATAAAAATATAAAAACAATCTGTTGAACAACAAAACAATAAATTGTTGAACAAGAACAAGTTGAAAATAAAAAATTGACAAAGAAATATCACTTTTTTATGTCAGTTTAGTTTGAAAACATTGTAAATAGTCATTGCATTTACACACTAACAGTCGACTTTTGTATTGACTGGTGTTTAAAAAATGAAAACAAGGAAAAGCAAAATGAAACAACATCAAATTGTGAGAGAATTTAAAAGCGGCAAACCGAAAGAGAGAAAGAGAGATAAAAGAGAAAGAGGGAGAGAAATAGACAGTAACAAAATGGATAGTCAGCAAATGACAATGGAAAAAAAGTGTATAGACTAGAGAGTGAGTGAACGAAGATCACAGTCGCCGGCTGGTTTGTCATGCACAAATTTACCGATTCAAAGTGCAATCGACACTACCCCAGCGCTGACTGTATTTGTCCTAGGGTGATTGTTGCGATCGGCCGCACGTTTGTGTCATCAATTGTCTTTTCGCCTACATTTGGCGGCTACTGTGTGACTGACTAATTGTAACTTGTTCTAAACGACAAAAAATACTGTGTTTAATTAAGTAGAAAACCGATAGCAAATTAAAAAGTTTAAAGCCTAACATTCTAACTTTTTGACATCAAAAAAGCAAGTTGAGAGAAAACCCCTTGTTCCGAGGAAGTTATGTGGTACTGACAGTTGATGTAAACTTTAAAGTATTTTTGTCATTAGATTGACGTTTGATAGTTGAAGTATTGCAGTATTTTTTATTTAATTTTACAAAACTAATAGAGTAGAGTGGTACCGGCCGCTACTATAGTTATAAAGTTTAATACAAAATTGTTAAACCACTACATAGTTTAGTTTAAATAACAAATTAAATTAAAATTCTAGTAGTTTTTGTAATTTAAAATGTTTCAACTGTTCATTTATTAAAATTGGCCAATATTTTAAAATAATAATATGATTTGCCTTTAAAAAATAGGGAAATTTTTATGTTATTTTATAACTGGTTATTGCTAAAATAGCAAAACAAATAAACATTTAACAATATAAAAAAACTTAATTAAGTTTAACTACGTGTATTTCAAAGCCATATAAAATTTACATAGCGCATCACGCAATTTTTTTAAGTTTAAATGATTTTCAATTTTGTATTTAATTTTTGATAAAAAAAAGCTGTTTTAAAATTACAAAAACTTTGTAGAGAATTACTGGTTATTAACTTTTAAATAACTGGTTTTTTGCAAAAACAAAATATTCTCAAAATGCATATAAAACACTACTTTTAAAAAACTTACCGTTGTTTAAACGTTTCACAAAATTCAAGTTTGCACAAATGTAAATTATATTTTGGTTTGTAGGTTATTAAATTTAAAAGTTTATGTTTTAAAATAAATTGATTATTATTTCACAAACAATTACAATGGCAGATTATTTGAAAATTTTAATATTTTGTTTTAACTCATGTTTAGATAAAACTAATTTTTGTTGTTAAAAAACGCGCCATCTGTCATTAACTTAAATCACTAAAAACTTTATAAACAAAACACTTAATGTGTATATTAAAAATGCGAATAGTTGATGACAAAAAATAATGAATTGTTAAAATTTTAAAAACGTTGATTGTTGATTTTAAGTTTTATAACAGGTGGTTGTACTAATCAAACTTGATGAGTTTTTCTTGAATTTAACGGTAACATTGCAGCTAAAAAATAAATAAATTTTGTTAGTTATTAACTTAAATTAAAATCATAAAGTTCAACTTATTAAAAACACAACATTAAATAGCAGTTTTGTTTCTCAATAAAAAAAGTAATTTATATTTTGATACTATTGAAAAATCACATAATTTTTTAAAACTTAAATTTAACATTTTATACTGAAATAAGTATTGTTTATTTAGCAATCAGTGTTTTGATAAAACGAATTATCAATTAAAAACTTTTTATTAATTAATAATGATTAGTTTATTAATCTGGATAACAAAACAAAGTGCTAAAGTAAACAAAAAACCAAACATTTGTAAAATCATTGTTATGGTTGTGAGCGTTTTAAGAGGAAAATGGAAAATCACCATGCAAGGTTACTTTTACCTAATGTTAGTAGCATCAAATACAAATAAAACAAACAGGTTTTTGCGTTGACAAACACACGTTTTAAAACGGTTGAAATTTTTGATTAGTTTTATAAATTAACTTTAAATAAGTTAATTTTGTTGATACATATTTTAAACTCAAAAAACTGATCATTTAATGTAAATAAATAGTGGATTTTTTTACAAAAACAAAAATTGTTGTCAAAAATTTTTTACACAATCAAAGTTAATTTCATAGTAAAGTTGCCAGAACTGAGTTAAACTTACAAAAATTGATGAGCAAACTTAGCAAATGTGTAATAAAAGCATCTACTCAAGCTATTTTATTAGTAGAAAACTTAAAACATTAAGCATTTAGCTTGATAATTGTTAAAATGTAAACTTTGAAAACACAAATAAATATGTTCATTGTTTTGCAAAGATGAACTTCAATTTAGAGCAGCAGAACTAACCAATCAAGCAAATCAATAACCGTTGCGGATCAATTTGCAGATCACTTGTGCATCACTGGTGCAAGACAAAAGACGGTGGTAGACACAATACACACACTCACACACACACATGCAGAAAAATAAATACAAACACACACACTCACTTGGATTGCTTTTTGCTTAATTGACGAACTGTTGTTTGAAGTGCTGGCAAGTGCTGGCTTGCACGCTGCCTGCCAGGCTGATGCTGCTGCTGCTGCTGTTTGTTGCCGTTTTGCCTCACTGTTGCTGATGCTGCAGCTGCCCATGCGGCAGATGTTGCTGCTGCTGTTAATGCTGGAGGTGAACCGAAGAAAGTAGTAAAGCGCCAGTGGAGTGCTTGTGGCAGAGGCTGTGATGGTGCCCGTGATTGCATCGAAGGCAATCAACATTGACTGACTGACTGGCTGACTGGCTCACTCTGTCGACAAGTGCCGCACTCGAAGGCAGCATTTCAGGGTGAAACGTGAACCTGCACTGCTTTCTGCTGCTAACGAGCATACCCAATGCACAACAACGCTTCTTCTGTCAACTGTTTCATTTTTAGGACTGCTTACCAATAACTTGTTTTTTCTGTTTATTAAATTAACCAGTAAAAAATGAGATTTTGTAGTTATAAAACATTGCCACCAGAAAATAAATTGGATTTTTAGTTCCCGTTTTAGTGAAACATTAAAATAAATATGAAATTTTAAATAAGATGTACAATTAAATTGTCAATTTCAATTGTCAAAAAACGCGGCAATTAAACGCGGCAGTTAAATGATTTTGCTTTTAAAATTGATAATTTTAAAAAATATTTTAAGTTTGAAATCACAAGAACTAGATGGTGCTATCATTGCATCAAAAAAATAAATGCACTTTTTTTATTCTCACAATATATGTTTTCGTTTTTTAACTGGTAAAATTGATTTGAATAACAAAAACAAAAATGGCAGTTTTTTATTTACAAACTCAATTTATTGGCGGTTTCTGTGTAATTTAAGTTGTTTAGTGTAAAATCCAAACTCAAACTTATAGTTTGAAAAGTTTACAAAGGTATAATACATTAAAGTAAAATTATAATACAGAGAAAAGTAATCATTTGCGTGAAACAATTGGATTAAGTAATTGCAGTTCGTTTTCATTGTCGTTAAACAAAACGCCCAGTTGATTTTCTATGTGAAACTCTATGAACTCAACAACAGAAGAAAAGGTGCGTTTGTTTGGCCCAGGAATTTGACGAGTTTCCATGTTAATAAGCTTCAGATGTTGGTGTTGGCCATTGAGCATTCCATTCAAAACCAACTGGCCTTGGATTGTTTGAGATTTGCGCACCAGAAAATCTCCATCAATTTTAATTAGCTCTTCAGCTTCGTTTCGAGAAATGTTCCCATGATACCAACATTGACTGTTAAGTTTGCTTTCGGCAGGAATTGGCAAGTAGTGATAAGGATTCTTTTGAAGCATCATTTGAAATGCCTTTTAGCAAAAATATACAATAAGATAAAAGTTACAAACAGAAAATCACTAACCTGTGACATAGCGAGGCCAAACTTAAACGAACAATCACTTTCCAGCACCACGCAAAGACGTCCTAAATGCGCAGTTTCACAAACATAACTTGAAAATTTCCCATCCTCGCTGACGCACACAAATGACACATCGCGCAAAGAGTGCTGAACATGATTTACGTTGGGTTTCTTGCAGAGAATGAGTGCAAGGCGTTCAGCGGTGACGGAGATCAAGGCAACTTCCTCCTCACACACCGAGATGTACATTGGATTTTGATAGAGGTGAGCGAACTGCTGATCCAACTTACGCGGTATCACCTGTCCTAAGTTCTTTGAGTTGGCCTGAGCCTCACGAACCAGGGCAGTGCATTCCGTAGTGAACAATGTTTTATCTTTTTCTGACAGCTCGTTTGGTGAGGCAGCAAGAGCGACAAAACCGAGATAACGAGCCGAAAAGTGACGCCAAGAGTGGTGTGAAACAGCGAAGTTGGGTACGTTTTAGGGTGATGGTGATGGTGGTCAGAGTTGTTCGGCTCGGCAAGAAGAACTTGCCCCGCAATGCGGAGATTATCCTTGGCGGTATTTTGGGAATGGTGAATTGATTCATTGTTGACTTTTCCGTGTTGCGACAGGCAGGAAAAATTGCAACAATACAAAGCCAGTTTGTTGTGGGAAAAATTGAGCTGAAAGTCGCCTGATATCAGCAGTTGTCACGGTCATCGTTTAGCTACTCATAGGGGTTGACCTAAACAAACGGTTAGATTAACAGATTTTGCACTCTACTCATCAGATAAACCTTGTAACCAGCAGCCAAGTGTTTGGCCTGATGACGAGTTATCAAATTTTTAGCCGTTGGTGATTGTGCGCTTGTCATTCTACAGTCGATTACTATTAAATCGGTTTGTCAACTAGTGCAGTTCTTTGTTAAATAACTAGATTTAAAATGAGATTAAAGAAAAGTAGTTTACTCAATGCCATTTCACTTTTTGTTTGAAAACGGAAATTGCCATTAAATTGATGTTGAGATTACGGTTTTAATATCAAGTGAATGCGTTTGTGTTTTTAACCCTCTGTCCTTACCACCCATTGTGTTTTGCTATGTTACAACATTTGTTGTTATTCCGGACAGTAAATTTTGTGATAAAAACTGCTTCAATTTTTAAAATTATTTAATGCATGTTCAAAAGTTAAAATTTGACATATTGTATGTATTTATTCTAGCTTTACATAATAAAATTAAACAAATAAAAAATAAAAACTTTAAATATTTGTGGCTCAACAAAAAAATCATCAATAAGTAATAATAAATTACTTTGAAATACTATGCTTAAAAAAATAACAACAAAAAATGTGTGAAGGTTTCAAATTGTTTGTACTGTCTTTCTTTTTGCAGGGAAACATTTTTTCAGGTACTTTTTGGCTTGGTAAAAATGTTAAGGACGACAGAAGACAAACTCGTTGTAGTGATTCCAACGGGTTTCCTCTGACTCAATGCCCGGCTTCTGCGGCTCATTGGCGGGCATGGAGGCCGTACCGGAACCACAAGAGCCGACGCAGCGGAAACCCGACTCCTGCAGACAGTCGAAGGCCTGCTCCAGCATGAGGTGCTTGAGAAAGAAGCGCGCCGTGTAGCGATTGTCGTCGTCGCAGTGATCTGGATCGCGCGACTCATTCAGCGTGTCGCCGAACACCTCCCGGCAGATGGCCACCCGACCGCTGACCAGAATCTTGGTGAACTTGCGAAACTTGACGTCCGCCAGGCCGTCCCGGCCAAAGGCGAAGGAGCCTCGGTAGCCGACGGTGATGTACCCCGGACCGCCGGCGCCTTTGGGAATACCGTAACCACCAAAGTAATTAGGACTAGGACTACTCGGACTGCACGATTCGGCACCTGCTGCTGCTGCTGATGATGATCCGCCGCCGCCTCCTGGCGAAGCTGCTCCGCTCAGCGACAACGGGGGCACCAGTGTTAGAGATCCACTTTTGCTAGTTGAGGATGATGATGACTGCGGCACATTGGGAGGCTGCGGCACCCGTTCAGCGGACCTCGCTGACGGCGCTTGGCACTTGAGAGCACTGGCCATCGCCTCCAGGCCGTAGTACTCCGCCTCCAGACGAAGCTGCTCCCACTCGGCAAAGTTCTCCGGAAGAATGAGAGATTTGTTGCGAAGATAGTTTAAGACGTGGCGAAAGAGGCTGCCATCTCGATCAATGACGTAACGGCCCTGTGGGGAGCAATTAGTGTGCAAAAAAGTGTGATTAGTAATTAAATCTTTGCTAGCGAGGCTAAAAAGGGGGAAAAGGGGTTGGTTTTTATAAATATATACTACAAATTTTAGCGTTTGCAATGGTTGCAGTTTTTATTTTAACTTTGGTTTACAAACACAAATTAAGTTGACAAAGAAACAGTTTTGAGTGAAAATAGTATTTGTACATTTAAACTTTGTCAAATATTTTTTATGTCTACATTTATCTAGTAAATATTTTGACATTTTGTGTTATTAACAACAAAAACAATTTTGTCTGAACATACAAATTAGCAAAATAAAAAAACACAATTTAATATTTGTGTATTATAGACTGAAGTAAACTTATTTTAATTGAGCTATTGTTAATTTGTTAACAAAACAATGTTTAAGTGCACAATTTTTATTAAAATTACCTTTTGGTCAGTCGCAAGATTAGACACGGTGTTTGATTTAAACCATAATGCAAGTTTGCTGTTAGACACCTGGTTTAATGTTTCTAAAGTGGTCAAATAATGTTGCCCTCCGACGTTTAGCGCAAAAACATTTTTTGATGACATGGCAATAAAATTTATTAGCAAAACTTTTATTTGAAAACAATTAATGCAAAGTTTAAAACTTTATTATATAAGTAAAATAACTTTATTTTTGCAAAGTTGCAACATTTTAATTCTATTTCATATAAGTGGCAAATTATTGTTGAAACAAAAAGGTGTTTATAAAATTTGGGCAATATACCCGTTTAAAGTTAAAAAAATTTTTATTTGTTTTAAAAGTTTGCTTTAGCACGTATTAGTTTAAAAGTTTTTCAGTAATATAAAGTCAATTTTAAAAATGTAATATTAACTGACATTCTGTTGTAACTAATAAAATTTTTTAAAATTTCCACAAAGTGTACAAAGTGTTTGACGTGTGTTCTGTCTCCAATGAAGCAGTCGACTGCAGGTCACCAGTTCTGGTATGAGCCTTTAAATGGGTTCTGCAATCCGTCGGTGTAAGCGTCGAACTAGTCTTTTTTCTTCTCTTCTGTTTGTGCATTTTTCTCTTCCTTTCTTTTTATCCTCTATCATTGCTTTAAAGATACAAACTAACCGAGATACACTACTTATTAAACGAGACATAAGCTATCTGTATAACAATCTCAAATTTTGTTTGTAGCAAAACAGGGACGGTGAAAAACAACACAAATTTTTTAACTTTTACATAAAGTTTTTTACTTTTTGTAATCAGTTGCTCAACGGCTATTAAAAACAAAAAACTAAAAAATGCAGCATATTTTTAAATGTTTAATATTTGTAAAGGTTAAAAATTGATACTCAAAAAATACAACATTTTTAAAATTGCTTAAACCATTTATTCATCTTATTGTAAAATTTTTTCAATGATTTTTAAACTATATTCTTGTAAAAACTTTATTGCAAAATTAAAAAAATTTTTATAAAACAATAAAATATTTTTTGTTAAATCAAAAAATTATTTTAAATTTTAAAGTTTTAATCATTTAACTTTTTTATGTTAAACAAGTTTTAATTATTTGCAAACACAAACCAAATGTTTAAATTTTTTATTTAAACTCAAAAAATGTTTCTAAATTGCTATTTTTTAATTAATGCTGTTTTTGTTTTGTAAATTAGCAATTAATATTAAACAGCACTTTTTTTGTTTTGTTTTTTTTTATTTTGCAATCTGTTTTTGTATAAACAGTTTAAATTTTTATTAAAGAATGATTTTATCTGCTTTTCTATTTTGTCATTGTCAATGTATATCTAGTTTATCTATTTAGTAAACTATTTTATTCTTTTTTAATATAAACGTTATTGAACTAATACAAAAAATATATGAACATTTCGTTATTTGAATTCATAAACTTGCTTGCTTCTTAAGGTTTTGTTGTTTGTTGGTGCAATGAAAAAGATGAAGCATCTTGTCTGCTGTTTTTTATACTCTTATTTTTGCTCTATTAATGTTAACGTTTTAGACGCTATTAGAATACACAAATAGCTAAAACAGTGTAAATATGTTGATTGAACAATGTGTTCTTAAGTTAACACTAATACAAAAATTTAAAATTTTAAGGTTGGATTGCTTGTCAATATAAAAAAATTGACGTTAAAAGTACATTAAATATCAAATGTTATAAAATATTTTTGATTTGTATGAATACTTTTATGATACTTTAAAATTATTTTTATTAGTTTTTACATGTTGCATGTCCCAATCAAAATTTTATTTTTTACATACAATTAAAAATAAAACATGTTTAAGTTTTGTTTTAGACATTTTATTATATTGAAATCAAAACAGTAAAAATTTTAATTTTAATCAAATTGCTTTAATAAAAAAAACATTTTAATAAATGACATTGCACAAAATATGAAAACAAAAAACGCTTGTGTAAATTTCATTTAGCACTTAAAAACTAAAATGTTAGTAATTTGTCAAAAAGTAGTGATGCAAGTTTAAGTACTGTTTGTGATAATGAGTGAAAAAGTTTTTAGATTAACTATCAACATAATAAGAAATGAAAAAGGAATGTTCGTAATTGATGATCTAAAAAAATTGTATAATGTGTGCGTTTATAAATTTAAACAAAAAAGTGTTTATTAAAGTTTCACGGTGAACAGATTTTACTCAAAAAAAGTTTCCATCGCCGAATTTGGTATCGTTGGAAAGATAAAATTGAGCTGAGTAAAATTGTTTTTGTGGTTTATTTTTAGCAGGTCCTGGGTTTCCGGTTCCGGTCAAAAGGAGTTTAACCGTACAAAAAATCATAAAAAATTTTTCGATTATTTTTTGCTAAACTTAACTTGGTAAAATTAACTAGAAAAGTGCTTCTATTTAATAAAAATAAGATTGTTTAAATCTGATAACAATTACAGAAAAAGTAATTAAAACTGATTAAAAGTAAAATTATACAAATTTTAGCAGTGCTTTTAAAGTGCTGTAAAAAATGTTTCCATTCAAGTTAGACATTTAGTAAATAGTTTTTCTGTACGGGGAGTTTATTTCTGGCAGTTAAAAAATTTTAGCAGGTCCGGAAGTAGAACTTCTTTTTTGGAGTTTTTTACTTCCGGTTCGGATTTTGTTGAAAAAAATATATGTTAAAGCCCTATTATAGAAAATAACAATCCGTTTTTTATTTTTTTAAAATCGGACAAGTACAAGTGCTAAAACAAATTATCAAAAAAAGGAGTTTTATTGAGTTTTATTGAGTTTTAATAAACTTTAAAAATTTTTAAAAAGTGTTTTTAATGATATTTTTGTGCTTAAAACTTTGGTTTTAGATGTAAATTAACACAAACTATTTTATTTTTTGTATGATTAAGTTTTTCTTTAACCGGAAAGAGGAGTTCTTTTTTAGGAGTTTAACTTCCGGCAACAAAATTTAAGTTTAAAAGTTAAAATTATGTTTGCTAAGTTAAATAACATATTAAACCAAAGTTTTAAGCACAAAAATATCATTAAAAACATTTTTTAAAAATTTTTAACCATTTCATTTCTTCAATATGTTTTACACAGTTGTGTTTTAAATTAGTTTAATATTGCTTTTTGATCATTTTATTAATGCAAACTTTAAAAAAATTGTTACATTTTAGATGACAATAAAACTAGTTTGTAAAAACAAGTTTTAATGATATTTTGATTATTAATTGTAAAACAAAATATTTGAAAATTAGAAACTTCTCTGCAGTACATTAGATATTGATTGAAAAATTTCAAAAAGTTTTATAAAAATATTAATTTGTGTGAAAATAAAAATGTAAAACAATAAAAACGGCAAATTAATGAAACTGCTAACTAAAAACCTAAAACCTTTGACATTAATTGACACAAGCACAACAGTTTATAAAAAAATTGACAGGTTTGATAGTTTTTGTTTGCTCAAAAAAGCAAAAAACAAGTTTGACAGAGGCACGTTTGTTTAGTTCATCAATTGCAAAAAACCAAACAAAATTTCAACACTAAATTAATTTTTTTAACTTTTTTGTTCATTGTTTTGTTATTTATAACATAATTTTGTTTTATAAATATTAAACCGCGTTATATTTAATTTAGTTTAAAATTTAGTTTTTTGTTAGTTGTTTTTCAGAGATTTTTATTCTTAAATTTTAAATTAAAATGTTTTTAAATTTTTATTTATTTTTTTGCAAAAGTTTGTTACAAACAAAATTAATTGAAAGTTTTTAGGATTTTAACACTAACATTTGCAAATTAAAAAACATCAATTTAAAAACGTTTTTAAATTAACACATTTTATACATTTTGTCTAGTTTTTATTTATGTAGAACAGCGTTTAACAAAATATTTTTAATAATGTTTTATTTGAGAACTGTACTGTTGCATGCATTTAACTTTTTATTAAAATAGTTTATTATGATTTATTATATTCATTTTAAAAAATTCAATATTTTGTCAGTGTGCAAAATGAATTATAGTTCAACAGATTTTTGATCATTTATAAAAGCTGTTTTTCAGTAAATTATACAAATTTAGGGTTGTTATAGGAGTTGTAAAATTATTAAATCGTAGAGATTATTAAATCGAGCACTACTAATCCGTTTATAAGCTTGTATTGCACTTAGATTACGTTGTGAATACAATGTAGACTAATTACAAGCAATTTTGCGTTATTGCTTACTAAAAAATTATTTTTTAGTATACTTTTTTAAAATTTTAATAAAACATTTTAAAAAAAACCAATTTAAAATTTTTTGTAGCATAATTAAATATTAGTTTATGTATTTGCCAGGCCACTGCGCAAAAACAACCAAATTTAATTAACTTAGCAAATTTTTATATAAAAACTTGTTTTAAACAGATAAAAATCTACATGGTTTACTATTTGCTCTATAGCAAACAAGAAAACTGACACTTTTGCAAATTTCAAAAATTAAAAAGTAAGATTGTTTGAAAAATAAAAATTCACATACTGTATGGAATAAATAAAGTTTGATTTGTTTATTAATGGTTACCAAGAAAATGCTATATTTTTAAAAACAGTGTGTGTCAGTTTTAGTCACCACAAATTATTATTTAATTAAATAACAAAATTTAACTTTTTTTATTATTTTTTAAAAAACAAATTAAAATTGTATGTTTGTAAAAATAAAAAATTTTTGTAAATAAAGCATTTTGTTTATTATTGCTTGTTGTTTGCAATAAAACATTTTTATTAAAACATAATTTATTAAGTAAACAATTAAAACTAAATGTTTGAAACAATATAATTTTATTGTAATATTTATTAATAAGCATATAAATTTTAAGCAAAAAATTTACTTTTTTTAAATTACTGAGAGGCTATATATTAAAATAAACTGATTATCCAGTTGATTGGTTATTTTATCTGCAAATATTGTTAGCAAATATGGACAAAATCAAAATTGAACAATGATAACTTTGCATATGCATAGGCAAATAACAATAAGCTTGGCGCTAATTCTATTTAGCGGCATTAGCTTCATCTTCTGTTTTGCAAGACCAAGCATGGCCATCACTGCTGTTGCCATCGTTTCGCAATGAAAGTTGCTTCTTCATAAGCGTTGACAGTGGCGGTATGGCATGTCGAGGAATGAGAAAAGTGGACAAATTGAACAAATCGACGAACACCTTGTACCGGTCACTCAGCGTGGAACGGAGATACTGATAACCACTGGAGCCGCCGGTGCCAAACTGAGAGCTACCAATCATACGCAAAACCATTTCCACGTGATTGCCTGTCAAAAGAAATGGCAGAGGAAAAAAAGTTAGTGAAGAGTTAATCAAATAGAAAAAAGAGCTTTTAAGGCTAGAGTTTAAAATGCTTGAAAAAGACAAATATGTGTAACGATTTCCCCCCTCCCTCTCCCTTCTGTCCACTTACTTCGCCACTTAGTGATCAGCGAGTCAATGTCCATCAGAAGGAGGAGAATTTGAAAGGGCTGATTGAAGCGTGGCTCATCGCGGTACAGCGAAATCATCAGCGCTCCCTGGAGTGCCTTGTGGCTGAATCGCCGGTCACCTCGAGCCACTAGAGCGTTGTGCTTCTTCACGTCAAAAACCGACTCAAAGAGCTCCTGTTTGCGTTTCCACTCACTGAGCTGGAGTGCCTTCTCAGCCTCGTCCGCCTGCGATTCCGCCTCGGCCTTCTTGTCGTCGAGCAGACTGGACACTGCCCCCCGGTACTTCTCCCAAAAGCAGAAGTCCTCCTCTCCAGGCCGGGAGTGCGCTCCAGCCACTGCTGCAGCAGGTCGCACAGCGAAAAGTCATCCTCTGACTGTTTGATGATGCTGATCACTTCTTGGTCTTCGAATATTTTTAAATAGTTTGACTTGCCGTAGTTGGTGCGCAGGTCATTACGGACGCCCAGTTTGTTCTCCAGCAGGCGGAACTGCACCGACTGAAAGCCGGACGCCGGCGAGAGAAAGTCTCGAAACTCCATAAAGTCCAGCGGCGTCATTGACTCGAGAATGGTCACCTGATCGACGAGAAGCTGTTTTAGAAGAAGAAGAGATGAAAAGATACATTGGGAAATAAAACATTACCAAGTTTAAAAACAGTTAAATCAAATTACAAACAAATTACTTTTAAAATGAGCACAACTCGGTTAAGTCGAGAGGTGACAATGAGCAGGTTGGCCTCATCTCGAATGCGATTGGTCATAATCTCCCTGACGGAGTCAATCTCAAAGATAATCTGCTTGAACCACAGCTCATACGCCTGGTGCGTGATGATAAAAAGATGCTCATCGTGGACTTCATTGCCAGCCATGCGAGTCACCGGCTCCTGGCAGGAAAGCAGTTTGTCGATCTGCAAAAATATAATAAGAAGGAAAAAAGTTGTTTTTGTTTAAAACATAGAAAAAATTGCGAAAAAAATTTGCTGCAATTTTAAAAATGGTTAAAGAATGTGTGCAGTAAAATGGTAATAACATAAGCGTAAGGAAGGTAGTCTCCTTTACCTGAAGGTAGTCTCCGTAGAGCATACCGCCTTTAGGTATCTCACGAGAGGCATTAACATGCAGGCGAATGTGGTAGTTGTCCGGTGCAGCGGCGGAGTTGTGCGACGGCGACGAGGCAATACCATTACCATTCATTGCAACAGCAGCAGCACCACCGCCACCATTAGTTTGCCTGGTGGACGATGCAAAGCCATTGCCGTTGGAGAACGGGCAGCCAAATGAACGGAAACTGCCGCCATCATTTGCCGCCAGCTCGCTACTTTCTTGCGGCTCCATTGCTGTGAAGTGAAGTGGTTGCTGTGTGAAAAGTCTTGTTTTTGTCTTTTTCTTCTTCTTCTTCTTTTTCACCAGTGTAATAACACTCAAATCGGCAAAGTTTTTGGTGGTGTTTAATGTTTAATGTACTGCAATTGTTGTTGAGTTCTAGAATCTGAATAAAAATAATAAAAAAAAGAAATTGTAAAGTTGTTCAGCACGCAATTGCTTAAAGTTTTAACATTTGATAGAAGAAGGAAAATGTTTCTGTCTGGAAAAATTTAGCTGTAAAATGTGTAGCTGGTTTTTATGGGTTGTATTCTTTTTATCTTTTCGACACAAAATTATTGTGCAATTATTAAGGGTGCGTGCTTAACTTTGATTTTTTAACTGTAAACAAATAAAGTTCAGCTAAACAAAATGCCGTTCATACTGTCGCACTTCATTGATTAGTATTTTTACTGTATCAAAATATTTTGGTTTCGTTAAATATCAGAGTGTCTTATATGACTAAAAAACAAAAATTTGTTAGCGTTGCTTTTATCACTGCTTCACAGCATTAAGTAAACCAAGTACGACCTATTTTCCGTTTTGGTGAACATCAAACATAACGATAAAAACCGTTAACAGTTTTTGATGATGTAAATGTTAAGATTGATTGCAGGAAGTGGTTAGCAAAACAAGCAAAATTACATGTATCGGCTTGATAAAAAACAGATTTTTGCTTGTTAGCGCAAATCTATGATGGTCAGTGTGTAAATAAATTTAAACAAACAAAATTGATAACTACTCAAAAAACTAAAAACATTTTGTAGATTAAAACATTGTTAAAAGTACAAAATACTAATTTAACTAAACTCAAACAAGTTATTTTATATTCATAAATGCATTTTAAACAATTAAAAATAACCTACTGGCAATTAAAAACTGTTTTGTACAAACCAAACTTACAAAAGATAAAAATCGTATGATTTTTGTTAATGATGATTCATCTACAAAGTACTCGCTTTTCAAATAAAACACAACTTTGATTAAAAAAATTTTCAAAGATAAAAAATATATCTTTAAGTGCATCATTAAAATTGGAAAAATAGTTAACATCAAATTTTGTAAAACTAATAATTGTTTTACTTTAACAAAAAAAAACAATTTTGGGGTTCTAGCAAAACGAATTTGTTTCAAGTTATTATGTTTTAATTTAAACAAACATATTCTATTTTAAAAACTTGTTTTTGTAAAAAATGCTTACCAATTATAAATTTGCAATAAAAATTTGAGAAAAACAAGACAAAAAGAGAATCAAATTTTTGCTCTTTACTTTTTTTAAGTTACGGTGCTACTGTTTGATAGAACACTGAACGAATGAAACGATTGAATCGCACGCGCGCGCCAAGCTTTAAAACAACAAGTTTAAAATAAGCAGAATTATCAGCAGAGGCGGTAGCAATGGTGTTGCAGCAATAGCAGTAGCAGCAGTTAATGTGTGATACTACTGCTGCTTTCACTGTAAGCACTTATTATGATCCCGGCTACCTGTTGAGGTGCATGGAGTGAATGCGTTTGTGTACCAAAAGAGCACCGAAGAGTAGTGCTGCACTGAAAGAGTGATAGAAAAGAGGAAGAAGAAGAAAACGAAGAAGAGTAGTAGTGGTGGTTGTGATGAGCCTAGCATGTGTGTCTCCATATGTATGTTCAATGTCCAATTCCTCTCTTTCTCTCTTTTTGCAGTACCTCTACTTTGTAATCAGTCGGACTTTCTCTCTCTCTCTCTCTCTCTCTCTCTCTCTCTCTCTCTCTCTCTCTCTCTCTTCTACTACTGCCTCGAGGAAAAGCCCTGCGGCACATGGCGCGTGTGTTTGTTTGTTGGTGAGTGTGTGCGTGTGTGCCTTTCTGATGCCTAATGAGTACCTCTACTGCTGCTCTACACTGCCAAGTGGTAGTTCAGTTAAAAGCATGATGAAACAAGGAAAGATGATGCAATGGCGGTTGTTCATTTCTCTGCACTCGTTTAGTAGAGAGAGAGAGAGAGAGAGAGAGAGAGAGAGAGAGAGAGAGAGAGAGAGAGAGAGAGAGTGCAGAGAGTTGAGGAAATGCTAATGATGATCGGCTATGATAGCAGTGCACCAGGATGTGGTATGCTGCTGAAGGGTTCGGCAAAAACAAAACAATAACATTTTGCTCTAAAGTGCACTAAACAGCGGACCGAATGTAGACTGGCACGCTTCTAAACTACCAAAAACATTTAGCAGCAGTATTAGCTCTATTGGCAAAATCCAAAAAAGTTTTGAACTTGAAACGTAAGTTTATACTTAAAAGGACCTCTAGCAAAGGGATCAGAAAAGAAAAAAGGAAGATGCCATGTGACATGGGTGGAAGAACCTTCGCATGAGCAAGAAATTAAAGCAAATGACGGCATCATTTATCTTAAGTTAAGGTGCAATCGCCTCTACTGTCGATCAGATGATGATGATGACAGTGACGATGGCCAGCTCAAGCAGATGATCAGTGTCACTCACATCAAATGCTTTGCTTGCTTTACACGGTGATATCTTTGCTTACAATCTTTTGTGTGTGTGTTTTCACGTGACATCTCACACCTCGCGTCGATCATGTCCATTCATGAGATTTTCAGTCAAGCGAACCTTCAAGCAGAGCAATATTAATGCTGTGCAAGTTTCCTCATTAGCAAAATTTATAAGTAATGATGTGCGAACAGTTAACAAAGTATAAATTAGCAGACATTATTAATTGTGCTATTAAAATAAATGACAAAGAACTAGCTGAATAAAACAAAAGCTCGTTTTATAACACAAAATACCAACAATAGCAAAATTTAAATATGTAATCATTGTTAATGACTAGTTATTAGAGCAAATTTAGTTACGCAGACATAATAGTAAAACTTTGGTTTTAGCCACAAAAATTTGCGTAGAACAAAATAAAAATATTTTTAAAACGCTAACTAATGACCGTCTGCTCATTTTGTGCTGAAGTTCGTTTCGGTAATGATCATCGCCAGTAATGACTAGTGATCAATTGAATGTTGTCAGTCAGCCAGTCAAACAGTATCAATTACTATTATTAGCTAAATTTGGGTGTTTCAAAGTTGGCTCTGACATCAAGGGCACAGTCTTGCATTTGGTTCTGTTTTACCCATTGCACTGCTTTTTGTTTTTTAAGTTAGTCATTCGCTACGTTTTGTTGGCGTTAAAACAACTAGTCGAAAACTTAACTTTTCATCAAAAAATACAAAAACCTTTTGGCAGTAATATTATTTAAATTTTTAAATACATTTTTAACTTTAATGCCTGCTGTTGTCCTGATTAGCACCATGACACCATCATGTCAGCAAAGTATGAGGAGACAAAACACTGTGTTTCTTATCTACACGACCTTGTCAGAAAAGAGACAGACGTAAGCATCTTTTTTTCTGGCACCGGTATTGGCGAGAAAAAAGAGGGAAAAAGAATGCAGTATCTCGTTACTATGGCATTGTCCAGAGCTAGAGCTAGCTGAAAAAAAGCAGTGCATTTTTTTTGTTTTCAGTTGCAGTTGTCAATAGGTTCAACTGCCAGTGCCGGATGCTGAACCTGATGTCTAAGCCTATTGAAAGAAAAGAGAGGGGCATTGTGACGGCAGAGTTTCGCCGGTGAGTGCCAACTAAGCTAAAGAAAACCGCATGTTTGGGTTTTGCCGCCAACAATTGCCTGTTTGACCATTTCATATTGTTCACTCACAAATATGAAATGTGTTATCAAACAAAGTTTATGTGTGTGTATACACCAAACAAAAAATAAAAAGATAAAAACAAGTTTTAAACTTACGTAGTTTATTGATTTTGACGTTTTTGGTGTGTGTGGGTGCTGTATTAGGCCGTTGTATTCTAGATAGATAAAGTACAATTGTTTAATTAATTTGGCATTGGGAAAAAGGTTGAAATAAAATCACAAAAAACAATCAAAGCTAGTAATGAGCACAAATATTTATCATTTAAGTGAAACAAATTAAAACTGTGGGCATAAATAAATGTAGCAACAAATGGTCTTTAATTTTTCTAACTAAAACAGTTATATACCTGAACAATATTTTTCAATTAAAAAGGGGATGAAACTTTACAGTGTATGCACGTGCTAGTGAATAAATTGAGCAGAAGTAAAGTTAAACGCAAACTTGTTGCACTGATAGTTGGTTGTCATCGATGAAATGGAGCAAAAAATAGAACAAGATGGAGCAGAAAAAGAGAAAAATACTTGATTGAAGAAAAAAAAGTAAAAAAAAAAGTAAAAAGATAGAAAGATGGGCAAATCGGATTAACTGAGTGACGCGAGCCAGCAAAACTCTGACCATGGCAGGGATGGACAGCGAGCAGCAGCCAGAAAAAAAAGAAAGAAAAGGACAGAAAAAAGAAAAGAAAAGTATAAGTATAGAAAAAGTAGCGTGCAGTGCCGAACAACAACAGTGTAGAGGCTGAACTGTTGACTGTTGATAGATGGTCCTGCCTAAATGACATATCAGATCAGTGCAAGCCCAGCTGAAAGGGAAAGCGGCATTAGTAGAGCTAGATAGATAGCATGCAAAGGCAGGCAGGCAAGAAAAGTGCAGCCCAAAAGTGCAGTGGTAATGAAAAGGCGGCAGCAACAGCAGCAACAGCAACAACATAAAGGAAACACCAAGAGGAAGGAAACTACAAATGAACTAAATGAGCAACCTACAAAAGACGGACGATGTGAGCTGGCAGTGAATATGGTAGTGCACTGGAAAAGTGCACTGCTGGTGGGGAAAGAAAGAAAGAAAGGAAGGAAAAAGAGGACTGAGCACGCTAGTGTACGGCGGTGTTTAGGAGGGCATATTGCAGGCACACTTGCCACCTGGCAACAACAACACCGGCGACGATGACGATGACGATGATGCGAAAAGCAGCTTGCTGCAGCTTTTTTGCTGTTTGCCTAAAAACTCTGCTTAGCTTATCAGCTAGTCAGTCAATCTTACTAGTCACACACTGGCCCTCTCTAGAGAGAGAGAAAGTGAAAGGAAGAGAGGACACACTGATAAGAAGAAAACAGCAATGAAATTTGTCTGCTGTTGTAGTAATTTAATAACGGCAGAAGAGAAACATTACAATCATTCAGGCGGCAGTTTAGTTTAGTTTCGATTGGCGGTGCTTAAGTCAGCAGGCATCTGGCAGTTTTTATTGCTCACCTACTACTACTACTGCTCTGCCGTTGTTTTCATCAGCCCAACAAAATGGTCTGGGCCGTGCAAACGTGATCAGGTCATTAGTGCAAAGTGCCCTCAACTCTATCACAGGGTACTAATTAGAGTGATAATTTACCATCATTCATATATACACTTTGTTGCAATGCACTTTCCCTGTAAAGGCAACTGCCGCCACTGCTGCTGTTTAATGTCACACAGTGAGACTTTGCAGTGCACTAAAGTTCACTTTGCTTCAGTCAGTGAGTGCAAAAAGATAGCATGTGATTTTGTCTTTCCTTTTTTCTTCTTCTTATCGTGTCATCTTTTTAAGATGTTAATTGCTAGCTGTATCGATACAAAAGCTGATAATTAGATTGTTTTGAGCAGGCAGAGACTTTTGAAGCTTGTCTCCCTCCCAAACACAACAGCCTCCCGCCAAAAAACTTTGCTTTCTTAGAAAGGAGCACTCTTTGGGCAAATTTAGAAACGGAACAGAACATGAAAAGTGCATCAAGCTAAAAACGTGAACTTGATCACGAACGCCTGCAAGAGAAGAGAGAGAGAGAGAGCGAGGCAAAAGAAGAGGCATCAGCATAGGCAAAAGGGAAAAAGTCGATCATTGGCAATGGCAATGGGCAATTGACAGATTTAACGATTAGACGCTGTCAGCGACGCCTTGTTTTTCAATGAGCGCAGCAAGGGAACCAACCAACCAACCAACCAACCAACCGACCGACCAACCGATTGCTGCAACCAACAGCTCAACTCAAATTTCACTGATCGATATGTGCTCATTAATAATAGTCTCCTTCTCTTCTCTTCGGCTGCTCTTCTGCTAAAGAAAAACCGGTAGTATCTGGGCCTGGTAACACAATGCACCATTTATCATCTGACCGCCAAAGAATCTTTTTTCTTAAAAAAAGAAGATTGCGGTTGTTTGAAAATAATATTTGTTGAGGGTTAGCAACACTACACTCTACACTCTGCTGTACGGCTAAAACCTTGAGCAAAATTTGCAAAATTTATTTTTTGTCATTGCTACTTTAACTCTCTGAAAAATGATACGCAGCAAAAGAAAAAAGGAAAGCTTCCACAATGTGTTTTGGAAAATTGAGCTAAAAATTTGCGCTTACAAACCGGAACAAACTTGCACAAACTTTTTTTCTTGTTTTTACAGCTTTTTTATTCAAAGTCATGGGTAAAAATGGTTTATAAAAAATGATGATGATGGTGAAAGTCAATAAACAAAACAAGGAAATGGAAAGTGAAATAATAAGCAATGAGTAGGATGAGAAAAAGAGAAAGAAAGAGAGAGAAAGAGAGAGAGAGAGAGAAATGTGTGCACTTGAAACAAGAAGACATTAACTGTTCTTGTGCGCAAAAATGGTTTGCTGCCTTCTTGGTCCCCCTCTTACACCAGCTTCGCGTCCTTTGCCATTGAGTAGAAGGTGGAGGTCTTTTTGGCGAGCAGCGACGACGGCGTGTCGTACTCGATCACCCGACCCTGGTCCAGCACCAGAATGCGATCGTAGTCGATGACGGTGTTGAGGCGGTGGGCAATGGTGACGATGGTGCAGTCGGCGAACTCGCCCGAATCGTCTCCTGAATCAGCCCGTCCGTCTCCATGTCCACGGCGGCCGTCGCCTCGTCCAGCACCAGAATCTTCGACTTTCGCAAGAGCGCCCGCGCCAGGCACACCAACTGCCGCTGGCCGACGGACAGATTCTCGCCGCCTTCGGTGATCTTGTACAGCAGCTGATTCTCCACCGACTGGACAAAGTCCTTCAGGTGGGCCAGCTCCAGCGACCGCCAGATCTCCTCGTCGGAGTACACCTCAAAAGGGTCGAGGTTCATGCGCAGTGAGCCGGTGAAGAGGACCGGATCCTGCGGAATGATGGTGATGCGACTGCGCAGGTCGTACAGGCCCAGCTGGCCGACGTCCACCTCGTCGATGACGATCTTCCCGCCCGAAGGCTCAATGATGCGGAAGAGGGCCAGCGTGAGGCTGGACTTGCCGGCGCCGGTTCGCCCCACGATGCCCACCTTCTCCTGCGAGCGGATGCTGAAGTTGACGTCCTTCACCACCAGTCAAGGCCAGGTCGGTAACGGGTGCTGTACTTCTCGAACTTGATCTCCCCCGCTTTGGGCCATTTTCCGGATGGGGGGCGTTTCTCCTCGCGGTAGTACGCCGCCTGAAAAGAAAGGAAAATATGGTCAGGCCTAAAGTTGTACACCTGAAAACACTCAAAAACCTACCTCTGACTCCACCTCAGAGTACTCAATCAACCGCTCAATGGAGACAATGTTCGTCTCCAGGTCGGTGGCCGCCCGCACGAACATGCCCAGCACTCCAGTGATGTTCAGCGAGTAGCTGATGGCCAGACCGGCCATGCCGGGCGTCACCGTGCCCCGGCTGAGCACCGCAAAGATGGCCGCCAGGAAGACGATGGTGTAGCCGAAGAACTCCAGTCGAATGGAGAGCCACCGAGAGGCGGTGATGCTGGCGTAGAAGCAGGTGTTGTTGTGGTCGATGCGGTTGTTCGAGTCGGCGATGAAGCGCTCCTGAACGCCGTACGCCCGAATGCTGCTCGCCCCGTTCACCGTCTCGGCAAAATGGTTGTAGATGGGCGACCGGGTGGTGGACTCAATGCGCTTCAGCTGTCGCGAGGAGGCGATGTACACCCGCTGGATGATGTAGTAGAGGATGATGATGGGGCGATGGCCGCCAGGATGATCGGCGCCTCCAGGCTGATCATGAGAAAAGCGACGATGGTGCGGAAGAACTGCATGATGCCCATGCGGAGGTTGAAAACCATCGAGGAGTCGGCGACGTCGACGTCCTTTGTGAAGCGGTTCAGTATTCGGCCGATAGGTGTCGTGTCTGGGCAGGGCAAAAATGGGAAAAATAGTAAAAATCGTTGCTAGAGACAAACACTTTTGTTAAAGAACACTTACCAAAAAAGGCCATCGGTGCAAACATGATGCAGGCGAGCATCTCATTGTGCAGCAGTTTAGAGGCTCGAATGCAGGCAATGTTCAAGACAATAGTGGAGAAAAGGCTGGCGACAATCTCTCCCGCTCCAAAGCCGGCGTAACCGCCCAAGCGCCAGTTTCGCAGATCAGTGTCGTTTGCCTTTACCGGATCGAGGCCGTCATTACTCCACGAGCTGAGCCACAGTGAGCTGAAGATCTGAAAGACATTGGAGACGACCATGCTGCCGATGATGAGCGCGGTGATTGCAGTGCCCACCGTCTGAAAGTACTTGATGTACACCTTCAGCTTCACTGAACCAGTCGCTGCAGACTCCTCGGTGATCAGCTTTCCGGCGCCCTTGCCCTTGCCCTTGCCGCCTACCTTCTCTTCTCCGGGGCCACCTTTCCTTTTAAGTTGTTGCTCCTTAGACATCTCTTTAGAAGCTTCCTTTGCACTGGAGGACTCTCGCCGTCGGCGAACACTAGTCTGGGACTGCTGTCGGGCAATTCCGCCCGCCGGTCGTCCCAAACTGCTGCGAACACTGTCCGACCGGGTGAGGCTGCCCTTGGAGCGCAACGACTCTGACCGCTCCAAAATGGGCTTCACCTTCTCCGCCAGACTCTTCATCAGCTCATTGTCCTCGCTGTCGTCGCCGCTGTTGTCCATGTTCTCCACCAGGTACTCGGCGAGGAACTCTGCAAAGTCGCCCTTCTCCTCGATCAGCTGGTCCATGGTGCCCCGTTCGCTGATGCCGCCGTCCTTCAGCACGATGATTCATCGCACTCGCTCAGCACTGAAATGCGGTGCGTCGCCAGGAGACGGGTCTTATTTCGCAGCAGGCCCTTATTGCCAATCACATCGGCGAACAGCTTCTTGCCGACGTGGGCATCCACGGCGCTGAGCGGATCGTCCAGCAGGTAGATCTGTGCGTCGGCGTACACGGCTCTAAAAAAGTAAGAAATAAAAAAGGTTTGGAGTTTTTAAAGCTTTCAATTTAAAAACAATTTCAGCAGTTTAAATTACCTCGCCAAGCTGATCCGCTGTTTCTGTCCACCACTGAGATTAATACCCCGCTCTCCAATCTCCGTCTGGTCTCCGTCAGCCAGAATGTTAATGTCCGGCTCCATGCAGCACGCCTTGATCACCTTCTTGTAGCGCTTTCATCGAAGGCATTCGTGAAGGTGACATTCTTTCGCAACGTCGCATTCTGCACCCACGCCTGCTGCGGCACGAAGGCGATTCGCCCGTCGACATTGACGCTCCCCCCGATCTTCTCCATGTCGCCGAGAACGCCGCTGAGGAGGGAGGACTTGCCCGAGCCGACCGAGCCGACCATCGCCACCAGCTTGCCGTGTGGCACCTCCAGGTTGATGTCCTTCAGGGAGGCAGTGCCGTTTCGGTGCCAGGTGAAGGTGCCATCCTTCACCCTGATGGCGCACTCCTGGTCGGGCATGTACCGAATGGCGTCCTCGTCCAGCTCCTCAGAGTTTAGGTAGTTGTTCAGTCGGCGAATCGATACTAGACACTGTGTTCAACAACAAAAAGGGGGCAACATTTGTTAATTAAATTCAAAAGTGTTTCGCTTTTTTGTCTAAAGCTCTTACCATTGCTCCCATAGACAGCAGCATCGGCAGCATGCCCATCGGCACGCGGATGATGTTGAAGAGCGACAGTGACACGAAGGCCTTGTTCGGATCGAGGACATTGCCGCTCAGCACGTAGAGGGCAAAGGTGAGCAGGCCGACCTGATAGAAAAAAATTATATAGTTACTAAATGGTTTTAAACTTGGGAAAAATGTTGGCAAGCCAAAAAGAAAGCTTACCAAAAAGGGCGCCGCCGAGAAGGCGAAGAACATGAAACCGCTGAGGTAGGCAATGTTGTACAGCTCCTTGCACTCGTAGTCTCGCAGCGACTGAATCTTATCCTTGAAGGAGTTTTCCCATGCATACAGCTTCAGCACTTTCATTCCATTGAGAATTTCGTTCATCAGCTTAGTGCGCTTGTCCTTCTCCTTCATCACCTTCATCTGGTTGTTGCGAATGCGGGCGCTGATCCAGCCGTTGAAGGGCAGGAGGATGAACATGAAGATCAGCCCGGCCATTGAGGCCCAGCCAACCTGCTGCCAGAGCAGGTAGATGGCAATGCCGAACTGCAGCGGAGCCGCCCAAATGGAGTTCGCCCAAAGGAGGAAATCAGTCAGCCGCTGCGAATCCACCGACATGATGTTCACAATCTCCCCAGTGGAGTAATTGCGGCGCCCGTAGGTGGACAGCCGCAAGCTCTTATTGTAGATCATGGAGATCATGCACGTGCGAATGCGCAGTATCAGTATGTTCATCCAGTAGTCGTGCTGGCTGTTGATGACCGACTCAAAGAGGGGGAAGACGAACATCATCGCCGCAAAGAGGAAGCCCCGCCAGGTCGGTTGCGACCCGCTGGTGTCCGACATGAAGGTCATCAGAAAGTCGAGAATGACTGGATTGCCGAAGGTGAGACAGCTTGCGACAAACTTGAGCATCGCAATGCCCAGCAGCTGCATCCAGTAGACCTTGATGATGACGATGGCGACGTTGATCTGCACCGACCTCTTCTCCGCCTCTGAGTGCTGGTAACCGCTGTACGCCTCCGTCTTCATCTTCTTGATGATTTTTCCGTGCGAATGGTGTCCAGTTTCTGCTCGAAGTTGTTCAGCACCTCCTTGCTGGTGTTCACTAGGTTCATCTGTACATGTCGTTCTCCGTCAGCGGCCGCCGGTAGCCCTTGAGGATCATCGGCGTGAACCACCAGAAGGTGATTCGGCTGAGGAAGCCGGACGTCTGGTGCGGGTCGAGCTTCTTATCCGGCGTGTACTCATTGAAGCAGCAGATGAGAAAGAGGCCAATTGAGAAGACAAAGCTCACCACTCGACTGACAAAGTACAGCGTGCTGAACTCGGGGTAGTAGGGACTCTGCAACAAAAAAAGAGAAGTTTTTGTATTAAAAATATGAAAATTTTTTTCAAAGTTTTGACTAGACTACTTACATCACTGAACAGTTTAAGCAGCATAGACCGGAAGGTGACAATACTGTACAGCATGTAGAGAAGAGTAAAAAGGAAAATGGGCCCAGATGAGTAGACTGCATTTCGGCGGTACAGGTTGACTATGTACGCAAGATATACCTGGTAATGCGGATGGTTCAACAAAGTTATTTTAACCGCTTTTATCAATGTAAAAAGTACCAAAAACTTACAAAAGTGATAATTTTGATGGCTGGCGATAGCCAGTGTACTGGATATACAGGAAAAAGATCATTCTTCTGAAGTACATTTGAGAGCAACTCAAGTACAGCCAAAATAACCAAACTAAATGAAATTGCCTAAAAATAGTTGTTTTTGTTAAAAAAATACTGATGAAAATGCTTTTCATAAAAGCAATATTTACCATTTTGACAATACTATAGACGGTCCATGGAATGGGCAGTTGAAGAACATTTTTAGTTTTTTCTATTATGGCATCATTTTTGCTATTAGATTTTCCTCTATTTCTTTTTGACTCCTTCCACATTACACTGATGACGTGTGGCCAACTGAGCAACCACAAAAATGCACATGGCGCCCAGACAAGGGAGGTCTCTTCAAAACAAAACGTGAAATCGGGATTTTTTGTCGCATTCCACGTCAAATCAAGGTCCTGGTTAAAAAATAATGTAATTAATTGTTAGTTAGTGCACAAATATGCAACTGAAACAAATAAATATTTACCCAATATTTGGAACCACAAAATCCATCCATTTTGGCAAGTTTGGTTAATTAATTAAGTTTTGTAATCACAGCAGTTGTTTTCTAAAATTGAATTCATGTATGTAGACTGAAAAATGTAGCAAACAACAATTTTATGTGTTAACTTGATGTCATTTGTTAGTTGTAATTGTTGTATTTTTAAAAAATGCTTGTTGTTACGAGACTAGTACTGTTGGATGTTGAAAAAATTGCTGTTTTAACAAACAATTGCTAATAAAAATGCCCTCAACTGAGCAACTTTTTACTTTTGCAAGAGTATAACAAAAATGGCTATCTGATTGCTCTGGAGGAGGTTTAAAATTGATTTGCCGTTAAGTGATAAGTAGATTAATTAGGCAAAAAGAGAAAATGCTGTTAAAGTAATAGTAGTATTAGTAGTAGTGGCAGCATCAGCAGAGATCAAAACTCTTGAGACTTGGAGCACTTCAAATAATTAGCAAACGAGGATTATTATCAAATCTTCTCAGTGTCGTAAGCGAAACGGCCATCGACAATTGGAGCTTCAAACTACTGCAATTCTAAAGTTTTTTTGCTGTTTGCTTTGCAAATAGACTATGGTAAAAACTTTCGATTAAGAACGTTTATCTGGGGTTTTAGGTGCTACAAAAGATGTAGTACTAATATGGGCTTGGTAATACTTTGCTCGTGACTGGGTTGTAATGCTGGCAGCAGATAGTTGACAATGAGAATGGTTTGTTGGTGGAAAGGGCAAGAGAGTGAAAAAATGTAAAATGGATGATGGAGCCCAGCTATGAATAGGGAACCATTGATGGTGGGGCACTTTCTTGCTCGCTCAATCACTAAACAACAAGAATGAGTTTTGTCGGTGTTCAATACCAGTCCTTGTGTTTATATAACATTGCTGCCTCTTTAAGTCGACCGGTGGTTGCACCATAATGTTTTTGGTATACTAGTAGGCGGGTATTGGCCGGTGGGGGAAAAAGGAGGAAACATTGTTGTAGTGGTTGCTGATGACCATCGGCGTTGCAGAGATGAAACCGCTGGCACCGTATGCCACTGATTGACTGATAAGATAAACTTGTCAGTTTTTTTGTTGTAACTTAGAGTGCAAATTTTTTGTTGTACACTGTGCTCAGTTCCATTTGGGTTAGTGGTAGGCTAATCTGTTGTGGCATTAAAATCTCTAAATCTGTTGACACCAAGGTAGCTATGGAAGTTGTTTGTCCTTTCCACTGGTTCAAATCACTTTTTTAAATTGCATTTTTTATCAGATGCGGCTCAAAGGTTGAGGCCACTGGTGTCGTATAAATAGACGCAAGGCTTATTGCATAGTTTGTATTAAGGAGTACAAACTAGTTTGCACTTAAAGTGCACAAATGTAGTGGCACAGGCTTTTATCAACAATAAAAATGTTATGTTTTGCTGATAAATCAAGCAGTTTTTTATTCTGAAAAATAATCGTTGCTAAACTCTTGGCTACTTTTAAATCACAATGCGCCTGCGTACCTAAAAAGTTTAATTAAAACTAGGCAGGCATGTGTTTAAAAATAAACTAATTTTTGTGTAAAAATTTCATTATTAATGATGTTTACAATTTAAATGCTGCTAAATTTTAAAGTTGATGCACGTGAGGCAACACCGGTAGTGTCATATGCAAACAAAAAAAGTTATATTTGCTTAGCAAAGAGTACACAAAAAGTACAACTGCCGTCAAATAAACAGAGAACTTCTGAATCATGTGAATCGTATGGAAAACGACAGTTAAAGCACACGGTTGCCGATGCAACAGTGTCCAACTTGATAAGCAATTGCAGATTAACTTTGATTGAGCCGCTATGATAGGCAATGTGTGCGCATTGTGCAGTGCATCAGGCACACAAGCGATGCCGCCCAAAACTTATCGACTAGTCAACCAGTAACAGTGATCGGATATTGGATATTGCAGGACAGCAGCTACAACGATTTGCGCAGTCGGAGTAAAAACGACATTGGGATTACGCAAATAATCATCTGGGCAAAAATAAATGAACAAGGAAACGGACATAAGTGCAAGTGAAGTACAAAAAATGCGGAAAATTTATTAAAACAACATTAATGATATCAATTGAAATCCAACATGTTAAAAAGCATTTTACAGCAATTAAACAACAATAAGCAAAATGGGTATGTTTTGAATTGCTAATTAGCTGATTAAATGTTGGCACTTTAACTCACTGTTTTATTGACCTTGAAACGCTCTAAGGTAAATCAATTTTGCACTGTACTTGGTTACATTTAAAAAAGCACTGGCTTTAGTCGTGTAACAGCGTCAACAACAGTGTTAACTAAAACAGTGTCAATTAACAGCACAAGGATGTACACAGTGGTGTTTGGAGATAATGACAACACTACAGTTGTATGAGTGACATCAACAGGTATACAGCTAAGTGCGTTTAAATGTTGGCAAAACCTTTTGATGTTTTACAGTTATAAAACGTTTTACTTTTTGCATAACAAAAATTGCTTCAAACTGCAGTTTTATTAAGGACCATCTTGATTACAGTGCAGCTAGTGCTGTTTGGTAGATGTTTATGAAAATGTACTTTAAATGTCACTTTTTAATTGTTAATGAAACAACAAAAGTCTAAATTAAGAAAATATTTTACAGTAGCACTTTAACTTTTAAATTGCAGAGTTAAAGTGTATCCATTTTTATTCACACTAATGCATTCCCACAGCAACATCAAAGTAAATGTAATGTCAAATTGATCAAAAATGTTTTGTCGTAACAAAATTAAAGTAGCGTTACATGACAAGTGCATTAGCCAAGCAAGCATGCATAACTAATGTAATAAAGGGCAATTCTGCAAGCTCTCAAAAAGTATGGGCTCCCAGTTTCTCTGTATCATAGAAAGAATAATAAGTTTCAGATTAACTGTCGACAGTGACACACCAGCCAGCCAACAAGCCAGCTAAGAGCACGCCGGTGAACTTTGACTCATTTGAAGATCGTTAATTACCACACCACAACCGACACGTGGTAATCACAACTAGTCATTTTCACACTTTGTGGGTGGTTGTTTGCCTGTGACTGTGAGTGATCACTAGTGAGTGATGGTGAATCAAGGTTTCGTTTCACTTTCTTTTCCCTCTTGGGTTCATTTACAGCTGCACGGGAGAAAAAGACGGTAGCAACGGCATCGGCGGCGGCGGCGGCGTCGCCACTTAGCAGTGGCTGTGCAAACAGACGCCGCCGCTGCAGCGACTGCAACCGTTGCCCGTGATAGCTCATTGCCGCTGCCGTGCACTGTGTGCATTGCCCCCAGCTGACAACTCTGCAACTGAAAACTGCAAACTGCCACAACACACAACACACATACACAGACAGACAGACAAGCTTGTCCCTGCGGATGATAGTTCTCTGGTAAGTGCGACCCACACACACAGAATTGTCCAAGAAAAGAGAGAGCCTCCACTCTCCCTAAGTCTACCCAAAACTTTGCTGAGCTGTTCTGGCCCACATCTTATCTTGGGCTCAATCTTAGCCCGTGGAAGAAAGTGAGAGAGAGAAGGAGAGAGAGTGTGTGCCTTGCTTTCCTTTCTTTTGGCAGCTGCTGTCATCGACTAGGCAGGAGCATGGCTCCTTTGCCTTTGCCTTTGCCTTCGCTTTTGCTTTCCTTTCCTTTCTTCCGCCTACTTTAAAAACTGTTCTTCCTTACCCTGCTGTTAATACCCTGAAACATTCTGTGAACCCATCTCTCTCTCCTTCTTTTGCATTGGTTGTCTTTTTCTCCTCTTCTGTTTATTGTAGCATCTCTTTTCTCTATCTTTCTCTTTCTCTTTCTTTCTTTCTTCTGACAGTTTTACTAAAGTTTTCACCTTTTATTCGGCGACATCTTTTACTCATGTCGTTTTTTATTTTTTATTACTTTTCATTTACCTAACCTTTGCACGTTGTGTGTCATTACGTATCATTTTTTCTCTTTACTTTTTGTTGTGTTTTGTATTTGACTACTTCTTCTGTTATACATATTTTCTACTGTGTGTTTTATTTCCCGTGTTATTTATCATACACATTTTCTAGTCATTTTCAACTTTATTTTCTACTTTAAAGGTAAAGTTTCTAGAGTTGACTAGTTCAATTATGCAATATTTAAACTTTCATCTTTTAAATAACTTTGAATATTATAATGGCTTCTGCACAGTTTTAATTTAAAACTGTGCATGCATTTTTATCATTCACTATCAATCACGTTTCCTGCCGCTGCTTTAACCCTCTCCCCTCTTTTCTCTTCTGTTTTTAATGTTTTTTGTCAACTAATTTCATTAAAATGCTGCTGTTGTTCAGCCACTCTTGATTGTTTGCCAGCAAAATTTTTTGCTTAAATCCCCTGATTCCCGATTTGCCCACTCAAGCCTACACAAACACAATCACACTCACTTTAGTCAAAATTCACTAGACGGAATGATTGGCTGTCTTCTGCAGTCAACCCGTATTCACTGTTTTTTATCAGCAACTTTAACTTTTTGTCCTTTCACTAGATCTCATGCTTCTGTTTTGGCTGGTTTCAACGTTCAACAACGTCCCATTCAACTTTAAACTACCAACGGCCAGTCAATTTGAAACACATATCGTTTTTTTCCTTTATTCTCGTTTTTACATTCTGGACGCTACCATCATCACACGATTCTTTAAGGTAAATGTTCTTTGTTTTTTTTGTATTGTTATAATGTAGAATTTTGTGTTAGTTTTTGTTCCGCCTATTGATTATTGTTGCAAAAAATAGATTTGTTGTTAATGCTCAATTGCACAAACGGTCAGTTAGTCACAACTATCGTTTTGTTTATTTTAAATGTTTTTTTGTGAAATTGTTTGACTGTTTCATTTTTGTGATTCAGAATACAATGATTTAAAAAAATTGTTATACGTTTGCTTGTAACTGATGCATTTTAAATTTTTTGTTTTCAAAAACAACATTTTGTTGTAAATAAATTCTTTTTAATAATGTTTAAATTAAGCAAACAACTAAAAAATGTTTTAAATTAATTAAATTGAGTTTAAACTGTGCAAAACTTAATTTTTTGTTTTAAAAATTACATTTAATAAAACACATTGTTTAAAAAAATTTAAAAAGTATTAAATTATAAAGTTTTTGTTAAACATTTTTGTTTAGTTAATAATAGAATTCATTATTTTAATTTTTTTTACTTGTTAAAAAATTTTTATAGATTACACTAAAAAGACATTTTTGAAGAACAAAGTTAACTAACCTTGTGCAATTCAAATTAGTTCATTTAATTATTTTCTCAAAATAAATGTAAAAAATTTTGACAAAACTAAAAAAGTTTAACTTTTTCTAATTAGTCGAATGTCTGTTATGTGCATGACGGGTAGAACTTTTAAAATACAAAAAACTAAAAAATATATTTTGATAATAACACACACAGATTAATTTTAAATAAATTTAATTTGTTTAGTGCAGTTACTTTAGCTAATTTAAATGATTTCAATTGGATTTTTTAAAAACATTGTTTTTATAGTTTAAAAATGGTTTTGTTTTTATATAATTGTATGAAACGTTTTAAACTTACGTTTTTGCGTCAAAACATTTTAAAAAATATACTTAATCAAATAAAACTTTTTTAAACAGAATGGGCCAAACGTTTTCTGAGCCTGTGACGGAAAAAGAATCTACTACTGAAAAAAATGACGTTTTTCTTGTGTCCTCTTCATCAATTCAAGGGTGGCGCATTAGTAAGTGTTTTGCAAAATATGTTTTTACTACATTTCACATTGTTTTCTAACTGTATACTTTTGTCACTAGGCATGGAAGATGCCCACACCATACTCCTCCAAATGCCTGATGACCAAAATGCGGCATTTTTCGCCGTTTTTGACGGTCACGGCGGTGCTAAAGTAGCGAACTATGCGGCGGAGAACCTGTACAAAGGCATCTGCAGCAACCAACTGTACGTCGATGGACAGATTGAAGAGGCCCTGAAGACGGTTTTTGTAGAGTTTGATGAGATGATGTTCAATGATGAGAAGATGCGCGACGAGCTGGCCGGCTCGACGGCCGTCTCGGTGCTAGTCAAGGACTCGCTTATCTACTGTGTAAGTTTAGTATAGCAAGAGCAATCAAACAATGGCCAGTTCAAATAACTAATCAACTTTTTTGTCTTTCTTCTTTCTTGCCAGGCCAACATCGGCGACTCGCGGGCGGTAGCCTCCTTTGCCGGCCACGTGGACGCCCTTTCGCTGGACCACAAACCGACCTGTCCGGATGAGATGCGCCGGATCGTGTCGGCGGGCGGGTGGGTGCAGTTTAACCGAGTCAACGGCAATCTCGCCCTGTCGCGCGCCTTCGGCGACTTTGTCTTCAAGCGCAATGAGAAGCGGTCGGCGACGGAGCAGATCGTCATCGCCTACCCGGACGTCCAGTCGCGCCCCCTCACCGACGACCTGGAGTTCATTGTGCTGGCCTGCGACGGCGTCTGGGACGTGATGACCAACGAGGAGGTGGTGGAGTTCGTCCGCCGGCGGCTGCTCTACCGCCTGGAGCCGGTGCTCATCTGCGAGGAGCTAATTACCCGCTGTCTGGCACCGGACTGTCAGATGGGCAGCGGCATTGGCTGCGACAATATGACCGTCATACTCATCTGCTACCTCAACGGCGCCACTTTTGAGGAGTTCTGCGACCGCGTGGAGGAGGCCAATCCAAAGCCGGTTACCAAGCAAAGTAGAAAAGGTATCTGATCTGGTCTTTTTGACGCAGAAAGTAAAGGGTTCTAATTTTAATGATGTAACTTTTCTGTTGTGCAGACGTCGGCAACTCTCCTGGTACTACTACTACTAAACGGTACTACAACGACGACGACCAATTGGCCACTAAGGAAACCGGTGCTACTACAGTGGACGACGGCTGCTCGCCGGGAAGACTGGGGCTGACGGCCAGCAATAACAACAACGACGACGACGACGGTGGCGAGGAGGAGGCGGACCACGACTCGGACGGATTCTCCTCTGACACCTCGTCTGCCTGCTCCTTTGAAGATATAGCTACGTTTCAAAGTCAGGTGCCCTCGGGTAGTGCCACACAAGTTCCGTCAGCCGCCGCCCTCAAAAGCTCAACTTTATCAACGATGGCGACAGCAGCGGCTTCTGCAGCTTCAACGTCCAAAACGGCAAAGTGCTCTACTGGTGAATCTATTGTCAAAGATGGTGCTACTGCAACAGCAACATCAGCAACAGCAACCTCCTCCTCTTTTACATCTTCTGGAAAGCAGGCTAAAACGGCCGTCAAAGTGGGCGTCGCCTCTGCCTCCACTACCACTGATGATCTACTGGCCGACACTGGGCTGTACTACCTCAGTCAACAGGGGCCACACCGCAGTCCATCACCTTCCACGTCAGCATTGATGCAACATGGCTATGGTAGTTCAGCGGCGGCCATTCCCTCAACCAGTGGACTGGGCGCTTCTTCCGCCAAGTCAAAGAACACTTCCGCCAGTCCGTGTATTATTAGCCAAGACCAGTCATCAGAGGATTAAAGAACATTTAATTTTTTCAGTTTTCATTGTGCTGCAAAATGACGCCAGTTCTGTTGAAGTGTGCAATGCACACTTAAATGCACACAATGTAAAAGAGGAGACACTTAATAGTGAGATTTTAAGCACACAAACTCTTTAATTTGTCCCGGTCCTACTGTTTGTTTATTGTTTGCCCAAAAATTCACCAAAAAACACACCCATTTTAATTGAACTTACACGGAAAAAAGTCACAAAACACAGACAACATTTTTTAAATACTTGTATTTAAACTGACCAGAAGTTTATACAACTCAGTTTCTTGTCATTTGTTAATTTTTGTACTTGTGCTTACATTTACTTGTCCAAAATGTACTAAAATCATTTTTTAACTGTTACTTAAATACAGAAACGTACTTAAAAAACCTTAAAACAAACTTTTAGTTTTTAACTTTTACAATTTTGTAGTGTTTCAGTTTCTATTATTAATTTTTTACAATATTTTAATTTTACGCCAAACTAAACAGTTAACATTGCATTGTTTTATTAATTTTAGCAAAATATATAGTTGATATTTTTCTCCAGTAACATGAAAACGTTTTTACTCATAAATCTTTGGCCAAAGACACCAGTTTGCTTTTATTACACCTATATTTTATTTATATCTTTTGTTTACAATTTAGCAAAAAAAACTCAACATAGCATTGTGTATAATCCCAATGTTTTACTCAGAAATAGTCTACATTACAGTTTAGATTTCATTCCTTTGCCACCCAGAGCCTTCTTAGCCAGCTTGACCACCTCCAGCGCCGAGCCCCAGCACAGCGTCACCCCCGACCCGCCGTGTCCGTAGTTGTGAATCACTTTCCGGTTGCGGGCGTCCGCCTCAATTCTCAACGAGGGCCGATAGGGACGCAGCCCCACAAAGTCGCCAATCTTCTCCGCCGCCAGCAGCGAGGGCACCACCTGGGCGCAGTCGCGCAGAATGCGCTCCGCCGTGGCCGGATCGGGGCTGAGGTTGTAGTTGGCCAGCTCCTTCGTGCCGCCCAGAATGACGCAGTCTCGGTTGGGCAGAATGTAGGAGGGGCCGGCCATGACGGCGTGACGGATCCAGGGCGCCCGGACGCGCACCACCTGACCTCTGACCGCCTCAACGCTCAGGTCCTGGACGTCGGCGAGGTAGCGCGCTCCCAGTCCGCTGCAGTTCACCACCAGATCATGGTCGCCCGTCATTGACCTAAAGCAGTGATTTTTCGCGTCACCAGTCGACCCCCGGCGCCCTCAAATTTGCCCATGAGAAAGGGCAACAACAGCGTCGGCTCGGCGATGTACGTCGTGGCCACCACTCCGGACCGGTATCCGGGAAACATCTTCGCCACCTCAGCGCCCTCCATTGGCCGCACGTCGTACAGTTCGGCAGGCTGGGCACTGCCATGGTCGCCTCCTTGCTCAGGTCGTACATGGTCAGCAGGGAGAGACCAAACTTTGCCGCTCTCTGGATTGCGAATCACCGCTCGTAGAACTGTACAGTGTCGGCGAGTGTCCGCTTCAGCAGACAGGTGGCGTCTGCTCGCCAACGGCGTACGGATAGATGAAGCCGGCGCTCACGTCACCCGTTGTTTGGGGGCTCCATTTCTCAGAGAAAATGGTCACCTCGGCTGTGGGAAACTCCTGCTGAAGGGCTAGGGCTGAGCAAACGCCAATGACGCCGCCGCCGACGACGGCCACCTTCAACTTCTGCTGACTAGCTAAATTCGGTGCAGCAGTGTACGAAACAGGGGCCATTTTGTGTGTGTAAAAACCAGTTTCCCAAAAACCAAAAAAGTTTAAAAAATTGACAAAAAACTAGAAACGAAAAATGGTAAATAACAACTGAACGGAGAAAATAGCAACAGCAAGCTTATTGGCCAGTTGACATAAGCTGTTAGGAGAAGGGACAATCGCTTATCGTGCTGAACGTATGCTTGCAGCAAAATCAGTTGATCGTTGAGACTGCACCGAAAAGCAGCCGTAAAAGGCACTTGAAGAAGGGAGAAATAGTCATGATATCATTCGAATAAAAAATCAATGATTGGTGAGTTTAAATGATAAAAATGCTATCGTTTTTCATTGTAACAAAAAATATTTTTGCATTGTAAAAAAGTTAATATTAGTTTTAAAAAATTTTAAAATTGCAAACTTAATTTACAAATTCAAAAATTGCTTGTAATATATTTTTTAATTACGTTTTACTTAAGTATAACAAATATTTAAAAGCAGTGCTACTAATTTAGTTATTCAAACAAAGTTATTTTGTTTGTTTTTATTACTTTTCAAAATTTTTTTAATGAATAATTATCCAGATATCTTTTTTAGTTTAAACATGTTCAACTCATTAATTTTTTATAAAAATAATATAATAAAAGTTTGAGATAAACAAATGTTTGTAATAAAGAATCGGTTTATCTACAAATGGTACACTTAACATGCATATTTTACACGTATATTTTCGTGTAATGCAATAACAATGTTTCTTTAAAGGTTAAAAGTTGATTAACTGCATCTGCAAAAACTGAAATTTTGCTGAACAAGTTGTACCTAAAGCTTTGCAAAACATTAGTGTGTTTCTAGCTGTTGTCCCAACATGTCGATCATATTTCGACTTGTGTTGCTTTGCATAGCAGTAGCAATATGGACTGCTTCTTTAAACAATTGGCTACCTCTCGTTAAAGCAGCCAAAACCACTAATGGCATTGAAACCAGCTATGCTTCATCACTTTTTCGCTCTCAGCACTTTCTTGATAATGTTCTAGTTTTAGCTCGTCTTGAAGATGTTCCTAGACTTCACTTTTGTTTGACTGCCTGCATGAATACAAAACCTAACTGCAAAGCGTTTAACTACGGAGCAAACGGAACATGCATTTTGCTTGGTGAATCGCTTTGCACTAATGAAACATATGAACTGACTGAACATGAAGATTTTAACTATTACGACTTAATGGCCAGCCCAGAATCGGAGGTATACAGTTTTTTACAAAATTTAGTTTATTTAAACTTTGCATTTATCTGTTAAACAATAGAAAAAGTATCTTTTTGACAACTACTGTCAAACATTTGGCAAATGCTCTGGCTCCTGTTACCCTCGAAAACGTTAGTAGAATCGTCTTAGTAACCCTAAACAACTCTAATAAACATAAAAATGCAGCTTTTTTTGTTGAGCAGAACATGACCCGCTGGGAAGCGTACGAGTACTGCAATGCAATGGGAAGAAAGCTGGCACAACCTCGTAACCAAGCAGAAAACACCTTCTACGGTGCATATGGCCGCGACTTCTACCGACGAATCCTCGATGTGAACATCGTCGGCAATAAGACGAACAAACAGTTTGTGGAAAAGCAAATCAAAGACACTAAAGTGAGTAACTATTGTTATTGCACATTCCACACAGTTTTGGTGGCAAACAAATTTTAAATTATTGTAATTGATCAGTTTTGGATCGGCATCAGCGACGATGAGCTGGAGGGATTCTGGCAGTACGACGACGGCAGCCCGGTCTCAGACCAGTTTCTCCGCGTGGGCTGTTGCCCAGCCAGATAACGGCGGAAACGGACTGGGCGCTAAACCGGAAAATTGCGGAGTCATCGAGCTGAGAGAGTACAACTGGAATGATGTCGAGTGCGAGGAGAAACTGCACTTCTTCTGCGCCTAAAGTTTACACTTCAATGAGATGTGTCTTTTTTCTTTAAAACTAAAATGCGACAGCAACCGTAGCGTTGGCGTGTAGGGTAGGGTTAAGCGTCGTGTTCAACTGTTTGTCTTTAATTAACTTTTTGACTGCGTTGTATGAAAACGTTGAAATTTAATTTGCAGTTTCCAGTGGCTTCCAAAGAGCACACACATCAAACGGGAGACCAGTCAAGCGGAAACGTTCACTTAGAGGTGCAAATCAATTTGATCTTGCACCCGTAATTGCTTGTCAATCACTCGTTTTTTCTTCCTTTGCATTATGCATTTGCCTTGGTAGTAACATTTGATTATTTGCACATTGCTCTCCTAGGAGAATACGACTACATTTGTCAAATAAAATAAAATAAAATTGCAACAGCAAACTGTAAATTTGCGTTTGTTACTTAATTTGCAAAGGGAAAACTGTGGATGATACATGCAGATGATGTTTGTTCACCGGGCACCTCTTGTCAACGTTCTGTTACAACGTTATTGTCATAATTAGTACTGCTCAATTTATTAATGTAACTTTATTATTTTGAAAAAATGTTATTGTGAATCGAAGTTTAGAAAACGATTGGTTACATATTTTAATTGTTTAAATTAATTTATTTTTTATAACGAGGTTTGTTTAAACTAACTTTTTGTTTTATATTATTAATAATAATTACTCAAATGATCAATCATTTATTAGATATTTAACTTCAATTATAGAGAAAATGTTTAAAAGCCTAGTAATGTAACTGTTCGAATATTAAAATGACTGATACTAAACTAGATACTATCTTGTTTTTAACTTTCAATCTAGCAACTGAAACTGTTTTGAACTTTATAATGTCCCAATAAAGTCATTCAATCATTTGCTATCGCCGAAATTGATAATCATTTCAAACAAAATTTTTTTATAACGATCATACTCAAAAGAAGTCACTGTATTCAGTCTTTTATGATTTGCAAAACGCCGACGTTGATAAAACGTACTGGCCTAGTCTAGATTAAACGGCGGCAAACGTATTTCAAAAACCATAAGAATGAAATGATTTAGTTTTTAACAAGCTTGCATATTTAGCAATTTTTGACCAATCAAAATCTAACTAACATTTAAAAAAGGAGTATCAAAAAAGCAATAAAATGCTATTGACCTTTAAACTAGTTCAGTAGTTTACTTACTGTTCACACAGACACAAACAGTGAAAAGTACACCGTTTTGTAACCAGTTCACCATTTCTCATCTTTCAGTGTCTTTTCTATATCTGCTTTTGGGGTTCTCACCCTCTTTCTCTTAACACTAACAAGTAGTGAACTTTTTTGCTTGCTTTTGGGTTATCAATTTATCAGCCGCCAAATGACTTCTATCAGCCTATCTGTCAAGTGGTGATTTGTTGTTTTTCAGTTCACTTTATCTTTTACTTTAGTCTTTTTAATAATTAACTGTATTTTAGTGGCCTGGCCGTAAGTGCGCGATGCTTTGTTGTAAAATGAATTACAGTTTCATTTTTGTTAAACCCTAGTTTAAGCACTGAAACTTGGTAAAAAATTTCATTTTTTTGTTGATGCTTAATCGTTTTACACTGTTTGTAAGATAAAAATAAAAGGTAAAAAAGACAATTTCATTTGCAGCTGCGGTTTTTTGTTGACAGCTACCGCCGGCCCACTTTTTATCAACTCGTGATTGCCTTTGAATAAGTTCGAAAAGAAAACGGATACCCAACTGTAACGTTGATAGTACGGTGCAGTGCTCTACTTGAGACACCCATCACTTCAGGACTGTAACTGAAGCCGGAAAAGCACAGAAGAAAGAAAACAAAATCACAACGTTGCCTGCCTAGTGGTGACAACGCTGGCAAAAAGCAACTTTAAAAAAGTTTTTATTTTACATAAAAAGCAGATCAGTTTCAGTTTTTTAAACCGCTAAGCAGATTTTACTTTTTTTTAGTTTTTTGCAAACCATTTCAAATGTTTTTTATTTAGCTGTCATACTTTCAAACTAGACGCTCATCAACGCTTTCATCCACTATAACATCATCATAAAAGCATGCAGTTTGAAGATATTCTTGCTCAAATCGGCGACGAGGGCCCCTTTCAGATATGGCTAATGGCGTTGCTCCTCCTGCCCACCTCGCTCTTCAACCCCTTCTACGACTCGATCATTCTGATGGCCACGCCAGATCACTGGTGCCGCGTCTCCGACCTGGAGAAGCTGCCCCAGTCTGTGCAGCAGCAGCTGATCAGGCCGGCGAACAGCAGCGGCAAGGACGCCACCTGCTTCCGCTACGACATCAACTACCAGTCCATTCGATCGATGACCGACCTGCAGAGCTACCTAGTCAGCTCCACCAACTACTCGACGCTGGGCGAGGTGCCGGTGGTGCGCTGCTCCGACGGTTACCTCTACGACCAGTCGCTCTACTCGGAGACGCCCATCTCATGGGTAGGTGTTGACTCTATTGCAAAATTTTTGCTAATTTTTTTTGCCTTTTTACTTAAATTTCAAAGTACAATTTTGTTTGTGATCATGACTACTACGCCAACAACATTCTCTCACTGTCGCTAATTGGCCTGGCCGTCCTGACGCCTATCATTTCAAATCTTTCTGATCGGTAACTGACTGAGGAGATGATGTTTAAAACTATCTTCTGAATTGCATTAAACTTAAACAATATTTTCCTTAACTTTTAGAATTGGCCGCAGAAAAACCTTGCTCCTTACTTTTACTTTGGCCGTCCTGTGCTGCGCCAATCCGTTAGTGTTTAAAAATTTGCCCAGTTTTATCATTGTTCGTTTTATCGCCGGTGGCGTCATTAACGTCTACTATCAGCTGCCTTTTGTGATGAGTATGCTTTTCATAATGTGTCTAAGTTGTAGCTACAAAATGTTTTATTTTAATTTCTCAATTAGCGCAAGAACTAGTTAGTCAGCGATATCGAACTCGATCCAGTTGTCTTGTCGGCCATCTTTTACTCACTGGGAAGCTGTTTGATGCCGGTGATTGCCAAACTAACTGGCGACTGGTGGTACTTTACACTAGTGCAGTTCTTTCTGACTGTACCTTACTGTTTATCATACAAGTAAGAGTTAAAAAATGCAAAAACAGTTTTGAATACAAAATTGTTTTTCGCCTTTTAGATGGCTGCCCGAGTCTCCCTTCTGGCTTATCTCCAAAAGACGCTACGCCGAGGCGTACAAAGAACTGGAGCGCATCGCCAAGATAAACGGCCGCCCAGTGCCGCCCACGCTGATGAGCGACATTCAGTCACTGGAGGACAAAAGCATCGAGGATGGCGTGGACGGCAAAGACAAAGAAAGCAACAGCAACCACAAGGACAACTTCACAGAGCTCTTTTTCCTGAAGGGCCTCCGCGGCAAAACGGTGATCATCACCTTTGTCTTCATCGCCTGTCTGATCGGCTACGGCGGCATCGCCTACAACACCATCAACCTGGAGGCCACTTCGCAGCTGTACAACTTCCTCATCCTCTCCATGGTGGACATTCCCGCCCTCATTCTCTTCTGGTACCTGCTGGACACTCGCCTCGGCCGTCGCTGGACGGACGTTTTCGGCCTGGCGCTGTGCGGCTTCGCCCTCATAGCGCCCTCCTTTGCGCCCGATCGGAACAGCGAAACGGTGCTCACCGTCTGCACGGTGATCGGCAAGTTTGGCATCGCCGGCGTGTACATGGTCGTCTACCAGCACGCCTCAGAGCTCTTTCCCACCACACTGAGAAACCAAGGCATCGGCCTCTGTGCCACCATCTCTTCACTGGTCGGAATTAGCGTTCCTCAGCTGGTGTACATGGTAAGTTAACAGATTAGTTCACACAGTTATCAATTTACGTCATTGCTAAAATCGACTTTTTTTAAAAAAACTCAGGCCAAATTCGGTGCCTGGATCCCGCTGGCCATCATCGGCTCCATCTGCCTGTTTGCCGCCTTTCTGGCCAGTTTCCTCCCTGAAACGCTCAACGAGTACCTGCCCCAACGCGCCTCTGATTCGGCGGTGTTCGGCCAGGGCCGACCTTACTTCAGCCTGGCCACAATGACTAAGGAGTCGGAGAAGAAGTCGGAGAAGCCATCATCAATTCCGGTCATTAAAATTGAGCTTGACGCTGTTTCTACCAACAACAACAATAATAACATTGTGGAAAACAATGGCAAACTGGAAGCAGCTAACAAATAGTAGATTTATAATTTCAAGTTTATTCAATTTTTATTTTTATAATATTTTTTATTGTTATAAACTATTGTTTTGCTTTAATAATTTTAAACCAATTTTATACACATTTTTTATTTTGTTTGTTACATTTTTAATTTGTAAAACTTGACTTTAAAAATAGCTTTTGATTGGAACAACTTTTTTATTTTTGTTTTAAAATTACAATCATTTTACTGAACAGTGTTTTTGATTTCATCTAAAAACTTGACTAAACGAGTGTACGCTTTAACGGCATAGGTGATTATTTCCTGTCGTTTTGCCTGGTCAGTGGTGGTTTTCAGTTGAGCCAAAGTAGTTTCCTGTGCATTAAAACGTAATGTGTAAGTTAGTTTGTGAGTTATAATGATTTTACTGGCGACTTACATGCAGCTTTTCAACTCCGCTTTCAAGAATAGTAGCAAAGTTTTGAATGTAGTCACTGGCCAGGTATTTTTTGGCATCAGCTAAAGCTTTCTTTGCTTCAGCCAACTTTTCATTAAACTCTTTCAGCTCATTTGGCAGAGGATCGGCAATTGCTATAAACAAATTAATTTGAGTTGCTTTGTTAATACAAAAAAATGTGTTTACTTACCCAAAACAAAGCACACAGCAAAAGCAACCGCAAGCACGTATCCCTTCATTTTATAAACTGTTAAGTTACAAACTTGATTCAAGTTTTAGTTATAAAATAAAAAAGAAAAGCAATACACACATTTGCACAAACTAAAATGTTCTTTTATATGCTAATCAAATCAAGTTTTAATCATGTCTTCTCTAGTAACTTAGACATTCAAATATTTTGGGTGCAAACCTATGTACAGTTTAAATTGTTTGGTTGTCATCTAGAAAACAACATTTAAAATGTGTTTTTATAATCAAGTTAACCTTTGGCAAAGACTTAAAAGTGTTGTTTGGCACTGTCAAAAAGTGTACGTTTGTCATTATTTTATCAACTGCAAACAATTTGTTTTTTAAAGTTTGTTTGTTCAAGGTATTATTTAAAGATGTTTGTGATTTAAATACTTTAGTATTAACGCTATTGTCTGAAAAACAAAAAGGCTACAAACTTCACACTAATTTTATTCATAACCAGTGTAAAACATGTTTACTAATTGAATATTCTTTTTTACATTAATTTTTGCACATGATATTTATTGTTTAAGATACATATTCAAAACCCATGTCAACAGTCTGTTAAACTGCTATTTGACAAAAAGATTAAAAAGTCTTTTGTGGGGTACCATTTTAATAAAGCACACCATTACTGGACGATTATGAAGTTGGCCGCCTTGCACTGCTGTAGATTGACTTGACAAAGTTTAAATGATGACTTTGAAAAGGAAAAGCACTCGTCGGCACTTATCTTTGCAAAACTTTAATTCTTTCAGGTGTTAATTTGCATTTAAAATCTGTTTTTCCGTCTGTGCAACAGAAACGGCAACAGCAGCAGACAAAACCAGCCAACTAGCAGTCAAAAGTCGCACAGGACGGCGCAAACCTACTAATTGTTTGCTGGTGTCTAAATTGATGCCTTCTCATTTACTGGAAACACCAAACACTCACCACCTTACAAAATGTACCACTCTCACTGCCCTGTTTGCCAACCTTTAAATGCCACCATCTGCCTGTGTGAGCTTAGAAGTAAACGTTCTGACAATCCTCAAAGTCCATTCATCTAAATTACCAGTCTCTCTCTCTCTCTCTCTCTCTCTCTCTCTCTGTGGCCAATGATGACGGCTTTGCTCTCTCTGTCTCAGTTTGTAAGTGTCATCAATTAGCAATTAGGCACACTGTTTTGTGATGACGTGTGTGTGTGTGTGTCTGAGCCGTCTTCTGTTGAGCGATTCACTCGGTTTGTCTGTTAGTGTGAGTTTTCAGCCAAGACCGTTTAACGTGGTGGTGGTGGTGCAGCACTGGCTCATCACCACTCGCTCATGATCCTCTTCATCCTCGCCGTATCCCTGTCTCACTCTTCTGTCTCACCTACCTGGCAATTAGCACCTTAGCACCTTGCTAGCTGCCAACACCAATCTTAATAATCATTACTGAAAAATATGCTAAGTTGAAGTTTAAGTAAAGTATCTATTGCAGTTGTTGTTGCTGTTGCTGCTGCTGCTGCCTGGCACATTTGTTGACCACCACTGCTTTATTAACGCTTAGTGTGGATCATCATCAGCAGTCAGTAAATGTATTCTGATTTTTTAAGCGTTACAAGCATAGTTAGGTTAAAGTTGGTACTTTAAAAGCTATTAAATTTTGCCTTAACAAATGAAAATTTGGATAATATTTGAAATGTTAGTATTGTTCCATTGACTATGTGTTATCAGTTTATAAATTTAAAGTTTTAATATATTTTGATTAGCATTTTAAATTTTATTAGTCATTCTTTATGTAGTTTAAAATTAAATTACTGTTTTTAATCAGCAACCAAATCTTAACTTAATACAATACAAATTCATGTTTTTTATGTTTTGTTTTGAACATACATGATAGTTTTTAATAAGTTAAGTTGGGCAAAAATAAAAAACATTGAATTTATTTGTACAACAAGTCAACTGGTAATTATAGTGTCATTTGACAATGTTCACAGTTCTACGCTTTGGCGGCATCTTATAGACGGAAACTGCCCCGTCACCTAAAAAAGAGCAACATACATTAAAGGTACTCAAAGCAAAACTGCTAAAAAAAGGGCAATTATCATCATTGAGGTGAGACTCACACACACAAAGACACAACCGTCATTACATGCTTTCTGTGTTGAGCAATTAGTCGGGTGAGTTTTCAAAAAAAGAAAACTTTTATTGAGTCTATTTTTTAGCATTTAAACGCTTGCAAGGCATCAAATGTCGGCGCAACGAGCTTTATCACAGAGAGGCAGCAAAAAAAGAAGGAGGAGGGCAGAATTAGTGAGTTGCGTGCGACTGGCAAATTATCGACTAGACGCCGTCATCACTGATCAAGAATCGATTATCGAGCAAGATCATCATCACATGTTTAGTGCAGTGTGATGCAGCTTGCTGCAAATCAATTAGCAGGCCAAATGAGATGCAGTTTGCTTTCTGCCAGTCTGAATGTCGTTCAATTGGTTTGTGAGTTTCTTCCAATGCATCGCCTATCGATTACAATTGCAAATTGAATTATTTTGCCGTGACTAGCGCCGATTGAAAGGCAGTTGAGAGGGGCAACAAAGGCAACAGCATTGAGCAACGACAGTTACAACCACTTTTTAGCTTTTTACACACTACTAAACCTCAAGAACGCTGTTCTAGTGTTAAATTGAACCTTTGAATGAGACAGACAACGTGTGCAACTTTTTGAGGTTGTCAGTGTGAGTGCCACGCCATTTTCGTGTTTACCCAGATCAACTGACTTATTAGTTTCATTTTTCTTTTTTCAATAATCAGTGAAGTCACTTTTGCTGAACATTTAGTCTGGCATCTGTTTTTTCGAACGCCAATTGACTTGCCATTTGCACATTTGTAACTGTGCCTCTTTTCATTTTTTCTTTCTTACTTACTTGTGATTGTTTGTGATTGTGCCGCCCTTTCACACCTTGACTGCAAAGTCTTATGAAAGCAGTTGTTGTTTTTACTTGTCAACTACAGTCGGCTCTTCTAGAGAAACTCTATAATTTCAGTTGTTTTTCAAATTGACTAAACTTTGCTCACGCCTTAAGCAAAAAAAGATTAATAATTAATAATTAATAACAGAATAATTTGTAGTTAAAACAAATTTTGTTTTAGATTTTTGTAAATTTTAACCAAATCAACAAAATAAATCATTTAAAACAATCTGTTTATAAAAAACTGTTTTAAAACATAATTTGTTTGTAATTTTTAAATAATAGCTGTGGGGCTCACAAATCAAAGTCAAAGTTGGTTTGATTAATGCTCCACCGGACCAGTCATTTGATTGAAGCGTACCCACGTATTTGAAAAGAGGTGGCCCTCATTGACCAATTATCGGCCAATTAGCAACACTTAGGCGTTTTTGCAACGCGTGAACAAGCCAATTTGTGACCTACGACGAACAACGGCGGCGGCAAAGGCACAGGCAAAAACATGGGTCGGCAAACATTGACAACTGTTCTCTCTCTCTCTCTCTCTCTCTCTCTCTCTCCTCTCTCTCTTCTTTCTTTGTTCTGCTTTAGTCTAACCAGCTGCTTCTCAGCGTGATTGACAGGCACACAAAACGGTGGGCGCGACCAAAAAGAGGAGTTGACCGTTGAGTGAAAGACTGTCAAAGTTGATGGGCTCATTGACGTGTGCCGACGAGGCCTCGCACAGCGCAGTACACTACAGCTGACAGGTGATGACTGCTAACGTGCACAAATTGACACTTTGCCACACTTTCACACCATGTTGCTCTTAAATGATTCAGTTTGGGTGAGCACAGTAATCGGTGATCACGGTGATCCTTCAGTTCACACCGACCACTGACCAACCACATTGCATCAGATTACTTAATTTATTGTCCACATTACTTTTAAGATTATTAACAAATAAATTGCCAGTTTTGTACATGATAGGTTATAAAATAACTGCTTTAAATACTGTTTATGACGAGGTAAAAATAATAATAAAGTTTGCATTTAAAAGATCAGTTCACGCAATTTCTAAAGGCATCAATGACACAGCAAGTGCTACTACTGTTGTTAGAGTTGCGAACGGGCACCTGAAAGGCTGAGTTGACTGAAGGCAGCAGCTCGGATTTTGAAGTCATCTCTTCGGATGAATGTGCTCCACTTGTTGGGCCTGAATAGGCGTCAAAGCAGCCTGAACTGCTGTGAACTGAGGAGCCAAACATTGGTTGACCCATCAAGGGCTGATGAGTGTTGATGTGCACTGGTCCAAGGAACTGTTGTTGCATTGAGGATGATCGGCGGTCAACAGCACCAACTGACGTGTTAAAAGGCGGCATCAAATTAGCGGCCACAGCAAATGGATCACCGCCAGCTGCATTTTTCTTTTTGTTAGACAGTGCTGAAGACATTCTAAAAGAAAAAGGGGAAAAAGATAGATAAATAAATGAACAACAAAAAAGAAAGAAAGGTATATCTGTCTTATAATAATAATAGTAATCGGCTGGTGTGGCGAATGCATCTCGTTATTTTCCTTCAAGGTTTAGGCTTCAGAATAAGCATTGCCCAGCGGCAAATCGTGTGCTTATGGATTTTTATGGCGCATGTTCAATTAATTGTCCGCCTCAGTCACTCAGGCAATTGAGCTGGTAATTTGTGTGTGTGTTTGTGCCGACGTGCCAAAACCGACCTCTGCAATTATCACTTGATGCTGTCTATCGATGATGCCGTAGAGATCGCCATCGCCTCTGCTAACGGCTTCTCCCTTTCAGTGTGCTGATTTTAACTGAATCTCTTTTTCCCAGTTGACGCCTGTTGCCGCCGCCTAATAACCAGGCTGACTAAAGCATCGCCAACATCACCACCACCACCACCACTAACATCTCGAGGGATGGTAGTAGGCATTAGTAGCAGGAGGGACGCTAATTTGCCATCATCATCATCATCATCATTACTAAAATCACCATTCGCCACCTCTGATACGCCGCACCAATTGAGAAGGGGCACCTGAAGTGAAACAAACTAGAAAGAAAGAGCGAGAGAGAGAGAGAGAGATAAAGAAAGCAGGAAAAAAGACAACAGAGATAGATAGCACTGACCAAGTATCGATTGAGTGCTGGCCACGACTGAACACACACACACACACACAGGCGGTGTGATCTGCACTACAAGAGCACACAGTCTTTTCTAGCACCTCGTTTGTCTTCTGCCGCCCATCACCACCTCATTACCATCTAACAAGTGTCTGCTTGTTGGGAGTGTGTGTGAGTGTGTGTGCTAATGTGAGTGTGAGGTGGTGGACTGTCTAGCACTGTTCAAATGCGCTGGCTTTCCTTGCTGGCTGGCTGGCTGGCGACCTTTTATGACCATTAGAGGCATAATGATCGGCGGTGATGAGGGCACACCGACAAGCAGCAGCAGGTAGCGACAAACACACACACACACACACACACAAAGACATGAAAATTACAACGACTGCTTTCTCTCTCATCCTCACTCATCCTTTATTCCAACAAGTAGTCCATCATCAGCCAGCCAGCCTATGCTGGTCGGCACTGGTCACCTCGCCAGTGGCTCAAGGCGCCGCAAAGGAGATCACCCCTGTATGTCAAAGGTGTCTCATCTCTTCTGTTTTCATTTCTCCCTCTTTCTTCTCAATGTGCCAGCACTAGAGCTAACACTTGAATTGCATTAGTTTCTCCTCTCACCCGATAATCATTAATCTTCTTTCTTGCGGTACTACCAGGCTCAAAGTTAGAAATGAAATGGGAGAACTCGTGCAAGTTAGCCGACTCTAAGTGGACTAACAAATCGGCGGCGGCGACGGCTCTTTTGCCTGGCCGCACGCTTAATTGGCCGCTGGTGCACCATTTTGTGCTGAGGGCTCTCTAATTACGCACCACCACCACCACGCGTTCTTTATTCTTTCTCTCTTTTTTTTCTTTTCTTTGATTTCTTCTTCATTAGAAGAGAAACCTCAGCCGCCTCACTTTACACTGACCTCTCACTGGTCTCATTGACCTAACCCTCTAGATTTGCGCCAATTTGCTCAGTGCTGAGGTAACAGTGGTGACCAGCCCCTGCTGAGGGTCCTCTCTTCACTTTACTCTCTTTGGGCCATCTTCACTCACTGATTGTTGCACCCCTGTAATTAGCACTCTTGTTGCTGCTTCTGATGTGAGGCTTGGAAACAAACGCCAAAAGTGTCAGTTACTTTGAGCTCATATTAGAAGCTGTCAGCAAATTTTGTTTTTGCAAATTCAAATAACTGCTTACAACATTTTTCTACTTAAAGTTAAATAAAGTGTTATTGTGAGGTAATAGTCAAGGTGGTGGGTTCAAGTGAAATTAGGTGTTAATCTTTGTGACAAAATGACTTTAACAAAAGTTGTTTAATGAAACAACAATGTAAGTTTTTTTGTTTTGTGAGTTGCAATTCAGCAAAAAAAACAAAAAACTTGAGCAACATCGGCAAACTAACTGTTAAGAGGCGTCATTATTAGTTAGGCACAGACACACACACATAGGCAAACTAATCTAATAAGTGCAAGAAAGATGCTCGATAGCCGATAATCACTTGATAATGGACTGTAATGATTAGGTGCAGGTAGAAAAAGAGAGCGAGAGGATGGCAATCTGGCTGGCCAAGGTAGTAAAGTGAACAAGGCAAAAAATGAGTGCCGACAAAGATGTGTGCAAGTGTACATGATTAGCGCCATCCGTCAGCAACCATTAGCCTCTCCTCAAGGTAATTTAATCTAACACGAATTCAGTTAGGCACTTATCAGTGGTCAGACAAAATTAGTGGCGGATCAGCTTTTTGTCGGCAGCGTTTTGATCGATTTTCGATCTGTTTCTCTCACTTTCTTTTAATCTTGTAAATTTTTTATTCCGGAACTCAGTATTAGATAGAAGGCAATTAAATGAAACGATCAGAAGAGTTGTTTTAGTCAAAAAAGCGGCAAACAACAACTACTTATTGGTCAACTAATCAGATTTGATCTGCCAAGCAATTGAGACATTACTTTCTGCAATCGGAGAGTCACTTTTGAAAAGAAAAATTTGAAAAAAACAATCGATTTTGCACCCCGCATCATCAAGTGGAGGAGTGAAGTAATTGGTGCACTCAAGTGCGATCATTGCTGCTAGATAATCGATTACTAATTTCCTGCAAACTGCAGACGACTTTTTATTTTAATATTGGCAAACTCAAAACATTAAAAAAGAGGCAATCACTTACCGCTTTTCAATCTGTTGCTGCTGACTGCGCAGTCGAACTCGGTCGACGTGCACCGGAATGGGCACGTAGATTTTGTGCGTGGAGCAGCCAGCAGCAGAACCGGTAGTGGTGGTGGAATTTGATGAGCTGAATGATGATGAGATGGTTCTGGCGGCGCCATTACCAGAACCGGCGCCGCCCTCCTGATCAGTGGCATTCGGTGGACCACCACCCCCTCCCCGGTAGCCCTTGGAGCGCTTCCACTTTGCCCGCCGATTCTGGAACCACACTTTTATCTGCTCTTGAGAGAGGCGAAGGGTGCGCGCCAGCTCGGCTCGTTCGCCCAGCGAGAGGTACTTCTTGGTGATGAACTCGCGCTCCAGTTCAAGCAGTTGCTTTGAGGTGAAGGACGTCCGACGGCGTTTACTGTCTCGGTTGCTGCAGGAGGAGTCCGCCGCCCCTTCGGCTGCTGACACCGGCGACAGTGGACCACACTTCTCCTCGCCCTCTTGAACGCCATCACCGTCAAAGTGATCATCCCTTTCAGCGTCTTCATCTTCTTCTTCTTCTTGCGGGTTAGTGTTGTGGTTAGTCAGCGTTTTTGGGTAGGCAGAAAACTGAGCATGAGAAATTTTATCTTTAGTTGTTGGAAATGAGCTTCTTGAGTCTGAGTTTGAAGTCCAGTCTGAAAGACAAGATTTTTGCACAAATTGAAATGATTGCTGAAAAAATTGCGCCTCGTTAGGTGAAAGTTGACTGAGAAAGTTGAGATCAGGTGCGGAAGGAAAGGTGAAGGCATTTTGTTGATGCAATGACTTTATCCAGTGACAAAAGCGTTTTGAGTAGTCATCTAAAGCAAAACCATTAAGTTTTGCTAAAAATCAATTTTAAATAAAATTTTTAGTATTGATAATTAAGTAAGCATGTCAATGATAAATGTATGTGTTTAAAACTGTAACGTTGTTTAAAAATCCTCAAATAAGTTTTAACTAGCAAAACAAAACGTTTAAACTTAAAAACCAAAAATGCTTTTTATTCAAAACAATAATATTTACCTTGAAAAAACATGTTAGAGAAAAATTGTTTTGTATTTCGATTTACCGAAGAGTTGTTAAAATCAAGTTTTGCTAAACACTTTTCAGTGTCAATGCTTGAGAGATTTGTTTTTGAAATAGCTAAATTTAATGGTTCACATTTAGCCAACAAAAAACTGGTTGATGACAAAAATGGTGCTCTACTGGCTGGATTACATAATTCTTTGAAATGACGAGTTTGGTCAAAAGATGATGGCGGCAAAGATGAGCCAGTGAGCAAATTTTCAATTGAAAACACATTTTTCTGAAGCATTTTAAAATAGTACAATTTGACCAATTAACAAAGTTTAACTTTGATTTGAACACTTTATCGATAAAATCATGCAACAGATAAGTGCAATTGCGATTTAGAACTGGTCAGTACCAGTCAGCGTCTGACCGGTGTTTTTATTAAAGTGTGAAAAGAAAGTTGTTGAATGCCAGCCAGATGGGCAGGTCTGTCGACTGTTACTATTGTTGGTGTGGTGAAACTGCTTTGTGGGGACAGCCTTTAAGGAGGGACGCAGCTCTTTCCTATTACACTTTTTGGGCAAAGGCTTTTTTAAAATGGTCACTTAGAATAAAAAAAATTAATTTTTTAAAAACAATACTGATAATTAAAAATTTATGTTTAAAAAGCTGTGTGGCTAATCATTTTAATTTTATTTGATATTAACAAACAAAAAATTAAAAATTAAATAAAATATTTTTATAAATTATTTATAAAATACATGTTACAGAAATGCATTAAATAAGCGGTTGGTAACGTGGCGGGTGGAGAGATTTACAAGCATGACGTCCAGACTGACTTTTAATGGTAGAGGGAGCAGCTTATAAAGCATTTACAAAGGTTTCGAACTTCACGTGAGCAAAGCCACGTCACCAGCGGCCTGGTGGCCGCTACTCCTCCCCGCCAGTCTTCGACGTTCTCGTCAGGCTCCCAGCAGCCATCCACTTCATCTTCTTTTCGTACGGCCCCGCTCCTTGACCACTCTGGACCATTCAGGGGGGTCGAGTGCTCCTGTTGCACAGGTGGCCCAGTATCTTTGGCCCAGGAGTCCCATTCTTCAGGGTGGTCCAAGTGATCCATCACGGGGCCGCAGATCTTTAACTCTGCTTTGGCTGGCTGAAAACCACAACTTGGCGATGTCGAAACGCAGAGGCCTAAGTTCATCTCACCGTTGCTATCAGAAACGGTTGGTAACGTGGCGCGTGGAGAGATTTACAAGCATGATGTAGTCCAGACTGACTTTTAATGGTAGAGGGAGCAGCTTATAAAGCATTTACAAAGGTTTCGAATTTCGCGTGAGCAAAGCCACCTGGCGGCCAAAGCGGCCTGGTGGACTGATTTCACTTTTTTTTGTGTTTACACTTTGGAAAAATTGTGTATAACTGTGTATTAGTTTAAAACATAACTTAGTTGCATTCACTTTTTTCCGTTTGTTTTAGCCAACATTTTAGTCAATTAAGGTGAGACTCAGTCGAATCTGGCCCCCTAGCGGCGTAATGTATTTTCTATAGAAATTTTTAGTTTTCTGCCAACTCTTTTAACTCAACTTCTGGAGTACCTAAAATTCAAGTTAAAGTATTAAATTAAAGTTAAAAAGTTGCTGCACAACCGTATGCGACGGATAGGAAAAATGTTTTGTAGTTTTGTTTCTAAAAATTTTAAAAGTTAAAAATTTAAAAAAATTTGATTTTTAAAACTTTGACAGTTTCTAGAAACAAAACTACAAAATATTTTTTTATCCGGTTGTGCAACAACTTTTTAACTTTGAATTAAAATTCTAACTTGAATTTTAGGTACTTCAGAAGTTGAGTTAAAAGAGTTGGCAAAAAACTGAAAATTTCTATAAAAAATACATTACGCCGCCAGGGGGCCAGATTCAACTGAGTTTCACCTTAAATCAGTCAAATAAAAAAAAGTGTTTTTTTTGCAAAAATTTTTAAACACATTTTATCAATTTTGAGTTAAAACAATTACTGCAAAAATAAGTAGAATTACCTAAAACCTAAATTTAAAATAATTTATTTTAACAACAATTGATTTAAATAAATAAAATTACAGTGTGCAACATGTGTAATTTTTTTAATAAATATAAAATGATGAATGCGATGTTTTTAAAAACTATGAAGTTTTTTGCAAATTTTAAAACTAGTAAAATTGC